>JAYRBT010000082.1:38362413-38559103 GCA_036023395.1 Myiotriccus ornatus | reverse complement strand
TTAAATATTCCTTCTCCATTAGTGGAAGGCTCCTTTACCATGGGGTTACCTCACCATTTCATCCCCACA
Organism: Myiotriccus ornatus; assembly: GCA_036023395.1. NCBI lineage: Eukaryota > Metazoa > Chordata > Aves > Passeriformes > Tyrannidae > Myiotriccus > Myiotriccus ornatus. Next base: position 38,559,034 of record JAYRBT010000082.1, on the reverse strand, counting down.
GCAAGAAAGAAGACCCCAAAAGTCAAGGGGCTTATACTGCACACCCTGTGAGAGGCAACTGATATGTCTGTACAGTTTTATGTATTTTCATGGCTTATAGTGCTTTAATTCTAGTAGGAAAAATGTTCCTAATAAACATGTGAAGTAGCTATAACTGACTTAGAAAACAAGAGGAGAAGTTGCCAAGAAAAAACTTTGACTCTCTTTAGGACAAGCAGAATTTAAGCCTTCTGCAGAATTAAAGGAATAAAATATTTATGCTTATTCTCCTCTGCCCCTGTGTACTTTTTCCTGTGTTATGAGAGAGGTTTGAACATAAAGGGGCTTCTTTTTCTTAATAACAGCTATCCTCTTGCTTTTCATTTTTTATTATTATTATTATTTGCACTCCTCTTCATTTTAAAATTATGTTCTGGATGTTCTGATTTAACAGCAGTGTTCACCTGAAGAGGCATCCAAAGAGGGTGAAAAAAAAAGAAAAAAGCATGTATTGAGCTTCTCTTCCAAATTACTGCAAGGGGCAAATCAAACATCCTTCCTGCAGAAAAGTACTGTCAAAAGACTCTTATGAACTAGCACTTGTCCACGTCACTTGCTCCAGGGATCTGGATCATACAAGTTTGATCCCTGAGCTACTCAAAGGGATAACCAGATTGTGTGGCACAGTACAACATTAACTACAAAACCAAATACACACTAGCTCAGGACTTCTACACCAATCTCCAAGAGACATCTAATCTGAAACACAAGAGCCCTAGCCTGCTCCCTGCCCAACAGAGAGCAACAAAAGCTCCCCTAATCTCATGCTTCATCTTCCAGCATCAATAGCTTTTCTGTATCAGGAAAAAAACACACCTTGATGAAATTTCAGATGTGACACTTTTTTTGAGTGGCTTTTCCCATTGTGTCTCCACTAGAAGCAAAACAGACCATGTCATGGGTCACCTAGAAGAAGTGTCATGGCAAGAAAAACAGGGGAAAGACAGTCCTTGCGTGTAAGAGGCAGCTCACACAGCTGCGGTGCAGTGAGGGATGCTGAACACGCGAGGTGCAGCAGTTCAGCACATAAGGATGTTCAGTTACTGCTGATTTGTCTTCCTGGGCTGATGCCTCCTCTGCTGATGTCTCTGCATTACCAAATGGTTAAAACCTATGCAATGCCAGTATCAGCCTTTTTTTTTTTTTAAGATACCGAAAAAACTCTCATGCATTAGACAATATAAACATCTCATACTTAATTTTTAAAGCCCTAAAAAAATAAAACCTTAATCTTTGGTACTGGAACATCCTCTAAAAGTACACAATATATAAAGTGTTATGCTTTGTAAGAGAACACGTAACTTTGAAATATAATTTTGCTTTTGAAATATAATACTACTCCCCATAAAGTCCAGTAATTCCTAACAATTACCATTTTTCCTCTTACATTCTGTTACTATTTCCGTAACACAAACTGTAATTAGGCAGTTGGGAGTTAAAATAAAAACATGGAGAGATGAGAAGAAGCAAAGGATTTGCAGCAGCACCCACTGCACCAGGGCTAACTGACAGCAGAAAATCTGCTAATGATGGAAATAGGAGGAGACAGAGCAGGTGAAAACACTGTCTCTGGATCGACCGCTGTGTCAAGGAGTGATGTCCTCTCCTGCTCCTTCAACCGCGCAGTGATGTCTTCACCAAAACTACCTGCCAAGGGAATAAAGCCCATCCCTCTGTGCCAGAGACCTGGCACCGCAGCCATTTGACAAACTGCACGTGTGCCTGCTGCTGAAGGAGAGAGTGAGGTGATGTCTGCAGCATTTCTAAAATGCTTTCCCTTATCATCCAGTGTTATTCAACTTAGTATCTCTGTTCGTGATGTCTTAATTCATCCTCAGTGCTATTTAATTTAAGGGTGGGTTTTTTTCAGGCCCTCATGTTTTACCATTAAGAGTTTCCCGAGTTTAAATACACCAAGTTCTGCCTCCAAGAAAATATTTATGGTGGAGCATCGACCTACTTAACACAGGAAAAAACAATCTAAAGTGCAAAATGCACAACACTAACTGCCAGTAATCCTTCTTCCCACAAGTTTAAAGACAAGAAATGTTTAAAAACATAATGCATTTGAAATTATACAAATGTAATACGCTTAGTTAGTCCGTCATTTTAAATGGTTTGTAAAGTCCTCCCTCAGAGGATTGGGCTTAAATCATTCATTAACTTGAAGCTGATTGCTCTGTCGTGGAAAGGGGGAAGAACATGGATTTCTCAGATGTAACCCAATTTCCTACCAGGAACAAAAACAACCTGATGAAATTCAGTTACCTAAACCATCTATCATACCCCATGCAGAAGCATAAATTAATTAAATTGCCAAATGAGCTCCTTCAGCAAAGTCCAACTTTACTGGGAGTTTTAAAATTAACATTTCACTTGCTTCAAAGTTTGAAAAAAGAAAGAAAGACAGAAAGAAAAGTAGGTCAGCATGTTTCCCCAGCATGTCTTTCTGACTCCATTAAAACTGTCTGTCAGATGACTAACCATGCCTGTAATCCAACTAAAAGCATGTTTGCTTTCTGTTGCACTTTTTGCCAGGGGAAAGGAAGAATTCCACTTAGTTTTAATGCTGAAATTCAGGTAAATCTCTCCAAAGTCAGACAATTTCCTCACATTTACTTACCAAATCTGTTTATATCAACAACAAGCAACTGGTTATGGATGCACAGCACTGAGAAATGATCCCACAGCTCATTAAATGCCGATCAGCCACAGGCACCGCCTGTAGGGCTTCAAGCTACAACTTGTAGAAGTCAGGTTTCAGAACTGTTGCCTCATTGAGAGACTTTTCATGAGACCTAGATTTAAACATTTAAGAGCTTTCAAAAACATGCAAGCATGCAAACAAGTCCTGGAGTAAAGTAAGACTGGGCAAAAGCATTCCTGTTCATCTTGGACCCAAGGAAATTAAAAATCCCAACGCCTTATGATCTTTCCTTTTCCTTTTATAGAATTAGCAGCTGAGTGTTATTTAAGATAGGATAGAAAAAGTGTTATTTCTACTGCTTGTACACCATCTACTTTAAAAAAATCCTTTACGCTTTCCACATGAGCGCTGAAGAACTGGAGATTAACTGTTCCGATGTATTTTAAAATGAGCATGTGATTCAAAGTCAAACTAAAAACAAATCGAGGCTATTTTTAGAGCACAGTCCTAGGGCCAGCATCCCAGCAGGCGGAGCTGCAACGTGTCAGCCGGCTTATCGCAGGCACGGCAATGGAAAACTCCCTCTGCTATTACAATTCATAGAGCGGATGAAAGCAAGTCCTAAGAGCCTGACAGCAGCAGAGGGAAATCCATGGCCTCATCTACTTATGTAGAGATCTTCCTAAACTGCCTTTGAGATCTTACTGGTTTCTGAGCTCACGCTTTCTGTCTTCCACACCATCAGCACAGGAGCTGCTCTCTGCAGAGAGCCAGCACGAGCTTTGTTTCTTTGCCTGCTGCAGAGGCACCTACACTATGCAAGACCATCTCCAGTAAAGTGATCACTAGGAAAACAAAGAAGCAAGTTTGCAGATATAAACCATCAGGAGGATGTACGCATTTTCACATATGTTTCTCCTAAAAGGAAGGACCAAGTATGTGTCTGCTCTGATACAGAGTCCTTCAGGCACATTTGGGTTGCTGCAGTTCAGACTTCCCAGAACTCTTGGGAACAATTTACTGCATTTCTCATGAACCTTGGCTACTGTAGATAACATTTTCAGGTTGGCCTGACAACCAAATAAGCCATGTTTAGCTTCAAGGCCCAGGACACTGGCAATTTGCTCGTTCCCAGACTGATACTTATCTCATCAACATTTCTCCATCCTTTGGATTCAGCATCCCAAAATAAGAAAAAAAAAAAAGGGCATTCAAAGGGAGCAAAAAAGATAGCAGAGAAACCACAAGGTGCCAGTAGAGAAAGCACAAGCTGTATGGTGCAATGGCAATTATGAGAAAGAGATGCATCAAAGATGCCCTGCATCCCCAAACAAGAAGATGATCCGAATGAGGAATACGAAGCAGTGAACTGAGTGCATAAAAGGAAGAATGGGAGCTCTGAAACAAAGCCTTTGAGGTCATGGGATTGGGGTCTCAGCAGTTATGTCTGCATGACCAAGCAAATGTGGCCTCAGCATCGTGCTTAGGAGTGCAGGGACTGGGTGGGACTGGCTACCTCTGGACTTCCCATCTGCTCTTACTGCAGCATTGCCCAGCACAGCACAGAGCAGAAAGGGTAACCCAGGGTTTTCCTTGCCATGAAAGCCTTTGGGATACTAAACTGAAGAACAGGCAAAGGCTACCTGCAATGGCAACACAAATGCATAGAGCCAGTGTCTTCACATGTACAATTTGGAATAATGCTATAAGCCAAAGTGGGGAACAAGAAATAACAGAAAAAGGCCATGGAAAAAAATAGGTCCATGTTGAGAAGTGATTTTGTAAGCAATATCTGCCCAAAATGCCTTTTACTGGGAAACTGACAGAAGAAAGCATGTGATGATGCCTAAAACACCCCAAAGGTGTGAAAAAGAAAAACTAGACTTCTCTCAGGGCCAACTATCCTCAAGGAAGAGCTGAATTTCCTGAGAAAGTGGCACATGGCAGGACGATCACAGAAACCTACGCTGCAAGTACCAACAGACAGGCAGTAGCCATACCATGGGCTCTGACAACACGTGCTCCCTTAAAGCAAGGAAGAGTTCAGTAGGGTCTGAGGCCTTTGCTAGAGCACTGAACAGTAGCACACATTTCTCTGGAGTGTGCTGTAGGTGTAACCACCAATCAGACTGTATGCTCATTACACTCTTGGCTGGCTCCAGTTATCTCCATGTTCCACCTACAGTGAAAGAAAAGTTACTTGCACAAGGACTCTGTGTTGTTCAGCTCAATTTCTTCCACAGGACAAGACTAAGAGCCATTCAGAAAATCCTTTCTTAAAGTACTTCTCCTTCAGAGCACAGTCAGGTACTGCAGTACAAACGATTAGCATAATAACTTTAGAAGTGTCGCAAATTTAATAAAACACCTTGTTAAGCAAAAACGGAAGAAAGGCACACATTTACAGTCGCTGAGGACTAGGATTGATGGATGCAGACAAAGGCTGCAGAGAGCACACGAGCCCTGGTAACTTCTGCCAGGATCCGTGTTGTCATAGAGACAGCAGAGAGCGTTGAAAAGTTCACCACGGTAGCTATACCTTAGTGGATAAATCTTAATGTAACTTCCAGCTGAGGACATGTAATCAATCTCTGTATGAGCTTATTGAAGGAATTCCCTTTATGCTTACTCAGTCCTCAAGAGCCCAAAATGAGGGAAAAGGTTTTAAAATATGTATTTTACTACTTTTAAAGACAAGCCAAGCCTTAGTGCTTCCTTTGGATTGGGGGAGTAGGGGTGGTGGTGGCAGGAAGACAACTGTTTCTTTTGAAAAAGAAATTACGTAAAACATGACAAACTTGATAAAGATATTCAATTAAAAAAAAAAAAATCCAAAAACATTAACACCACCAAAAAAACCTCCCCAAAAATAAACAGCATGGAAATAGTAATTCTAGGGCAGCCTGGTAAGTTTGGCCACATGCAACAGTGTCTCCCTCTTTCCCCAGACATTTTCCCTACAGAGATGCTCACAGTCCTGGCATCTCACTGCTGCTCTTCTCCCATCGGATTTAATCACCTCATTCCCTTTTACACTGCTAAACGCGGGACTTTCCCTGCTCTGTCTTTCCTCTCCATGCTTTTCTCCTGGCATCTCCCTCTCCAGTGGCATTTGACCGCTGGTTTACCTTTCTCAGGGTAGTAGTGCCCCTTGACCCTTCTTGGGTCCCTGGCTCCGGGCTCTGTCCCACCACTTGGGAGGTACGGGATGCTGGAGCCCACAACAAGCAGCACAGAAACAGTGCCAGGGGTTGTTTATTGGCTGAGGTCTTCAATTCTCAGCTTACACAATTATGGTTTTCTACGCAAGAATGGGGGGGGGGGGAAATGCAGCACTAGCATGTTGCAGTTTAAAGTTACAGCCATTTGCGTAATGCCTGAAAGGCAACGAACAGAAGAAAAAGAGAATCTTAGATGCTGCTCATACTTTCCCCCAACATTTTAGGATATAAAGATCAGACTAATTACCAAACAGTCCTGAGTTGAGCAGGGTTCACTAATCACACTCTGCTTGAGGAATTAGGAGAGAATTTACTTAGCCACATCATGAAAGGTGCCAATAAATTGTTCAGCTGGAGAGTTAACATAATAAAAAAAAAAATCATTTTTTATGTTATTTTCTTTAGCAGTTTATTAATTGCTGCCTGAAATACTTTTCTGAGAGACAACGAGCTGCAAATGAATTCATGGGCTATTAATCTGCTGTACATGGCACTGGAGGGAAAGCTCATTAGGTGAGCTGATGCAATTACTGCTATTACATAACCATCTTCACAGAACATAGAGTAAATTATGGATAATAACATTCAATCTAAGTTGCTCCTTTAAACATTAAAGCTGGCAAGTGAAAGCTATGCAAAACTGATGGAAAAGCTAAAGCACAAAAGAGGCAGACCCCAAAAGGAGAAAAGAAGAGCCGATCTGCTTCTTTGAAGACAGCAAACCGATATGAAAAGCAAGGAATGCTTGTTTAACCATGGGAAACAATGTGCAACAAGTAGAACACAGTTCTCTACAAGAGAATTTTAATTGTATATAGATCATTTTCAGCCACCCAGCATAACAAAGTGTGCATTATCTCTGGCAGAGCACAGGCTGACACTGGAGCACTGTGGGTTTTGTTGCAGGAAGACCCTTCCCATTGGCTTTGCTCTCATCTTAAAAAAAAAAAAAAATCTCCCTGCCAGTGATATTGAAAGCTTGGCATTAACTTTTAAAAGTTACCAATTTTTCAGCCTGAAAAAAATAAATAGAACCTTTTTTATCTGATCAGTAACTGAAAAAAATCTCCAAACCAATCCAACCTTAATGAACAAAATGAAAAAAAATGTGATCTCTATGGCTGGGGCACAGTTTCCCCACTATCTATATACTTAAATTCTTAATTTAATTAGTATTTTTCACAGTTTACATCTTTCTACCTTCAAAGCACTTGCAACACAAAGCCTTCCAGCCCCTGTAAAAAGACACCATTTTCACCTCTCAAGTTAGGAATGATAGTCTAATCAGTTCATAGCATTTAGAGAGAGGAATTAGTCCCAGAACAGAATTCAGGGGTTTGTGATTTCCACTCTGATATTTAGCTCCTACCCCTCGAGAAAGCAAGGCGAGTTAACAGGTGAGGCAACTGCACTGGAATTTCTGAAAAAGCCCCCAGCCACTGTGTGGTATTTAGGCATTCAGTTAAAAATCTAGCTGTAGCAAAGCAGAAACAATTCCTAAATCCAGAGCTTCCTGCTGGCTAAAAAGAATAAAAATAAACCAGTTCAATTCTGACTAAAAGCATCTAAATAAAGATTTCATGCATTCTAATTAATTTGCTTTAAAATTACATCAGTGGAATCTGCATGAATGTCTCAAATGCAACTATCCAGACTAGCCCTTCACTTAGCCACTCACTGAGGATGGAATCATGCTTCCCTAAGGAGTCTGGAAAAAAAATAAAGAAAAATATAAAATAGAAACATGACAGTTCTCCAAGTCGATGTTTCATGGCTGCCAATTTAAACCAGAATGAAAATAAGTAAATCCATTCATTCTATTGTTCAGCAGCAGAATGTGATCATATGTTCTAAGAAGCATGAACATTTATATATTATAAGACTCAAGCCTGTGAAAAGGAGCAACAGACATTCCTGTGTGAATTAAAAAAAAACAAAAACAAATACAGAGCCCAGAAACTGGATTCTCCCCTCTTCATGATAATTTCCCTGCATTCCCTCCCTTCCTCCTGCCCTCCCTCCAGAGAGGTTAATTGTAAGCAGATTTACAAATCTGAACATTGCTTCAGTGCACTGAAGCAATCTGGAACAATTCTGTACCTTTATAAACACAATTTTGCTTTATTAGAGTTCACCGCAGACGTTTATGCCAGTATGGAGGGCTTCTCTGCACTGCAGCCTGCTACGTGGGCTGGGTTGTGTCTGACAGGATCCCAAAGATCGTCAAGTACAGTGACAGTCCCTGCATCCTGCAAATTTTATGAAAGACGACGGAAGAGCTGCTGGGCTAAGCTGGACAGTTGTGGCAAAAGAAAGCTCCTTTTTCTTCCCACTTGAACCTACAAAAAAATCAGTTTAGGTTTGCTTTAAGGGCAGGCTTTGCCTTACAAAGCACCTTGTTCCCAGCATCCAGCATTAGTGTTGGAGAGTTTTGCCCAGCTTTCTGAGTGCTCCCTTAATTGCAGGAGGCAGCGCCGTACGTATGACCCCTCACCAGCTCCTGAGCACGGAGGTCCATGCATCCAGGCAACAGTGAGCTTCTTGCTGACACCTGGGGTCAGGCCAAGGATGGTGCTCCAACATCAGCTTAGAGATCACGTAATAGAAGGGCAAAGGTTACTTTCCTAAGGCTCTCCATCACATAATGAACCACTGTCAGCCTTAGGGGCCTTCTCACTTTAGCAGCAGCAGCAAAAAAAAGAATCCTACGTGACCACCATTTGTCTCTACATGGTTATTACAAAAATTAGCAGGCTGGAAGAGTAAGAAGGACAGAAGTGGTCTGGAGCGGGGACAAGAGCCCCAGTTGGACCTACACAGCCCTAAGAACCCACTCATGAACTGAGGTGGGACAGCCGTACAGCAGTCCCCAAACCTGACGTGGTGGTGCTGGTGGAGGGGCTGACTCCAGGCCGTGACACCGAGAGGTGCAGCTCAGGTTACAGAGACAGCTCAGGAGTTTCTGAAGGAAGGGTATCTGATGAGAGACAGCAGGGCTTTATTTCAAGCTGTGTTTTGCCCGGCTGTAGGAAGATAAGGCAGTCATCACTAAGTCGTTTCCCCTCACACCCTTTGTCTCGTCTGTTTGGAGCACAAACTTTTTGCAACAGGAACTATACAATGAAAGCCAGTCCCTACACTAGCAGGATCCAGTTTCAGCGGGTCTTGCAGATATTATCACAAGGCAAATAGCTACACTCCTGCCCTGGAGGCAGTCTTGTTATTGACCTCTCTTGATCAGATCTGGGGAGTAACAAGGGGTCCAAGATAACTTTTTTCCCCTATACGAACAAAAAAACCTATAAAGAAATGCAAATTCGGTGCATTCCTTCATCATTGAACTTCATTCTCTAAAACAAGATAAAAGCACACAAGAAATGCTCAGTAGCTCCTTTCAAAACACTGTACCCCCCACTCTTAAAACCCTACTTATCACACTGGGTAGGCACCCAGTTCCCATCTCTTCTCTGATGTTTGTGTGGAAGGCTCATTAAGCTCAAAGGAAGTTGCATATGCAAGTACTTTTGAATGCCCTTTAAAGGCTGAACAAATAAACACAGGACTGTAGCTTTTAAGCACAGATTACTCTGTATACTGCAAATCAGCATCTACTCCTCCTCAGCTCCTGAGAACAGACTTTGGTGTTCCTATTAGCAGGTGCCCACCTCGATTATTTTCCCCATTTGGGACTGGTTTGAGCACTGTAGGCTTGTTTCCCTGTGAGATTTCTCTGATACTTTTTTCTGTCCTTTGTTCATGGCTTTCACGTTACAAGGTAACAAACAGAACTGTAAGAAGACAGAAAAACAAAATGTGAATAACTCACTGAGGGGAAGAGAAAGACCTGTATCTGGTAAGAAAAAGCCGAGTGACAGATGTGTCTTTGTTTACATAAACTTCTAAAGAAATGGAGTTGAAACCTAGAGATACGTATGAAAGGAGGTCAGATAAGAAAATAGTTTTTCAAATTTCTTAGGAGATGAAAAGCTCCTGTTTATGAAGGAATAACACAGAATCACTTCAGACTTAGTTCTTAAACCCAGAAGACAAGACACACTGCATTCAAACTGATGACATTTAAAATAATTTCTCTGTTCCTTTGCAAATGCCTTCTACAGAAATGCAGCCAGAGGACATCCCTCACTTCTCCCCAGGATCCTCTGTTCCCCCTCCAACCTGCTATCCCCATTTCAGTGCCTGTAGTGGTTTGAGATAAAGGCAACTGCCAAAGGGCAATTTCACTCAGTTCACCCCAGCAAACAGGCAGAGCAAAAGCTTAATTCTTGCTGGCAAAGCTCCAGCTACCCTATGGGAGAAAACAATCCATCACCTAAAAGGCAGTAAGCCTTTATGGTTTACCCAAAGTAACTTTGGTTAACATGTTAGAAATACTGCTGATATTTCCAAAACCTACTCCAATGTGACGTTACAGCATTTAATAAGATTACTATTCCACGTCAGCAATAAAATCCTTCAGAACTCAAGACCAACAAGCCCTCAGGTGAGAAAAGTGCTTTTTCTTCTCTTCCAAACTGCATCACACTGTTTTTATCAAAGAAAAAAGCTTCATGTGCACAGATACATATGCAGTCAAATACCTGTAAATAAAATCCTCCTCATTCCTTCTTTCATCTTTGTTTTTAGCCTACCTTCTCCTTTACTCCCATCATGGTTTTCACTCCAGCAGATCTATACTTAAGTATAGATAAGTGCACTTCAGGCACACAAGAAAACTAGAAAACCCAACAAGGACAGTGAAATAACAAAAATCCTAAGACTTCCTCCCCCAGTAGCTTGAAACTTTTCAAAAACCACAATTTCAGGTTTCCATTAAAAGGAGCAGGAAACACAGCACAAAATTTCTAAAGATATATCTGGTTCTTTCTCCACACCTCAACATTCTTTCTGTGAGAGGAGAGAGCCAATGGGAGAGAGAAATAGGATGCAATAAGAAGGGACAAGTGTGACTTTAGGACTGCTTTAGCTCCTTCCCAGGTACAGAGAATGGAACTACTGGGATGTCCCACATAATTCAGAAAGGCAAAAGGCTGAAGATGAGAACTGGTTTACATTGCAGTTCAGATATAAATGTCTCATCATTGTCAATTTTCTTTTCCTTTGGTCTTAAAATTCACTCTTGTGGGTAAATTAAAGTTAAGAAGTGGTGTTGAGCAATTTTTCCTCCTCTCTTATGCACACACTGCAAATCTTTGTAGTGTTTACTATTGGAATTGACCTACTGAAATCAAGAACATCACTGATAGAGGTCAAAACCCTCAACAATTCAACAAATCACTACATCAAAGACTTTTTTGCTACTGCAATCAATCCCATAAAAATGAGAAAGTTTCAGAAGCATTACCCCATAGGGATTTGAGAAAGGCTTTTTTAGCTATATTTTCAGGCTTGATGCAGATATCAATAAACCGGAAAAAGATAAAAATCACATATTTCTAGAAGAATACTTTAAAATGTTAATTTAAAGGGCAAACCAGAGATTTCCGGAAAAGAAGGGAGAGGAAAATCCCTTAGGTTTTTGGTGTGCTTGGCAGCACTTTTGCACAGTCAGGTTTACCGGCTTTGCAGGTTTAGAAGAGGATTTGCCGGCTCGTTTCAGCGAAGGTTCGGGCAGCAAAGACAGACGGCTCGAGGCCATTATACCATCAGCTTTGTGAAATGGCACAGACTGGTGCTACTGCTAAAAGAGGGCACTCTGGCACAAGTACCTGCACTGGCGTGAGGGAGGAGGTGTAAGGCTGAAGCAAGGCTGCTGGCTGCTGCAGCGGGAAGCCCTCGTGAAGTGACAGCCTAGGCTGACCCCAAGCCCAGCAAAGCCTCAAGGCAGTCTGCAGGGCAGAGGAAGGACTGAAACCAAGCTTAAGAAGCCACTATTCTTCCCCTGACACCCTTGTCCCAGGAAGCCATTTCTAGAGCAGATGAGAGATAATCCAATCTTAAAAAAAGTACCTGTGTGTTTGTTCATTCAGAAAACCACCCACTTGGCATTCTCACACTCACATGGGGTGGCCATGCCTCACAAGCAGTGTGTTGCACCAAAAGGTCTTAACTGATCGCATTTAGGCTGCAAAGTTAAGGACTCAGAAGTTTCTAAAGTACAGGTCTAAAGTTGTGTACCAAATTCATACTCCTTTCTTGACCTATGAATGTAGATACTGGCTTCAATCACATAATGGCATAATAATTTTTTCCCTTCGGACTGCCAGATATACGCAGGATACGACAAACAATAAATTGTTTCTGAAGACAACTTACATTCTTTGGACATTCCCACTTCAAAGCACTTCTGTAGTCTGCAGTACTGGCAGCGATTTCTGGTAACTTTATTGATAACACAGTTTTTATCTCTGTGACATGTGTAAACCATGTTCTTCTGGATACTCCTGCGGAAAAAGCCCTGAAATTAAGGAAAAAAGAAATCAAGTAAACTTTTGAGCTTCCCATAACCCTTAGAGACAGGCACTAATGTTGCTTTAAAATAACATCAATAAATTCAAAGTTATGGCTGGAGTATAGTATCTTTAAAGACTCATTATTATTATAATTTAGTACTGTTTCTTGCAACATATGACTCATCTCTTAAATAAAAAGTAATTATACAAGGCAACCGAAAGCCAAAATAAATAAGAATTAGTAAGAGCATTCAGGAAATTAAGTCCTAGATTTTACAAAAAAGTTCAAATAAAAATGGTTAGGACTTAAGGATGTAATTAATGAGTTGGGTAAAGAGCCTTCCTAACAGATCCACTTGCAAGTCAAACACTTGTCTAATAACCAATAGACTCCCTCAGCCTAAAGGTCCTGTGTATTTTGTTACTGCAGAGATTCTCTAGTTTGAAGGCTACATGTCAAAAGAGAAATAATTTGAAACCCAGGTTTCTTAGCTGCTGAAATTCCTACAGCAATTAATGAGGCTTCTGCAGGTGGAAGAGTTCCAGCATCAGGTTATTGAGTTGTGAACTTGTAAAAGTTGCCAATTACAGCACTTTTTTTCTTACTCAGATACAGCTGTGAAAATAATCAAGTAATTACAATGATCTTGAGCAGAAATAAAGAAACCTAGAGGTCTGGTTTGTACTTAAGGACCACCATTTCATTGGATTCCTCCTTCAACAAGTGAAAAAGAGAAAAACAGCCATAAATGGTAAGGTTAGATGGCACAGAAAAAAAGGCAAACCCCAAGTTAATTTCTTTATCTGCACTAAATCCCAAGCTTTAGATAATATCATATAATAATGAAGAAAAAAAAAGAGGATTACTTTAAGCATTTTAGAGCTCAACCCACAGATACTCAGTGAAAGATTTCTGCAACAGACATTTGGAAATTTGACAGCACTATTTAACCTTCTCACTCAGATTTTGAAAATCGTTTCAGCAAGCACCAGGGTCAAATTTCAGTCAACATCGCAGCATTATGGAAGAATAGTTAGCAATTTAATATTTGTTGGAGGGCTTGAGAGGTTAAAACTCTTCATCCAGCCACATGTTTACACCCTACAGGAAAGCTGTAAACTTGATGCCGCAGATGATAGCTCTGTGCCCACAAAGCATTTATCTAAAGATGCAATCATGGTAAGCTACAGAATTGGCTCTACTAGAAATGCTCACCGAGATAGACGAGTAGTTCAAAAGCCAAAAACCCTATCAGTCAGAGTTAACTGGGAGAGTTCCTGGCTATATGATCAGGGAGTGGTAGGACAGGCAGTAAGGGCTGGTCATAAATTCCTTGCACAGCCAACATGCTATAGATGCTAATGTTATGAAAATACCTCAGATTCACTCAGAACTGAAAAATGCCTCCTTAATCACATAACCCCTGGCAAAAGTTTTCTGCAGCTCTTGCACAGGCAAGTCTCATCCTGAGGTTAGCTCCTCTGATTTAGGAGATATTTCATACTACCATCAAACAGGCAAATAAAAACTTTCCACTTCTTTTCCTTAAGCTACTGGACACAGAAGAATAATTTAAAGCTATTTGTTTAGACAATTAAAACCTTTTAAGTTATCAATGACACTGCTATTTTATATTCCACTCATAACCACTGCTTGAATCTTTGCAATGGCAAGTATGGCAAGCACGTGTGTACATTTGTTTACTTGCCAAGAAGAAAATCTATGGTAATGTTCACTTATTCCTTTCTTGCTTTGATATTTCCCTAACTGTGATGTCCGGCTCTGCGGTAATTGCTGTTGATGATAAATATGACAGCGAGGAGTCTATGGCATCTATTTTGGTTTAATTCAACAGCAGAACTGTGCTAGTTCAAGGTTCTCTCTACAGCTTATTCAATCACCACTTTGTACCTGGAAGGATTCAGGGGAAGCCAAGACTGATAGCTTCCAGGGCAGCCACCCCAGCTTAATCCAGTGCTGCAGGAGAATTAACACCCACAGCCACCGATGGAATCACTCTCCTACCACCAGCCTGACAGGGTAGGAAACAAAATGGCCCAAATGAACAAGTCACCCAATACTGGTAAAAGAAGAAACAGCTCTCTGCAAATGTGTCTGTACTGCACCAAAATATAACTGGTAGCTAATGGCAGATTGATCAGTTGTTCTGATATTTAGATACAGGTTCTGCATCCTTACAAGCTAGGGTTTAATTACAGCCCATCAGGAAGGAAAGCAGAGGGGTTTGTCTCAGTCCTTACCATACAAGGTTGACCACACAGCCCAAAAGAAAACCATAATCCAACTTCTGCAGACAGCAAGTATAAAGCATTCATGAACTCATTATTAATATAAAAGGCTTGAGAAGAACAAGCAGATTTCCAGGTTAAAATGAAGACAGTTTCCTCAACAGCCTAACCTCCCCAGGCAATGCCTTACACAGAATGAAAGATATAGATGAGGACATTAGTCGTGGTACAAATTACTTTTTGACACCTGTATTTGATTTTCCTCCTGGAGTTATTCAAGGAACAGAAAGAAAATGAACTTGTTTGCATAAAATATTCAGATGAAAAGATGCTCCAAACTAAGGACATGGTTCTTGACTGTATATTAGTGCCCATTCCCAAGTAACTCCAAGACAACACTGGGATACTATTCCTATTAAGATTTGGGGCAAACTCATTTTTAAATCTCAGCAATATGTCACCAGAAAGATTTGATTTTTAATTTTTTCTCTGGACAGGCACTAAAAAAAAATGCCCAGATTATAAATACCTTTGCAGACAAACCCCAAACCAAAGCCATCCTAGTGGGAGAGACAGGAATTCAGGCACCAGCGAGTGAGAAGCATTTGTTGGGCACTGGGGCTCAGTTTCCCCACACAACTCCATAAGTCTGGTGCCCTGCAGCCACAAGTTTTGGGTGGCACTGCAAGCAGGGTCATGCTGAGAAACGTTTCCTGAATCTGGGCTGAAAAAAACCAGAGAGTGTCCTGTCTTTCCCTCTGCAGGGGTTTGGACCTCGCCTGCAGCTCTGCAGTGAAAGAAAACCCCGCAGGACATGGGGATGGGCAGAGAGGGTGCTTGCTGCCCACTTAAACAGAAAAGCACATTTAAACTACGTCAAGGCCGGGTTCCAAATAGCACAGGTACAATACTGGTCTTTTCACTAAAAACAGCAAAATTAGAAGCAAGCCTAAGTTTTCCTCCAAGTGCTTTTTGTCAAATGATTCCCATTTGATCTCACCACCCCAACAGTTTCTTCAAAAACCAAGAAAATCCAAACGTGACCTGCCCTTAAGAAGTTGTCAGAAACTTCAGAGACAGCAAAACTCCACTGCTTATAAATTATTCAACCTCTACTGCCTACTGGCTTTTGGAAAACAATCTACTACATACTATGATACATTTACCTTGAAACAAATCTGTTTGGCTGAATATTTACATGAGCCATTTTTTATGCAAATATTTTAGCATCCTGTCCAAATTAACACCCTGTGATGGGAGATGAGACACTCCTCTGACAAAAACAATCACAAATTATTCTTTCTTTGTAATTTAAAATGCCCTGTGAATATATTAAAAAAAAAAAAAATCCCGTTCTGTGAGACATAAAGCATTACTGTCATACATACATACTGTCATACATAATTGTTTTTGATAGCACCTACAAAGTACTTGAATTTAGAGTAGAGGAAGCTACTGAAGGCCTATCGGGAACAGTGATTTGCTCCGATATTCCTTTTATCCACAACTTTCGAAAGGAACATGGATCTTATGTTTTTATTTTAGCAAAGACAAAGCTTTGTGGAAATCACACTTCTGAATTAATTCTGGTTTTCTCAGCTGCTTTTATCAGTATCCTTTCCACAGAACATTTTGGACAAATATTTCAATTTGTAATCTCATCTTTTCTGTGTACCATGCCATGCTCCTCCCAGGCTCACCAATCTTGTTATCTTAATGGATGACAGATAGAGTATCACTCTGACCATGCCACATTAGGCATCCTCATTTACCGAGTGCAAGGAAAAAATGCTGAGTATAAATTATTCAGAAATCTATTGTATCAGCGTGTGTTTTCTGAGCATCCACCAGTGGCAGAGCAGACAGATTATTTTTCACTTTTAATTGTGTTGATATCTTATCTACCCCACTGAAAGCAGAGAATGATATGTGAAACCATACATATGTATCAAGGAGCAAATAAAACCGGGTTCCTATGTCTACTGCTTAGAAGTAAATAATCTATTTAGTCAATCTAACTTCAACACAATGCCGAAAAAACCACCTCATCCCATTCACCCCTTACTTTTGTAGCATTTGCCTGTGAGTGCATCAAACTTTGAGAGCTCAGTGCAGAATATGTATATAGATACAGGTGCCTACAGAGAATGTTAACTATTTCAGTAGTATTTTGAATGCCATTATGCCCCTGGCTATCAGAATACAAAAGACCTCATTAAGGATGAGCCCTTGATATAAGGTAAAGTGTTTATGAAGTCTTATGGATTTGTTAGCATGAATTGCTAGCCTTACATATCTCACGGGAATCTACACAACTCCCTCTCCTTCACTGCCCAGTTGATTTTGGCAAGGTAGATGATTTAGAGCCCAAGTTATGCACATTGCATGAAGAGATGGATCATTTGATCTCAACAAGGTCTTAAAAATATTTTGCCAGCACAGGACATGCCAAATCTTATTTGCAGACGTAGTGGGCTTACAAGCTGAAAACTTGCACTGCAAGCCAGGGACAGAGTAATCAGCAGAGAAGGGCTATTGCAAGCTCAATCTGTTTGAACAGCCTGCTCAGTTCATCTGGTTCAGCTTTGATTACCCCCAAATACAGGCAGCCAGCTATGACTCCTGCAGATTTAGAGGCTATTCTTTGGTAAATTTGCAAAAAAAGCTTCTGAGTGAAGCATACTGCTGCTTTATCGTAAAAGAAACAAAGGAGCAGGAAGGACATTTCTATGGTACAGTTTATCAGTCATTTATAAACTTCGACTGAGCTCTGAAAGATAAATACCAATAACAACCGAAAAGAAAATCCAGCCTACCCCATACCTGAAACCTCTGCCATTAGCTTTATTCCGGAATAGGGGCTGGGCAAATATGTACCTTTTTTTACATAAGAAATCTGTGATGCATAGCCTCTTTTCAGTCTCTCTATTTTAACCATTCAAGTTACCCTCTATCCTTGCTAATTCCGTAAAATGTATTTAGAGAAGGTAAAGACCCCATTCCTACTCTCTCTGGAGCATCAACAAACATTTAAGATATTTCTCAGTAATGGGATCTGCACAAAGCAGACTAGGGAATTGCCCAGGTACCTTCATGAACTGAATGTGGTTTGCAGTACTTTTATGAACAGGTAGCAGGAGTCAAGGAACAAAAAAACCAAACATTCCTCACCAAGTCCTGGTAGGACCAGTAGTCATTAGGCAGAGACACACAATTTTTAGTTGTTAACCAGGAATATTTGCTCTGAAAGGCCTTGGTAACATGCAAACTCAAAAGTGGAGTTGCGTAGAAAGGCTTACAAAGGACCTAAAATCCAGCATATGCTGTTCAGGGATACCATACAGACAAAACACACAGCAAAATGGCTGCAGCCAGAATACGAGACCCCACGAGTAATGAAAGCTACCAAAGCAGCTATCTAAAAGGAAGCTCAAAATGAGCCTATTCCCAGTTGCACAGCACTTTTCCGGGATGTCTGCACTGTCTATCACACTTTGGAAGTCACGGCTTGCAGAATAAACAAATTAATTGTCTGACATTTTGGCTGGAAACCACCGCTGGCACAAAATGGAAGCAGCTACAACAATAAGTAAAGGAAGGCTCACTGCCAGAAAGCAGGGAAATTGTGCTGATTGTGGTACGTCAGGGCAGGACAGGCAGATCTTCGCAAAAACAAATGAATAAATGCTGTTACATGCCAATAGCTTGTAGAGAGCACCTAGAGATGCCAGCCAGCCAGCGGAGGAGGAGCTGGGCACCAGCCCACCCTGGGAAGGGCTCTGGGTTTATCTGTCACTGCTCGTATTTCCAGCAGAAACTCTCTGCTCGCCATCCACATTTCTGCTCATCTAGCCATTTATTCTGCAGATGGACAGCAGCCATAAGACTCCATGGCCAAAGAAACCCAAATTTGCTATTGAAACTGGTGTGGCAGCGATTTTTATTCTTTTTAATTGACAGAATTCAAAACACTTCATAAAAATAAGCAGCTTGTGTACAGAAATACAGACCTGTGGACCTAAGAGAAACCCAGTATAGTGACAAAATGTCTATTAACTTTTGATTATTATTACACAAATGGAAAAATTCAAAATGTTTTAGGGTTTTCTTACTTTTTAAAGAGAGAAAAAGGCCCAAAGCATGCGGATAGGCAAATAAGGAAGATGTCACTAATCTCTAAGCTACCACAATGGGGATGTTCATCTGCAACTGCAAAAAATTCTCCACCAAAGACAGGGCAGGCCATGCTTGATAAATCCTAATAGTTTCTAAGGTGAAAAAGGTCTTGCAGGCTTCAGAGGGCAAGAAAAAAACCCTCTGATGACGGAGCTTGAAAAAAGTTATTCGTGGGGCTACCAATGCCAATTAGCCATTAGCCACTACTGAGGCTGGAAGCAAAGACCATTTTTTATGAAGCCCCATGCCAACACATCTTCTGATTCCACAAACCTTGGTCTAATGTCAAAACCATGCCCCGACCAACCAACTACCTTTTTTTTTTTTCTTTTTCTTTTTCCCCCCAGGGAGTTTGAACCACTTCTGCTTGCCAGCTGGCAGAAAGGCAGCTAACAACAAAACAGGGGAGACGTGACCCATCGGCTACAAATCTGCAGCAACTGGGTTCTTCCGGCGAGGGTACCACGGCATCCCTACATCTACACATGGATTTTTCCACAATTTCGATTTTCACTGAACTCCTGACCTTTTTAGCAAACATGTCAAAGTCTCCAGACAGAACAGTCATCACCTTGAAACAATATGTGAGGGGAAAGAACGGCTGAGATTTTCTGCTTCCCCACTTCACTGATTTAAACAGAGAGGAAGGCGCTGGTATGTGCTTCCATCTGCTTTCTTCAAATTTAAAAAAAAAAGAGGAGATGGAATGTATATAATTAAAAAGTTACAGTTAACTTCCTTTCAGTCATGTCTGTAGGATGATTTTTGGCCTGCTAGGGAACTCCAGATGGAAAGAATAATGAACATAATTTAATACAAATAACAGGAGATCAAAGAAGCGCTTTTCTGAGTTGCAGCACACTGAGTTATTTCACACAATTTAATGGAGAACTCAGGAATTATTGTATTTTGCTGTTGTCTATATTTTTGTTTATGCAAATCAATTACCTTTAACCTAATTTGTGAAGGACCAGACCTATAACCCAATAAAACCATAAAATGTCACTAGGATGGTCGTACAACTGGCTAGCACTTATCCAAAAGGCTATATGTTGTTAACTGCTCATCGTTTTTTTCCTCTCTTCCCCTCCAGTGCCTCAGGATTTATACCACCAATTAAGACAATAATGAGTGCCCCAGGTTGACCTCCCAGAAGCAAGAATTAATTAAGCGCAGTATTTCTTCGTAAAGAATGACACTTTTCCAAACCATTTATGTAGCTGCCCTCCTGCATGGAATCACAGTATCACAGAAGACTTTCCAGATTGTTATCCCTCGACTGTATGACTGATTTTGGTTTACAGTTGTAATTCATGTCTTTGTTTTTGTCGACTGGGTTTTCGGGTAGTTAGAGCAGGGCGACCATTTTCCAAAGACAATGTCACAATTTTACTAGGACATATGTGGGATTTTTTCGCACAGAACTACAACAGAAAGACAGTAAACAAAAGCTACTCTAACCAAAGTAGTGGATCTCCCAGTAAAAATAAACAAAAAATCCCCACCAAGCTATGCCCATGCAGTGACATGCAGATTCCTGCAGCAGGCAGGACAAGGAAAAGATTCATGTTAGCTATGCAATTACCACGCTGCAATTACTTGTAGCAGTCCCTCAAATTAACCTCTCCTTTTAGCTTCTGGCAGAGATGGAAACACGCAAAGAGGAAAGGGCAAGCTCAAACACAAACCTACAGGGGAGAAAGAAGGTGTGTGCATGCTCCACAGAAATTCCCCTCACAGGCAGGCTTTGTATCCTCCTCCTCTTCCCCTCCCAGCCTTCCCCACAAAAGCTTGCAGAGTTCCCGCACATACTTGGCTCCAGGGTTATTTATCTGAAAAGGCACAGGGACTTTATTTAACTGTCAGGCAATACAAAAATCCCTGCATTTCTGCACCATCTGAAATTTATAGAGGCGCTAGTTTCTAACCCGCTATCAGCAACTCAATGTTTACAGCTCAGCTGAAATAATAACACAAAGTATGCCACAAATATTTATGCATGCCTGCAAGCTGGCTGAAGTGCAATTCCCCTCGCGCTAGCAGAGAGATCCGCACAGTTTGCCTGCACAGCCAGCTGTTCCCTGCTCCCTCCCCAGCCGACCCGGAGCCAATGCAGCTCCCCAGCCTGAGCCCGGATGGCTGGGTGGGTGCCTGTGGGTGCTGGCCCAGTGCCCACCTGCCAGCTTGCCAAAGAGATGGCTCTGGCCATGCCACAGCACAGCCTCAGCTTGTCTTCAACACCCAGCGTGTTTCTATTCTTTTTTTCTGACCTGGGAGGAGCTTTAAAACCTGCCTGATCCACAGCAAGCAAAGAAGTTTCTGAGGAGGAATGAAGTGCCATATGAAAACAATGCAGAAAGCAACCTAAAAATACTCAGAAGAAATAACATGGACATAAACATGCCAAAATAAACCAGGTATCTTGAGCGCTATGCTTCCTGGTACAGTTTTCAGGCATCTATCTGAATGACTCATCAACACATGTTCATTATCTCCCCATAATTTTTTTTTTGCTCTTAGTTTTGACAGTTGACATCTAAACAAATATGTTGTACCAGATCTCTTGAAATCTGGCAAGTAATATCTTGTACTTACTACTTTATGCTACGCTCTCATTCCCCTGCATTCGGCAACAAAGAAACTCTGCTAATACAGAACTGTGCACTAAAACCCTGCAAAGCGTAGAGTTTGGTGAAACTTGGATGCCTGGAGACTAGAAAACAGAGTTCAAGTAAACACCCAGAAATATGCAAGTCTGGCTCTCTAGTACTGGCAGTAGTCAAGGAAAATTACCTTTCCACACTGCAGCTGAAACTCATTACCGAAGGCGACAGCAGAGAGATGAGTTGGAGCTGGACCAGCTTGGAAAACCCACCATTTTTAAGAGTGAGATGGTGGCCACACCACTCTGTCCAGTTTCTGTACACAGTCAAAGCACCCACAGTCAAAATAGTCTAAACATCATGAGAAGGCAGGCTGAGAAAGGTGGATGAAATGCAGCCTGTGCCAGTGCAAGGGATTAGCAACTGCAGAAACAGAGCCAGAGAAATTAACTGACTAGTTCCTCCAAGCAATAAGGAGTCTTAAGGTAACATTAATTGGAGAGATGTATCTTGTTGCAAACACCAACACAAATCACACTGAGATGCTGAAAAAGCACCACAGCTTTCAGGACAAATGCAGTGCTGCATCCACCTTGCCCTGTGTTGGCCACCACTGATCATTCAGCCAAGCTGTAGGGAAGCAAGGGAGAGTCTAGGACTGGGCAACTTCGACGAGGAAAAAACATGACCTTTCAGAGATGAGCGAATGAACTGGAGCTGATTAATCTAACACAGGAAAATCTTAGCAAGATGTTTTCCTGTTTTCTCCCTCCCCTGCCAGACTTCAGTCAATGGCCAGATTCAAGCACAGAGCTCATATAATCACAAGATGATCATTCTTTCAGTTTACAAAAATCACATGGACGTAGGGTAAGATGAAAGGTCTTTTCAGTTAGCTCACCCATTTGGCTCCTGGATGCTGTGCTTGCGTCTATCCTGTTCACTTAATACTCTTTTCTTTCCTTTCAAAAAAATGCCTAGTTTTCACTTTTGTGTCTGTACACGTAATAGTCACTGAGCATCACTATGGATGAATGCGGACTGGGTAAGACCCTTTGCAGCATCTGAGAAATGTCTTGATCCCCTGATCCCAAAAAAAGAAAAAAAAAAAGTAAAAAAGCCGTAGTGCTTATTAATTTAAAAAATGATGGGTTGCAGAGCTCTCTCTTAAATGGTTTGCTTAAATCTTCCTAAATCTGGAGTGCTGCCATTCTTTTGGACCAGCAGATAGCATATGAAGATCACAGTGCGCACTGAAGCAAGGACCTAATAAGTTACAAATATATTTAGCACAGATGCACAGGGCTCCAAAGTAAGGAGAGCACTCCAGAGACAGAGAAGACCTCTCCCCTGTTTGGAAGATTCATCTGGAGAGCAGCCAGCCAGGACACTCGTGGGAGGAGTGAACAGTAGTCCATTGGAGTGGCTGCACCACGGCTATAAATCTCTGCTTTCCCTGTTAAGTGCCTGGGAGGAGGGAGAGGGAACCAGCCACAGCTGACAGTAATGGGTCCCATTAAATTGTCACTTTTAAAGAGACTCTAAAACGAGAACAAACTTGCTTCGTAAGCTTTTGATCAGTTTCCCTGACACCAGGCAATGGCAGACCCTGCTCACGTGCAGTGACTAGGGGCTGCTGGCTCTCCCCTCCAGCACTAAGTTTGAAATAGCTGGAGTGAAATCACTGACTGCAATTACAGGTAGCCAAATCTACATTTTTTGGCACTACTTGCAACTGCATCTCACCTTGTAATTTACGTATCTGTTATTCTGGATGGGGGAGCCAGAAACAATACACTTTTTCCCCCTAAATGTAGGTATTATGATCCAATTTTTATTGCATAGTAACTTTTCCCACTAAAATATATTAAATGAGAAATTTTAAGCATGACCACATGAAATCATAAGGGACTTTATACACAAAAATGTCTACCTCTCATCTGTCTCCTGAACCGAGTTGTGGAAATTGTGGGGACTCCTATATATTATCAAAAGGAAGACTAATTTATGAATAGGGACCCTGAATATTTGGTAAACCAGCTGTAGCAGCATACCAGTTAAACAGCTTCTATGCCAACATACCAAAACTACCAACTACAGAATTGGATGCATGGCTTCTTCAAACACTGCAAGTTTTCGTAACTGGAGTGCTGAGATGCACAGATGTCACACCTAGAGGTGTCCCCTCTATATGGAAGTTAATATTAACTCTGAGTTAGTAACACTGAAATAATCAGAGTAGTATAGAACAGAAAGAAGGACACAACGTGTATGTAATTTACATGATTCTCAAGAAACAAGGCACTCATACTTAAAGACTATACCAAAATCCAGATACAAAGAGGGAAAGATAGGCACAGGGCTATAATCTCAACCTTGGGTCTTTGGAATGGTTACTCAAGAGTGAGAGAGTCTTTTTAGTAAGGTATTTGTTTTCTTTTACAGGGTGAAGGAAAAAAAGAATGTTCATAATAAAATTGGAGAAAGAATCTCTAAACCTGACTGCACTGGAAATACTGAATCTTGGAAAATTACATCCAGTTGTCTTTCTTGCACTACAGCACAGACGAAAAGTAGCTCTGCCAATCAGAACAGCCCTGGGATTCATGCTGCAAATTCAATTGCCCTCCACTTCCAGAAGAAACTAAAGCAAATACCCCATTAGGAAACTTCCTCAAAGGAACACTTTATTTGGGATTAGAAAGAACTTCTGTTTCCATTATCAGGTCAGTCAGTAAGTGCAGACGGCAATGGAAGGCCACTTTCCAAGGCCAAAGTATTTCTGCAAATTGGGAAGCTGACTGTTTACGAACAAGGTGATCGTTTACAATAAGCAGAAAGTATAGATACGTGTATCTTTCAAAATAAATTCAAAGTAAGTAGCAAACAAAGAGCATCTGAATGTCTACTTAACATACAAGTGAACAGAATTAAAAACGGTTAATTCCATTTTGTACCATTATGAAACCCCTTAATTTTGGATTTTCTTCTCTAAGATGTGCCAATCAGCAAATCTTTAAGTACTTGCTAAGAAAAAACACAAACTATGATTTAAAAGGATGCTTAAGGCAAGCACAGCAGTGATCCCAACCATCTCACCAACACCAGAGTCACACTCAGCCAGAACCACACCCCGCAAAATATTCTACTCTTCTTTCTTCCAAGGAAAACAGTGCACTTTCTTTTAGAGTCCAGCAAGCTACCCTAAATCTAAATTCAACAAATCGATTGTTTGTATATCCTTCTCTATCAATTTCTCACTAATCAGTTTCTTTTATAAGAGTTCCACAGTTAGAAAATGAAAGCTAGTTCATTGTAATTTTACACATCTGTAATTGCTGTTCAGTACACATAAATATGGCTCAGTATATATATATATATAAAAAAGATAGGCCAGTACTGTTAACAGAAAATCTCAGAGTATTTAATTTCTGAGATGTTTACTCAGATAACCCTATTTCCTTATCTGCTAAATTACCTCTGCAAACAGTACTTTTAAAGACCACGCTATAAAATGTTGTACTAAACATGGTGGAAAGCTGCATTTCTTTCCTACACTTGTACAACTTTCCAGGTGTGCTCAGGACACCTTGTACACCACATCTATAATCAAAGGCCACATGTGGTCCTTAAAACAATGGAGAGGTATGAAATAGATTGACAAAATGAGAACAAAATAAAGGGGGTTTTCCCTTCATCCATACTTAAGAAGAAAATTGAAAATGTAAAACCTACTTACAGAAAAATAAAAACACACTCCACATCCCCTGCCTGCAAACCAGGGAATTTCTCAGCAAGTGTAACGGCCTGAATCACAGCCCATCTGCTTCTGGCATCTCTGGTCAGTACCACATGACGTGATTTGCACAGACAGCACTTTCACACGTGCATATAATTTACTTAATTCTGTTGAAGCTGTTGTAAGCCACCCCCACATTATGATCAGGTGCGAGCCTCAGCTCTCTCAGCCATCTGCTAATTAGCCACAACAGCTATAGGCAGGCGAAAGTTGGATAGAAATGTGACAAACACACCTAAAAGGACTCTTCATTATTTACCTTGGTGCGAGAAACCATGATTCAACTCCACTAATGACAGGTACATATACATGTAAATTTGAAGTTTCTTCCTTTTATGGTATGTATTCTCAGGCAGAGAAAGGCATAAACACTGCCAGAAGACTCAACAATTTTAGTTTACTACTAATAATGAAAAACCTGTAGTAGTTATGGAATGGTTAGTGGCCAAAGACCCTGAAAAGATAAGCAAGGTCAGCAGGCACGAAGACTACATTTAAATTAGGAAATGCTCTTGGGAACTATGGCTTTCTGATGTACCATAGGGAAATCCACATCTACCTTAGTTAACTCTTGGCCCCTGAAATGGGATGGCTACCTCCAAACTGTACACAGGAGGTGGTTCCTTGCAGGAGGAACACTAGTTGGTACAGCCAGAAACATTCCAGGTACATGGCACAGCAAAGCCACGCCCCAAAACACACCAGAGTGTAAGAGTCTGACACTGCTGTTCTCTTTTGAGAAAGCCCTCGCTGACAGTATCATGAATTTTACAAGACAAAGGAGTGCAAGATTTAAGACAAACAATTATATGTTGTTATTTGACAGTTCATGGAAAGTAGTTTCCAGTTTCCACAGGCCCTTAGCCTTTGTGCTCACAAATAACTGTATCGGCATGGTTAGCATGGTTAAAAAGCTAATTTGGGATAAGCTCTGTGCTTCTATAGTACCCACATCACTGCCAGAAAAAAAAATTACAGTAATTAGTAAAAAACAACTATTCTCATAGCTTAGGATGAACTCCTGGTCATGACCAAGCAAGTGGCAGGATCAGAGGAAGATTAGCTGTGAATGTATCTGCTATACCCCCATATGGACACTGCTGCTCTTCATCCATCTCCGCTCCAGAAACCCAGTGCAGGGGAGCAGCAGAGCTATAACCTACAAGCTGAGCCCAAAGCACTGGAAAGTAAATACGGCAGTCAAACGCACAACATAATTTACTTTTTTGTTATCTATCATGGTTGGCAAGTTGTTTTTGTTTTTTTTTCATTCATGGCATTTACACAACCCAGAAAGAGATTTTAATAGCCATGGTAAGCTAAAAATTTTTATTCCTGATCCCATCTATTTCATCATGTTTAATTGCTTTCAGCAAGCTTCCAATAAATTTATACTTCCCCATCTTCAAAATTTTGAAACAAATTCAGAATTTGTCAAAAGTTTTATCTTCCAAACAGACAAAGAAAAAAAGAATTTACTGAAACAGATACCAGCTTTTCACAGGACACCTGGCTTTCCTTGGGTTTGTTATTTGAAAAAGTAAAATTTCAAAGATGGCATTAAAACAATCAGCTCTCCTCTGATAGCATAAATACATAAAAATATCAGGTTTTCAGTACTACATTTAAAGCACTTGCAACTCATTTAGTGTCTTTCTGTATACGGCACTGCTTTCTGCAAATGAATGACTTGTTATGTTGCTATGCTGTGCTTACAGTTTAAGATCAGATGATACTAATAGTATGCAGAAATGTAGCTCAAAATACATTTTTCACCTTCTAAAAAAAGTATTGTTGATTTAAGTGAAACTGGGAGCAGTTCTCTGTGATTCAAGGAATTTTTCATAGCTGTGCATGGATGACAGCGTACATCTCTACTGCTGGCACTGTCACTAATACAGCTTAAATGGAGACGAATACAGCTTGATCATTCAAGCTGATCTGTATTTTTCTTTGAACCAACAGAAGCTTTTACAATTTCACTGCTGCAAACAGTATTATTTCTTTCCTTGATACAAATCATACTGCTGCACCTATTTTCAAGTTTACATTTCTTACTTTCTGTTTCAGTTGTAGGTGATTAAAACACGCCAGGAAAACAAAAGCCGAACAAATACATGGAATGTTAGTTAGCTGGTTTTATGAAGTGTGCTTTTTTTTTTTACTGCTAAGTAGCTGAGAAAATTCTGTGTCTGGATTCTTAATTCCCACTAAAGGGGCATAAAATACAGGCTTAAATATAATTATATTATAGCTAGAAGCTAGCATGTGCAAGAGTGGTGTTATCAAAAAGAACTGCTGCTTAAGATCCCTCCACAATCCCAAAACTGCCTAAGAAAATGCAAATCTGTTCTCACATGATGTAAGAGATGTTATTAAAAGGAAAAAGGCATCTGTCCCAAAGGACACTGTTCCATAAAGGGAACTTTGCTATGACAATCCATAAAATATTTTAGGTCTCTCAGCAACATTTCTCGCAGACCAAAGCATAATATCACAAAATCATAATATCAATTATGTTGGAAATAATATCCTTGCCATCAAACTTCAAACAAATCAAGAAAATGAAAGCCAGTTCCTCTCTCTCTGTCAGTAGCATTTTCTAAATCAGTTGCTGACCAGTGCTGACCAGGGATTCATGGCCTGCAACAGGGAAACCCCAAACCTCTCAGTGTCCAAAAGGGCATAACCATGGGGGACATCATCTCAGAGAATATTAACACAGCTGTGCTTGGCCACCTAACCCATGGGGATGGGCTGTTCTGGAGGGTGACCCAGGGTAGATCTGGTTTAGATGCTCTGAATTAGCCATCAGAGGAAATTCTCTCTCTCTACAGACTGAGAAACCCCAGACTTCAGAGTCAGGCAACTAATTCTGGGCCTCAAGCTGAGTGGTGGGATTGCCTCACACTGCATCTGTGAGCAAGTAAGTTAAACCTATAACAAAACGACACTTTGTCCCAAGCTTAACATCCATGTGGATAAACAAATTTGGACAAAGCAAAAACTGTTGTCATTTTCTCTCTTTTCTTCTCCTACGTGTATCTTAGCTTTTCTGAGGAGTCAGTCCCACAAAATTACAGACCTAAATTTCAAGGTTTATATCAATGCCCTTTTTTCCATACTGCCTAAAGTCTTTGCAACAAAGAAATTATATACTTGAGTCAGGAAGATGTCAAACAAATAAGCATATTTTCATAGTTGAAGACCTTTGAAAATATATTAAATGTGGCTACCCTTTTAATTTAATGATCCTACATTAGATGTGATCTTATATGAAAACTCTGATGGAAGAAACCCTATTCTTATTTTATGATAAGAGCCAACCTGGGATAAGTCAGTATTGAAGTAGATTTATCTACATTTTTGTCTGTTAGCATCAATAACAGGCAGAGAGGCATCTTCATCATTCAGACAAAACTGCTGGACCGTAAACCTACCCTCTCGTATTCTGCTCTATCTTCTCCAATGAAACTGCTCTAGGCATCTTTGCTGCCCACCAAATTCAAGCCAGTAATCTGGGCAGGACTGTCAGCAGAGGAATGCTGTCTTTTAAATGCCCAGAACAAGAGACAAGGCTTTCAGAGACAGCTGAAGCTGCCAGAACACCAGCTTCTCCTCCTCACCCACACAATGATGGCATTGTGTGGGGAATCCAGCCCACTACTCTGTCTCCCTTTCTGCAAACCCGGCTACAACGAATCAAGTCAGGACCAAAGAGCTGAGTTTTTGGTGACAGCCAGTCCTATAACCACTTGAACCAGCTGGAAAAATCCAAATTGCTCATTTTCTATGGAATTTGTTTGCGTGCTATCTAGCAACACCCAGAGACTGGGGCAGGGGGTGGGGGGGAAATCTCAGAAGTCTGTAACTGAGGTCATGAAACACACAAGTAGATTCCAAAACCCACCTCTGAAATGCCATACAGTTTACAAAATGGAAAAGTTGTAAATAAGCTGAATGTTGTCAGTGTACTGCTTTACACATAAAAAGATGGACTAGCTCTGAAATTTTTCTTACAAAATACAAGTACACTGTGAAGATCAGTTTGGTTTTGAAACTCTAATACATACACAAAACCAATGACAGGCTATGAAGCACATACACTTTTGCAGTGTCACATCCAGAAACAAACACAAAGCCACGCTTTTTAAAATTTATTTAAAACAGTTTAAAACTTCCATTGTGGTTCACAAGTGCCTATTGTGAAATACTCCACCCTTTAAAAACCTTAAATGATTAGTATATCAACACAAGCCACAGAACAGTTTTCCTAGTATGGCACAGTACTGAAGACTGTTAATTAACAAAGACAGGAGGATCACTGAAGTATTTGGCAATGGAAGTTGTTCACAGGTACCTGAAAAGATAAGGTCTAAGGATGACAGTCAGTGGGAAAAGAGGCAGGGAGGACAGAAGAAGGGACCAATCTAATCTCACGTGAGAAGACCACAGCAAGAGTTTGACAATAAAGGCAGTCAAAGCCAGATTTTCAGATTTTGGAGGAAAAACGACAAAAGATCATGTAAATCAGAATACTGCAGATCAGAAATTATGTCATCACGGCATGATGTCTGAAAGAACTCCATGCCATGAGATTACAGTTGGTCATGTCAGAAAAAGAGGATGTAAAGTTCTGTCTTTGTGAACTCTGTGACCAAGGTAACAGTGAGGTGAGCAAGATGACACATCAGGGAAAGATGGGAAGAGAGAAATCAGAGATAGGGGTACTCTGGAAGTCATCCGTGGGTTGGTGACAGTTGAGGGAAGATAAATTTCACAGTGCAGTGTTTCCCAAACTTAACCTTACAAGGTCACAGTCACCATCCACAGCTCTCCAAGGGCTCCTGGCTGGAAGGGTCTCAATTAAGAATATTGCCATGATATCCCCCACTGTTCTACCATAAAACAGGTCAGTAACTGATGCTTTTTGAGACAGAAAACCAAAGAACTGAACCTCAGGGAACAGCATCAGAAGTGGATAAAAAGCCAATTAAGTAAGAGGCACTGAATAATCAGTAAGTAGGATGAGAATCTAAAGAGTTGCGAAAGCCAGGACAAAGAAAGCCCAGTGAATCAAAGGCAGCCATCAACCCAAAACCCGGAGGACAGAAAGCTGTCCCTTGCACTAGATGAAGACTGCTAATGATCACTGTGGCAGCAGCTTCACCAGAGCTCAAAGGAGAAAGGCAAAGGAGAAGGAAACAGAGAGAACTAGAAGAAAAACAAGGAAAAGCCAGCACAGAAAAACAAAAGAACAGGGCCCTAATAAGATAAATATGATATGCTCAGAGTTTTCCATTTGTGCTTCCCTTGAGAAACAAGACTGCCAGGAGTTCGAAGTGAAAGGTAAATGAGTCTGAAAAGGCTTGAGAAAAGGACCTCAAAACAGAGAGAGGTGCAAATGCAGGAGGAAAAATGAGTAAATTTAAGGTTTAACATCACAAAACAGAGACTGCAAATCAGGTGAAGAAAGAAACAGGGAAAATAGGAATGAAGAAGGAGAAAACTGTAACAAGGTCAGATGAAAAGAGAAAGAAAGGGATTGGCTGGTATTTTAGTCTAGCTTCTTATGGAATGAGGTTTGCCCAACCCGGCCATAAGTGAGGCTCCCTCTCCCCATCCCCACAGCAGTTCAGACCATATGAACACGCTGGTCAGCTTCAGTGAAACTCCAAATCTTGAAGAAAATAGAGCTCAATTGCATGGAGATGTTTCTTCAGGGTAAAGGGGAAATAAATCTGAGTTTCCTAACTACACAAAAGGCTGTAAAACAAAGCCTTCCCCTGGTTCATCAGAGAATCAGCATGAAACTGCAGCTCCATACCGAGCAGAAGCCTTCAGTGAAAGACACACTCTCTAATAAACTTGGGTTAAACAACTGAAAGGCAGAGATCCATAGGGGACAAGGCTTGGCCAGCACTACTGCTAATGCTCAGTGCTTCCTGAAACTTGCAAAGCAACTGGTTACATTTTTGTATGAAGGCTGGAGAGAAAGAGATGCCTGAACTGGCACCAGGAACACAGGGCAAAAGCAAACTTAAGGACAGGCAGAAAGCCTGGATGGTTAGAAATCAGAAGTACAAGGTAGCAGTTTGCTTATCATACAAGACCAAGAACTGACAGTGTGAAAGCAAGTGTAGAGTAAAGATGAAGGAAAAGAAAAATAAACCAAACAGTCCAAAAGGGCTCAAAAGAAAAAGGGTAACATTCTTCAGAGAAAGAGTAGAAACTAGCAACACAGAGGTTTCTGAGGTGGTGCAATAAAATACTACTGTCTGCTGACATCCAGGTCACTACTTCTGTTGACCTGAAAGCTCAGACAACTTTGAGCAACAAATGTAGTACTTGACTGTCCACCAAAGGGACCACGGGTTGATTCAGCAGTCTCATCATGTTCTTGCCAGTTTTTGGCACTCACTAAGGAAATTGATTCAATCCATGGAAGGGATTCCATAAAATCCTAGTCCAACCTGCTGAAGAGCTAGTATCAACAAACCCAAATATTACCAGTCTCAGGCAGCCAAGTTACTGCTTTGGAAACTTGTTATTTCTCACAGACTGACAGGTTTTGTATGTAACTAATCTTTTTTTCTTCTTTTTCTTTTAACAGCCAGCTATCATTAAATGCTGAATTACACCATCTTGCAAATTAGCAAATAAGTGAAGATGATTTTTTTGTTGTTGTTGAGTAATGGCCAACACATTACAAGACGGATTTCTTCATGTGTTTTGACAAGTGTGATCTTGCTTTAATTATTTATGAAAATGCTTTGCAGTACGCCAATAGAAGTCCTACAGTATATTTTTACATATTTTTCAAAAATAATGAACTCTTAGGAACATGTGACCTTTCTGCCATGGTCTGCAATTACGTCTCTGCTTAGAGGTAACGTGGGTGAGCAAATGACAGCACCATTTGCGTGTTAGCATCTCAGTATGATGAGATTTCCTATTTAATGAAATCAGCTACAGCATATTCTTACCATAGATCTTTCTAAATTTTGATATACAGACATGATACCCAAGGGAAACCTCAATACCAGAAAGATATTCTAAAACTGCAATGAAATTTAAGTAGTCACTTTCACTAACTCAGTATCTACAGTTATAAAATAAGGGACCAGATTCCAATTCTTTATTTTTTTGTCTAATGACACAAACCCAGGACTATGATATTTTATGTCACTACAAAAGCCCAGTAGCATGGAAGAAGTTGAAGGTTCAAAGGATGAAGTAAAAATGGCTATCTTCACACTATCTGAAAAATATTATAACATTTCACAAAAATAAACCAAATTTGTTAATTTAGTCTAATAACTTTATATGGATATAACCCCTGTCATATTTTCAGCACGCGTTAGTATCTTCACTGTACTAAACACTACACAACTATTTTAAGTTGAAGGAGGAAAATCACAGGTCTTTAACTGTTAAAAAAGAACATTGCACTGGAGTACTCTAATAAAGTTAACTATGAGAGCATCTGCCCTTTGATATCTTTTCTTTAGCATTTTTCACACTACCTTCTTCCTAACATCCATACCGCTCACTGTGTGCACACCTCTAACTATTGCCATACAGACATGGTTTAGCTGACATAGCTTCTCTGAGGGGTATCTCCTGCCTAGACATTGTACACTTCAAACTGTGTATGTTACTACCACATCCTATGGACAGTCAATTCATGCTCTGACAACCACAGCGCTGGGAAGGAGCTAGCAGGGGTGCCAGCAATGTAGGCTGACAGATTAAATTTTGCAAATACCAGCCTCCTAATCCTTAAATTCCCAATTTGATTTGAGATTAGTTAGATAGTTAGAGACTAGCCAAAAAATTCCAGATGATCAAGTCCTGTTCCCAAATTCCACCCCCTGGATGCGGAGAGGTAGCAGCAAATAGAAAAAGGCTGAGAGCAGCCAAAGGTTGTGTGAGATCTCAGGGAATACCTGACCTACAGATGGACAGCAAAGAGTCTCAAAGGGTTTTCAGTTTATTCTTTGATTATGTCTACATCTATGATCACATTCTCATGCTAGTCAACACTTAAGGAAGTCCCTGAAAGACATGATTTGGAAGAAGTTATAAAGGGAAATATTTCCAGGAATGATGGCAATTTACTTGGCTTTACTCATGAATAAGAATTAATTCCCACAAGAAACTGTACAGCTGTCTTTGGAGACAATCAAGTCACACCATACTGCATTGCTCTATCCCTTTCTAAGATGAAATGAAGTCCTATTAAAGGAAAGGGAGATGATGGCACTCACCTTACATCCCTCACAAGCACTGACACCATAGTGATATCCGGATGACTTGTCTTGACAGACAAAACAGGGCTTGTAAACACGAGGGGGTGGAAGTGGTGAAGGAGGGCTCGGAACAAGTTCCTCAGAACTGGTGCTCTGAGTTTCAACTGCTACAAAAGAAAAAAAATATAATAATTGAATGATTTATTATGAAGTTTGAATAAATTATTACATAAAACTACATTACAAGTATGAAACTGGCCCATATCTTTCTTTGCATAATAAAGATTAATCTGTCTTTCCTAGAAACATTTAAGTGGAACTAAGTAAGGCAAGTAATAATAGGACTACACCCCATAGCTTCCAAGTATATTTTAAAGTACCCAATAATTTAGATATAGGGCTTCAATCTCTTACCAGGCTCCAAAAATGGATGACTTTGGGTTCATCTGCTGTTTTTAGCCTACTGAATAGCATAGGATCCATGTGTGCATGCCGGATATCAGCCTTCAAAGGGAAACTGTCGCATGTACCCTTTTAATCAGTACCTAATCTTGGGAGAGCTCTTGTATCTCTTGCCTTTTTCTACAAAAGGTAACACTTCCAATCTGCAATTCTGACATAGCAGGATAGCAGCTGGTGTCAGGACATATGTAAAGAGTAAGTGTGAGCCCTGAACAAGTAATTTTTTTTTTTTTTCATCTGTAAAAAAAGTAGCACAGCCCAGTAATGCTTCCTTACCTACCTTAGAACCTGTAACGTTAGGAAACCTTGCCGAGAAAAATCAACTTATATATTATGACCCCACATCCTTTTATTGCCTTAATATTTCTAGATAGTCATTTATTTGAGCCTATTGAAAAGCCAGTTACCCCTTTCAGGGGAAGGATGTGAAAACTCTACGATGCAAGATAAGACATGTGAACTACATCTTTCCAAAACATCTGCATTAGTTTTCTGTGATACGCTGTCATCATTCCTCACATTTATTGTGGATGTGCAATACATTTTCATGTTTCACCGAGCCCTCTGCTGCTTCTCAGATAAATCCCTCTAACTTTTCAACAGATATACAGGAATGACAGGATCTGTGAATTCAGATCTATCCAGAAATATTAGGCACTATCAGCAGAGCTAAATCTCAAAAGTACTAACAGCAGGCCCTAAAGAATATTACTCAATGGAAAAATCTTAGACAAGATTTACTGTACATGATATTTTTCAGATTACAAAGATGATACATTTGTATTAAACTCATGATTCATTGTCAACTCGTGCTACAGAATTCACAGAGGGCATCACAGAGCACGATGAAACCTCTGATTACTTGTGAGAGGAGGGCCTCATTTTTCCTTGGGTTAAGCTAGTATCAACCTCAAGGACAGACATTTCTTGAGAAGAAAATAAATGCTAAAGTGAAGTATTAAAGGTTCTGATTCTAAGCAAGGGATATCTTTCCACTGGGACCAATTTATTTATATAACAATAAGGAGGTTGTGAAAAAAACCAGAAAAGTAAAATAACATGGCTCCATAAATTGTGACATTAAGACAACATCCAGAACTATACTCATCTTTCTCAGTATTAAATAAACTGAACTTGGCAGACCAAAAGTCTACAGGTTCTTACTGCACCAAGAAAACTTTAATGAAGTTTTTTCTTAATGAAAACTCAGATGAGAATGATCATTTCTTTTCAACAGTAATTTTTGGTATTTGAGCTAGAGAGTGCTCTGTTATTGATCTCTGCACAGCCACCCTGCTTGAATCGATAATCTATTAGTACTTCTAAATTAAAATCAGATTCATCAAATGCCCTTGAGAGGCCTCAAACATTCCTTGCCTTATTCCATACTTGTACATGAATTATGGTGGCTTCCAATGAGTCTATGGAATGGTAAAATTTTATCTTTAAAACTCTAATACCAGCAGACAATGTGTTTCGTATTAGCTCATTCAACTCTCCCAGTCCATCTAAAAGGCAGTTTTTAGGCTCCCCATGGGGAAACAAGGTTGTATCATTCAATAAAACAACTGCACTCCCGCAATCCTTTTGTGATTTCAGATTGGGGAAAGCAGTCTTTGAGGAATAATACTGATTCACTTCTGCTTTATTCATAATTTCATCCTAAACAAGCACCAGCATCCAATAGTAGTGTTCAAACCACGAACAACATGTATTTCAGAGAGGTCTGTCAACATCGTCGAAACATCAGGAGCTTGTGATACCCAGAAGAGATTAACCAACTCAGTTCATAAATACACAACACAGTCAGCAAGTGAGTTGAAGATAAATCTAGAGAATATTTTTCAGGACAATTTGAAATGGTATACAACAATGAAAGAGCCAATGGAAATCAAAAGATCTTCCGTAGAACACCTATCTATATATATATCTCTATATATCTATATATATATCTTTGCACCACTAAAAGGACTTAATCTACTAAATATAACGCATCAGCTAAACAACCATCTAGAGAGATTGGTTGGGTTTTGGGTTGGCTTGAGTTTTTTATTAGTTTTTTTTTGGTTGGTTGGTTGGTTTGGTGTGGTTTTTTTTTGGTAAGAGAACCTAGTTTGGGCACATTCACTTTTGATCACAAGGCAAGAGGTACAGTTTTCTGGAGAAGGTTTGAACCCAGGATACACATGCTCAGCTCTTACTCCAGCTGACTTACTATTCTTCCTTAGATTTGGCTTTTTTAAACTCCTTATTTGAAAATGTACATACTGCCAGTATGGAAGTGCAAAAGTCCAGTGCAGGCATCTGTAGCAATTCAGGCTCAGCAGGTAAGAAGTGTTATTTTTGTAACATGTTGGCAGCTAGTGAATGCACAACAGCAGAAGCGCTTTCTTCTATGCATGTCTGCACATGCAAGGCAGAAAAAATGAAAGGATGGGGGGCCGAGAGTTGACATTTACAGAAGAGGCATTTTTAAAGCAGTCTTACAATTTTAGGAGGAATTCAAGGGGAAAAAAAAAAAGAAAGAAAAGAAAAAAAAAAGCAACTTCTTTCCATGCCCTACTGTCTTGTCCTGTGGGATGTGACACTTTAGGGTCCCTACTCACCTGAGAAAACAGAGCCTCAGTGCTGTCACCCAACACCTGAATGCAGCTTAAGCACACAGGGACTCTCAAACAATCGGTCACTTCACAATTCCTAAGATGTCTGAAATATTTCTAAAGGTTAGATAAAGTAGCAGATAAGATCTTTAAAAGCACAGCGTGCTTTGTGAGAGCTAATTTACTGCCAGCTAAACCGTGTTGACAGATGGAGAAGGTATTTTACTTTGAGACCAGCTAGAAGCAGGCAGGCACTATGAAATGCCTCGTGTTCTGAACTTAGATTATTAAGCTTGCATGTTAATGCACACTTTGGACAGTTGAGTTTTAAAAGAATAAGAAGTTGTAAAGCAAATGGCATTTCCTGGATAGCCTCAAGGGAATTTTGAATACTGAGCTCAGGGTCCCTGGTGGGAAGCAGCAATTTCAGCTAATTAGGGTGAATAGCAAAGTGTTGCATTTGGTCAAAACATTCTGTTAACCCCCATTTTTGTTGGCACCAACAAGAGTCTGGATTTTTTGCCTTTTTTTTTTTTTTTTTTCTGTGAATTCACTGCAGGAGTGCAAGGCACACAGCTCACATACATTAGGCAGAAAGTCAAAGGAAACGCCAAAGTTCAACTAAAGTACAAGTAATTAGAACCAGATTCTCTGCTGCTTGTATGTGTGCATTTGATTGTAGAAGTTATTTATAAGCCTCCAAACATTTGAAAAAATAACTATATACTGCAGATCATTTAATTTTTATGTCTCGTCTGGAAAAAAAAGTCTGCTTTTAATCATCTTCCAGGAAAGAGCCAGGAACTGGAAAGTGGGTCTCAATTGTTTCAATACAAATTTCTTTCTTTCATGTGCCACATAAAACTATACTATAAAATTAAATCCAAAATATCATTGACTTCACTCCCCCCTCCAATTTTTTTTTAATAAAAAACTTCTTTGAATTTGTCATGCTTAAATAGTTTGCATTGTTATGAGGGTTTGGGTTTTTTTAAACTCTTGTTTGGAAGACAGACAAGGGGAGAAGGGAAAAAAAAAAAGAAAGAGTGAGAGAGAAAGAAAACATTATCGTGGAGACTTGCCAGCCTTGACTTAGTAACCTGGCCATGACCCTCCAGCGAGTGTGTGTTTGACCCGGTCACACATGACTCTAGCTGCGTACTGTTGCTGGGTTATAAGTCCCAGATATTTTTACCATATATACAACAGGTGGGAATCATAGGCAACAGAAAGAGGAAAACAAAATCTTCCCTTGTGGGAGGACTCCCATTTTCTCCCTTGCAAAGAAAACAGCACAAAGCAAAGAAGTTGTGCTACTATTTAATGCTTGCTGCGCTGGAGCGGTGTTTTACCCGGGGGTGGACGCATGGAGGTGGAGTGGGCTGAGGGCAGGAGGAGAGAGGAAAAGGCTCAGAGGAAGCAATGTGCAAATGTTAAGCAATGCAGGATGAATTACCACAGTCAAGAATCTTTCCTTACAGAGCTGGATATGCACTGAGGTTCAGGAAGAAATGCTTGTTATTACAAGCAAACGCAATGCACCTAGATTAAAACATACAATAACTTCAGATTGAGATGTTATTATCGGGATTTGCAGAAGTACTTAGGAAAGTTTGTTTTTCACATTTGAAGGTTTTATTATTTGCATCTGGGTAGCTGCACACATCTGCCTTAAAGCTACGATGTTAAATAAATTCTATTATAGTTCTTAGTTACAATACTTCCAACATTAATTTTAATCAAGTCATAGTTCATCTCTACAGGACTGTCCTTAAAAAAGGGTGGTATTTGGGATGAAAGCCAAAAAAACCCTCCAGGTCGTCAGGTTTGCACTCAGTCTGAAAAGAGGCATTCCACTTTCAACAGGGACATCAGAATGATGACCTTGTTTCTTCTTGAGAGTGCACAATCCAACATGATCCTTTTTGGTTATTTTAAAAGCTAAAAAAATATCCTACCGATTTTCACTGTGTGCTGCTCAGGATTCCTACAGTATTATTAAAATAACAACAAAACTAGCAAGAGATAGAGGCTTTGGAGCTCAGAAGC
This sequence comes from Myiotriccus ornatus, assembly GCA_036023395.1. Classification (NCBI taxonomy): domain Eukaryota; kingdom Metazoa; phylum Chordata; class Aves; order Passeriformes; family Tyrannidae; genus Myiotriccus; species Myiotriccus ornatus. The sequence continues at coordinate 38,520,526 of JAYRBT010000082.1, read as the reverse complement.
CCAATCTGCGAGGACTGGATTAATGGGCAAAACTGCACACAAGGTCACCTAAAAGGAGCCCCAGACCCAGGTCACTTTAAGGGCCATGCCGAGGGCACAGGCTGCTGCTGCCAACAGCTATCTCAGACAAGGTGCAAGACCTGATAGGCGCAGCTGAGTTGGCAGGAGTTTTCTAAAGCTGAAGGACTTTTGCTGTTACAACTCCTGTCAGCTAAAGAGCGATACGGACAGCTGGCTTCTGTCCCGAAGCATCTGGGAGAAGAGGGGTGCTGCTGAACTCTGCCCTTTGCCTCATGAGTACAAGAAGCAGTTAAGCACACTCTCTGCTCTGATATCCTCACGCTAATGAAGTTCCAAGTACAAATTTGGCCATTGCTACACTGCAGGCAGACATACCATCAGGACAGTATTTTCTTCCCCCACCCTCTTGCATCTCATGTATTTAGACAGTACACTATTTTGGGCAGGGCCTCAGAATATGCTGTACAGTAACCAGCACTGCAGGACCTTCCAGTGCTACTCCAATGCAAATAATGGTAATGATCGTGATCCTGCCAAGCCAAAAGATTTTTGAGAGAATGAACCTTGAAAGGCCTCCACAGCCTCGAGGGGAGCCATTACTTGCAGAGCAGGTCCTTGGAGCACCTTCATTTTAGCTATTTTAGCATTTCAGTGTTAAAACACAGACTAACTTTAAAGTATGATTTTTGAAAAAAAAGAAGGCTTCATATTCAGCAAATGCCTTGCTGTGTATACCAAGTTGTATTTGGCAACTGGAATGGCAGAAGTGTTTACACTCGTCTGCTGCATCTTCCCTGGCTTAGAACTGGAACAGAAAGAGCTACATCCTATTCTTTTATACCTTTCATCAACAACATTGCCAAGTTTCAATTGCAAATCTGTAATGTTAACCAGCAGAGTCATGTAACATAAGTCAACAGAGTCAGTGGATACTGATCTTGGCCACACGACAGGAGTACAGCCCTTTGAAACCTGTATTTATATCAGGTGATTAGGGCCAAGAAATAAAATTTAGCATCCTACTATCAGCATAGCAGAGCTATCCAGATTTTTTGCCATAAATCAGAAGACAACAGCATCTATCTTCTGGTTATTCTTCTGTTCTACTCGCATAATGCAATTTCTGTTCCTTGGCAGCTAACATCTTCATTTGTAGCACAGATTTTGTTATTTCCAGAAATGTCCTCTCTCATTTGCCCAGTGCCCTCTATTGTGGGCACCCCCAAGTCTGCATGTGCACCCCACTCACCTGCCCACTGTGAGGCAGGACAGGGATGGGTGCCTCCTGCCCCCAAGAGCCACCACTGCTGCTAGCAAGGAACTCGGGAGAGATGATGATACCCCTGCCTTCATTTTCTGATCGCCATGGCGAGCAGAGAATCAATTTTCTGTAAGACTACACCACCATATATACAACTACATAGTCTTGGCAGACAACAGACTTGCCTGAGAGGAATCCTGAATCCTCTCCTGAAGGCATCTCAGCAGCACCCATGCACGTGGACACCGTGTACCACACAGGCATAAGCAACACCAGAAACTGCCACAAAAACCTCTACTCTTGACTATACTGTCCAAGCCCCATATATCTCCAAGATGCAAGTCTGAATCTAGCAGGCTAGTCTTATATATTGAGCCCACCTCACCTGGAAACCACCAATTTACACAATCACGTATTCTGAATGAAAACACCCTTAAAAACCTTCTTCTGAAGCTGCTGCATCTTTTTGTTGTGTCCCACAGGTATTCTGGGGGGAGCCATCACTGCAACCACTTTTGGTGCTTCTCCCAGTAAAGCCAGGACTTTTGGCACCTACATACTGTACACACATATTTACTATAGCTAGTAGTAAAGGACAACAAGGAGGTTACAGCTGCTTCGTAGGTTTGCATTGCCTGTATCTCAAGCACCAGCTCGACTAAACCCTGGGGTAGTATGAAGAACTAATATCACCTTTTCAAAGAAAATGATACTGATTTTCAGGCTGATTTTTTTTTTAAATTTTTTTTTTTAACAGTTATATCACCAAAGCTGTTCAACATTTGGGTTTATGTGTCCATGTAGCCAGAAAGATGAATTTACACCTGAGCAAATGTGGAAAGCAGAAAGCTTGTCAGGATTAATTATATCAGGGCCAGGAACTGCGTCTGGTTATACCTGTGTTACTCTCAAGACAGCGAGACTTAATGACGCGCTAGTAACTGAGAACAGGAGCGTCTTTCGCTAAATAAATGGCCAGGCACACACCATGAGCGAGCCAGGGTGAAAGTAAGAGTAGAGACAGGATGGCCGCAGGGTTTGGCAGGCAGAGTTTACAGGGCAGCAGCTCATCACTTTGTATTAAGCGCCTACCTTCAAAATGGAAAAGAAAACATGTTAAATGAAAAAAATAAATCGTATGGAAAACTGAAGAAAAACATCCGAAAGATGCTAGCTCTGTAGTTTTTTCAGGTCGGTGATTTTCTGCCTGTCCACTACCATGCAAAACCGCATCAGTCTCAAGTGAAAATTCTGCATTACTGCAAAACTGAAAAATAGGATCTCAGTTAAACAAAAATGCATAATTGTGCTATCATCTGGACGAAGTTAGATTTTCCTTTGAAAATTAACTTTTCTTACAATTCAGGCCCTGATTGCTTTACCTGTAAATTCCTATGGTCAGATTCTCATGTGGAATAAAGTGGCATAGGCAAAGAAGAGACACAAATATAAAGAGGATGAGAACTCTGGCCTTTTTCTTCTTTATTTACGAAAATGGAAGCCTATTTCTGTGGCCTGTTGATATAAATGTGGTGTAACAAATTCAGCATTTTTTCCCTACGGGATCAAAAATTAGAAAAAAAAGGCCCATTGTTAGGAATGAAACACTTAAAAATAAAGGGGTCTGATTCTTTTTTCAGATATGTTTTATGATGTTGCTACTCCACCAATTCCACGAAAGACTCTTGACTTGTAAAAATAAATGGGAGAAAACTCAGATCCAGTATCTTCAATAAGAAATAAAACTTTCAAGGGCAGTGAAAGAGCTGCTATAATCTCTACACATATCCAGATATTTTACTAAGTCATAAAGTCTCCATTTATAGTTATTAAATGTTTTATAGTGTTTTGAGGATTTTTATTTTTAAATCTTTTCAAGCATTGAAAAGGAATAGTTCAGAGTATTATTCTAAAGGAATGATTTTACTCCTCAAAACTCACCTCCTATCCAAGTTGGTATTAGTTTTTGGTATTACTATGTCTGCCAAATATATTTTTTATTTTCTATATATTCAACATATCTTACGACACTATTCACCACGACTTTCTGCTGTGGCTTGAATCCAGCAAGAAAAGGAGTGTTTTAATATCTTTAATCATGTAATACTATTAGACAGTTGTTCAGTACCACATGGACAAAATAAAACTGTTGTGCTCTCCTTGGAAATGCAGTAAAACTGACTTGCTGTGTAATATTTTACATATAATTTTATTTCTCAAACTTTAGGACCATTAGCTCAGAATATTTTGATCTTTAAGTGTTTTTAAATCTTAAAATTAATAGAGTGACTCAACAAGAGCCAATTCAGTGATCAAAACTACTTCAAGTTAGTATAGTAGCAGTTAAAATGCTTATCATCCCAATTAATTTGTATTACAGCCACACTGCTGGATATCACTAATTGATTTATATACCCTACTTTCTATACCCATTTACAAGGGCAATTATGAACTCCATCACATATGTTTAAATGGGTTGCATTAGAATAGTATCTAAAAACTTGACTGCTGAGCTTAAAATCTTTAAGAAAAGGTAAATTCTTCATTAATGGGTGTGCTATCAATCCACTACAAATGGCCTATAACCTTTCAAGGCAGCACACGGTACTAATATTTTACTTTTCATGGGCAGTTTGAGGTTGATTCCAGTGATGAGCTTCACCACTATCTTTAATTGTTTTTTAAATTGCATATTATAGGCAGCAATAAACACAAATTAGTATCATACCATCCACAGCTTTCTGCAAGGCACGGTTTCTATAAACAAGTTAAAACGCATACATCTGTAAATAATAAGTATAAGTATGCTGAACTTAATGAATAAGGGCACTAAAAGAAATTGAACAGTAGGGGTTCAGCAATTAGAGTAACTGCCCATTTTATTAAAAATGTATTGTTTCCAGCTTTTGCTTTAGAAGGCTTTTACTGCTCTGCTAATTCCAAGTTTTGATTTCCTTAGAAAAGGAGGTCTAACTCTTTATTTTTCTTTGACAGCTCCCTGTCACACAGCCACTCACCTCTTTTACAAGGCAAGGGACAACTGTGAAGCTTTATATCTCACTGCTCGGGATCTCACTCTCCGGCCCTTGCTGCAGACCTTTTTTTTGGCATTACTCCACCCAGAGGTACGGTTCTTTATTGAGTAAGGTTTCATTCCACAACGAAGCTGGGATGAAACCTGCTGAACCAGCAAAACCCCAGGCAGCTGCCCTCCAGCCCCTTTCCAGAGGTTACCAACACTCTGACAAAGTGGGGAGGGGAATAGCACGCGTCCAGCTTCCCAGCCATGCTGCTGCCAAACAGGGCCATTTGCTAAAGCTGGCAAGGCTCAGGGCCATGAAATGGAGCCATGAGTTTCCTCCTGATGTTCAGCAGCAGCCTCCTGCAAGAATACAGAGCAGTGTGTAGACTGGGAGAAGCAAAGGTAGCTTCTTGAACCAGGCAGATATGTCTCCCATTCCCCACATTACTGCAGTGAACCCTGTGCTACCTTTGCTTGCAAATAGATGTTTTACATCCGTGTAGCTTACTTTCTGAGTAAGTGTTCAGATTATTCCTTACACTAGTCTAATTGCACCCACGTTGCTGCTCTGCTGCAACTGTGGGGGTGTAATTGAAACAATACATTATTTCCATTTAGACATGACACAGTAACAGGAAAAAAAAAGGCTTTCATCACTTGAGCTTATCTGCAATTAGAAGGGCAGTCAGACCAAAACTTAACCTTGCTGACATCCTCCAGGACACATATATTTGCAATATCTGAGACCAAAACAGGGGCATAGCATGCCAGACCAGAACACTGCAGCACTAAGAGCAGCTCACCCCAACATTTCTGGTGCTAATGTAAGACATACAAGTTTATGGAATATTTAAGAACTGCACATTGCCACTATCTTTTGTGGGGACAAATAAAATATAGAGTTCACCAACCTGTAATGCTCGCCTGATCAGAATTTCAATATTTCTGAATTGAATACCTGCCAGACAAAAAATGGTAACGCGGGTAGGTAACCATGTAAACTAAACCAGGTAACATTAAAACTAAAACACTACCAGATTTCCTTTCCTTGGAATTCACAGTGCCTTGATATTGAGTTTATAGAATATTGTGCTTTTGTTGTTTGTTGTTTTTTTTTTTCTTTTAACTTTCCACCATTACAGTCAACCTGGCACACATCCCTCAGCCCCTCTCACAGAAGGTGCAGCAGAAGCCAAGAGCTGGGAAGGAGTGTGGTATCCTCGACCCAAGTGGTAGCAGCACTCTAACTGTGGCTCAGGGCACACCTCCCCACTCTGCCTAGAAGAGCAAAGATCAATAAAATAAGACATTCACAAGAGCCTGGAGACAAGATGAGTACCGTGACTGGAGAGCGCATTTTCCAGTATTCTCTACCTGCAGTGGATTTTCCTATTAAACCCTGGGAGTGAGGAATGCTCATAATTTCACCTGTATGTTGTCTGTCATTACCATTCTCACTCAGAAGAGAAAAAATATGCACACACTGTACTGCAGGCAAACATGTCTGTGCTAACAGCATTTCCTAGTGACCTGGTCTTTCTTATTCAATACCTACCTTCAGCAGTGACTTAGGGGTTTTTTTTCTCCAGATAAGCTGCTCACAATCGACTGCAATGTCCCAGCCTTGCAAACAGGAAAAGTGTCACCATACTTTATACAGAATATGGAAAAAAGATAGTACTTTATTTCCAAAGAGCTGGAAAAGCAGTATTCTCTCCTGATGCCTGATGTCCCAGGAAACTTAAGGCAAAACTTATCCTCCGAAAAAGGGAAGTTACTACTTTCCAAAGGGATTTAAATCGAGAAAATCTCTGGCTAACATGATCTAATAATTTTAAAATGTCTATATTATGAATATTCAATATTACATGTATGCATATAAGCATGTTTCACAAAACATACTTCTTTGGGGGAAGGGAAGGGGGACTGGACTATTCCTGCCATGTTTGAGAGATTTGGGTCATCATTTACTGTAGAAATTAAGCTCTCTTTAAAAATGCTTTTCCAGTTGTCATGGTTAGAAAGACACACTATTAAATGAAAATTCATTCAGTGCCATCTTTCCAAATTTTCTGAAGGACTCCTTTAGTGCGTCTGCTCATACTGAAAGAATTCTGAAGCCGCACCAAAGTATTACTGACAGCTCATCAAGGCTACTAACAAAAATCAGATAGCAGTGAAACTATCTTAAGATCCAGAAAAGCTCTAACCTGTGGCTTTAGTATTTCATGAATCACTGTGACAGGGCACAGCAGACATTTTAAGGAATTAGTAAAATACAGTGCCAGAGAGCTGTTAGAATTGCTCCTAATTAATTGCTTTTAATTTCTTAGTATATGTCTGACCACTGCACAGCAGCATATAATTGCCCCAAACTGTAATATACCTAGGTATATTACTCCACAGAGTAAGTTTAGCATGATTTCATTTACTGCCCTTTCTGATCTTGTTTTGTGTCTCATTATGTGGACCTGTTGGGAATTTGGGGGAATCTTCTTAGTTCTTTTTCCACACTTTATCCACCAGATACAAGTTTGTCATCCAAATATGACAATCTATAAAAACAGTAATTAAAAAAAAAATCATAACCTGTGAACTCATGGAACGCTCTCTGAGAAAACTCACCTCTGATCACCTTACCCTGGGACCAGCCAATTCCAGTGGGACAGGGGCATATTTTGGAAAGCTCTCGCACCACCCAGGCACAGGGAAGACCCGTTTCATGGCACCCCCGGCATTTGCAAGCCAGTTTGCCTGATCACTGCCTTCTATTGTTTCCCGAGATAAGCAGGGCCCCAGTGAACAATTAAAGCTTTCAATAAATAATCTGCAAGCACATTCATTTGATTTACTGTTATTTGATACAGCAGTTAGTTTCAATGGGGCAGTTACTATTGATCACCTAAAGTACTACAGACAAACATGAAACACTTCCAGAACTCCATGGATTATTACTCTTTATCTGCCACTCATCTGGGTTACTTGTAATGGTTGCAAAATTTAAAATCAATAACAACAATTAGCGTTCGGTATACTCTGAGGAATGAATCATGTGAAGTATGTTTTGTTACAAAAATGAAAGGCTGGAGAGCTTGCAAACGTGAAAGACTCTTGCAAACAGCCAAACTCTAAAATAATTCATCCTGGTATTAGACAGTGTCCAATCAAGGGGGTAAAGAAAAGAAAAAAAATGGTATTTTAAATGCACACACAAGCTTACACACAATTATAAAAAGGTAATGGTAGGATTTTTAAAGGAATAAAACTTTTAACCAGGCTAGTGAGAAAGACATACCAAAGTTTTCCTTAGAAAATTCCACTACAAGTCCTACAATTTCATACTTGCTCCTTGACCTCTACAGGAGTTTTGGGTTGTTAACCATGGCAGGACTTGCACCTATGTTGAAAATTTAGGACATAGGAACAGGTCTGACTCCTCTTCCCACTAGCTTTTACTGGAGTATATCACGAAAAAAAGTATCTAAATGTAAGAAATGAATGCAAAATGAAATTAATAAAGCTGGAAACTGATTTTAAGGTATACATGTTGAAAAACACCTTCTTTCTTCAGATTCATAGAACTTAGTTGTGAATCTAATGAAATGGATGGAAATAACAGTATTTTGAGATCTCTGCCAGAGTAATAATTCTAGATAATTAAAATGCAAAGCAATAAGAGAAATGTTTTATCATTAAACTGTAACCAGAGCTCTGTGTGAAATCATCCATTCAGAAGACTTGTTTTTCATCAATTATTTGTTATTTATCTGATGTAAATATAAGAAGGTCTAATTAAAATGTATGACTTCTTATGCAGCTTCTTGTCATTAAGACCAATGAAAGCATTCTGAAGACCATAATGAAATAATTATGTTTGCCTTTAAGAATCCTCTTCAACAACACATGGCAGTACCACACTAAATTAAAACATCAGGAACTAAATTTCTCTTGCATCTATTTCCATTTTCACTAATTATACCCCCAAGCTTTCCAACAGACCAGGCCCTAAAATTCTTTTGAAGCTGAAACAGCCTAAGGAACAGCAGCCTTTTCATAGTAATGGACTTTGATGAAGAAACAAAGGTAATACAGCCCTGGAAGCCTTAATATTCCAAATAGAGTTATCATGTGAAAATATGTGTTTATTTGAAAAATGGGGAAAAGATTGTTGATAAAAAGCCAAATATGTGTTCCAAGGACACTAATACTTTGATTTAATCTCATTTAATTGCGTCATTCCTTCCTCACCTCTTTTCGTCAGAGTATTTTCTTGTTCTGCACAGAAATTCAAGTAAGCAAAAGCATTACAAACATGGTATTACCGGGCAGTGCCACTGTACCATGGTGTAACTGAGCTCTGCTTTCACATTTTGGTAAAGGTGAAAACAGCCCCTGTGAACAATTGCAGCTTTCATAATGGACTCCATTTCAGGGAGAAGAGAACAGCTATTTTCCTAAACTGCCACCAGACATGCAGTGCTTCCTGACACACAGCTCCTGCTTTAACCATGAAGTCTTGCAGGACCTCTTTAAAACAGAGAGAGAGGAAAGGATTCGGATAAGATTTAAAAAAAAAACAAAAAACAACAAAAAAACCACCAGAAACAACCCAAAGAAGGATGTGAGTCAGCTTTGACTTCTTGCAGGCAGCCGAAGGCTTCTTTTCAAAACTTCAGGAAGATAATGTATCCTTCTTGGTGTGGTCTCAAGATTAGTGAATGTTGCAATACGTGCAGAGCATAGACACATGAGCAGTTCACATAACCTGCATGGCACGTGACTATATGCGCAACCAGAAAAACACAGCCGGAATGAGCTCTCCAAATGGAAAGACAAAGGCAGAGGTTCACTGGGGAATGAAGCCTTGAGAAAAGTATCTTTCTCTGTTAGGTCCCCATCATCAAAGACACTGAAAGACATAGGTGATATGCCATTTGTTCTGCACTTTACACCTTGGTTCAAAGTGTGGGGTGGAATCATAAGGATCTTTAGAAAGACAGGTCTCCAAGACCTTACAGCCAGCCACTAAGGAGGATCTGACCTATACCCTGATCCAGTAACTAATAAAATTTCTTCCTCAACTGAATGAAAAGAGAAAACTCAACAAAGCAATGCAAAGGAATACTCTGCATCATGACGGGGAAAATAAAAGACCTCCTGAGACAAAAATTGAGAGGCAGAAGAATGAACAATGGCTTAAAACCAAACAAAGAACCCCCCAAACTCAAGACCTGATCTTAACAATAAAAACGCTCAGCCATGCGTGACATTTTAGCTACTCCTTTGTCTTGTGCCCTAAGCCAGAAACTGCGGACTGGTGGATCAGTGAGGGTAGATCTCTGTGAAGGAGGGAAGGTTTGTGGAGAAGTTAGGATCTTTGATTAGAGCAACCCAGAGAGTTGTGCAAAATCCCCTCAGGGAGTCGAGCTTCGGGGAGCACAGGCTTTTCTCTGAGCCTTAACCAGGGTCCTGGGGGAAGCATCTGCCTGCAGATCCGCAGCCCTTGCCCAGGGGAAGGTCTGGGTATCAGGTATCGCCAGATGGCACTGTGACACAGTTTTCCAACTCCTTTTTCTCTTGAATGAGTGAATATTCAGTCTTGGAAGGACAGGCAACACTGGTCTTCCTTGTGAGTTTTTGGGTAGAAGATGAGGAAATAAAGCAGCAGAGGAGCTTGCTCCCTGCCTCAGGCTCCGCCCATGGACAAGTCCCTGAGCAACTATGCTGGAGGCTCTGAAAACCCTGAAAGGCAGGGTAGAGTTGTGCCGTGCCTGAATGCCTCTGTCCCAGATTGGTATTTGTGAACAAGTGAAATATTTAAATCAACTCAGATGCTGTTACATTCAGTCATCATGCAGGAACCTAGGAATCCTCTTGGTATCAGTCAACAGCTGGCAGAAGAAGTGATTCTTGGACAAGACTGAAAGACGACATGGAAGTCTCGTAGGAAATGAAATACACACCTCTATATGATGTGCTGCTGTGCCACCAGCCAGCTCGGCAGAGAAGACTACCAGAGTGGTGCAAGGAACATTTCAGCAACACCTCAAGCTGCATTCAGATTAAAAAAAAAAAAAAAAAGTAAAAAATCGCAGGATTCAAGACACCTTTTGAGTTCTTTAGCTGTTTTGGGGTGGGGGGTGGGGGGTTTGTTTGGTTTTCTTTTGGGTTTGTTTTTTTTTGTTTGGGGTTTTTTTTGGGGGGGTGGAGGGGCAGGGGGAATTGAACCATTCCTTCCACTGTTTTTATCTTACAGGCACAAATGGCTTTCTAGAATCAAAGCACCACTGAAGGAAATCTGTGTTAAATCAAACTGTGGCTGTTGTCTCTGGTTGGTGCATCAGCAGCAACCGGTTTGATTGCTCCACACCTCTGCTATATATCTTTAAAAGAAAAATGAACCTTCTTTCTTTTTAAGAAGAAGTGTTGGATGTTCATTGTGCTGAACCTGCAGCGCAGCAGCATGAACTTTTACTGGTATTTCATAAAAGTATTGGTAGATAAATACACTAAAGGCTCACTCATACAACCACTCTGCGTTTGAAACTCTTATTAAAATCAAGGGTGGAGGGCTGAGCGCATTTAAGTGCTTCACTAGATAAGGCTGTAAAAGACGAAGATGTACTTAATTTGTCATTTCATTGTTCAAAGATCCTTGCTAAAAATACAATGTGAGCCTAGAGAAAAATATTATGGTTCAATGGAAAGAAATTCTCCAAACCATTAAAAGAAACTAAGCAGTGCTAAAAGATCTCTTTGTTGTGAGACATTTTTCTGCTCTTTTTCTTAGGGGATGCACTTAGAGGGCGAAATGTAAGTCACTGAAAGTGCATAAAACGGAAATCCCTCCAAACTGTGGATGGACTTTAACATCATGTCCTTAGCAGTGAAGATCCAGAGTACTCTGAGAATTTATAAATACTCATTCAAGCTTTAACCTATTAAACCTATACAAGTGTCACTTGCATGTGTATATTTAACTTACATAGTTTTATAATATTCAGTTTATATATGGTATAAGCAGGGGAAAGAAAAATCACCTTGTCCAGGGGGAATAGAAGGTATATTATACACTCTGTGTCTAGGATTCTTTAAAACAGACTTGCTGGATTATATTTCCATCTCTCTTAACAAAAGTATTTGAAGAAGCTGCAAGGCTCAAACAGAACACTAAAAGCAAGTGGGGTCAGTTATATAAGGGCTAGCATAAGTTTGTTAAAGGTTTTTTTCCTACCCACCCCCAAATAAAGGGACAAAGAAGTGAACATTGTGGGAATGTGTTTCTAAACCACATGATATCCTTATCAGATTGTCATGTACAAGGGAGGTTCTCACACAGGGACCCCATGCTGGTGAGCTGCCCTGTCACATGATGCAAGTTCTACGGTCCTATTCAGATTACTAAAATGAGCTGAGGAAAGCTAGATTTCCCCCTCCTCCCTCCCTCTCCCCAAAATAAGCAAAATGCACAGTGACCAAAGTCATATTAATTCACTGCCACTGGGAAAACAATCCTGAGCAGCTGCTAATGATAAGTGACTACACGAAGAAGATAATCTAGCTGTTAAAATCTATACCACAATTAATAAGTGATGAGCAGACTTTAATGCATGGAAGCAAACAGAAAATTGGAGAAACCTGTGAATCAGACAAAATAAAGGGAGAAAAACTTTGGCTGACTGGAAAATTTATAGAAAGACAGTAAAATGTTTTTATAAACAAGTCCTACTTGTCCTGTGTCTCTATTTTCACTGTTGATGTTGTGAACTCTGTCATTGAATTACTTTTTTATATAGTTTGGGGGAAGTGGAACAATCCTGTAAACATTTTTAATAATTAAATGAAGGTTCTAAATAGTAATTGGTCATTCAAATACATGGCTTGTTTTAAAAAGTGCTGAGGGAGCTCCTAGATGCTCAGCATATTTGGAAATGAAGCCATGAAATGTGGATTTAGGATGCTAACTTTAGGCTACTGTTTCTGACATTCTTAACTTTTGAAACACACTTGCTCATGCAACGATGAATTACTAAAATCCCAGACCTTAGATTATTTTTAAAAAGTTTAAAATCCACATTTTTGGATGCAAGTTGTTTACAGATTATAATCAGGAGGAACAGCTAAGATTACTATGACCGAAAAACTGCACAGAATCATTTCCACATGATACCAGTTTGTTTATTTTATACCTAGAATATGGTTCTCATAAAAAAGGCGGCAGCAGTAGACGAAAGACGTTACTCTGGGTTTGCCTGCTAGAAAACTCAGCGTTGTTACCCTCCTGCCTATATTTTTTCCTGCAGCACAGACAAAATGATTATTCTGTTAGTTTAAAATAGTTTTGAGCGTTTTGTGGCTTGTATTTTTGTGGTTTCATTTGGTTTGAAAGGGCTTGGATTTCAGCAAGAAGTGGCATGGGTCACAGTGCATGGGGACAGACTTCATGCACGTGAGCAAAGGTCAAAATCAATCATAGCTTTGTATTTCCAGGCCTATTACTTTTGGCAGTTTACCCTGCCAGAAGGGGCTAAAATATTTGCCTCCCAAAAGGAGTAAACATCAATAGGAGCAGGAATATAATCAGATTCTCAACCACTCAGCAATGAGAAATGAGGGAAAAGGATCCCCTCCTCTCCATAGCCACTAAGCCACTTAAACATTAGATGCAACATTTTCAGCAAAAAGTTGAAAGATTTCACAGCACAGTGACTTGAAAAGGACAATAGGCCTATTTAGGCAATTATATTATGCAGGCTTTGTTATTAGGCAGCCCTGCTCAGTCCCAGAAAGTCTGGATAATCAAAAGTGTCCAAGTACAGGAAGGGGAAAAGTACAACCCCACCCTCCCGCACAGCCGCTGCCAGGACCTCTGGATTTGAAGGGTAAAGTCTATTTACCGAAGTTCCTTGGCCATTTTATACATCAACTGATATCCTTCCTCATGGGGCTGCGTGCTACAGCCTAGCAGAGCTCTGGAAAGCCCTCTGAAACCACAACTAATTTGGCCCCAGTCGCCCGCCCCTGTAAATTCACTGCTGAAAAGCTGCTGCCAGCCCCCTAGGCAGAAACTGTGAGGGGAGAGGGAAGTTTCCCCCCCGGCTCGCACGCATACCAGTGCCGGTCCCCACGGCCAAACAGATCTGGAAACTCATCGCAGCTGTGCTCTGCTTTTGAGGTCTCAATAGGATGGGGCATAGCGCGGCTGGACCGCGGCAGACAGCAGTCCTTCTGAGCACAATGTCCCTTTCACAATCCCACTCCCAAATCTAAATGCTGGCTCTGTAACACAGCCGCACTTCATCCGCCGCGTAAAGGGCGGTATATAAATTAGACCTGAGCAAAACCAGTCTTTTGGCGTGTTTAGGGGAGGTGGAACCGTAATCCGCCGACCAGGGCGCCTCACTCCCCGTGCGCCCCTGAGCAAAGCCCCTCACCTTGGCTGGGCTGCAGTGCTGGTGTGACGCACACATGGTTAAGAAGAACGGCTCAGCAGTAAGTGGGGATTTAACTGGATGTGAGGATGACTAACTTCGCTGTCTGAAACACTATCTCTGTCTTTCAACTCCTTAACTTCACCGTCACCCTCTTCAAGGCATCGACTCACCAGCCTGGCTTTGTTCTTACAAGTTGCACCTTTGCTGCACAGACTCATTAGGCAAGCAGGGAGTCACCCAAAGATACATTGTTTTTCCTCCAAGCTTATCCCACCCCGACTTCACCAGCGAACGCCTCTCATCATTTTTGTCTGCAGGAGTTTTTGACAGTGGTGCGTGTCCCTTAGAGCTTTCCTGCACCAGCAGACGAATCAGGCTAACTGCATTAGAAACTACACTGAGAATAGTTTTCTCCCTTCAATTAATTTGGAAGAAAAATATCCCCACGCAATTTTTTTTTTTTTTTAATGCAGTGGGTCAGAAACAAACATTTTTTAATAACGTATTTCAGGGCATTAAGCTAGAAATATAAAAAATTAAACAAAGACTGTATCCCTAAGCAAATCAATCCTAGCGATTTAGCTGTAAAGTTTATAGATGAACTTTAAAGAAAATAACCTGGTTCAAACAGATCTTGCCTTCTGGGCACTAGCAAACACACCTGCAGCAATTTGATACTTGGGAATGCAGATTACAAGTCCTTCACTTCAAAATGTTTGTTTTTAAATACAGAAAGATGAAAGAAAATAAAGTAGTGAGCTTTTTTTTTTTTTTTTTTTGTTGAGCACAGATGTTTCCAAGCGGTTGCAGGGAATGAGAACCTGACCCAAACATTGCAATAATCCAGAATTCTGAAGGAAAACATGCACCTCATGGAGTCCCATCTTCATGAACTTTCTAAAAGTTAATAATTGCTAGCTCCTCTCTAGGCAAAGACCTCCTACCAAACTGAAATAAGAACTGTATATACTGCACGAGCCCCAACATCCCAGTGTGTTCTGCTGCCATATCCATAACTTTTGCCTTCATCAAATTTTTCAAGCGTGTAACCCTAAGGAAATGCAGTAGGCAGTAGTCTTCTACTTGATATAATTAGCCGAAACACTACATAATGCCAAACTTCCTCTTGTTTTGGGCCTGCTCATTTGGTTTTTTCCCTGTTTAATTAATGAAGACTAATGAAGACTTTTTTTAATAGGCTTTTCCAAGGTCAAATCGCCATTCTTTGCAGCTCTTCTCTCAGGACCTGTCCTGTTCCCACTTCCGCAGTATTTAGTTAGCTCACGTTTCACCAAAAGTTACTGGTTTTCTCTCAGTGTTTGTTGCCGCTGCACTACAAGGGAGAAGAAAATTTTACCTTACTTAAGAAACTATAGATCATTCATTCTTGAAGTCTCAACTCTTTTGTCCTTCCAAGAACTATCCTTGTCTAATTTGATTATAGTGACCTGATTTTTATCTTATGACAAAAGGAGCGAGAATGAATTACGATTAAAAGTGCAGTTGGTTCTACTCTCATTTCTGAGTCCATAATTTTCTTCGCAAACAAATAATTTCATTTTAAATCTACTAACTAATATCACATCAATCATCAACATATATGAGTGCAAAATTAGGGGGGTTTTCTCCGTGCTTGTAAAACATCGCACAAAACGCAATGGCTAACAGTTGCACTGAAAACCCATGGCAGATTTTTCCTCCCACAGGGGAGAGGAAAAAAATACCACACAAGTTAAGGTCATGTTTGGGTTGTGCCTTGTCCTCTATTTTTACTTTGCAGACCCTCGTGGAGTAGAAAATTCATGATGCTGCAGGAGTGCTCTAGCTTAGTGAATCGTAATAGGATTAACGTACTGAAGATGTGCTGAAGTTGGAGACCTACAGCATTCTGCCCTAAACTCTGCAATGGCCAATTTTGCCAGCGTTTCAATTGAAACCCTGATGCTGTCTGGGATTGTTACTGGCCTGCTCTGAGTCTGCACTATCCATGTACTATTCCCTCAACAACCATTTACGTTTTTCTCTACAATCATGTCTCTATCAAAGCAATATTTCCAAGGCCTAAAGCAAGGGCTGCAGGTGTACTCTTTTTTTTTTTCAGAACCAAAAATAAAACAACAAAGTAGACCAAAAAAACCTGTCACACATCTAACAATTACAAAACTTGGCTATTTTTACATTCCATTAAATCACAGAGATCTTTTTAAAAACGGAGAATCAGGAAATGCTCGAGTTAGAATTAAACATTGCTATCTTTGTATTTATAAGCACTGGAGCAACCTTTAAACTATTAAAAGCTTTCTGGACCACAAAAAAGCTGGTTTTGTGATTATTTTCATGAGATGCCAGATAAAAACCTTACACTTTGAGAGACTTTTAGTATTTTAAAATCCATTTAAATATTTACTCATATGCATAAACTGCTTACACTTTCTTCAAAATTGAAAACAAAATTTGCTCTAGTAATCAAACAGTAATCTTAATTTGGACCTAAACTAAATTGTTTTTCCACATTTATAATTCCATTAACTTTCACAGTTCAAATTACAAGCCATTGTGTTATGATTCAGGTTTCGGCCCAATTTTAAATTCCCATCCAGTGAAGATTAATCCAATTGCTTACAAAGTTACAGGACTGGATTCCTGAATGCATTTTCCTGTATTTTTATTTACGCTTGTTAATATGAGTTTCTTTGATTAGCTAAACTTTGCTGTTATCAACACTTGTCTCTTATCACAGGCCCTAGGCAAATTACATATTTACCACTCATTCCATTCTGATAAGGGTAATCCCGTGTTTAACTTGCCCAAGAACAAACACCATATATTTTGTTTTTAAGAATCCTGCTTCTAGGTATTAACAACATACAAAAGAATGAGCAGGACATTTTAAAAACAGAAGTTATTTCAAAAATATTTTGTGAGTGTAAGCTTTTAACGACAGTATATACCTCCTACTCCAGCAAAGTTTATTTAATTCCAAGTTTCCGCAATATCACCGCTGAAGTTATACTAAACTTTAAACCATGAAAGGAGGAAAACACATTTTTAGTAAAACATCTGGTTTGGATTTTTGTTTTTGCTAACTGAGGCTCTCCCGTAGCTAGTAACGTTGTTTTGAAGTAAAAGCTTTGTTTCATAATTTATTTGAAGAATTTTGAAAACAGTGCGAAGAAAATAAATATCCCATGCTGAACTTCACAGTCTCCTTTTAATTGTAAAGATATCAAAACATTTGCAGTGTTGTAGGCTGGTAGTCACTGTTTTTTACAATTCTGTTTTCATTACTCAACCCACACAAACGTCATATGGTGACTGAAAACTTTTGAGCAGAGCGAAACACATTATTTCACCAAACATTTTTAAATTTACTTTTCAATTCCCCCCTCCACCCTTCAGAGATATTGAAGGGAGAGCTCTTCTAATTCCTAGTTAACTTTTTAACTTACTGCGAAACAAAAATCCAAAACAGATTGATACAGTTAATGGTGTACTGAAGTGCCTGAGAGCGTGCTAAAAACATTTTGATAGATAGCCAAGTCATTTATCTAAATCACCGTCAGAGCAGTGAAGCATCCTGCAAGTTTTTATGCAGATTATAAGGTAATGTTTTCTGGCACTTTTTGTCGTTTCTCAAACTTTAAACTGGGGTGTTAAAATACTGCTACTGTTTACCATCTATATATTTCAGCAACAAATCAAGGCCCTATAACATAATAGTACATTTTCAGAAGTGTCATACCACTAACTCTCGCTCCTCTGTTACCAGTGCAACGCTGTCTGCATTTCAAGGTATAGAAATAATTGATGGTTAAACTCAAAGGGTGTTCACAGTAAGTAGTTTTCTAGCAAAACAGCAACTTCTTAGAGCAACAAAGTGAAGAAGAAAGGTGGCAGCAAGGTCAGTACAAAGAAATATTGCCTTTTCTTCGGAAACTTAAAACTTCTGTCTGATTTTTTGGAATGGCACCTACCCACTGCAATTCCACATTTTTGCAAGAACTGTAGAGAGCAGCATTTTAATTGCTTGGCTGCTCTGCTAAAATGCACTTCGAGACAACATGCATCCTGATTATCAAATGTGCTACAAAATTAGATTAAGGAGAAAAAAAAAAAGCTACCACAGAGATGTTATGTAAATTCATCCTTCACTGGTTGAAGTTTTGCAAGTATTTGCTGTATTACATTACAATTTTATGTGTTCCTGTTTGGCTCCACAACTGTTCTTAGGATCAGTGTGCCACATGAGAAGGGATAAACAGAAAGAAGTCCGGTGCTTCTTTCCTTTTTCCCTTCTTGCCAAATGGAGAAAAAAAAGCTTGCAAACCACATTTTGCACAAAAACTCACCCCACCCCTCATTACCTCTGCACTTCATTACGAGTCTTTCTTTTTAAAATACATGCAAATAAATAAATAAATGAAATAATAACAACAACAATAATAATTATAGTAATTGCTTTAAAGTGGAAAAATAACAGTTGGGACCTACATTGAGCACTGTGCCGGTGTTGCCACTCTGTTTGTGCCAATCCACTGAAGCATGCTTTGAGAGCCTTCTCCTGGAGCATGCAGGAAGACGGACTCGCAGTGTAGAAATCCAGCATCTGAGCAGGGCTCACTGCTAGAACGTCCATACAGTCAAACATGATTCCCCTTGCACAGAATGCCTGCAAAAGTGCTTTCCTCTAGGTGTGGAGGAAAATGGCACATAAAAGTACACCCAACTCCATCAAACTCTGCCCCTTTTTTGGCACGTAGGCTGTTGGTCTTTTTCCCAGACCAGAATCATGAATTATGACAGACAACACAGCTAAAAGCCTGTAATTGATCCAAATGATCATTTACCATTTTCCAGGCTGCCCAGCCAATCCAGCAAGATGGGGGGATGCGAGCCGCATTCCAAGTTTTAGCTACCACCAAATTTCCCCCAAAATTTCTTGAGAGTCAGTCCAGCTCCTGGGGCAATCGCCGGGTGCGTGCCGCGTCCCACGCCGTGCCAATCGCCCACCTCCCCGGGATAAAACAGCTCCGGCAGAGGCTCGGGATCCCCCTCGGCCGTGAATAGATGCTTCTGCCTCTGAACAGCTCACTTCCTACTACTTGTGTCACAGGGAATGAAAGATTGAATTGCCTAATATATGCGAGTGAACTTTCCGTGAACCCTTCCCAGGCTGCTAACCTTCAAATGACCCAAGCGGTCTGACATCACCAGCTCCCAGGATTCTCACACGCCTTCACAACTCCCAGCAGCCCTGCAAAAAAGCAGGCAGGCAGGCAAGCGGGCGGGCAGGCAAAGGCGAGCCCCAGCCTTGCCGGAGTCGCCCCGCTGCCGCCGAGCGGGCGGGCGTGGACGGGGAGCCCAACTTCCAAAAAGACCCGAAATAATAAAGTAATGAAAAAAAAAAAACAAAAACCCACACCATAAAACCCAAACAACAGTGAAGAGAAGGGGAACGGGGTGGGGAAACAAACAGCGGCGTTTTCAGCGGTTGTAGGGAACGGAGGATTTTTAAATTCCAGTTCGAATTTTCTAAAACTTCTGTGCCTCCCCCCGCCCTCCCCACATTCCTTTCCTCCCCGGAGAGGCCAAGACGGAGGCGCAGGCGCTGCCGCTGCTCCACAGCCAGGGACGCGGGCTTCGCCCCGGCTTCTCGGGCGGCGGGTCTGGGCTCGGAGCAGCCTCATCCCAACGCTGGCCCGGCACACGCCAGCGGGGACCCCGCTCAATGCCACCCGCAGGGACCCCGTTCAATACCACTCGCAGAGACGATGGCCGGTGCCAGCCCCCACTCCCAGCGGGGAATCCCAGGGGCCCGTCCCTCCTGGGGCGTGGGGGGGAGGAGGGGGTCAGGTCCCATCTCTCCTCACCACCCTCCCTCACACTGGCTCCTAAATCACCCAGCGCTCCCTGGCTTCCCCGATGGGCCAGATTTGGCACTGCCCGGTAGGGCTTGTCCCCACCACTCAGCCTAGGGCAGGAGGCAGCCACGCATCGCCTCCGCTCCCTTCTCAGCCCCGTCGCCGGGTCCTGCCTGTCTCTGATTAGCAGAGAGGGGCTGGGGCCGCTCCCGTGGCCCCGGAGGGGCTGTATCAGCTTTCAGAGGGCTAATGAGGCCCAGCTCCCCGGGAGGGGAGAAAGGCCACGAGCTAATCCATGGGGAAGAGAACCCAGCCCATGGTGCTGAGCAGGGGGACACTGTGACTGCCCCCTCCCTAGGGCAGGAAGCCCCAGCCACCCCCTCACAGCCATTCTGGAGTCAAGGGGCTGCTCCAACCCACCGTGGTCTCTGTGAAACCACACTGCCGGCAGCTCTCCCTCATGGCAGGAGTAGGTGTCAAAGCCTTCACAGGTGTGTGGTGAGGATGCCACAGCCAGGCCTGTGCTGGCCCACCATTTGCAGCAGGCCAGCAGAGACCTCCGTGTTTTTTAGGTAAATAACTACCTTCTACAAAGTCTTGCTCACTGAGAAAGACTCCACTGAGGCTTCCACCAGTCCTCATTCCTACGGACAATTTAAAAATGAAACACAACAGCCTGGAAACGCTCCCTTTGCTCCAATGGAAAGAACATGAGCTCAATAACCACATGCACGCTTTCATTTTAAACGAATGAGCCAAGCCACCTCAGCCCCAGCAGAGTGAGCATCATGCAGGAGCAAGGCACAGAGGAGCCTCGCTTCCCGCTCCAAGGAAGCTCAGATTCGGAAACTGGGAAACGAAACACTTGATTATCGCCTGTTTCTTGCAAAGCCCAACGTGGGGGTCGGGCAGGGAAGGGGACACTGTGCGCAGGCATGGCGCACCACTGGCAACCGTAAAGAAATGCTGGAGAGAGACTCACCCTGGGACCTGCGCAGCCACTTTAATGGATGTGGTGTCCCCTCTCCACAAAAAGTCCTTTGATGAACCGAAAGCTCTCTGACAATGCCTGCAGATTGTATTAACAAAACTTTTCACACAGGTTCAAGAATTAAAAAAAAAACCCAAAAACCAACCCACAAAACAAAACCCCACACACAGCACACGCACTTGTTCCCTGAAACTGATACACCCACGTTGAAAACCAGAGGCCAGCAAAAAAGAGCTGCTGCAATCTGGAAGCGAATCCTTTTGAAGAGATAAAAACAAAAGCTTTTCTTAGCCTCCTTCCCCTCTATGGGAGAGTTGTGGTTGTCCGTGCAGCAGGCAGCTTTTCTTCCCGTCTTCCCTTTAGGCAGAAGAGTTACAAATGCTAGAGTTTAACAGCTTCTTTTTAAGGACTTTTTAAGGACTTTCTCAGCCCTTTGGGGTGTCCTCCCCTAGCCTGAACCCCTCCAGCTGAAGAAGCCCCTGACACTCTCTAATCCAAAATTTATGCACATCATACGCTTACCAAAAAAAACTATCCTTCAGGGAAGGCTTGTTTAAACCATTTCAGCACAGCAAACAGTGTTTGTTGTATTAAAAAGGCAAGTGGAAAAGTGGCTAAATTTTTGTTTATATCTCAGCTGGCTATGTTGCTACAATTTTGTTTTGAATAGCAAAGCTAAATTAAAAGACAGTATTTTCTAACCAGAGGACACAGGACACACGAGAAGTTTGGAATATATAATGTGTCACCACAAAAATAACTGGAAAGGATGACATAAAACACAGTATGTTTTGTCAGTCTCCAATTTAGGGAGAAAACAGCTTTTTGTGCGGACCAAGGTTCTTGGAACAATTTAAGCTTATGCCAAGAAAAACATGTTGCCCATGTGAGTTAAAGTAAACAAAATCAGACAAACAGAAACATACAGTTATGTTTTTTCCATTACCAGTCTTAGAATACTATATTCAAAAATAAAACCCGTTGGTTATACTCAAAACGTAGACTGGCAACTTCTGGAAGTAAATGTTGGGAAGTCACACTTCACTGTGTATGAACTGAAAAAAGATTAGTTTTTCTCAGTGTATCTAAATAAGCCAGGTAGCTCATGTTTTATTACGAATAATAGTTGAACTAATTCTTATATTTGATACTAAAGCCACATGTAATTAACAAATTCCTCAAACAGCCCGATGGTTTGCTCTCATAGTATTTCTACAACACAGTAATCTATGCATCTCGTATTTCACTTTGAAATAGTATGATACTCATTTTTCTTAAACAGAGTATCAGGAGAAAATCATAAAATGGGGGGTATTTTCTAGTTTAGATCAGGACTAACCATAATTATTGTGATAACTAATAGCCCTCTAAGTCAAACGTAATGAAACTTTTAAGTATTGCCACATATTTTAAATGCCTACCCAGCTCCCACAGAGGTATAAGGAGGCAAAGTAGGCAACAACTCTCCAATATCCTCCACTTTATCCATGCAAAGAAATGGTGATTTCACATCATTGCTTTGACCTGTTTTCTCTCAGACTGTGATAGCAGAAACTTTACAATAAACATATTCTTAGCTATAAGTAAAATAAAAAGCTCAAGCTCAAGTCAGAAATCTATTTCCTTTGGTGTTACTGTATATTTGTCAGTGTGACATAGCACATTTGAAACCCATAATCATAAAACAAAAATTTACAGCCAAGGTTTAGGGTCTACATCTGTTTCTCTGGTTTTTGTACTACAATTACCCACTGGACAATTCAGAAAGCAGCACTATGAATCATGTACTGCACACATGGTTGTGCTGGTCACTTTTTCGTTAGTACAAGAGGCTGAGGATGTCATAATATGGTTCACTGAGAGAGAGAGAGAGAGCATTAACTAGAATTAGGATAAGTAGACCAGGCTCTCTAATAAAAATTACTTTACTAGAAGCAATAGAGTACTCGAATGTTACAGGCATATTTATAGGTTGGAAAAATTAAGAAGTACATGCGAAAATTCTCCCAATAGAAGTACCTCAGGGGAAGCAGCCTTTTTTTTCTTTTGCATCCATTTTACTATTAATCAAATGTAGCACTCTCTTGAAACAGTTTTGACAGCAGAGTAAATGGTTACTAGTGAATGATGTGTGTGTTTAAGCAGTGAAAGCAGAGACAAAGTGATGTTTTCTTCTACTCCCTAGGCAAGAACTGACACTAAGCTTGCTGCCTCAGCTTTGATACTCACAGATTCCTTTGTGTCAGTTGCTGGGAGAATCACTGGCAGTTCACTAACCCTGCCTCACACACGGGCTTTGATTTTTACCTCTTCATTGACGATAGATGTTAATATGAAACAGTACTTGTCTGCCTTGATAGGTTTTTTTCTTCCCCCCCACCCCCCCAAACTGGTGATACAAGGATACAAGGTTTGAAATCTGAAAACTTGAAGTCCCCCTTCACTACATGTAGTTTTTAGTGTTGAAGGATGTTTTCCTCGTGTCTCAAGCACATGAATGATGTCAAAATATTATGGAGAAGAAAATCACTAGGTCACAAGAGAATGGCTGAATATTTAAAACTCTAAGGTAGGCCTAGTAAATGGGTATCAATCCTGAGCAAGAATTGCCCTGAAGAAAATAAAACAGTAAAATTACTGGTATGAAATGGCACAAATGACTTGGAAAAACATGAAATACAGTGAAATTAAGTCAAAAAGGGGTTTCTTCTGACTGCTATATACTACTATACACAGCTTGCAATGACCAAAACAGGAATTTGCACATCACAGGAAGAATTACTTCAGACCTGAAATATAACAGCAACTGGCGAAAGACTATTCAGTGTAGAGCAGTATTTTATTTTAGATGGGAAAAGCAGCTCCAGATCAGAACTCAGGCATGCAACCAGTCTGCAAATCACTTACTGATAAAGGCTTTTTGTCTGTCTTAATCAGTGGGTATGTATTCGTAAAGTTGCCTTTAAAGCTGATTGCTTAACTTAAAGGCTATAAAAATAATTCATCTCCACAAACTTGAACACACAACCACGTTTCTTAGAATCCATACAATTCTTTGGCCTGGAGCCAGGGGAAAAGAACTGCCCTATATGATAAAACTGGAAGTGTATCTGGCTCAGCAATCCATTTCTAAGAGTGACTGCTACTAGACCTTTCTAAGGAAAATACAGAAATCCCTAGTGAATGGCAAAGTATAACTCACCCAAAGGTCCTCTAATAGCTGGTTCTCTAACAGCAAATCACTTGAGCATTAAAGCATGAGATTTAATATCCTTTCCAAATTTGTTTTTGGTAATAGCCCTGATATTCTAGATATTCATATATAGCCAATGTCTTTTTGGATTGTGATAAATTTGTAGCTCTGTGACACAGAAGTAGATAGTAAATTACCGGGCTTTGAGACAAAGAAGGATAACTAAAAAAAAAAAAAAAAAAAAGGAAAAAAAGCAAAACAATACAAAAAAACCCACTGTAAAACTCACCTATGTTACAAATAAAGAAGACAGACCAAACTACACCACTCTGAGGCCCCAAAGCCTGATTGCTGTAGGCTCCAGAAAGGTTGGCAAAGAGGCAATGATGTCATATGCATAAAGAGAGAATGACATGCATTTTTGAAGGATATAAAAAGAAAAAAACATTATTAGATTAAAATTGGCTACTGAATCTACACGTACTGTTTAGGAGGATCCTGCAGTATAAACATCACTGCTAAATAGTTGTCAGAAAAAAATAGAAGTGAGGAAAAAAAGGTTTGTTTCATTTTCTTTTCTTTTTAAATGACCAGAAACTGCTGTTTCAAGGTTTAGCCAAGAAGGAGATTTTTACTGCTAGTGTATAAATCCCTCAAAACAGAGTTATAATGGAAATGCTGAGGTAACTGGAGTGCCATGCATGGTGCTGACACATTGCATTGTATAATGCAGGGAGAATGAAGGCTGTGAGATCTATAAAACCAAAGTAGAAGTGTGGTGTTTGAAAGAGCAGAAGAGCAACTAGAAATGTTGAATATTAAACTGCAGAGAATACTGCTTCTAACAATAAAGTTTCCTATATGGTGAATATGCTCATGCTTGGCTGAAAGCAAAAGAGCACAGAGCTCCATTAAAACTAAAAGAGAGATTCAAAAAGGATTGTTTGAGTAACTACTTTGTTTCTGCCTTCTTTAAGGAGGGAAAAAGGAATTACCTAACAAAAGGATAGTATTTCCTGATGTTCTGATATCCTGGAAGGTGTCTCCGAATGTATAAATAAATAATGTTAAAAAATGCAGAATAAATGGGAGTTTCAAACATAGACAACTTACAACCCTAGTTGTAACCAGAATCAGAATAGAAACTGGGACAACAGTTTCTATAGGTTCACTAATGGCAGCTTAAACTTTTAGTGCGAAGGTAACCCTGATGGCTTTCTTCCAGCGAAAGACCAAAATTACCAAGCAGTAACTGAAACTCCAGCTCAGTACATACATATATTCTAACAAAGACTAAACCTTACCTAAGCCCTGTTAAACCTAAGACAGACTTAGGCAGCATTTAGGGCTTGTGGTCTTGTGCTGCTGGTAAGGACAACCCATATAGAGGGATCCCAGAGGCCTGAAATAGCTAAAACACTTTAGTGGAGCTCTGGTCACATAAAGCCCAATGCAGATTGGACTGGATTATGCCATTAATGTAAACTGCAATAGACTCATGCTCAGCAGCTTGACGTGTGTATTCATGACAATCTAATTCCTGCTTAGCTTGTTCCCAAACCTACACCAAACACTGAAAGAACAGTCCAGTATCCTATCTGTGGGCATCTTAAAAAGCAAAAGGAAGGAGTGACTGGAAAATGTTCTGGTATAGCTACCTGGCTAGCAGAGGTAATGTCAGCAATGACAATGTGGTAACACAGCCTGAAATCTGCTGGTAATGACAGTCATCAGGCCAACACCTCTATTCTGCCTGTTGCACTAACACACTGTACCTTCACACCTTTGTTTTTATCATGCAGATGTACCTTCTGTTTGGGAACAGCCTGCATAAATTTTTGCTGTTAATGAGGTAGAATTACTCAGAAACTGAGGTATATATTTGGTGCAATGGTTTTCCTTTTCTTCTGTAGAACATACGCCATCAATAATGTGTGAAGTAACTGAGGGCACATGTCCTCTCAGGAACACTGTTATCACTGTAACTTTATTGATGTAGCCTGAAAAGTAAACTTTACTAACAGGGTCAGTTTTACGAGCTTACAGGTTATCATAGTGTAACTACCGTTGAGCAGGTAAGGGATTCTGTATATTCCTTTTATACTACAGTCACTGTCCATGACTGGGCTGTTACAGGTAAAACTCTTTCTCACCTACATGGTTATACCAATGCAGCATTGAAACATAGATGAGATCTCAGTTAAAATCAGGCCGGGCGGGACTTCACTTGCATTCAGAACAAGCAGTGGCACGATCAGTGCTACCCAGTCTGAAATGTTCACAACATGTTCATGGTTTTCAAACTCTACTAAAAAACACCTACCAAATTTTTCTTTAGCGTATTCCTCAAATTCCACTTGACTTCCGCAATTTAAGCCAACAAGGAAAAATCTGCATGGTCTCAGCGGGCTTCAGTGAGCTAGTCCCACATGATTAAATAGATTTGCAAATTCCCATACTCTTGGACTGCAAGACTCCCATATTGGGCCACAGAAGGGATTGAATGTCCAGACATATTATGTCCATGCTCAGGGAATCATAACTGACACACATGCTCTAATCGAAGGGGACTTACAGGGCTGGGTTACAGTTAGAGATTGTGGTGGTCGACAGCATATTGCCCCAGCCATTGTGAAGTATCATGAATTTTTTGCCCTTATGGGACCTTTAGTGCCAAATGTAATGGAGGATGTGCAAGGTGGTCTCTAAGCATGTAAGGCAGCATTTTAGGCTTCATAAAATTATCAAATAAAACTTTTTTATAGAAAGTTTTATAAAACTATATTATAAAACTAATTTATAAAACTATCAAATAGGTTTTGCATAAACCAGTCCAAAACTCTTCATTTGAATATCTTGAACCTTCTTCTGACTGAACTATTCTGCATAGACCTTACCATCACACATTTAAAAAAAAAAAAAAAAGGCATTTATTTTAATACACTCACAGTTTTGGGCAAACATCTTCAAGAACAGGCTTCTAACACTAATCTTCCATGTATTGTTATCAGACTGTCAGAAGAACAGACTTTACTCAATCTTATATGGAGACATGCAAGGAAAAATGTGTGGAAGGATACTCTTTCCTTTGCAAAATGCCTCCAAGATCTCACACTTGCTGCATCCATCCATTCTGTCTTTGGGACGAAGTATTCCGAAGGATATGCCAGAAGACAGGGTTGTGGCCCAGCTTTTTCAAGGAATTATCAAGATTGATGGACAGGTACAGTAAGCCTCAGTTGTGTTTAGTAACATGAATGAGGCATGTGCACATTCCCAATTCTGAGAAATATGTTGTAATTATCCTTAAAAAGTACAGCATGATGTTATCGACAATCAGATCCTAAATGTCTAAACTACATGACAATATAGTGAAAATATGTTATTTAAAGACTTAAAAACATTACAGGTCCACCTGCTGGATTTTTAAATTTATCTAAAAATGGTTAGGGTTTTTCTTTTCTTTTTTTTTGAAACAGACTTCCTCAGAGTAGAAGCACACACCTCTGGTGCTAAAGCCTGTCCTGCTAGCTGAACAATGCAGGAACATTATGTCACTCAGAGGTAAGACTTCACAAGCATGCAAGAAAGGCTAAGAGCTTTGCCAACACAAATTATCAGACAGAACCTCACTGGAAAAAATGAGGCAGAAAGATCTAAGTGAAGTGTAAAACTTACTGAGACTTGAACGACATGTTGACAAATACCACTCCACTCTCTTGCTTCCTATCAGAATCCAACAGCCAAAGCAGAGATTCCTAAGTAGTGTTTTTACAGGCCAAGCTTAGTCTCTCCCTCATCTTATCAGTAGCCTTCAAAGGGACTGTGGGTGGATCTCCTCCAGGAAAAAATGAAAAACACAAACCAACAAAAAAACCCTCAGAAGTGCCACCTCTTCCATACAAATATATTGGCGCAACCACAGAGGCTTTGCTTGAGCTGAGAAAACACACCTGGCTCTTCTAAAGGAGAAATTAAAGAATTCATGCTTCAGCCCTCAAGCCTTGAGTGGCCTTAGAGAAGAGGAATAGCTAAGGAGAGAGTCTAGTCAGGATGCAGGGAAAATCAATACTGGCTTCTTGAAATACCTTAAGCAGGAAAGAACAGTTTAAGTTTGGGATATTTTGCTGCTCTTTCTGCACAAGTCAATGTGCTGAAGGCTGCATGCACAGGTGAAAACAAAAAGGTTGGAGAAGGCTTTCTGGAGGACTGAAAGTGATCTAAGGCATGTGTTGTACTCTGAAGTTCTTTGGGAAATCTCATCTTTTAAAAGTTTCCTAGTTTTGATGCATGAGAGATCTTTCTACACGCCACTCTGAGTTGTCCAAAGTAACATTTTCAGGGATAAATGCACACCATTGTACTGTTATTTTCTGACTTTGGTGTGGAATACAATTACTTAAGACTCAGTGGGAGAGTATGAAAGGAGCAGGAGTGTAATTCCAGTTCAGGAAAAAACTCCAATAACTGACAACATGTAAGAAACACAAGATAGATGCATTGTATTGTAGGGGTGAGTCCCATTGGCTGGAAACCCTGACTCTCCCAGCAGGACTCAGTTACATAGCAACTCCTGAGGGCAGATTAACTCTTTCCCAGTTAATGTATCTGGAGTGATTTAAGAGACCTTTTCTTTCTCCTACTACGGAATAATTTCATAGGTTTGCAAAAATACTTTGGAAAAAATACGTTGAATGCTACCGGAATAACAGCAAAGCTATCTGACTCACCACAGGATACTGATAGTACAATGAACAGAGAATGCAGGGAGTTCAGGTGGGTTTAAATTATATTTTGTATCATCAGGTGTTGTGACATATGTAAAACATAAAATGTATTTCTCATAAAATAGTTCATCCTTAGTCTGTGGGGTTGCTGTATGGACTGCATTTATCAAGTACCAATGGACTCTTTCACCCAAATTTTGCCCGCTCATTGACTTCTGTCTAGGCAATTACTGAACCATAAAAGAGTCCACAGCTGGTAGAGATAGTACTTAATTAATCTATAAGAGAATTTTTCACTATCAGAGAATGTGTTGCCTTCATCCAAAATTGTACAGTTTGACTACTGTAAACTCTCATATAACTCCTGGAAATCTTATAAAATTAGCTGGTTTTTTTTCTAATAGTCCTTTCTAATTGCTGGTATCAAGTAATTACATGGGAATCTCTGTTTATTTCATTACATTTAATTTTGTTTTTAGAACTGCATTACGCTTCTGTGTATACACATCAAGTATAAGCACAAATATTGTACAAATGTAAGGACAAAACCTATATATAAATCGCATATTATAATGACTATATAATGTCACTCGATGTGACTATTTCTGTTTGCCTGGTAATCAGAAATAACAAAATTTGAATTTGGCTATAAGAAATAACAAAGTTTGAATCTAAAAATGCCAAAATCTAAGACAGACTCCTAAACCTCTCTATTTTTAAAATGTTATGATTCAGCTGCATTAGTTTTCCCCTTTGTAAGAGAGCAAGACGGTCCCTGGGGACCAGGAAGGGCACATGTCCTCACTCAGGACGTCCCTCCTGTGGTCAGACTTCACTGCTGTGAGCCACAGCTGCGTACTATTAGGAAAAAGGAGCTACTAGGCTTCCAGTGGGGAAAATAAGAGATCAGGCTGATGTGATACACACTTAACTTCTGTCCATCTTCTGGTCACAGTAAGTGAGATCTCTCTATTTCCTCTTTTCCTTCTTTTAACAGGCAAAAAAATGGGACTCTTGGTAGTGCAGGCATTAACCAAAGGCTTGGAACGGCAGGCACTGAAGACACTGCCCCGTTTCAGACCAGCAGGTTAAGGCTATACCTTTGCTTTCCTCTGTAAGACCCAAGGACACTCTCAGATGAAGGTTCAGTGGAGAAAAGCCTTGAACCAGGTCTGCTACGGCTCCTCTTCCTTCACCCACCATTCTCCCCCGTGGAACACAGGAGGTCCTGTAATGCACAACTCACACCAACATCTCTTCATGAAGTACAGTTGCTGCTCAGTAGCAGCTCCTGAGGCCCATTTAGACCAGTCAGAAGAAACCAGAAATTAATTTGCTCTAATAGTGCAGTCTTGTTGGAGTTTATTTTTTTCTTAGTTGCTTTAAAAAACAGGTAACCTTTGTATGTTACTAAAAGGACTACCTACATGTTTAAGATATGCCTTGCTTTTCTAAACATTTCTCACTCTAAAAGTTCATCTGCATTTTCTTTCTATGGTTCTCACAGATCACTTGCAAATTCAGATGGGATAGAAAGATACCATTTTAAATTATATTTATTATTTTATTTGGCTTCTTGTGTGATATCTTGAAAGCTCATCTTCAGTAACTTACCTGCTGACTTTTATAAAACTAGGAATATCAAGATAGTGGATGGGAGATTAGTCCAAAAAGGAATACTTCCGAAATATTTTGTGATCTGAAAATTAATTAGCAAGAATCAATTTGATTTCTTATTATGGACTTTTTAAAAAGTTCGTATTTTGCATTCATCTAAAACTATCACTGACGCCACTGGAAGGGTAGCCTCTAAAAGGCTAAAACTTGAAGGACTAAGTTCAGTATGCTTATGCTCTGTTGAAAGTACCTTTTCATAAAAATGCCAGAAACACCTATCCAATATTTGTGTTCTTCATTAAACTAATGCCTTCCTGCACCATAAACAAGATGGTAAAAAATATAGGTCCCATGTCCCATGTCCCACTACAAAGGTAGGCGATATCAAAATAAATTTGCAACCATATCATTATATCAATCTCCAGTATTACTGCATCAGTACTATAACCATAATTAACTAGCTGCAGGTCAAATTTCCAATAAATCTTTAGAAATTAAATGTATAATTTGTCAAAACCACATGCCTTCATAAATTGATTATTCAGAATTTAGAAGCTTTTTAATTAGGAAGAAATTTATGCAATACCATGTGTAATAATTACGATTCAGCTCTTCTGTGATATTTTTGTACATCAGCAAAAATTAAAACATTGGAAAACATTACCAGGTCATTGCAGTATTTCAATGTCAAAAGAAACACATGGTTTAAAAGTAGAGGTTAAAGATATTTTCCCGTATCTTTTACATCTTATATAGCTTTATGATCTCAGAACTGGAATCATTAACCAAATACAAAATCAATGAGAGAAAGATCTAATCTGACCGTTTTCAAGCACAGAGTCACTAAAAATGATTTATGCCACTCTAACGCTTTTTTTCTTTGGTTCTATAATTTTACTAAACTGCATATATTCTAAGTCAAACTTCCATTTTATGCTACAGTAAACCGTATTTTGCCTCACTCATCCCTTCCAGGTAAAATTCTGAAAGACTTTTAACACTTTAAAAACGTCACCTTCATAACAAGCGTCAGGACGAGGGGCACGACCCCGACTGCCAAATAGAAGAGTAGAGAAAAAGGAAGTTAAGAGATATTCGTTCATGGCTCACAAGAAGCAAGAGCTCCGCTGCTCTCCCCTCCCCTGCTTTCACCACGGGCCTATTCAAACTCTGCACCCCCACAAGGGCTCTGGGTACTTCTATCAACATTTCATAGGAGAAGATTTTTTTTGACAGAGAACACAAAAGCTGCTTTGTGTGAAGTCTGGACACTTTTTTTCTACCTAATAAAAACATGAATAGAAGTGGGACCTCAGCAAGCATATGGCAGAAAGTCTGGACTAACTGAAAAAAAGGGGCCTAGAAGAGTTTGCTCTCTGTCATTCCCCACCGTGTTTACTGTTGAATGTATATGGTGCAAATAAGGAGTATGCAGAGTGGGCCATAATGGAACATTGTTTATGTGCACATCCTGGCAAATGCATATACAGCACAGAGACTATTTCCAAGCAGAACATAAACACAAAAGGGGAGTGATGACAAACAAGTATTCCAAGGCAAGAAAAATGTTATTTCATATACAAACCAAACAAACTAAAGTGGTTTCTCCCCTGCTAGGATCCAACTGGCAGCTCTCAGCTGCACACACTATGTAGCTGTTAAAGAAATGAGAGACATTCCAGGCTTACTGGTTGGCTTTCTTTTTCTTAAGCGACCTTATTATGCTCCCAATATTAAAAAGAAAAACACAGTTAATATTTTATTTTACTCTCTTGCAAAAACACAACAAAACAAAACAGCCCTTTCTTTCGGCCTGAATCAGAGCTGGGGAGATAGAGCTGATGCCAAGAAAACACCATAAGGAATTAAGCTACAGCTTTTCCATTTCAAGTTCCCACTGAAAGACAGAGAGATGGTTCTTTCTTGTGAAGGTCTCTCCGACAAACCTATTACACGGCTTTTGCAAGTGACACCAGTGTGACAATAACTTAGGGGTTTCATGCTCCTGGCAGAAATTTTTTTCCTTTTAATCATTGCTCATAAAAAGGAGGAGGGTTTAGAAAACCCAAGTCCCTGCAATTTCAAGATAGCAAACCAGGGGATGAACCTTTTTTGTGTGCTTACTTCTGGAGAACAGAGTATTGTGCTTTGACAGCTGCTATGTAAATAAATGGGTGTAATTTTATTCCTTTAAAACTAACTTCAAATACATACCAACTAAGGGAGGGAGAAAAGATGACAAGTAGGAAAACAGACAGTAGAGTGACAAGAACCACAGAAAGTCAACTGATAATGCAGAGCTTTTTAAATAATTAATAGGCTTCTTTAGGATATTAGACACTAGAATCTAGAGGCTTTAGTAAGAGATCATATGAAGTCCAGAACAAAAGTATTTTGTAATGCTCTTCGCAGAAATACGGAGCCAACCTGTGATTTTAGACTATTTTAAGATACTCAAAGTGTGCCTCACTTTCACCAAAGCTCTAGATATGGACTCAACAAAGCATGAAATACAAATTCACAACTAGAACCTGCACCTGCATGTAAGATTTCTGCTAGTCTGTCAAAACCTGGATCCAAATGTTGCATCCTCTGACTTTATTAAGTCTTGGGATTTGGGTGCATCACTCACTGGGAAGTGGCAAAGCCCACACTGGGAATATTTGTTGCACCTTTATAAGATGTAGACAGTCGTTTAATGGAACTGCATTATTCTTTGATTTTCCTTTTTCTCGTTTATCTCAGTTCCATCATACAAGACCAAAAGAACCCTCATAAAGCCTCTTGCTGGTTGCTGGTTTGACATTAACACTTTTCAATTAACATCACACTTTAGAATCCAAAGGAGGCTTATTTAACTTTTTTTTTTTTTAGTTACCCTTGAATGCGCACTCACCTCATCCCAAAATGACCTTATGCCCGCCCGCTGCTCGGGTTCCTGTTCAGCCATTTGCAGAGCTGTACAGAGCCTGCACTGTGATTCATGGAACAACACATCTCTCGTAATTACTCTTGGCTGCATGGACCACTTGCAGCACGGTGACAGTGACGGTGCGAACAAATGCCAAGTACAAGCTCACATGCTCTCTCCTTGTTACAGAAGGTATTTTTGGTGGCTGAATATTTTCTGTGTATAAGAGCTGTTGACTATATGAAGAGAAGTTTTGTAATGCACGCTGCACTGGGCAACCATACGGCAAAGAGGAGGATCTGTGATGGCTGTTGCAAAGCCGAGTCAAAGTGGATGCTCTGATGATTTTAAATGAAAGGCTTTTTATTAAGACTTCCCATTCTATCCCTTACTCTTACAGAAAGGTATTAAGGTGTGGGAAAGAACCTTAAAAAATTTTGCCAAACCTATAAAATCCGTAGCAAGATTTAAAAACCCTTTTTATTCTATCTAAGTCTCAGCAGTCAAGCAAGCAACTCCATTTTCATTTGAGGAGTCATGAGCTTTAAAGACTCAGAAGAATGGCCTACAAACATGACCAAACTGGTATGTTGAAAGGCTAGGAAACTAAAGGATGAGGAAGAAATACTCTAAATTACTATCACTAAGCCTTTTAATTTGTGTGTCAGAATTATGATTTATTTTATATTTTTGACTGGTAACACTGAGTAATTCAGAAATACTAAAGTTAATTCAGGACCTACAACAGAGGCAACGGAAAGCTACTGAAAACACTCTGAAAATACCAGCTTTGCATTCCATACTAACTGTTGTCCAAGCTGTGCAATCCTGTACATTGTTGTTTACTAGACAACTACATAAAAACTAGTATTCTTTACATGCTCTTCCCATCCCCCCTTTAAATTAAAATTGAGTTGTTATTTTAACCCTACTCAAGTATGTAATACAGTGATGATTGTAAATCTTTATGATCACAAAATCCCTTTGATTTATCCCTCAGTTTACTAGCCTTAACAAACGTAATCCTAAAAACAATACAGGGGAAGATCTTACAGGCCTTCAAATGGTGGAGAGGGAGCAGGGAATGACTGTATAAGTAAAGCTACAGCTTCAGGGCTCATGACTTTCCTGTTGGGAGGCTTTCTGAATGCTGCTAGTAAGGTCCTGCCAGTGGGACCAGAAGGATATCTTCATAAAAAAAATGTCTTCAGCGTGGGAAGATGCAATTTTCCAGAAAATTTTTAATAAAAAGCTTAGAGATGTGGGATCTGAATCTAACAATAGACATAAGTATGTCTAAATACATAGGAAAACATGAATATTATGAAAGGTGGCATGTCCATCCTGCCTACCCCCCACCTCCAGATCTGTAGTCACGAACACTGACAGCATATTTAAAGCTTATGTGAAGATACCAGGCCTAGATCTCTACTATTAGTGACCACAGGGCAACAGCCAGTTAAGCACAGGGAAAAAGGGATATTATTTTTCTGCTCAGTATTCCACACTGTCAGAGCCAAAAGAAAATACATAGATATTTATGTCTGCATTTTACCAAAGTATACCTGCCTTGTCCATCAGCCTTGGCCTTAGCCAAGGTGTGGCCACCACCCTGACCCTCTGTCCATTCTGGGAATCTGCAGCAAAAGAACATTTTAGCACAAACTCTCTCCCACATGAATTCCAGAGGGTCTGTGCACAAGCACAGCAGTTCTTCTTGACTGTACCTTCACATACAAACACAACGGGCCAGAGCTCAGTTCATCCCTGAGGCTCAGCTTTCATTCAAAGCACCTCCCAGTACATGACAGCATTGGCTTGGGGATATCTGTGGAGATCCTCTCTCAGCTGACCCATAGTCCATGCCTGGCATTGCTGGGGAGAGGAGGCCTGTGTGCCAGCTGTCAGTATGGACAAATCACAGGACACGACCTCAGTCCATGCCCTGACCCTGCTTGTTTTTCTGATAGCCTTTGAAGCCCTGCAGCATCCACTCTAACCAGGAACACGTGTAGGAACTGAGCAAGTCAAAGAGCTTCCTATGGCTTTTGCTGACTCTCAGGGTGGTTCATCACACTGTAGTGAAGACAGAGCCTGTGTGCCTAGGTGTGAGACTTCAAGCCCATTAGAAGTGGGCTGAAAGCAGGAACTGTGACAGGCACTATCTTTTCAAGCAGCATTGTTACCAGAGTGCTGGAGTCCTTGCACGATTGCTCTTTGCTGTTGCTGGAGCTGCCCAGTTTGTGGAAGAACTGGCACCATTCGGCTAGCAACATATATGCAACATTTTTATATCCTCACTGGACTCACACAAGAAATCTGATCAACTACCTTTAGGGCCCATGCAAAAGCTTTGGAAGTTTCCAGTTGCGTCACCCACTTGCCCATCCTTGGGTACTCACATATCTGATATAACATCCCTTACTAAAAACACAGAATTTCTGTGGGTTTTGTACTGCCTAATATTTAAGTATATATGCAATAAATCAGTGCCTTCAGTGCCATCCTCCTCCTCTTACTCTGAGATATGAAGCTGTATCTGAACGAGGGGAAAGAGATCTTTTTGTTTTTCTCTCCTGCATATACGTCTCAAATGGGCTCAGCTTAGGAGTGATGCAATGCCTCTTCTGAAGACATTCTTAAACAGTCAAAAATTTGGAAAATATCCCTTGAACACACCAAGAGGGCAATTTATCACATGGGAATTCTGGTCACCTATTTGGAGTTTAACTGCAACAACATGTCTCTCAATGCCCCCACTGGGACATTAAACTGGGGCTGAGCTTAATGGTCACTTACACTTCACAAGTACAATGAGGCTTTTACTGGTTTTCTAATTAGTTACAAGAAAAAGTGCCATCCTGGTTAATAAAAATTGCTAGGTTTCGCCTAAGTGTAAAATTTGGTGTTGAGATAACCCAAATGCCCAAACTTATGACACCAGTAACAAATTCCCTTCTGGGAGGGCCCTGCCCTATCGGTTCTCGTTAGTTTGGTCCCAACTCTGTCTAATTGTTAGCTAGTCATCACAGTCACCATTGACCTGTCTAGCTAAAAGAACTTTAGCCAAAAAGGCAAGCTATTTAATGTGCCTACTATATGCTCCTTACCCTCCCCTGAATGTCCACTGTCAAGATAGGGACAGGACTACTTCCAGGATGAGGATGTTGGTTACCTAGCCAAGACGATGGAAGAGAAGGGATACACTCCTTAGCAGATGCCATGGAAGCCAACCTCCCAGCAGCAGCAGCAGAGACCCAAGGAGCCACATCTAGCAAGTCCTCACACTTGCCCTTTATCCCCCAGGGAACAAGGCAGGTACAGCACAGCACAACAGACTGGCTTGGAGCTGAGCACTATCACCAAGCAAAAGAAATCCTTAAATCCTTTCAGTGATCTCACCCAAAAGTGGGAATCACTGGAAAGTCAACTTCAGCGCATACCTCATATTCAGAGAGGACAAAGCTGGCATAATGAGACACAACTGTGTAGCTTTCAGTAAAGGGGACTTTTAACAGCAAAATCTCTAAACCTAAACCTTTCAGAGGCACAGTGCTACTGCAGCTTTCTTATCTTCAACAGGGTTTTCTTACGTTCAGCACATTAAAATGAGACCACCTGTTAGTGAATAGGGATGATGGGAAATACTTTATCACTGAATATAACCATTTAAAATAAGACAGCTCTGGAGGCTGATGATCTAGGCTTAAACACCCTCCTGAGCTCATCATGCTGCTGCTAGGGCAAAAACTATGAAAGAAATACTAAACTTAAGCACAAAATTGACATATTTTGCAGAAGAGCAAGATGGAGTTACTGAGCAGAGCTTTTCTCAAATAAATTTTTTAAACTATTTCTTTGAAGTCCATTCTGATCTCAAAATATATGATCAGTTTGGTCTACATGACATTTCCATTGCTGATAAACTGTGTTAAAATATATCAGGTAGGGAATGGCCTGCTTGTTTAAAGTTCTAATAGTCAATTTTAATGAATGGCTGGTAACAAAATTTATGATCCTATGTTAGGGAAAAAGAACACAGACAGAATTATATGAATTATACAGGAAAAATGTATTTTTAAAGCATTTTCCATAGCTATTTATGTTTTAAAGTCATATGCTTTTAAAGCCAAGCGCATGTCACAGGAGTGAAGGATGTAACAGTTTGGGGGTTTCTGTTGTTTTTAAGAGTTAGGGATACTGGGACTGCTCAGTCTATAGAGAAGTCAGTGTAGCTTGAAAAGTGGATCTCTACTGCCACAGCAAACAAAATCTGATTCTGATGTTTCTTGTCCTTACTGTACATGTCAAGTCAAGCTGCATAGATGTAAATCCACTGGACATAATATTTACTCTAAATTACTGCTGGTCAAATAGAGCAGAATTTGGCCTAACATGAAGGCAGAAAAATAACTCTGCGATTGCATATATGAAAAAAAATAATTACATAATGTATTCTTTACTTAAGACCCCTATGAAATATTTAAACACTGACATAAAATAGTTTCCCTATGAAAAATTTGCTGCTGAATTCCCAGGGCCACAGACATTCTGAGAGTAGGCTTTCAGATGGAATGATGAAGTATTAGTATGAATTTGGGCCAGCATTTTCAAACCAAGTATTTACTGCTAAGATAAACACCTCTTTATGAGCCAAGTATTCATGGTTCATAGGCACACTGATAACCACTGAGTTGGGCAGGGCAGATGACACTCCAACACTGGATGTTAGGGATGCAACTCCTGCTTGCATCAGAATAAGATAACTGTGCTGCTGATCCAGAATCACAACAACCAGAAAAGCTGAGTGTGTCTAGAAATACTCAGTCTCATAAATGTGGAAACAGAGTAGCACTTTGGTTAATTACTTGGGCTAGACTGATCCTATCATTAGCACAATTTTTTTCATGAGATCTAAATGAGGAAAAAAAAGCGGTATCAACTCACAAAATACACGGGAGCCCTAGCAAGTAAGAAAAAAGGCAAAAATCACATTTGAGCCAGAGGAGAATAAGTACCATAAGAATTCATGCTTTTTGTTGTTTTAATTTTTCTTTGTAGACAGTTTTATTTATGCACGAGATAAAGAACACCACAGAAGGTTTTAACACAACCGTTTTTTTAAGGTGTTCTTTATCTACTAGAAAAGTAATTTACATTTCCATTATCAGTCTTAAATCTTCTGTGGGAGTTTGAAGGCCAAAATAAGTTTCTAATCTTGGCCACTGTCTACATGACCCATTCAAAAAGAAACCCTCAAAGCTCAGGATCCTTAAATCAACTCCATTTGGTGCAAGGCTGGGTTTCCTGCTTGTTTGCTTTTGGCCTTCCTGCATACTGGTTCAGGACTTAAGGCCGAACTCAGCTGCAGAGATAATGCAAAATCAGAACGATTCTTTCCCTCTGGCTGCTAAGGAAATCCCTGCTTTAGATTAGAAAATAACTAATGATTGTGTGTCCCCGTATGCTTTGGAGTAGGGCCCCTTATTTTATCTACATGGCAGCTACCTGTCAACGTGTGGTGCTTGGAGTAGCGCACTGGGAGTTCATACACACCAAGACTATCTAAACAGACCATTAAGTGCTAGTAAAGTAACACATGTGAACGACAGGTCAATAAATTTTAGACAACTTATGTTCACTGCAAAGACCTGGCTGTTTTAGAACAAGCCGTGTTTACATAAAATCAATTTTTACAAGCATCTAAATAATTAGGGAATATACTGCAATAATAATTATATTCTAAGTTCAATATAATAGCTCCAAAGGAATTAAACGAATCCTTTGTTTACACAATTCCTCCCCCCTCTCCTCTCCCAGGTCTGGCTTCTTATATAACTCCTCTTTACAGAAGATGTTCAAATTCCAATTTCTGTCCAAACAAGAAAGAACTGAAACCTTGTATACTAATGTGCCCTGATGCTCATCCCACTGCATATGTATGTGCAAAATGACTGAGGTCAGTAATTCACAATTAAAATCTATATTGTTATTTTATCCCTTCTAGCAGTATTTGCCAACATTTTTTTTTTAAATCATTTGATTACCCGGAGAAATTTCAGCATAAACAGAAAATTAAAATTATCTGAATTCAATTTTGGATCAAAAATTCAAAAGCTTTGGATTAAATGATGGTTGAGGTCTCAACTTACTGTTCTTTACACAGTATCAGTCTATTAATTTAAAAGCTTCGAATGCATATAAAATAAACATACACACATGCCGCATACACTCACACCTAATTGTAAGTAGATGGCAAATAAAAGAACTCAAATTTCACAATAAAGACTAAACTAAATGTTATCCATAGCTACAATGGCAAAGACACTGGCAAACTGATTTACAGGGATGAGTTTCGACTTCATTTTTGTTGCTTTTCAGCTACAGGCAAAAGACTTTAGCATGTTGTGAGTGCTATAAATTCACATTTGCCACAAGAACCCATGATGCCATCTGTTCCCTAGAGCGTTTACATAAAGTATGCCAATGCAAACCATCTGCAAACTGTTCTTGCATGCGAATTCTTGTGATAATGCAATGTGGTACATTTGCAATTTCAAGCAAAGACCACTTGAGCTTCTTTGTAATTGGCATGCTTAACTCAGATGTTCTATTGAAACCTCTTTAGAGCAGGATTGTGGATTATTTTGTCGGTGGTTTTGCTGAAGTCCTTGAAGTTAACTCTTCACTGTTGTTTTCAGGTTTCATTACTGCAAGATAATGGTGTACCTTAAGGTAAGGGCAAAAGGAGGGAACATGGAGAAGCAGAACATCCTCCATTCCACTGACCTAAGGATTTTGAAACATACCCTCAGGCTTTTGGAAACAAGAGGGCAAGGACCTAGCTACTTATATTAAGCATTGTATTGTACAAACTGTGGCACACAACTGTAGGGTTGCAAAGCACTGTAATTCTTTCTATCCATTGTAAAATTATATCTCTGTTTCTCCTTTTCCTTTCACAACTAATGTTTTTTTCCTTCTTGCTATTTTAAAAAATTGATGGGCAACAAAATGCTTACAAATTATGTGCTGATACACACTGATATTCTCAGCAGCAATGGAAAGTTTCTGAAATAGGTGGAAAAGGTACACCCCCTCACCCCCAACAGTAGAAATCTCTGCAGATCCTCCAGCATTTAGGGCCCTGGTTAACTCTTTACTAAACAGATAAATTATTGAGCCTGTATACCATTTCCTAGGTTTCTCCAGCTAGAATTTAAATTTTCAGTAACCACCTCTCTCTCCACACAGTGAATTTAAATGCAGACTTCCCTATCTTGGGTCAAACCAGCTACTATAACTAATCTGTGTGCACGTGTGTTCTGCTTCCTTTTCTGATTTGCTATAAAAAGGAGTGGCCACTATCACCACTTAATCGTATTTCTTTACATAGTACAATTTCATCCTTCTGCTGCTACCAAGTATAACACAACTTTGCTCTTCCCTACTACTCAAACATGCCTTTAGTAAAAACCACTCAGGAAAACAAAGATCTGGCAGAGTGCTTGGGTGACACCCCTCCATTAGCCAGCCTGACACATGCCACACACCCGGGCTGCCTGCACTCTCCAGCTATGAACCCAGCTGACTCCAGTGCATTAGCTGATGGTTGAAGAGTGTATTACAGACTGATTGTAGAAACGATTAGCAATGCTTAAAAGATTCAATCAGCTTGTAATTTGGTTCAGTGTGCACTTGTGCTCCATGAAAATGACTGTCAGTCTGAATCTTCCCCACTCTGTGAGTGTTACTACTGAGAAATTTCTGCTGCCAACTATCCCCATATACCAGCCTCTTAACTAAATCCTAATAAAACTAGTTTTGAGATTTTAATTTCTATCACTCACTCCAGACAATGTTAAACATGGTGAAGGGTGACATGCAATATATTTAACTATGATCGAAAGTTTTAATTTTTTTACATGCAGAGGCCTTATTTTCCATTATCTCCTGTTTAGTAGAGAAAGAAGCAAACAAGCACTGACATATATGGTGCACTTCACGTCCCTCCCAAAGTTTCTATAGCCACAGAATGCCAATTTTTAGTGCTAACTCTGCCTTTCTTCAGCAAACCTTCTTCCTGGCTCCCTCCTGAGCCTCTGGGACTGGTACTCACCCCAGGCTGTTTTTCAGAGTAGGTTGTGTTTTGCCTTGTTGGGAGTTTTCAGAACACTCAAAGTTTATGCAACAGAAAAAAAGAGATTATCAAAGTAGCAGGAATAGCTGAGCTTTTCTGCCTGTGATAGGTCACTTTCACTGAGCAAGCCCCAACAGCATCTGTCACTAATGCAATGGATTGTTTTGCTCAGACATCTGTGGGTCACATTATTTCACAATAAGGCTGCAGCAAGAGGGGAAAGTAAAACTGAGGCAGGTTATTAATCACTTACTGTTTCCTGTATGACATAGAGGAAATAATCAAGCAGTAGTGTGGGTTATAAAGGGAGATTCCTGAGAAACAAAAATACGCACTTCATTTAAGGCATTGCAGGAGGCCGCATGGTAGAGGTGGATTCAGTTTGTGGAAATTTGGCTTTATTTTATTTATGGTATTAAGTAACTGACAACAGCTGCCACATCTAAATGAGGGTATGATGGCATTTACCCAGCAGTTGAGAAGAGCAGTGCTTTGGCTTTGCAAGTCTTCTCCATTCATATCCAAAAAGCACATGGTTTGATCCAAAGCAGGTGGAACAAGCCCAAAACTACTCTCAGTATTACACAACCAAGAACAGAGATCTGGAGGGAATTTGCCCCATATAAATTAATGCCAGCCTTAACAAGAGTAACTTTGCCTCATTGATATATGCAGCTGTGTCCTCACTAGGGAGTTTTCTGACTACATATGATTTTACACATCTGTCAGCTTTAAATCAGGGATCCAAATATAGACTGCAGTGCACTATCAATTTATCGCTTTCCCTTGGGCCTATAAAGCACTAAATGGGCAGAGACTCATCAGTGAGGGATCA
Organism: Myiotriccus ornatus; assembly: GCA_036023395.1. Taxonomy (NCBI): domain Eukaryota; kingdom Metazoa; phylum Chordata; class Aves; order Passeriformes; family Tyrannidae; genus Myiotriccus; species Myiotriccus ornatus. Next base: position 38,478,513 of record JAYRBT010000082.1, on the reverse strand, counting down.
AGTCCTGATCCTACATGCACCCCATAATCCTGTCAACCTCAGCAGAGCAAAATGGGAGTCAAAGAAAACAAAGATGCACCCAATTTTTTAATATCTTCCCCACCCCTCTGCCCCAAATTATTGGTCTGCAGCGACTGAATTTTTCTCGATTTTTTCCCCTGCCATGCAAATGTGGGAACAGTTTCTTGCCAGCTAGCAGTGTGGAAAGTCACAGAGTATACAGCATCAGCAACAATGAATATCGAACCAAATGAGATCATGTTCTGAATTGTCATTACTGTGATGACTAAGGGAGATAAAACTTCCTTCCAAGAATTTTCAAATCTGCACTGAAGTAATCACCCAGAACACAACAGAGGTGGCTCACACAGAAGGAGTGTTATGGCGACAGTGTTTTGCTGGTTTGGGTGGTTTTTTTAGTTACACTAAGGCTGAGGACTGGTATCTTTGGTAATTTATATGACACATTTCTAATACTAAACTACTCTTCTATTAGGTTTGCAGGACAACAAAGACTCGTCCCTGTTTCTGCTCCCCCCATGAATTTCTGCAGGAAAAAGTCAGCATTTAAAACCAGAGACAGAACTGGCCATGCTGGCAGATGAAGATGCTGCTATAGCAGCTTTGCAGTTCAATACCAAGTGAGTTAAATAAAAATAAAATTAAAAATTAGCCAATTTAAGCAGTATCAACCTACAGATAATGGTGATTTACACAATTAAAAAAAGGCCTCACTGTTCGCTAATATTATTGTTATTAGTATTGATGGACTATACTTCTAGTAAATGATAAAACCTCTAACAAGAAACTGCAACTCACAAAAAGCAACCCCTAGATTTTTATTTTTTTTTTATTACTAAACTCTATATTTCAGTCTTTAGAAATAGCTCAGTCATTACAGACTGTGATCCCCATGAGGGCACTAATTGAGGAATGGATAGAGTTTCCCAGAGACTAACAGCCCAGGGTACTGAGGCTGCACTGCCCTGCTACAGCTCTGCTGCCAGGAATACATATATGACAAGACCTTTGGTCCGTAACTGTGATGGATACCAAGTTGCTACAGCAAATATTGCCCTGGATGACTGCCAAGGATTAATCTTTTGACAATTAGGAACTTGTTTCATTTTGCAGCATAAGTGAGGGTATGCCTTCGCTAACCTAATCTCAGTTTGAGAGATGTCAAGCATATTCTTCAATATGAAATTAAAAGACAGGCTGTTTTATCTTCAAAAGAAGTGACTGGAACACAGAAAATCACACTTAAATCTATCACTGGATACAGGATTAGACAAAGACTGACTGTGTTTCACTGATTTGTACAGCTTTCAATACCCCCTTAAAAATCACAGTTCTAAAAAAATCAAATGACAGAATCTGTTGGAAATAGTATTACTTTGTAGTGATCAAATTCTGTCCTTAGATGTATGTGCGTGGGGCTTCAATTTGACAGCAAGCCTGTGTTAGCAGAAAACCTTCATCTGAGAGCAGAATCTGACCCACAGATGCAGGAAAACATCTATGTTTGATGTAGCAGATTTCTATCCTTTCAGAAAAGTAGCATCTGTCCCTGAAAGTATTTTAACACACTGAGAGTGATGCATTTGACATATTGTAGTCTTGCTGAGTTCCTTCCTTTATTTGGAGATGATGAACTTGATAGCAGTCCGCATTACCAAGTGATTAATCAGTCACTTTTGTAAAGGTTATCTGTTAAAAATACATCTGATTAATTTGGTCCAACAACAGAAGAGGAGCTATAGATCCCTGACGCCTGACCCAGAGGCCATCTCTGTATAACAATGGACAGGTTTCATTTATAACATGGTGAACACACCTGGAAATCTGCTTGTAATTAGAAAGTGATAATGAATCCATCTATCAAAAGGAAGCTGGTTTGTCAGCAGTTCTGGATGTAAACCCTGATATTTACTCTAAGTCCCTCTGGCTTTCCCTGGGGGGTATAATTGTAAATACGAGTCTTCGGCACCTGAAACAAGGGCCTTTCCAGGCTCCTGTTTTAAGGAAGAGATTTTTCTTTTTGGTCATTTCATGTTCTTGCTCTAACAGTGAATAGAAGTGGCAAGTGATGAATTACAGACATGAATCTTTTTCTTCAAACATTATTGTGTCTGTTTCAGCAGAGGAGAAAGATGCTTAGAGACTCTGATGATCTGAAAGACAAATGAGACCTATACAAACAGAAAATGCTTAAGTGAAGCAGAAGTAGGACAGCCTGCAGGTAAAAGAGGATAATACATGAGAGTTGTGTACCTGGTGTACGTTCCTGACGAAGCGTACAGGTCATTCAATACCTATAAAGATTACTGGGGCGATACTAAGGCTGTTTCACAAATAATCTGATTAACACGAGCTTCTGAAGAAGGCTCAGACTCAAAAAGGACTTTGAGATTATAAGCTTTGGAAACTGGAAAAATAGAATTACCATCAAAGGAAATGATCAGGAAGGATGAAAGGGAATGAAAGGCGATTGGAAGAGGCCTGACAACAGCTGCTAGTCTTTTTCCTTTTTATCAGCATTCAGGTGGAAATATCTGCAGATATCAGAACTCCAGTTTCAAACAGCAACCATTACAGGAACAGAGACATTACTCAAGGTACCTGAACACCTCCATCACCCTGGACAACTGGCACTGATGATCAAATGTAAGTAATGTCCCTGAAGGAAAGCTACAGCAGAAGAATTCAATATATTTCTGAATATTGATTCCTTCCAGAAACCAGAGCAATCCAGATAGGACTAAAAGAAAACTGTACATCAGTCTTTAGTGTAAAATCAGTTACAATCCAATTAAGCATCTACCAGAAAGCCAACATAAACACTCAACATGCAGCAACAAAAGAGAAAACAAAACCATGAAGTAATAGTCCTCTAAAATCTAACAGCAGAAGATGAAGAGACCTGGCCTGTTTCTCAGCCACAGACAGATGATTAAAACATAAAACACACATGTCAGAATAAAACTGTTAAATAAATCATTTTACAAGGAGGAATTTTAAAGTTTATTTCCACTATTTTCTTGGCAACTAGATAATTACCTGCTTATATCTTCTTAAGATGAGGAGGAAGTTGAAAAGAGGCCATTAATAAATCAGATGTTCCCCAGCAGCCCCAACCCTTTAAACACAGTGGACAGCAGTTTTTACTACAGGAGAGCATAGCCAAGCTCATAACAACATTACTCACAAAGTCCAAACAGCCCTTCAGCCGCCAGTCTTCTCAAGTGTTTGTGGGGAAAAGGCCCATTAAGAAAACTCTAGAATATACACACATGGAAGAAAGTGAAGAAATGAAGCACAATGGAGCATGAAGGCTAATGTCAGGCAACCACAGCAAGGATGCTGAGGCAGAGACATGTGCTTTGGAGCAGCAGGACCATGAGGAACAGTTCATGATTGTAGAGAGAAAGAAAATGTTCCCCATGGCTCCATGGATACCATTGACCATTCCCAGGGGCATCATCATGGCTTTGTCATGAGCACTGAACACCTGCAGGGTGTTCAGCACAGCCAGGCTGGGGTGGATGTAGTCAGAGCTGTGGGAGATCTTTCCAGGAACCCTCCCATAGCTGGGCATGGCAACATGGAGAAAGGCCAGATAGCAGGGGGAGGAAATGACCAAGAACAGTCTCCAAACAATAAATGTGAAGATTCATGTAGGTCAAGAATTTGAGAAGAAAAAAAAAAAAAAGAACAAGAAACAGAAACAGACAGAATAATCACCAGGTCAAAGCAAAAGGCCTGAAATAAAAATTCAGTTTTCAACCATAATATGTAATTCAAATTAAATTAACATGAAGAAACCATAAAAAAGCACAGTCATACCACTTCCCGCAACGTATTGGGAACGAGCATCTAATGGCATTACCACCAAATCCAGCAAGAAGGTAGACTGTCACTCAGTCAAACATAGGTAAATTAACCAATTCAGAAAATTTGATTACTTCTTCTGCAGTTGATAAATGCTAAGGAGAGCATTTGCAGAAGAGAGTGACCAGAGAAAAGAAAGTGGCAGAAGAAACAGAAAGACAGCTATCTCCAGCCAAGGTAGAATACAATCACTACCATGCCCTTCTCAGCAGTGCAGAGGAATTGTCCAGGAGAGCTGAGGCTGGAAGGAGAGACAAGCACCATGGCAGCCATCTCATGACAGAACTCATATGCCCACAGCCCTTGGCATAACCACCAGCAAGGTTTCAATAGGGGGTTTATTTCCGGGAGACAACTATTCGGAGCGGAAGCTCTCACACAGTTGCAGCCCCAAAAGGATGAGGAAGAACTAGAGCATTACAAGACACCACTTGTCCTCTGTAATTCCAGCTGTTACTGTAGAAATAGAAGGAATTTTTCTGGCACTTGTCAGATGCAGCCAAGAGCTGCTGCAAAGGCAGCTGTGTGGGTATAGTGACCTAAGATGGAGACAGACCCAACCACCAGTGCCAGTGGAGCTATCACTGGGAGGCAAAGGCCCTGGAAAAAGAAAACAAGGCTACTGAAGGCAGTGCCATAGGAAAGACCAAGCAACAGAAAGGCTTGATTGGGTAGAGGACCGCAAAGTGGAGAACCATAGGGAAGAGAGGGGAGGGCAGTGGAAAGCACAATGGGAGAAGCGATGGAAGAGAAGAATGACACTGGAAGAGGAACATCAGTATGTGTCACTGAAAAATGTCCAGAATTCGATGACTGCCACATGCAACAATTAACACCAGCCCCTTCCCAGCACACTTCCAGTACACCATCTAGCAACCTGCAGAAGGTAGACTTCATCTTCGCATTTTGACGCCAAGAAGTTGAGTGCAACACAGTTGTTTGGCAAGCACCGAGCCTTCAAATTCCACATGGTTGAATGTGTTTCCCCTAATAAAATAAATTTATTAATACAGTTCTGTTTTTAAACATGATTTTTAGAAACTGTGTCATCCAAGAGGTACATTGCAGGGTGGAAGGATGGAGAGACAGAGAGTGGGAACAGAGGCCCTCTGAGTGTTGCTCACTGAGAAGATGCTACAGGGAAAGCAGCCCTAGGACAGCAGCAGATACAGAGCAGACACCAAAATCAGGAGTGATGATATTAATGAGAATACTGGTTATGCAGGCATGTGCAACAGGACCCCATGGTTCTGTTAGATACAAAGAGGTCCTGGAACACAGCTGGATCAAGCCTGAGTTAAGTGCCAGGTGAAGGCAACTCCCAACACTAAAATTCCTGCAAAGCTGGGCATGGTCAGTGAGTTAATGTTTGTGAAGTGCCACAGAAGCTCTACATTTTTCAGACACCTAACGATATTGAGGCACAAAAAGAAAGCTAAACAAAGAGCTTCATTCACTCCAGCTCCATTAAAAACACAGCGAACAAAATCAGTTCCAGACGTGTGGGAAAGAACCAACAATTGCTAACAAAAACAGTAATACCAGCATTAGTTTTCCAAGAGAGAGAAGAAAAAAAAAAAAGATGGAATAAAAAATAATAACGTGAATCACAGAATAAAATGTTTTCAAAAATCTGAGTACCATTTAAAACTTATTAAAAGAAATCAAGTCTAGCTTACTGAATTCAAAATGTACACGTCTGAGAGATTAACACAGTTTCAAAGATATTCTTGTATAAATGGTCTGTAATAACAGCCTATATAATGAGTACATGGTAATTAAGAAATATGGATAGCAATAATTTAATGAAGATGTCATGTTTTCCCCTAGGGAAGGACATTAGCACTGGTGTTCTCTTCACACCTGGAGTCTTGTGCTCACGGCACACTCCTCACACGCCTCACCCCACAGTACTTTGTGAGAAGCATTGGTCAATGCAGTAAATGTCCTTATACTTTTATGTTGGCTTACAAATACTAAAGAAGTAGTTCACTGACATCTGATCTAATAAAAAGAGGTTTGTACCTAGCTATCCTACTTATTTCATCCTTGTCTGGCAAAGCCAGCTGAGAATCTCTTCTCTACTCTTAAGTGATCTTACTGCCCTGTCAAACTGCTCACTCCCCACTCTCCCCCACACTTGGGAAAACAGTCTTGCTTATAGCCAGAAAAAGCAGTAATAATCCATCATCATATACACAGAGCAGCTCCTCAACTCCCTGTTTTCTTTTATTTTACCTTCTCAGCAACCACTCACTTTCCCTTCTTAGAGAAGGAAATTCATTCCCCTTGCTGAAATGGCACCCTAAACTTCAAACATAACTGCCTATACTGCCAACGTTTGTTCTGGCATCTCCTAAAGCGATCAGGTCTTTTGAGGGCACAGCACTTCCCAAGACAGCCTCTTGCACAGATTTGATGGATCTAGTATGCCCAATATTTGTTCCTGTCAAATCTATCATACAAATACTGCTCTGACTGTGTTTTTATGAGTAGCACAGGAACAGATTTGGAAACAAACAAATCTTATCCTCGGGACCAGAGACAAGGATATTAAGGAAAGAACATTTTGGTGGATGTGAGGGTATGTTTTCCTACTTACTGCCCAGTAGGGAGGAAGGTGAATTGCTACTTACTTTCACAGACTGCAGTAAGATTTCCAGTTCACCCTGCCAGGCTCAGACAGTATTATCACCTGCATCAATTAAGCTACCTTAGCAAAGAGTTTTTCAAAAAAATTACAGTAATGGCTGTATCAAAGCATGAAAACATAAATGCGCCCTCATTTATGAGGAGGAAAGTAATGATTAGAGTATCAACACATTCTTTAGGGTAATTTGCAAAACAAGAGGACATGCTGTAGGCACTTTTGTTGGTAGGTGAAAAATAGTCACAAGAAAAAAAAAGCGCCACACTGGATTTCCTCTCTTCTGGCCATTGTCATCTTTCCATTTTCTTATTTGACATTTAACCAATAAATTTTGCTATTTTATTTTTTTTAATGAAAATCTGGACACTATTTCGATGTATCTCAAGGGTTTGTATAAGATTCCTTGTGGCAGTTGCGACCTCAATCTGGGTTCTCCCAAAGCACTTCAAACCAGCTCTACACAGAATGTCTACAAAGCCTCTCAAATAAGCACAAGTGCAACAAGGATTTTCCTGATAAGACCAGTCCTTTTCTAGGTATCGCTCTCTGCTGTGGTGCAGTTTTGCCCATGATCCTCCCAGCTTAAAGGCAGAGTCAGGAAAACACAACCTGCATAAATACACTTGGTCAGGCTGCTTTTTCCTGCTGATAGAGAAAGAATAAGTTACATACTTCTGTAATTTTTTTTTTCACTTGTTTCTACTTTTCCAGAGGTCCCAGACCAAACAGCCCCTGACACTTCTACCCCTGGCCTTTATTTTGCATTATTGGGAACCCTAAGACAGCACTACTGACCTCTCCAGCTGCAAAGCAAAGGGAGCAAAATCTGACTACAAATTTCTGCCCGAGGATGCTGTTTGAGAGGGTCTATGTCCCCAGAAAGCAAAGACATAGGCACTGTGTTACAGACCATTTCCAGGGAGTAGTACAGAAAGTGGTTTCAGAGGGAGGTAGGATACTGCAGAAAAGCACTTCCAGCCCATATAAAAGAGCTCTCATGCACTAGTTTAGCCTCTTCAGAATGAATAAACACTGAGAAGCAGCAGATTCACTAAAAAGTGAGGTCTGACCACCAATGTCTTCACTGAAAGAAATTCCTGACAGTGGCTCAGGGGAAGGGGTGCAAATAATGTAAATGGACAGACTGACCGTGGTAATTGTTCTCTCATTTTTTTTGATGTCAGAGTAAACACCATGCCACAGGAGAAGGTAAGGAACTCTGCAATAGCTCTTCCATACAGAAACAAAGTCTCATGGAGTTCACATGGCACAGCATCATAGACTCATAGAATGGTTTGGGTTGGAATGGACCTTAAGGATCATCTAGATCCAAGCACTCTGTCACTGGCAGGGAACCTTCCACTAGACCAGGTGACTCAAACCTGGTCTTAAAGGATAACTGTAAACCTGAAGGCAATTGTAAAACTCTTTCATATAATTCCCTGGTGGTTCTCATGCTGAAAATAGTTTTTAGTTCAAAGAGAATCGAAAGAAATCTTTAGGATCATAACTTTTTTACAGAGGATTTGCATGCTTCTTGGTTTTTCCCTTTCAGTTGTCCAAGTGGAGCACTGGATGGATAGGGGAAATTTTTATGGCAGATGCTACTTTCCTGCAGCATGTGAATATAGGTTTCCACCTCTGGAAGTAGGACCACAATGACATCCACTGTGGGTGGCTCCTGTGTTGCTCAGTCAACCTGACAGAGCTCAGCACTCAAAACTAAATTCTGGGGAAGTTCAAGGGTTCCTCATTTGCATCATTCACAGGTCTCAGAGACAATGACTGTCAGGAGACAATAGGGAAAAGGTGATATTTGAAGAATATAAATGAGAGCACACAACTTCCAGCAATGGGTTTTTAAGAATAATCCACTTTCAACAGTGAGGTGGGACTACTGTTGGAAAGTACCCGGTTCTGTCCAGGTCTCTTCTCTCAAGACCAGCACCAATGCCAATAGTCTTTAGAAATGACAGTGTTTAAGCTGGCAGAGGGTGTCTATTTGCAGGTCTTTGTCACTGACACATGGAAACTATCAGGTTTTTTTCTTAATAAATAACTGAGCTTTACCAGGGCCTTTATGGGAAGAGGTGTTTTGTGATAAGGTTGATTCAGGAGTCAAATGGCTATTTCTTTCCTTTGGGGACCGAAAGACATTAAGAAATTATTCCCATTTTGGTACCATTAATTGAGAGTCCCAGAAAACTGCAGGGTATCTAACTGGTATATGGCATTTCCAGAAGCAGAAGAGACAAAAGCTCTTTTTGCCCTTTTGGGGCAGTTACTGCAGAGCAGGATGAGTGAGACATAAAGACAGAGTATTTTATGTCCCTTTTTCACAAGGGCACTTTGCCAGTCTGCTCTGTCGTTTGTTACTTCAAAGTTATTGGCATTCAAATCAGAAGTGAAGACTGTAAATGAATCTATGGATTGTGCAGTTCTTGAAGATTTCAAAGGAGTTTAGCCTGAGCTGAAAGCTGGCAAGTTGGAAACTATTTAGACATCTTACTGCGATGGTCAGTAAGAGAAAACCAAAGTTTCAGCCTACCTCCTGCCTTAAGTAAACAAGATACATGTGTAGCCCTGTCAGAATCAACTAGTCAAGAAACAGTTTCAAGCAAATTTAAAACTGAATCTATACTGACCCTGACTTGAAAGAGAAGCATAATGTTAGTAAGCATATATAAAATTCAGTTCTCATTTACAGAAAGGAAAAAGAAAGACCAATTCTGAGACAAGCTTGCGGGTCGTCTCAGTACTTGAGCCTTCTAGATGTAGAAAAGGGTTTGCTAAGAAAGGAAAACATGCTGGGGATTTGATCTGTGTTCCAAAAGGTCTTTGCAGTCATATAAAATGACCCAGGCTTATTACAGCTTCAAAAGACACACATAGTTAATACTGATTTTATCAAATATCATAATACTACACAGGCTAGCATTGCTTTTGAAAGTATTTGCATAATGAATAACATGTCAAGCTGTGTAAACCTTTACATTTTTGGCTTCTCATCTAGATAGCTTTTGAACAAGGTCAGAAGCAAAGCTATATGTTTATTTTGTCTTTTTTAAAAAAAAACCTTTTTAACAGAAATAAAATTTGCTATTTTTAAGCATTTGTGGTCCCTCCTTCATTTTGAGCAAGGAGAAATGGTTCTGACATATTACATATGACATATGACATAATGGATTTTTGGAAGAATCTTTTGCTGATTAACCATGCAGTGAAATGAAGTGCTTAATAGAAAACACTTGGCACAAGCTCCCTGATCAAAATCTCACCTTGAAAATGGCTCATAAGTCATTTGTCACTGTAGAGTTTACCCACATTGCACAGAACTGGCATCCCATACTAACACACTGCAACTGTGAGTAGACAGCCTGGGGTGATAAGGAAATTACAGGTATTACCTTTCTGGTTATCCACAGATAATTAGCAGCTCCCATAGGTTGCAATGATCTAGGAAATACCATGTCAAAGGCAATCCTTGTGCAAGTACTGACTCTGACAGTGCTTTACTATCTTTGGCCAAGGTTAAATTTGGGTCACTGTACATGTGAACGTATGGAATCACGCATATGATGCCAAACAAGCTTCATCCAGTGTTTGACCTTTACAGAGAATGTTTTTCTTTCAGTATCTAGAAATTATTTGTAAAAACTAGCATCTGAAGTGTGAATACAGTTGAGAAGTTACAAACAGAACTACATATTTTCATTTGCTCTACTGCTATAAAGATGTCTGGGCCCTGATATTTTAGACAGAACAAGCTTCAGCTGAGAAATGACATCAACATTAGTCCACACAGTGCCCCTTCTGATTGCAGGCAAAATGAAGATTCCTCAGACAGGCGACTCAATGCCCTTGTAAAGGGTAAAAGTCAAATTCTGCCCTTTTGAAGAAAAATGTTGGTAGCTGTCTGCCTGCTTTGAAAATTGCCATACACTCTCTGCAGATATGGCTGAGAACAAATATGGTTAGTGTTTTACCCCTACACGTCTTCACTTATTATTTTTATGTCATTGTTACTGTGCATTTGAGAAGCTGTTTATTTCCCCTGCTTTTTAGGAAAGTATACAAGTACCTGGAACATACGAAACATTTGTGTAGAAATGCCACAGCTTGATTTTTTTTATCCAGTATTTGTGGCATATGCGATAGAAATCAATCCATCACAGTTTCCCCTAGTTGCCATATTCTCATCCTGTATGCAGTAAATGCAGCCCTCACAATAGAGACTACACTGCAAGTGCAGTGGTACCTGGCATGTTGTATCCTTTTCATTCTTCAGGATTTCACACCTCCTTCCTTTCTGCCTCTGCTCTCTGTAGCCCATCTCTAGATGTCCACCTTATGTCTGTATGATGTAGCTCCAGTTCCTTCCAGAAACTCAAGTGTTATTTGTTTAGTCAAGGGAACAGAGACACTTCTTACCCCACAGTGACAAAGCCAAATGCTCTGCAGCACTTTCTGCTGTCAGAAACACACACCAGAAGTGGGATTTACTGTGTAGCCTGAACAGTACAAAACATCGCAACACAGGAGGATCCTTGAATGGCTTCTTGTAGTAAAAACACAAATCATACTTCTATTTGCATAAGTGACCTGGTTCCATAACCAATATTATTGAGCATACTTTCTATTTTTTAAAGTGAGATTTTTTTTTACCTAAAAACTGAGAACCTCTGGTGTTACCATATCTGTCAAAATGCTTTTTACTTTTCCATGCACCCCTGCATTTGCAGTTTGAGCCAGATTGTCTGGATGGTATTTTATGGTGCTTTCTTCTACCTACAGCCCTGGGAACACTGCAATACACAGGGGGGCTCTTGGTGAGGCATGCTAACACCAGGTCCATGAGTGATTTATGAAGGCCTAAGTGGTTTTTTTTCTCTCTCCCTGAACAGCCTGTGGTACAGAAGGGAAAAATCAAAATCCTCACAATACTAACATTAACCTTTAGGTAATGAGTACCATAATTCAGGCCATTCAGTTCAGGTCAGAAAAATCACATGAAGACACGAAGAGAAGGATACTAACGAGCCTAGAGCATAGGATGTATCTACATGTCATTGGGAAACTTGGGCATGTGTGGTGGACCAGTCACACCTTCATGAATGGCACTTGTGCTACACTAATGGTTAGGAGCATCGTTCACTCTTACCAGCTTTATGAGCGTTTTTGTGTTGTGTGTTAATTCACCAACGAACAAACCAATCCAAAGACATGAAGGGGCACAATCTTTCAGCAGAAATGGGGTAGCAACAGGAAATGTCCATCACTGGCACACAAATGTGCACGCAACACACAGAGGCTGTCCACTGCTTTGTTAGCTGCAATGAGCAGAAGGCATCTTCCCCCACCATCTGTTCCTCTTCCTCCCGAAAACTATTTATGGAGGAAAGACTAGCACATATCAATGACTTTGCTCCTTTCAGTGAACTGCAAGTCTTAAGTGAAGAAAACTTACACATTTGCAGGCACCATAATCCAGTGAATCAACAAAGGACTTGTGAATTTGCAGGATGATAGAGGACATGCCAGATTATAGACTCCAACCAGCATCTTCACAAGAAAATTGTGTTATTGAAGTCCACTCACAAAACACAAGGGACATCACCTTATGTCCCTGCAGCTGATTTTGGGAGGCTGCTCTGGAGTCTGCCTCGTCTGATGGTCAGCAAAGCCTCCTTTCCTCTACAAAAGGCATTCATTTTCTGACCTGTGCATTCTCAGAATGCTCTCCTGCAAACACTGTCCTCTAGACTTAAGTAATTACTTTCCCCTCTCACAGCCTTCTCCTCAGGATACTTAGCACACACTTTGCTAGACTAAACACACCCAGTTCTTTCAGTCTCCCCTCTCCTTGTCTGCTTCTAGCTGACACTCATTCTCCTGTTGCACAACACACTTCCAGTCCTGTGCTGCATAAAATTTCAACTGTTCCAGTTTTAATGTGTGGAAAGTGCTGAGCACTCATAACTTCTTGGTTTTGTTTAAAAAAAATTACTACCTCTAGACAGTGCATTTATGAAACAGCCTGCTACCAAGTTATGCATATAAAATAACCTAACCTAGTGAAGATACAGTATATATATAAAAAAATTCTGCTTCTATGGAACATTTGATTCTCTGATGAAATGTAAAGCATTTGCTATTCTGGAACAGAAGCTGGCATCCAGCTTCTGTTTTTGATTACGGTTTCTGATTAAGACTGTGTTTTAATGTCTAATACAGCAAAATCAAATGTTCACATTACATTGCCTCTGTACACTAAAGCTTGTCTCACATAACCTTAATTTTATTTTTGTGCATCTAGAATAGGTCATGTCACTGCCTGCATGTGAAAAAGCTAAAAAAAAGACAGATGGGGTAGCTTACAACTCCACTTTTTCTGCCATTGCCTTGAAATACATATTAGGCTTAATGTGGAAGAGAGGACGATACAGAATATAACTCACTTTTCTGTCAGTATAAGCAGTATATTGATTTGGTTAAAAAGACAGCATAGAAACTCCTTAACTGCAGCATAGCAGTGAAATACACGGGATAATGCAGTATGCAATACACAAATCCCTAAAGAAAGACTTCCTGCATTCCCTTTTGAGTTTGTTTAGGCTTACTTCCTTCAAAAATTTTTCCTCTTTCAGAAGGTCAAGGCGTTGCTTCCATACTTCTCCTTGAGCAGAAAAGAAGATGGAACATCTACAAAATTGCCAGTACTGCTTAGATGAGGACAAAATCTTGCTCTGTGGCCCAGAGCTGTTGTCATCTTTGCCATCCATGGCAGAGGACAGCGTATCATTTCTTACACGAGTTCAGAGTAGTCTATGGCTCACACATATTGCTGCTGTTTCTTTGTCCTGTTCTACTCTTCTCATCTCCCAGCTGTCTGGCAATTCTGTCTGAAAGGAGGAATTCCTTTGGGAATTCCTTTGGGAAAGACCTATGGGTCTTTCAAGACACCTGAACTGGAGCTGGTGCCACTAACAAGTTTCCAACGTCTTTCCCCAAGGGACTTGAGGTCTTTCCAAGTGATCCCTGAACCCCCAGACATCACTGGCATGTATCAGATTAATACCATTTCTGAGCATGTGTCAACTCAAACAGGACCTTAATGTGACTACATGAATCATTCTACCTGTGCCAAAAGGTTATTTCCTATCGGATGCTCTTTGGTATCTGCGTGTACCCTGTGGGAGAGATGAGGCTGATTAACTCCCCTGCAAAAGGTAAGGTGAGGTAAGGCAGGTCCTCATGACTCAAGGAATGCACAGCAACTGGGGGGACCTCAGAGGAGCATGCCTGTGTGAGTAAGATCCAAAGCTGTAAGTGATTTCTGCCCATAGATGAGCATACAAACCTCCCATGGAGACCCAACAGGGAACCTGAAGAACTTGTCTGAGGACAAAACTCAATCCTACCCTTACAGCTCAAATTAAAAGATAATAAAAATCCTCTCCACATATAGTTACATGACATGCAGCTAATGTTGCATGATGAAATAGCACAACTCACTGTTTCCTTGGCCTTCTTGCTAGAAAAGCAACAAAATTAATATTTAGCTTAATGTAATGTTTTTTGTCTTATTTTTAAGTGGTAAATAAACGCTGTTTAGCAAAAGCATTTCAGGAACCTCAGATACACAGAATCCCTTCACTGGCAGAACCTCAGTAACAGGCATATTTAGTCAGAGATGTGCCCTGGGCTCCTGTTCTGGCAGGTAGTCTCAATAGGTTTTGTCCACAACACACACTTTAATGGGAACCCAAAAGCAACACTAATACAGGCAAAACCAATTAACCAGTGTTGTAGTATTACAACCAAGGTTGTAATGTCTCAGCTACTAGCTGCAACACACAAGGTAAAACATGACTGTGCAACCCCTGAGAAGAAAAGCAGTGCACTGTCCAGTCTGCCTGAACTGCCACGCAGCCGCTGCCGCTCACCCCGTGCAGCATCATCGCTCCCCAGGAAATACCAACGGGAAATACCTGACAGCAACCAACACATGGCACAACTGTATGAGCTTACCATAGCTAACCCTAGGCACAGAAATGAGAGGGAGAAAATACTGCAAGATGTTTGTTCCTGTTACTCCTCAATAGCTGTTCGAGGTTTTAACCCAAATTTTCCCAATCAAGCCTTAATAACAACACGGTTATTTACTACAGTAGATGTTTTCATAGCATATCATCTCCTCTTTAAGAAAACAAAAAAAAAAACTATCCAAGGAGTTCATCCTGAAAAAATAAACTCCTGCAATTCACACAGAGCAGATTCCACTGTGAAAACATTCTTGTTCTCTTCAGGAATGCAAAACTGTTTAACTCCATCTGCTCACTGGGCTCCACAGCCTGGAAAAGACCTGGCTGGGTTTTATATTTGTAGACCAAGCTCAACGTCCCACCAGTCTCAACTAAGGTCATATAGGAATGGGAACCAATAAGGAGTGATGAAACTTCTTTGCCCTCTGAATGTGCAAGGGACTTTTTTAACTATGCATGCTGCATCATTCAGGTTTTACTTGCCTCATCTGAGCGTGGTGGGAAGTGCACTGGTCTGAGAGGAAATCTCCACAAATGCAAAGGCAAAAATGGCAGCAAATGCTGAGTGGGAGGATCTGGGAAAGTGCTGTGCGCAACTTTACAAAATCTTATTGATTTTGTCAGGTGGTCGCTTAAATAATTAGAGTATCAGCAAGTGCATCTACTGATAAGCTGAAAGCAGGGTGGGGTCTTACTTGGGTAAGCTGAGTTTAGAGCAACAACACTCCCAGCCAGTCTGTCCCTCTGTGGCTGACAAGTGCTGGAGCAGGAGAGCTACCAGCACAAGGTGCTGGAAGAGGTGTGATCGCTTTCTGCAGAAACTGGAGAGGAAAGGTAGTTCTTGGCGGCATGTGGCCAGTGCCAGGGGTTGAGGGGAGACCACAGAGGGCTATGGCAGCAGCCTGTGGACCTGCAGCACCAGCTGCAGCAAAAAAAGACAAAGCATGAAGTGTCCACGGGGCACTGCACTCCAGATGTTCTACAAATAATCATTCATAATGCCTTCAGTAGGAAGATGTTGGCAACTGAGTTATAGGTGCAAAGGTAAAGGAATATAAATGAATGAGGTAACAGAGGCAGCAGTGTGCCTACAGAACATCCCTGCAGAGCCCAACCAGTGACACTATTTCATTTTGCAAAACCACGTGGTTTTTACATGTTGAGAAGAACCAAACCAACTTGAAAATAAGACAATAATCCTCACATTTATATATGTTGTGCATGCACAGATAGGTGTTCTAAATAACAAAGAGTGCATGCTCACACATGTCATTGCACATACATAAATAAACCATGCAAGTATGTTAAGGAAAATTGAGCACTTGGCTGGAATATTCTGTATCATCACAGGCAGTCAAATGAATGTTTTGTAACAAAAAGTTTCTGTAAAACACCATGGAAGTCACTGAATAAATCTTACTCAATTTCAGAAGGCTGGATGTACACAACACAGCTTCACAAGGATCAATAATATCTTAGAGAAATGATCTCATATTTAATGCAAACAATAAGCTACTACATTTATTTTCATTATTTTATGCTGATTCCACACAGTTTAAAATTCTTTCTGTTACAGGGAATTCTACATCTAAGCACTGTATCCACATTCAGATACAGGAAGATGTTCCTCGTTCTTTGACAGATCTTGGGGCCCTAAAATGTCTCTTGCATCAGAAAAGAAAATGTCTATTTTATTTCTTTATGTCTATTTTTTAAATTGTACTCATCCAGAAGAATAAATGTCGAACACATTCAACAAAACATGCTAACAGGAAAATTTTGTTACAAAATATAAAGACATGGTGGTTTTTTAATATATATATATATATGGGTATATATGTATCTGGAGATATATATGTGCTTAAGCTGTCACTGATCACTAAGCAGGGATTTAACACAATTTTCCTAAGGCAGGATCTTGTTCCTATTTTAAAATCATAGTTATGTGCAGAGGCAGTTACAGACCTCTTAATTTATTCTGCAGGCACTTACCAAGATTTGCAAAATACACACAAAGAAGCACAAAGAAAGCTAAAAGAAGAGAAAGTATCTGGCCTAATTTCAGCATCTAGAAGTTAGATGTCTAGTTCAGTGCTAGTCAATCAATGCTTAGAGTTAAGTAGGTATTTGTAAGGATACCTCAGCATCATCCTGTCTAGACAGGCACTCTGAAAGTGCTTGTTCACTGCCTGTCAAGGGGGCTTACAG
This sequence comes from Myiotriccus ornatus, assembly GCA_036023395.1. Taxonomy (NCBI): domain Eukaryota; kingdom Metazoa; phylum Chordata; class Aves; order Passeriformes; family Tyrannidae; genus Myiotriccus; species Myiotriccus ornatus. Next base: position 38,461,719 of record JAYRBT010000082.1, on the reverse strand, counting down.
TAATGAATTAGTGTATAAGTTTTAGAGATGTCTAAAACTGAGTGAGATAAATCCAGACATCCACATATGCCTTTGCAGAGGCGCAGAAAAGGCTCTTTTTAACCCATGAGACCTGCACACCATGTTTGAGGGCCACCACCACCTTTCTGTGACAGCTCCCAGGCCATCACTAGGCCCATCTCCTACTCCTGCAATGCTACAGACGAGGCCTGAATACACATCAGATGTGCACCATTAGCAATGATGTTTCCTGCATTTGCAGCACATAAACTTGTTCCTGTAACAGCTCTTGCTATTTTCCGTCATTTGGCTGGCGCTCAGTGATGTAACCCAGTGTGAATGAAAGAACCCCCTTTTTCTCCAGCCTCAACAATGTGCCTATTTGTGAGCAAAGCCACTGCTTTCCCCCGCGGATCTGGTTAGTAGTGATATTTTATTTAAAATTCTTGTGGAAGCTTATGGGCTGAAGTAACCGTGATGTGAAAACCAGATGTCCATGGCAGAGGAAAGACTCAAAGGGCTTTCAGAAACAAGGAGAGTCATAATTTGGCATCAGAGACTGAGTTATTCTTCTCCTCATTGGGTCCTGGTGATGGGCAGGGTGCTGTGCAGTTGCATGCAGGGGCAGATGCGTAAAGCACATCTGCACTCTTGCTGTGGGATGGGCCTGTGCTCAAACACAAGGGGAAATGGGATGAGCTGGGGCTCATGGTTGGACCCCACTCTCCCTGCAGTCAGTCACATCCCAGCCCTGCCACCTTGCTCATGCTCATGAACCTCATCCCGGGCATGAATAGGGGCACAGCCACCATGGCAGTGACTCTGGGCATCATACTGCATCAGCTTATGTGGCTTTAGTCACCATGTTGCAGATGTCACCATGTGGTGTCAGCAGCTGTAATGGACAACAAAGCCAGCAAGGGGGTGCTTCATTACCCCACTGGGGACCTGAGCTGCAAGATAACCACACACAAGCAGGGAACAGGATGTTGCTCCAACAGACTTAGTCTTAGGAGCTCTTTAGGTACCTTTGTGCAAGCCTACCTAGGCCACTAAAATAGAGCTTCCCATGCAATCATACTGCAATGATACTGAGAAGACCTTAAACTTGGAGTCAACAAGGAGCCAACATGCTCTCCAACTACTTTTCATGTTCCAAACATACACCTTACTATCTGGAAGCTTAAGGCAGCAAGGAAACTTTGATGGCAGGCTTCAGTAAAGTAGCATCACTAACTTTGTTGCCTCCAAAATTGTTGAGAATAATTGAAAGCCCAAAAGACTAGAAATAGCCAGGTCCTGCACCAAAGCAGGAGATCAGCCCACCACAGCTATAGATACAACTTATGCTTCCATTAAAAACACAGCTGCAGCTAGTTTAGGATTTTCTGAGTGTGCTGGTATGACTGATCTACTTAAAACCCTGACTAAGATGTAAGAAATGAAAAACTAAAAATGGCTCGGCTATAAAACAGGATCCAATTACATGTCAAAGCCAGCCTGAACGTTTTTGGATACATAAAAATTTTGAAGATGTGTTTTTGCAACTGTAGGTGCTTCAGTTTTTGCCAAAATAATTTTGAATTGTTTAAAAGTCTTCCTGCATGCCTGCCAAAGGATGTGTTCACTGACAGGAAAAGCTAGTAATAGATGACAAAATAGCAACAAACTCCTTCCCACTCAAAATGCTGGTGAGGTCTTGTTTAAATGGAGAGATGACTTGTTTGCAAGTGCTGTAACAGAACTACTGTACTTTGATAATGTTTATTTTAATACTTCAAGCTGTAATTATATCAATAGGAGTTCTTAATTTATTTTTACTGTGGATATAATGAATGCAAATATACCTTTTTAATAGTTTCTGTCTTTCAGCTTTATCCAAGCACTATTAAGAAAATGGATGTGTAGTTATTCCAGGATAACATCCCCAAAACATATTGGGTTTTTTCCTCTCTCCAGTACATAACAAAACGTGGTTTTTACTACAAATTATTATAGGCAAACTGTTGGAAGCTAGTCTTTTACAACCTGCTGTCCTATTTTGATTGTAGGAAAGTGTGAAAATACTAAAGTACACAATCATCTGTGTTCCTTTAACAGTTTCAGTTATGCATTTTAAAACAGCATCCCTGGTTTTTTGTATTTTTTTGGTCATAATTTTAGCTTTGTTTCCTTATTTTTCAAGACATGCTTTAATAGACAGATTAAATTTCAAGTATTCTGTCCGCATAATGACTCCTATGAATTTTCCATCTTGCTAATAAAACCTTCCTCCTTTCTGAGGTCAAAGAGTTAAAAGCATTGAGGCTAAACCCCAGGAATTCAAGGGTTTAAGTTGGGACACTGCTGGCTGTGACTGTCCAAAAGCAAGCACTGCTGTTGACACTGAGGCAAGCTGAACACCCACTCACAGCAATACTCCCCGTGGTATCACCCCTTATGACGTTCATCGATCTCCCTGACATTTAGTAGAAGACAATACTACCAAACCTGGATGTAAACAGAATCAAGGTGCATACAAAGGTGTAATTTATACTGGCCTTCAAATGAGATAAAAATAAAGACCTGAATAATACATCTTATAGGTACATGTGGTACAACGAGCAAAGATGCACTTCAGCATGAACCCGTGCAAACTAGAGCCTGGTGCATTATTGCTTTCCACCTTTAAAACCACCTTATAACGCCCACCCCAAAATGGATACTTTTAAATTCAACAACAGTAAATACTTATTTAATGTCTGTAACAAAACCAGAAACACACAGACACACCACACAGCATTCAGCAGGCAGGGATGTGCTCTGTATTTCACTGTAAGGAGGGCCCTTCTTTAATAAGAGCTTCATCCGATCACTGTCATTGTTCTGGATAATGGATTACCTACACATACATTTTCAAGTGTAATGACACTCTTGCTTATTAAAGACCTCTCAGCTGAAGGGGCAGAATATTATGAACTGGCCAATCCATTCATTTCCTTGAATATGTTATTCAGTATTTTATGCTAAACCAGCAATACACCATCCATTTTAGTACAATGATCCTTATGTTCAATAAAACCCAAGTGCTGGATCATAAATCATTATAGTCATTTATTTTACATTAGACACATTAGCCACTATATTCCATAATCTATTACAATAAGGTGGATTTAAATGTACCCCAAGGAACTACAATAATAACTTGAGAACCAAATATAGCAATTATGGATAAAATATGCTTAACCTAAAACTGCACTAGCTGCATAGACTGCTGTGAACTTTAAATAAAATTTAGGGAGGATGATAACTGTCCTGGAATAAACAAGTCACAGAGGAAAATCAGAACCTTCTCTCTATACTTCTGATAGTTTACTGTACCCTATGTATGGAGGAGCAGATGTTATGCTTATAAACCAGTGTCTACTAAAATATTATTATTCCATTATTGCTGGTCACATTATCTTCCCATCATGTGAAAATTTCCTATATTTTCCCGGTGTATTACACCCTATTGTGTTTTTTAAATAGTGCTCCTTCTTGCTAGCTGTCTGATTAACCTATCCCATTTGGATCCCTTGAATATTCTTCAGACTCCCTCCAACCATTTGTAACAGTTTTGGTAAATTTTCCATAATATATTTAGGCCTTTCTTGTGCTCTTTCAGCTTTAGGCTCAGTGACAACAAAGGGCAAAGCCTGTTCGTCTCCTCCAGACGCAACGTCTCTGCACAGTCCCACAAATGGAGCTATTGGAAACTTTTTGGCCCCAGACCAAGAAGCAATCTCAAACTCTTGTGAACACAGTTTAGCAGAACTAGTGCTCTGCCAAATATTAAAAACAACCACATGGTAAAGAAAGCAGGGAGGACTCAACACTGAGTCAACACTCAAGACTGCTGGGATTCCTGAAGATGCCTGCTGCCAGCCTGGTGCAGAGGAGAACAAGGATTGAGGGCTATCAGGCATTGCCTGCATGAAGAACTGATGTACGTCATGCCCAAACTTCACATGTGCTGCTTTATATTTATAAAACCATGTTGCTTTCTGCATAAATTCCATGGTCCTTGAGATATTTTTCTGGGTATATTACCTGTTTTTTTTCTTCCCAGGAACAGAAATTACACTTAAGAACTAAATGCTCACTACTACCAGAGTAGCTGCTCTTACCTATTACTCTTAATTCTCTATTATCCCTGATTTTTCTGTGTTGCTTCCAAAATAACTACTGTTAACTTACACTAACTACTGTTAACTTACACTTCTTAAATAATTTTCTAAGGGGTGTATTACCTGGATCTGTAGATATGTACATTGGATGTACCCTTTTCCAATTGTTCTGTGAGCTTTAACTAGCGGTCTATCTAGACCACTTTCTTTGCTTCCTTTTTTCCCCTCACCATGGAGGCCAAATATTAAGACTGGATATTGAGCATAGCTCCTTAGGCAGTTTCTAAAAGTAATTGTGCAGGTCCAGCTGGATGCTGAGAGGCAAACCTATGTGCACTTCTGCTGCCTGCCCTGCACCTACACAGACTTCAGTCTCCAGCTGCCATTCCAGCACTTTTCACGTGACTTTACATAAGCTAGAGAAAATGTCCGCGTTATTCATTACAAATTCAAAATAAAATTTTGCTTTGGCTCAAAATCATTAAATATATTCAGACAAATATGAGCATTTGAAACAAACTAAGGCAAGAGCTTGCTTTTTCAGTGATGTGTTCATATTTTCCTTTATGGTACAAGAGCCACAGTGGTGAAGGGTGTGCTGAATGCAAGAAACCTCAGCCCTGGTTTAAATGTTCTTCCTAATTCCTCTTGGATGTGAGATGACCTGTTTGTTTTTATTCCGGAGTTTCTGACTGAGGAGAGCTGCTGTGGTGCCACCAAGAAGGGAACAATGCACCCAGCTCTGCGTGTTTTGGGAGAGAAAGTAAATATTTTGTACAACGTCCATTGTTGAACAAATAACTTTCTTTTTGATAAACAAGCACCAAAAATCTGTATATATCATGAGAAGAATTCAAACCTCTGTGATAACCTTTCACCACAGGCATCCAGCAGAACTCTGTAACAAGCAGCTGAGAAAGGCAGGAGCTTTCCCAGCCTGCTTTGGCCTTGCATTGCTCCCTATGACTCTCACGTTCACCCACAAGTGTGATATAGGAAGAGAAAGGAGACACGAAAGGTGTGTATCTAACCAAGTCACTGTAAATTTTTGTCTGAAGCAGGACAGAGCCTCAGAGGCAAGCTGCAGATGAACCTCAGTTCCTGCTTGCGTCACATCCTGGGCTGTGCTCTGCCCCTCCACCAGCAATACGGGCAGCGAGCCACCTCTATCTGACATTTCCAAAGGGGAAATGGAACCATACTTTTTTTCCAAAGTATGGTGCCAAAAAGAAAAGCAGTGCACGAACTCTGATCACTCAGGAGTTATGGCAGCCACTGAAGAGACCTGCCAAGAAAAGCCTTGCTCTGGTATATTTACAGAGCACAAACTGATCAAGTGGGGCTCCCTTTCCTTCTGGGTCCTCCCTGAGAGAACAAATGGAAGAGGGAGATGAAAGCAACAGCGACAAAACCAGGTGGCATGGCACACTTTGACCAAAGGCAGACAAAGTGCGGGTTGTACTCAGGGGTGAGCGCTGCCCACACTGGCTGGGGTCAGGACAGCTCAGCAACCCGGTGGCCACCATGGCACACTAGATGGGAATGTGCCACCCAGTAAAGGCCAGTCTCGCGCACCGCCAGCCCGACCTCATGCCATGCAGGCACGGTCCCACTGCTGCCATGGATCTCCGGCACAGTGCTGACTGCAAACAGGAGAGGAGCCTGCCCACGGTGAGGCATGCAAAGGCTCTCCCTGAGATGCTATGGCACAGGTGGCACCAGGAAAGAGCTCCCACTTTCACCTGCATAAAGACATGTCAAACTGTTTAGTGAGACAGAGTGCAAGTACAGATCTTGCTTACGCATAAAATGTTATATATTTTAAAACAGAGACAGAAGCCCTTAAGGTATTTATTAAGTTCTCTATAAAGTCAGCCCTGGAAGTTGCGATGCCTGAACAGCCCTGCTCACTCCCGGAGCACTGGGTACTGCCCCTTCCCTGCACAGGGAGAAGGTCTCCCTGCTAGCGTGAATGACCCACAGCCAACAGACCAGCTTTCCTGGCCCCAGCAGGTCCCACAGGGACTCTCACCAGCCTGCCAGACCATGCCAGAGGCTGAAGTGAGGCAGCTCTCCCAGAGGACACCCCTGCCAGCGCTCGGGGCGCCGAGGCCCTTCCCGCCGCCACCCCAGCAAAGCAGCTGGCCGCCTGAATTCCAACAGCCGCTTCCTGCCAGCGCGGCTGGCAAACAAACCTGTGGAAAAGTAAATACGTTTATCACGCAGATTTCCTCTGCCCCTTTTTAAATAAGGAAGGGTTCGATTGCTTTCCTGAGTCAGACCCGTACCACGCCGAAGCCGTATCATTGATAAATATGTGCTCCCATGCCCTTTCCAGTGACTACAGCCACAGGTGATAGAGGGTTGTGTGGTTTCGGGACAAAATGCAGAAGAACCCCTCTGTGAAGGAGCATTCCCACCAGAAGCCAGCATTAGGTATAATGTGGACAAGCCTGCGTGAGCAAAAAGGTCGGCACAGCACAGTGAGATGAACGTGTCCCTCACGCAGCAGTCTTGCTGAAGCCAGCAGATATGCAGCAGCTTCCTATTGACATGTCTTCCCCTCACAGATATGAAGGCCTCTTGAAAAAAACTGAAGTGAAATTCAGCCCTGTTAGGAGCAGGAAATAGCCAGCAGTTTGAAATCACCTGAGCGAAGGATTTGGCCTTAAATTTTCCAGTCTGACGGTAGCATGGTATCAGTACCTTTAAAGTCTCTATTAAGAAGGGGTAAAAGCAGTTGGAGAAGTCAGGGTCATCTCTGGGAATTTATACGAGAAATGTTTGCTGTACCGCAGATCAAAATAGCATTTTGACTCATTGATCCCCTGAATGCCATAAAATCTGAAGCAAGATCCTTGTGCTTAGCGGTGGGAAAAATGAGTTTCTTTGGCCTCCTATCATAACATAACGAATGAGTAAAATAAAGAAAAACAAAGGAAAAGAAAGGAGATATAAAGCTCTAGATGATGGCAAAGACAAGCAAGCAATTAAAAAAGATAAATGGACTTCAATTTACAAAATACACCCTAAACCTCAGCCTCAGTAGCATGTTTGTCTCTTAATCAAGTCTTATTACAATCGCATGCAAATGCCAGGATGGCAGGACATTCCTTCAAACTATGTTTTCATTAAAGATTCTGCTTTTTCTAGAATAATAGTAAATGACACGTGAACTTCATATGAACTATAGGTCATGAAAGGATTTAGTATTGGCATTTTTAATCTAAAAAGTCTGTGCCAGAAAATCAATATGTTTCAGTCGCAGCATTCGAATGCAATTTTCTTCACGTAACAGGGTTCTTTCTTTCACTCCTCCTTTCTCTCCCTCTCTTTTTCTCTCTTCCTGTTCTTTAAAAATAATGAATAAATCCCAGTTTTTCTATGAAACAAGCAGGCACATTAGAAGGCAACGACATCAATAATGCGTTACATGTAAACAGAAAATGAACAAAAAAATCATTCAAGGCCCCTTTCAAACTGGCGTGCTTTTCATCAGCGCTATTACAGGTTCCATTCACATTATCGGATTGAACCACGCTGCATAACCAAGGTGCTGACAAGCCTTGATTACCCAATAACTCCTGTATTCCTTTCAGGCAGGTTCACCGAGAGGACAGGAATGCGCGGCCTTCCTGTGGGGCAGGCTGCTTTCCAGCCAGACCAAGTCAATGAAACCCAACGCCCTCCCGCTCCTGCACGCCGAAACAGCCCCTGCATTTCCTGAGAGGCAATTATGACTTTTCCCTTCTTTATTCTCAATTGTTTCGGATAACAATTTATTGTACATCAGAGGGGCCAATATAAACATTTTAAACTCTTTTCATAACACTTAGAGGGGGCTGCTAAGTCATCTCCGTAGTAAATCTGTTGTCGGCTCTTTCCCATGCTGCAGAGTCAACAAATCCGTCTCTCACCCAGGGCAGGCCCAGCCAGGCGCTGCAAAAACAGGGGAAAATGAATGCACGCCTCCTATGTCGCGTCTCTACTTGCTCGGACTTTCCCTGCGTGCTTGTTAGCCACCCACCTTTTAGTTTTCCCTTTGCAAGACACACCTCTAGAAAGACAGACGGCACAAAAAAGAAAAAAAAAAAACAAAAAGGCAGTTTTCAGGCTCTAAGTGTTTTCGCGTTTGGATTAAACCCTGCTCCATCCCAAGGAAGTGCAGAGGATGCATTATACAGTCACTCTTTCTAGCAACTTAGGCTGGAGTACTAATGAAAAGCAGGAGACAGAGTTGGCAGCCAGATGTAGGGCGAGGGCTTCTACCAAAAGGGAGCTGGAGCCATTAGGGCTGGGATATAACAGAGGCTAATTCGCTCACCATGTCACTTGCCTAATTCCTTGCAGACAACTCCTTCTCCCTTCCCTAACAAGTATGCACATATCAAAGGCAATCAAGCAAAATAAACATTTGCAATAAATTTATTTTTGGTAGCAATTTATATTGAACTTACTGTTATTTCTCCTGAACTTAAAAAAATCAGTTCTTGGTCTTCTTCTGTGTCCCCTGAGTGAAACAGCTGCTTTAGTATCACTTTGAATCCAGAGCTGTGGGTGTATTATTACTCACATTTCTCTAATTAACTTCTAATGACACGAGTTATCTGCACATTTTTTGTCATTATTTTTTATTATTCTAAAATCAAGCAGAATTCAGCTTCTACCTGTGTCTGACGCACATGCAGCAAGACTTGTAGCTCTGTGTACAAAGCTCCTGCCCAGCTCTGGCTCCAAGCAGCCACAGCTACCCACCAGCTGGAGGGCCACTGGGATCTCCTGCTCCCTGGCATGGGCTCAGTTTTCTGACCAGTGCCTGTGGGATCAGAGGAAGAACTACGTGTGCTCTTCCCACCTCTGCCCAACAGACCAAGGCCATCTTCCTCCCACCAGGGACTTCAGAGGGAGAAAAATGAAGATATGGCTTTTACAAACCCTGGAGATTCCAGAGCAGTGTGTGAGAGCAGAGAAAACTGTGGGATGGGTCATGGGAGCAAACTTTTGCTGAAGGTGCGAGGCTTGGCCAGGCCAGCTTAGGGCACAGATTTCTAACAAGCCACTGCCACACAGGCCACACACACACATATTATATTTTGCTTTAAGGACTTAATATTCTGTTCCGCTGGACAAACACATGTGTGTGTGAAGCCCACAAAGCCATACTTCAGAACTGGTGTCCCAATACCGGGTCTCTAAGGTGGCTGACGCTGAAACCATCTTCCACCACAGGCATGCAGAAATGCATGCAGAAGTCTGCAAATGCACACACAGACAGGCTGGGAACTTCCCTGCTGCAAATACCCTCTACCTAGTTCTCAGCTTTGTTATTTTGCCTGTTTTTTCATTCCCCACACATGGCTGTTATGTTCAGCTCATCATTATGGTTTATTTGTTGTCACAAGCCTTTTCTTTTAAATGGTAAATATTTTGAGCTATCTGTGGTTATGTCAGTTTACTTTTTAACAAAGCAAACTAAGGGCTTTTTACTTGGTATCTCCTAGAACAAGAAAAAAAAGTGATTTCCTATGCAAGTACAAACAAACAAAAGCTTGACCATTTTTCTTCCAAGCAGAGGAGTTACTCCTGTCCAAGGAAGTGTGCTTGATACCTTTCAGCAGAAAACACACTGCTTTGGGGATTTTCTCACGTACTTATTATAGCAAGCTTTACACTTCTTTCTAAATCCACCATTGAGCAAATGGTGTCACATATGAACAATTAAAAATCTGTACAAATCTGACGACAATTTTTATCTTACATGACCATGGCTCTAACAGTGCAAACACTAGAAATACCCATGTGTTTTTAAAGCCAGTATTAGAGTATTATAGAAATAATTCTTACTAATAGAAACACATTAAAATAACACATTAAAATGGGAGGATGAACAAGAGGGATATACAAGTTTCAAAAAATATACTCATAAAATATATTTCAAGATAAGGCATTTACAAAGAGGTTTCTATTTTACCTGTATGTACAGTACTTTTTATATTAAAAGAAATGGGATTAACTGAACTCCAGGAAACCATAATAGCAATGGCAATGGATTACTTGTCTCTTTAGTACAAAATAGACTTGAAATCTGTGTTATGGATGTGCTGATATTTGGCTGAATGAAAAACCTATAGGAATCTTAGGACCAGAAAGCAGTAAGTACATAAGTCACTGCTTCCTTGTTAATTTAGTCATAGATTTTTATTTTACTTACTCCTAGCTTGTATGAAGAAATCAAAATTGCACCTTGTCATATTTGTCTGGTATCTCACTCCCAACCTAAGAGGAGCTGTTACCAAGCAAATGCTTCAAGGAATATTTACTAAACATGACTCTAAATTGCAGTCTGTCTCCAAACAAAATCACAGTTGCGAAGTGTAGCACTACGAATTCTCAGTATATGACAAAAAGAGACCAAAACCAGACTTTTGGATTTTTGCAGTTCCGTCCCATTCTCTCAGGTTGGGACATAACTACCATGCCTTCAGCTTCCATATGTTTTAGAATCCTCCCTTCAAAATTATCTGTATTCTTCAGCTCCTATTCCAACACCCACCAGAATGAGGCTTCATATAGCAATTTTCTTCAATCAATCTAAATGAAAAGACATGTCATCATCCCTCTCCATCCTCTCTCCAATGAAACTGTTTGGAGAAACACACTCCAAAGCATGCTTCAAAGGAAAAAGTTCAAAATCAGCTCCAGACAAAAAAAACTTGGGTCTGAACCACCAAAGAGACTCCACATTAAAATAGCACAGGACTACTGTTGATGGCAGGGCAGGTGACTGCTCTGTCTAAGCTCTCTCCGTCCATCCATCCATCCATCCATCCATCTATCCGTATTCAGACCGATTTTGCTATGGAACTGTTTCTAAATCTGCATCACTTTCTTAGGTGCCACCGCAGGTCCAGCAGCGCTGAGCCACATTACCTGTTTGCAAACACGAGTGGCAGCCTTGGGTCATCATTGCCTTCTGAAGCAGTGACGATGTGTACCACACACAGCTGTCCACAGGACAAAACAGGGCTGCAAAAAGCACTTTTTTTTTTCCATGAATTAGTTCCTTAGGAAAGTGCCCCAAAGCAAACTGCTGGCAGCGTGAGATGAATGAAACCTACAATATTCACCATGCAACAGCACATGGAGGGCAGCAACACTGGAACTGTGTGCTGAAATTCTTCGTCACCATACAGCAAACTTTTCTTTTCAAACACAGGAATAAAAGATTTAGTAGAGTGTGCGACAAACAAAATCAAGCTAGTGTTTACATAGGAAAACCAGCCCTCTTGTAGCTGCACAAATAAATAATATTCTTTTTCTTTGAAGAAAGAGCATATGCTCAACATTCCTTTGTCCTGTATCACAATAGAAAAACCCTTTGCACTGGAATATCTGAATCACTTCTTGGCAGTCTCTCAAGGTAAACAGAGTAAATTAAAAATGAATGTTTATCGTAGGCGCACACATACACACACACACCAGCAAAGTGTGTGGAGTGCTGTATTTGCCTATCAAACATAAGAAGCGATTGAGTCCATCAGTCATTCAAACAAGCAACTGAAAAGTGGAAATAATGGGATGACAACATCAGAAAACAACCTCCCAGAAAGAGATAGGTTTCCTCATAGCCATTTGTCTTGTCTAATTAATCCCACATGTGGGACTACGATGGAACATTAAAAAAAATTAGGTACAAAATATTACTTTCCCTTCAGAAGCTTCAGAAGTACAAAAGGAACAGAAATGTTTTATGGTCACGCTTTGCTTTCAAGCTCCCTTGCTCACATCATCTTCTTAATGTGGGACGCTGCCCCTGTGCCTAGATGAGACTAAGATAATAGCAGCACAGAAGAAAGCAGTTGGAAAAGCTGGGGAAAATTATGTCATTGCCACTAATAAAACAACTTGTCAGTTCCTAATAGGTTTAAAACCTATGTATTAAGTTGCAGACTATTCCTGGGTACCCACAGAGCGGTCATGCCCAAGAGCACTTCCCTTTGCTCAAGACCGGTGAAAAGGGCATGACCTATTCCCTTCCACGCAAACCTTGTCACAGTTTATCCGTATTTTTGTCAACTTGGAATTAGACTGCTGTAACACACTCTCCACAGGGCAAAACAAAATGCAGAAACAAATGCAGAATGTGTCAACTGCTGATTTAATGGAGTTTCATGCCAGGAGCTTGTTGCCCTAACGCGCGTGGGTGTGCGATATCTGTGCTCACAGGAGACTCTGTAGGTACAGAGAGGTGATAGGTTTAATATGTAAACCCAATAATTTTTGAAAGGTATTTCTGATCCTGAGCATGCAGTCAGATGCACCTGCCCAGGTTCTGAAAACTGTGACCACTTCTGAAAGATGTGTTGGGTTTTTTTGTTGTTGTTTTTTGTTCTTTGTTGTTATTTGTTTTTAAAGTATACAGCAGACACCTTCTCCACCACAGTGTGTGAAGCATTAGGCAGGCTACTAGAGCCGAAATGAAAGCAGAGCTGAACTGAAAGCTCCCTGAACATGCCAGGAAACATACTCCATACGACTACTACTTTGGAGCAGACTACCTATGCTCCCATTTTGAATGTGACACAACGTGAGCAGTGCTAATTTATCTCTGTAGGTTTTTGGGAGGAGAAGAGATTGCAGGTTGCAGTGTTTCACCAACCTCACCCATTCTGTGATTCTGTGATTCTTTTAATGCAATGAAGTAAAAGTACACTATCTTTTTGCACATTAACAAGAGGGGTGAAAATTATCCTGGCACTTGGCATGGTGATGATGTCATGCCTGCTGGCACCATTTGCCACAGAATCCCCCCCCAAATAGCATCCCACACTAACTCCAAAAGGGAAACTGGCACTGAGCAAAGCACTGAAGAGCTAAGAGCTTCACACACAACTTTGCACACTTTGGCAACTTTTTACAAGAAAAGTAAAGTGAGGATTCAAATTACGTGTTGTGCCTCCATCTAAAGCAGGCAGCAGTGAGCCTGCTTTAGGCATGCAAACACTTACGTATGTGCGTGTGCTGTGCGTGTGCATACGTATCTGTATGTATATGTTTCTACACAGATCTCACAGTGTACCAGTGTGTGAATCATTGGTACACTACTGAGGCAAAGAATATTTTTAAACCTTTTTTCCTCAGGAGAATCATAAGGGGTGCTTTCAGGATTTTGCTGAAGACAGGTCCTAGTTTGCTCTCACAGAGTACTTATTCCCACTCCATCGCCTCCCATACTCTCTTCAGTTTGCTTTCAGAAGAAGGAGGCATCACTTGATCCCTCCCACTTTGGCCAGGGATGAGGTGCCTGAAGTGCTCTGCTCCACTCCTCTCTCTACTTCCATCCAGGGAAGATGCCCCCATGCTGGAAGATATGCACTGCACTGTTGCAATTCCCCATTCCAAGCTGAATGCATTTAATTTTTCTGCTCCCAGAAAACCACTTCTCCTGTGCTTCCTGTCTTAGTTGAAAGTAAATGGGTTAATTCCTGTTGCAATATATTTGAACCAGATGTACTTCTCCCACCCTGGCCCCAGCCAGAAAGAAAGGGGGAACTGCAAAGTTTTCCTTCTTCTTTGAAGGAAAATCTATGTTTTGGTTATTGAGTCAGCTCCAGATCTCGCATAAAAACACCTTGGCGTCCAATTCCTCCTCTACGGTATAGCACTTGCGTGTTTTCCTTTGGCATTTCTGAGGGGCATTTTTTGGGGTCTGAACATGATGTGTTTGTTAAAAATATTCCCAGTGCATAACTCCTTAAATTAAGGAGGACAAAGGTTATTGGAACACCCCAGTTAACACACCACAATTTTACGTCAGGAATACTAGTAACCAAAATGCTTCCCTTTGCCATCAGAAACCTCTTCAGGAGAAGAGTCAGCTCCCAGTACCAGCAGAAGAGCCTAAGGAATGTATCAATACACATCAAGATTTAGGAAAAACAACAGCAGAGAGATCTGTTCTTCCAGCACTGCTAATAAATAAGGTATTAAATCGTTAAGATTTCAATTACAAGGGAAGAATGTGGCTAACCAAATAAAAGCAGGAGGAGTTGAAATAAGTAGTAGGTTAAAGATTAATATTCTGGGTTCAGAACAAAAGGATGCTCTTTTGTGGCACTGTGCTTATGCCTCTGAATGTAAACATTGTTCCGAGAACCATTTTTTCTTTGCCCAATCTTTAAAGGGTAATAAATTAGACCTTGGACAGCCATACAAGCTGCTACTAGATGTGAATGTGAATGTGTCTGTAGAAAAGGCTGACTTTCAATCAAAGTCTATTGAAAGAATAGTTGGATTTTCTAAAGAAGCATGTTGTGCCTATTAACCAACTTACAAAAGGGGCCATTTTCTTGATTTATGTTTGGTTGCTATAGAGATCTTGCAGTACAGACTGGCAGGTGAAGCTCCCATTTAACAATCTCACAGGTTTTTCTTAGCTGTACTCAGAGGACATAGAGCTACAGTAGGTAAAATCCACTACCAAATATACCACATCTGTCAAACTTAAAGATCAGATTTAAGGCTTTCCAAGAGTTTGTTGGGAATGTGGTAGTTATTACACAATCTTTGCCCACAAACGTTTTACACCCTGAAAAATCATTACAGTGAGCTTCCTCAGCTCAGTTGGGTTTGGTCACTGATCCACTTCTTATTCAGCAGGTAATTACTGGTGAGCAGGATTCCAGATTATCACAGCATCACAGCGTTGTCATCTATTCGGGGTTTTTTTTTGCAAAGCAAACACATTCTCAAGGAAGAACCTTTGCTCTGCAACAACAACTGATGCCATCGTGTGCAGGGAGGTGTCAGCTAAAATAATCATCATCATTCCCTTGTTGTGAAATACAAAAAAACCCAGAGAACATGCTACAGAGAAACAATGCATCCTATTGGAGTCAGATGGAATACTTCTGCATGTCAGTAGGTCTCAGGCAGTTCAAGACCTAGACTTAGAAATGTTGTTCCGTAAGACCAGGTCTTCTGCCTAAACTCTGACTAAAGGTAGCTACACAGAAACTAGAGTCCTGGAAGAGGAAAAGGCAGTGCAATTAGCAACCTATGCAATGCTCCAAACAGCAACCCAAGAGGAAAAATGGCAAATGGGCATAGCAGTATATGCTTCACGTCAAAACCAAATCTAATATCTAGGATGGCAGTATTTCCTTAGTTGGATCTTGTTATTGGCAGATACAGTAACAAACATACAGAACAGAAAAAATATTTTTGAAAGAAAATAAAAATGAGAAACATTATTTTTACAGCATTTAACATGAGAAAAAAATCCAACATTTATTTCTGTGTGAGTCCTCAATTCAACAAGAAATTTCCATTGACGTACCTTATCAAAAAGGAATCTGCATTTCATAAACCACTGAAGTAATTTAAGGTAACAAACTTTGAAGAAGGCAGTGCCTTAGACCTTCCTTACTTAATATCTTTTACATCTACCACCATACTATTTAAAAAAATAAAAGTTTTGCAGAAATAGAGGGGGCCAAGTAAAACAAGAAATTAAAGCAGTATGGCTCCCAATTATTTTACAGAAGTAGTAAGAGGTGATGGGGCTGCTTGGAAAGGGCCAGTCCCACAGTTCCCCTGAGGGATAGACCCTACGCATCCAAAATTATTAGCATCTCTCTATTCACAGCCCATGCTCCTTCACAAGCAACTCCCACCTCTTGCTAGAAGAAGTGACCAATTTTGCTGCTCTACCCAGCACAAACCCATCGTGTTCTCCAGGCTCACCTCGACAGAATCAAACTGCACTCATCACCAATGAAAAATACAAAAACCATCTTTTTTTTTTTTTGACAGCACAAAGTTGCTCCCAAGCAGGCCTGATTTCAGTCCCTGAGGTGTATTTAGTGGCTGCAAAACCGAGATGATGTTGGGGTCACCAAACATCTGGAGCCACCAATGGCTGGGAAGGCAACAGCACAGCATGAGATGGATGTAGGTGGAGCATAAAGGCAGCTTAATCAAATGCTTATCAACACGGGGAGGTGAGAGTCACATATGACATTAAAAGGTGTATAAGAATAAAAGGATATCTCTTACTAAGGCCAATACAGATGTCTCTCCAGGGGCAGATGGCTTGCGGGTCAAGGTCGGTCTGATCCTGTACAGCCGAAGTTAATAAAAAGGAGTTTTACCACCAAGTTCGAGAAGGAAGGAGAGAGGAATGGGCAAGAGGAGATCTGACATCAGGCACCCAGAATTCAGTCTCTCCAGAAATGAACTTCCCTCTCTACCCCCCTGTCAGAGGAGAAAGCTGCAAAATCTTGCTTATGGTTAAAAGGGGGAGGAGGAGGATAATTGCGGTAATCTTCAAAGGATTTGTCTTAATTTCTGCTGAAAGAACAGCAAGTCTTTCACTGTTCGAACATATGGCTTTTGGGGAGAAGGCTCCAAGTTATTTCATTACTGCTCTTTTGAAATTCTGCTGATTATCAGGAACAAACACAGCCTTAACACCAGAGCTGCGATGAAGAGAGATGACTTCCTTGTAAAGCTCTCCGTTGTTTCCATCCTAGTAATTATTCAGCAAATGGATTCCACCTGTTGTACTTCACCCAGCACATACAGATGGGACTGAAATATATCCTGGATTTATATTTTATTTGGACTAACAAAGCCAGGATTTGAATTCAAGGGGCAGTGAAGGAACTAAGAATGTTCTGCATCAGAGACTTGGAGAAAGAAATACAGGGCTTTGGCTGTGGCCCTTCTGCTCATATTATCTCCAAATACTTTACACACAGTGACTCCTCCTAAGGAAAGCAGGAGCGATCAAATCCATTACACTCTGCTGCTGAACCTTGTCTCAGGCCTCCTCTTGACACATTTCTTTTAATTTCTGTTATTTATTTTTTAGATTAAAATCGCTGGCAATATTTTGACCATCTCCTGCTTTAACTCCAAACCATGATCAAGGCAGCTTTGAGCGTTAAAACAGTATTACACAATATCTGTCATCCAGATTGGACAATAACTTATTAAACCCTGTTTTATTGAAAGTCTGCATGTCGGCATTTTGTTTTTATACCTTGCATGTGTTTTTAGTGTTGAACTTGGCTTTTCCATGAATCTTATAAACATAAAAAGCACAAAGACTGAAATCCAGTTCCTGCTGAAGTAATAGGATTTTTGTCACTGATGTCCATGGGGTAGGATTTCAACCCAGATTACTAACAGATTTTGGTTTTTTAAAAAAATCTCAATTTGTATCCCTTCAATGTACACCTTTTGACTGGAAAGGTCAGTAAGGAGAAAAAAAAAATCTGGAAGAAACGCTACTATTAAAATCACGTTCTAGACAGCATCCTTGTGCATGTGCATGCACACCCACATCTGGAAGAGCTGCTGAAAGCACGTGGAGTCACACGAGGTCTGACAGCCCAGCTAAGCCAGTATTAGACCTGCAGTCTCTAAATTCCAGAGGATATGTCCAATATCTTAGAGATTCTAAATAGTGCAGACAAATAATGCTTAATGTAGACCCCTTTATTATAGAAAACACCCACACTGTCTGCCTTTTAGACAATTCTACAGGAAACAGCATCCTAGATTTTGGTCTTCAATATGCATGGAAATGCTATGTCTAAGCAAACACAATAGCATGGCAATATCCATGTGGAAAGCTGCTGCAATATATAGTAAATGAATTTACTGTACACATCCCCTCCCTTTTTCCTGGTAGCTTTGTGTCCTTTTCAGTTTCAATGCACTTAAGAACTCTTCAACTGCTGCGCATTG
Source organism: Myiotriccus ornatus (assembly GCA_036023395.1). Lineage (NCBI taxonomy): Eukaryota > Metazoa > Chordata > Aves > Passeriformes > Tyrannidae > Myiotriccus > Myiotriccus ornatus. Next base: position 38,443,816 of record JAYRBT010000082.1, on the reverse strand, counting down.
TAATTCCATTAAAAACAAGGAAGGTGAGGAAAGAGGCCACCTTCTCCCTGCTCTGTGGAGAAAGGGACAGCTTTGGGAATTTTGATTCTTCCTTGCTGTGAAAGTTTGACAACTGCCTTTAGCTCCACCAGCAAGTATCAAGGGCTCAGTGTGCTCACCAACTAAAACTTGCAAGTTTTAGCGTCAACCCTTGCAAGAGAAAAGTCCTTAGGTCATTTCTAGAGGTGTTTTCCTGTTTAATAAGCATACCTCCTCATTTTGCAGGAGCAGAATTTTGAAAAAAACCCTTGCAATAAAACTTAAAGCCTCCAAAAGATTCTTAAATAGCTTTTCTATAACCCATATGGCATATAAATGAATACAGGATAGTGTTGTGTAACAAGTTTATTGGCACACAGTTGGCATGGCCAGATTACTTGTCCTTTTAGTGTGTAACCTTAGACCGTGGCCATTTTAAACGCATGCTGATAAATCCTAAACATACCAGTCCACTGTGTGTCATTTGTTCTTCTTACATACACTTTTCTTAGAGCACGTAAGTAGATATTTGCATATAAAATTCTGATGGCGCACAAAGGATTCTATTAATGCATTTCTTTGAAAGCCCACCAAACCCACTGTGTTTTCTATCATTGATAAAACCTCTAGGCTTTTAAACTCGCAAATGTATCTTAACAATTGTTAAGCTGCTCTTACGGCCTGTGAAGGCTCCTGGTCTGGTAACAATGGAAACTGGAGTCTTGTGTTTATCTTCAGGCCAGGACAGATGGAGGCAGCAACAGTATATGCTTTCCTAAACTGACCTGCTAATGACCTGAATCCTGCCCTGAGGGGTTAGTATCCCTTGGAGTAAGAGGATATTTAGCTCTGATGCCTGTTCAACCTACCCCTCATTTAAAAGAAATTGTCACATCCAAGCTAAGGGGTTTAGATCCTATTCTCCAAAATTAATCATTCATACAGCATGTGGTATTTCAGAAACATAGATGTTAGTGATGAAAAATAATATGTATTAAAACCCAAGCGGTCTTGTACTGCAAAAAATGGTATGGTCAGTGCCAAATGTAGAAGAAAACTTCAGTACCACAAAGACTTTAGAATGGGTTTGATTGCTTATTACTTTTAGCAGTCTAACTTCAGTATGTCTGTTTTGTGCATCAAGTCAGCCACTCTTGTGTCTTTGCCGAACCAAGGCCATCCAGGGATACAAAGTTCTTTACCAACTAGCTTCCTCCCTTAGAAAGATGGAGCAAGGAGTTTGGATCAAACAGAGTGATTTCATCCACTCTTCGGATAAAACTGATCTGTCCTGAGGTTACAATAAACTCAACTACACTAAACAACTACTTTGTTTTATCATACGCATGTGCATTTTACATCTTTCTGATCAAGATCAGAGACGGAAAACGGCACACGGTGATTATTTCCATGATATCCTCTCTCACATCTGGAGATTAATGACGCAGCGTTCCAGAAGGGTTGTATAGTTTGGAAAACACCCAGACATTTTGAGCGCTTACTCACAAACCCAAACATGCAGCCTCGCCAAGCACTACCAAAATACCACGATCTCTAATTTTCTTCATTATCGCAGGGTAATGATATGACCAGGACTCCTATTTCCCAGACTCTATACTCTCTTCTTTATCTTTGTTTACGTCTGCCACTTGGTGTTGTCCAAATTCAGAGCATCACTCGCTATTATTCTATTACAGGTTTTCCTTGCATCCTAATCCCCTGGAAATCTGGCAACCCAGTTCACAGCAAACCCTATCATGCCTACACTCAAATAAGAACCCAGTTTACCAATTTGCAGAAAAATAAACAACAAGAATTAAAACTACAATAAAACTGCACATTATTTAAGTTTCTAGGCACAATTCCCATCCAGATAAAATCACCGTTTATACCGGTCTGAAAAAGTCACAAAAAAGGTTTGCTGAGATTTTGCACCTAAGTCACTTCAATGTCTTGGAAAATGTTCTCCCTTTCCAATCCCCTCCCCCCCCCCCACTCCCCCAGTGGAACAAAACAAGTTTGTATTTTAAACATTACCTTTCAGGTAAATTCTGCTCTGCAGATCCAATTATTACTGCCTTGGGAGATTACACACCTCCAGAGGCAACATTTGCCTTCTGAAACATGCGACACACACAAAAAAATAAAGTTATTCCACACATAGCTACATGTAAATCTACCTGCCACCATATTTATCATACCTATGTATTTAAAAGTGTTTAGCAGTCAAGCCTCTCTTAAAGATTTTTGCCCTTCAAAGGCTTTTCAAACTTACAGCCTTAAGTTACGGCCTTAATTGCCTTTGAAACCATTTTCAATGACTCCTAGAAGTTCATTTAAAAAATAATTTTCTACTGCAAATGTGAAGCACGCTGCATACCAACAACCCTATCCACTACGCATGACGAGCACTAATAAATCACAGTATTTGATGATATCAACGCTTGTTCTTTGACAGCTTTGCTCACTTGCACGTACACCAGGCATGGAGCTAGGTTATCCCAGCAGCTGGGATGAAGGTCAAACTGGAGCACCCCAGGCTTTCCAGCAGGATGCAGCTAATGTTCCTGCACCAGTGGTGGAAACTTTCTCATCTACCAACATCTAGACAACATTTCTGCCCACTGCCTTGCTTGCTCCTACCAGCCACTATATCTGCTCCAACTGATGCAAACACTGGTGCAGTCTGGGCCCACCAGGGCTGCCCAGCACCATGACCTGGAGCCTCAGGTGCTGAGCAAGAATGGAAACACACAACAACAGCACCACAGACAACGAAAGCTTGCAACCTGTTACTCAAAACCTCCATCAGACAGAGGCCTACAGGCAGCACTTCCAAAGATATGCCCAGGCAGGTGGCTCATGCCTCTTGGTATGAGGTTGGAGATCCCAAGGCGGTCGGTGACCTTTATGCTGACAGCTCCAGTCCAAGGAGGTTGCAGGGTACAACTGGTGCTGGTACATACACACCCCTAGATCCAGGTGCACTGTTAACAAAACTTTCTTTCCCACAGAGCCTGCAGAACAATACATTTTATATTCTAATGAAGTAATTATTAAAATAGGTAATTATTGAAATAAGCACATCAACTCCCAGTCATTAAAATCCTCCTAAACAGAACGGCATGATGGCTTAGGCTATTAGAAAGCTTGGCAGCCACCCAACGCCTACAATAGCTTCTAATTAATTGATCTCACCTCTAATCTGCTATTGTTAGCCTAGTGCTGATCATTTGTTTGGCCTACAGATCCTATTGCCCCTTTCATTTGATTGTATTTGTTACTGTACCCTCTCTATCTCTTTCAATTAAGCACAGGTTAAGTGGTTCAACCGCAAGAGAATAGGAGATAATGGCACCAATCAAAGTAATCTCTTTAATTTGCTAAATGGATTACAGGGAAACCCCAGCCAAAGTGAAGTCATAGCTGGTGGCCTTCACTTGAACTATACACAAAGAGTATCTAATTATTAACCCACCACATGCCGAACTTTAGAGATATCCAATAAAACAACACAGCAGTTGTGTACTACCGGGGTTGCTTCCATTACAGGGTTTTCCACTGCAAAAGTACTTTGACTGCAAAATCCTTATATCAGTGTCTTTCCAAATACACCGTACGCTACACTTTCAAGTGCAACCTATCTAGATATAACAATCAAAGCACTGCACTGCATACCAGTCAAGGGAGTGGATTTATAATCTCTTTAAGGACATGCTCGTGGTAGAGTTCATTTTTCATATTTGTACTATAAATGCAAATTCAGCTTTGCAGCCAGTATTGCTTCTGCTGACTGTAGAAGTTTTAATAGTAAATAAGCTTTGTCCTTAAACTGGCAAGTGGGTTTCTTCCCCCTCTCCTCTTTCTTCTGAAGTGTTTTTGAGCAAGCTGTCTGGCAAGAGAGCTTCAAGCCCAATACTTTGGCTGCGTGTGTCCTTGGCTAATCAGTCAGGCAGTGAATTTGAGGATGTGAGCTGCATGAGACGGAGGGTCATTTCCTTGCAATGACAGGGAGAGAGGGGTAACAGAAAGAAAAAATGTAGGAGAGGACAACAAGATTTCATGCAGAAGGAAACAGCTCGTTGGAGAAGCAGAATCTCTTAGGAGCAGCTGGATCTCTGCCTTTTCATAATAAAATGTTTTTATTAGTGACAAAACAGAGATTACCAAATACAAATCTGCTCCCGGCAGAATTCAGCTTGCATCAAATGACGGGTCAGTGAAACAGAATATGGTATCATTTTGCACTTCCATATTGCCTGTGGTTGGTTGATTTCAAACAGAATGATTACATTAGCCTCAAGCAGAACATCTAAGAAGTGAAATTTCCATAATAACTTAAAGGAAAGTGAGGTATATGGAGAAATAATAACCTATATTCCAGGCTGGATGACTTCAGATCCTACAGAAAGTCCATTAAAAACGGAGCAGGACTTGTACTTTCCAGACCTGACACCTGGCCCACAAGAGAGTACTTATTTCTAACATTCACTACAGTATTCTTGTAAGGTCAGGAGCTGCAGTTTTTATTTCTGACTTAGCCTTTTGCATCTTCACTTGTTTGGGCACCAAATCTTTTGTACTGGGATTGTCAACTTTTCACTGTCACTGATGTGACGGTTCTGGTTCCAGATCGTTTCCATGCAATACAGGCACAAGCAAAGAAATTATATACATACATCTCCAGATTTCCAGCAACACTCCCAACACAGCATGCCTCTGTTCCAATGAGATGTCATATTTCATAACATGTTTTTGTTTGCATGGTAACTGGCCAGTAACTTGGCATTCTTCTGCCGTTCCGTGTTTCGACACCAGTTCAAGCAGTAACTGCTTAAAGCTGAGCACATACTTCCTGCATTATTGAATTAGAAAGTACATACACACACCATAAACTTCACCAAAATCCTTCCAGCACCTGCTTGTACAGCAGGGATGGCTCCACAGGAAAATCACAGCTGAGCCCAGGTTTGCCACCCACCATCACCTAAAGGTACACACAAGGAAACTGTTTACTCTGAGCATGTTGTGCATTTTGGAAGAAAAGTACTTTATGGGTGCAGTTTGGGGAAGAGGGGGAGATGCTTTTCTTTTTCCACTCACCAGACCTCTGCCTCACTGTACACTGTCCTGCTTACTATGTCCTGGCCTTAGACAGCTGGGACATCTCCATGAGCTGACTCCACTGATCCAGCCAGCAAAAACAGGGGATGTTCTCCACAGGATGTAGGACCTGGACTGGCTCACTGGAGGAGCCCTGCAGCACCAGCAGCTGTAACCAGGAGGGACTGGTAACCAAGCTGGGGGAAGGGATCCCTCAGCTACCCTGTCATCTGCCAGGTAATACTTGTCCTCCTCCTCTTTTACATATAGCTTGCAAACAGATCAAAAAGATCTGGAGCATGACCTGTGGCCCATTCCCATTTTTACCTCCAACAAGTCCTTTTATGGAGACGCACTTTCTGCCCACAGCGATCCATTGTGCCTGCGTATGCACACCTGACCTAAAAATATATGGTTGGCTGACACCTTCAAGCACAGAGGAAATCAAATGTCTAAATTTCCAAATGCCTTTGCCATTTGGGAGCACACGTAAGGCTATATTCTGCTTTCCAGCTGTCGCAGCTCTAACAACCTTAATAGATTTAACAGCACAGATAGAAACGACCTTCTAGACTTTACCCAGAAAAAAAATATTTTGCTATTTTAAATTATTCTATTTTTCAGGTAATTCGTAAAAATTAAACTGGGCAAAAGGGAAGGCAGAAGCTTACCCAGTAGTATTGTCAAGCTGGATGTTATTCAGAAAGCACAAGCTTTGGGGATCTACAGTGCTGATTCAGCCCATTCACAGAGCCAGGGGTCAACCCACAGCTCTACTTCTCTGGAATGCAGAAATATTTATTCACATCTGGAAACAGCCCATCAGCACTGAAAACTATTCGAGTATTTTCTCTTCTATTATGATACAAAAGGTACCAAGCAATCCTCTTTGTTTCATTGTTGTTCTATTTATACAATGGTCTTCCCCTCCATTTATACACCTACATTAAATAAGCCATGCCTGTTAGGAAGTAAATCAAAATGCTTTGAAATCTGCCAGGGTCGGCACCAATAACATAAATTGGCACATAAATATTGAGGCCCTACTAATCCTCCCTCAACAAGTGAAGCAAATAAGAAACCAGGCAAAGCCCTCCCTTTTTAATTCCACTGAACTATTGCTATTTGCATGGAGGCACCCCAGCACACACGAGCCCCTGGTTCGAGTGACGGTTTTCAACACCACCTTAATTAAACCTGCTCCCAGCAAATTTAATCAGTGCAGTGAACAGAATGGCTTCTGAAAGCAGGGAGCAGCTTACATTAGCGTTTCCAGCACAACTGTCAACAGTGCTGCAAAAACATTTTGCTAAGCATCAATAGGGATTTCTGGTTTAAAAAGAAGTAATTCCTATTGCAACTCTTTGAGCAAACCACTTTAGAAAGATCATGAGGAGAGTTAACCAGGGAAAAGACACTTTCCCATCTGCACCCGGTTCCTTTCGGTTTCAAGAGGAACTTCTGTGAGCATCTGAAATCCTTTAATGTTAGTGGTGATATTCCAGGACTTAAATTTAGATCGCAGGCAAACCTATTCCTCTTTTTCCAGTTCTTTCCTAGGTGTCTGCTTGCAGTAAGGGTGGAAGACTGATTGCTGAGCCAGACGGACCCTCGGTCTGAGCCGGCACAGCCTTTCTTACACTCACATTGCAATATGTTTCCTACGCTACTCTGTCACAGGCAGTGCATAAACTACTTACTCTTTCTTTCTTCTGGCTGTATGAAGTCTATTATTTAGGTAATTATGCTAGGAACTGTACCAAGCAAATGTCTTCCTCCCCTATTGAAGCGAGACAAGTCTCGAGACTGATGATAATTCCATTACCTTGCTATACAAATAATGTAAATCTCACTGATGGATATTTGCATGATCTCTGGTTGAAAACAGCCCTGAAAAAATACAACTGTCTCTAAGTCCTTCCTTCCCTAAACCTTAACTACTGTTGGAAGCAAACAAGAAGCAATTATTTTGCTGAGCAAACTAAGACAGCGCTGTTAAGCTAAGCAAGGTAGATTTTTTTATTAATTTCTGTGCCTAGCAGCACAGGCAGATCTGCTCACAGGCTGCCCTCCCACTTCCACACCACCAGCCAAAGGTGTGCTGGTCAAAAGGCACAGGACTCCCCTTGTAACTCATTTGCTGTGTAAAAATAGTTGCTGCTGACAACAGGGGCAGGATAATGAAGACAAGAAAATGTAAGGCAGTACTACAAACTCTGATCTCCTGCTCCCAGGGACCGTAAGGAGAAGGGGAACACCAACCCCTTATAGGGCTGGAGTCAAAGCCCTCTCTTTGAGCACCACATTGTTGGAGCTGATAGGCATTTCTATTGTTTCATTGCAGGACTTTCTGCCATGCACCCTATTAAAACGGAGGCTCTTAGGAACTACAACCCTGTTGCCTTTCCTCAGTAGGGACATATCTTCTGCAGTCACTGCAGACACTGATCTCTGAATACACAGTGTTAAGAGAGAACATCTAAAGGCACAGTTACATCTCGATAATAAAATTTCATCTCAGTGTAGCTCACATGCAAAGATGAACACACACAAAGATCATCATAGGAAAGGCCCCTTGCAAGACTGCTTTTAGCAGTCAAATGAAAACTAAAACAACAACAAACCCAAAACCAAACAACAAACAAAAACAAACAAACAAACAACAACCCAAAAAACCACTCCAGTAGTAAAAAAATAAATGGTATTTTGGTTTCTGTTGATAAGTCAAATATCCCATCTCTGTCAATAAGCACAGGCTTCTTCACAGGCTCTATGCGAATTCCTATACTTTTTAGGCAATGAATATGTAAAAGTTCAATAGTACTTCAGTAGGAGCTAAACAGAAATGAAAATACCTTATGTCTAGAGCACTCTGCCAGAAAACATCTGCTAAAAATCCTCAGTTTAAACTTAGGCCTATGACATGCCAGGTTACTACTGCAATTCCAAAGTAATGAGGAATGCAGGGGAAAATGGCAAGCTTTGGTGCCTTTCCTACTAACCCTCCAATAAATCTGTGAAAAATATCTCCTCCCTGAGGGGTGTAGTCTTCCCTCCTAATAATCAATTTTAAACTGCAGAGGAAAATCACTTTCCTAGCTCTGAAAAAACAAGGGTTTTTCTTTCTTCAGGTGAAAATATTCTCTAAATATGACCCAAATTACCAAGTAACTTTGCTTCAACCAAAACTGAATTCTTTCAGCAAATCAACCCTTCGCAATTTGCAGTCATCTTAATGCCACTATGCGCATGTTATTTACTCTGGACAACACAGTAGCAAATACAGTTCAGTCCAAACATAGTCAGAGTTTTTAGACTGAGTATACACAGAAAAGCATTGCTGCTGCACACTCCCATACAGCTCTCCAGGCTGCCCGGTTTGGCTTAAAGTGAAGCAATATCTAGTACAAGCCATGGAAATACTATAACTCAAAAATACCAAAATAGCCATGGAAAGAAGACACCATGCAACAACACAGCACTCCCACAACTGTACTATAGAAAAGTATCTCTCTTCAAAACTGTCAAAGAAAAATCAGAATTGTTCAATAAAATATTTTGTACTACTAATGAGAGAGGAAAACAAACACTAAACCTTTCACAGCTTCAGCAGAGCACGTAATATAACTTTTAAAAAAAAGCTAAACAATTTCAATTATCAGGCTTTAAACACACTATTCACATGGTTTCCTAGAAAAAATTTAAATCCACCAGTACTTCAATAGTTCCCTAAATTAATAAGCTAGACTATTCTAGCAAACTCTGTTCAAACAATAAAAAAACAGAGAGTGGTGTCAATTAGCTACTAGCTGAAAGTACTGATGTGCATAAAAATCTAAAAAGTATCTAGAAGTTAAGACTTTAGAAAAATATTAATATAAAATACCAATGAGTACAATCTTTGAGGAAAAATAATGTGTTAAGCCAAGTACATATGGAAGCATCTAAAATTACAAGCTCCTATTCCAACTCCTGGTTATTCAGTAGCTAATCTGCACTGGAAGAAGGTAACTAAATACAAATGAATTGTTAAGAAAAACACCCAGTATTTGCTTGAATATTTAACAGCTGGAACAGCTGGACTGGATTACTGAACAATGAAATTCAGTGTGCAGTCAGGTAGCAAGGCAAGAAAGCTCCCTGAACAAAGCCATAACAGAAAGAAATAAAAGAATAAGTATTTATGACAATATTTTTTTCTTCCTCTTAACCAGCTATTAAATCTCACAGTGAATGTCCTATTTCACAAGTACACGTGAATCAAATCCCCACACCTAGAAGCCAGTTTATTTAAGCCTGTTTTTTAAAGATGAACGGCTTCTTAATTTCATTTTATAGTAACAAGATAAAATGGGATTTTTTTTTAATTGAATATGTTGGATTCCCAGTGTTGGAAGGGTGCTAATTTTATATATTTATTTTAAAGTGTATGAAATCTCAGGAACTTCTTCAATCACCCCTTGTCTACACTGGCTGCCATCAGTGAAAGCAAGAGGCTTATCTCAGATATTGACCCAAGATACTTTCATTGAAATGGTGTGAACCTGCTCTGATGCTCTCTGAAATGTATGAAAGTGCAGTGCAAGCACAGAGGCCTGGACTAATTCCCAAGGGACATGAGACTGCAAGATGCAAAGGTGTCTCTAGATGAGGAGTTGTTGGCTTAGCAATGGAGAGCAGTGGGAGTAAAGGAAATAATTTTTCATCTTTCTGTTTCTGGTCTCCACAAGCTCACGGATCATCTCCCCATCAAATAACATCAAATGAGATCCAATCCACCTAATTCACACGGACTCTTTTGCATGAGTATATTAAAACAAGTATTATTCTTTAAATCTTACTTAAACACTATCTGTCTAATGGCAATTCCATTTGCAAACTTTCAAAAGCATCTTTTCCTTTCCTGCACATGGAACCTGAGTGCTTATTTTACAAGAACTGCAACACTGGTATCAAAAACATAGATAACTGGATTCTCTTCTGATCTGCAGTGCTATTTTTCCCTGAACTTCCTGATCCCTGGAGATGGCCTGCATGGTCCCTCCATCACCAACTTCACCAGCTGCCACATTTCCACAGTTCAGTGAAACATTTGCTGTGTAGAGTGGCTTTTCTGGTATACATATCATTGCAAGGTCCAGGCGCTCCAACACCAGGGCCTTGAATAGACATCCCGACAGACTGATCACCAATCAGTCAATGAGATTAACCAAGCACAATCCTGACAAACTTTTCTGAGAGGAGGCCAACACCTCATCAGGATGACCAAAACTTTGGAAAGCGCAGCAATATGGAAGACACTGTTGAGATCAGGCAGTTGATGTCGTGCCAAAAGACCCATCAACGCTGCTCCAGCTTCTCAATTGGAATTCCTTTATGTTCAAGCACTGACTTGCCTTGCCAAATATTTCTAATGTGATTTACATACCTCAGAAAAGATCCCAAACTTTGCAAGTTAAGCCAGAGCACAAGCCCAGCCAAAGCCTCCACCTGCACAAAATGTTTATTTTTAGCAGCTGCAGACTTCGGGGAGCCTGGCAACAAATTTGACCTGCAGCTGCTCATCATGCCAATGCTGCGTCAACAAATAGCACGTAAACGTATTAAACACAGCACTATCCGATTTATTCAATTTACTCCTAATCAGAGAGGAGACAAACGGTGGTACATGTGGGAGACCCAGATTTAGATGACTCTCCTGTTCACCCACTTGAGAAAGAAATAAGGCCTTGAACAGCCTTATTTTGTTGTCGACCAACTGCATCCATGCCCGCTCATGGATTAAGTTGTTTGTTTACTATTTTGCAAAGGAAGCAGGTGCTTAACAACAGTTGTTTCATCACAAATTTTTCACTGCAGTTCACTGTAAGCAGGAGAAAATGAAGCAAAACACTGCAAAAGTCTGGACGCGACTCGTGTCCACAGACCTCTCTCCTTACTCCAGTCTTAGACACGTGGAAAAACCCTGGATGCACTGGTGAGATGCTGCATCCAAGTGGCATGTGCAGCTATATAGCTGAGTAATGCCTGAGCTTGCACAGCTTTCTGCTCCCACCAACGATGCCAAAGCAGGAGGAAAGGACCAAAATATGTTGGGGAACTGAGGAGCCCACAGCATTCCTCTCTGCTCTCCTTGGTCGTGCAATGGCCCGAGAAGAGATAAGGTAGAAATCTCTGCTGTGGTGGGGCAAGGCAGGGGGGGTACAGTGTTTCTCAGTGGGAATGAAGCAGTGACAGGGAGCAGGGCAGCCTTTGTGCTCAGGCCTGGGGAAAAGGGGTGAAGGAAGACAAGACACCATGGCTCTGATCCATTCTGTTTCTATACGGGTGAGACACCCTGAGCCAGCACAAGTTTCACCTTTTCTCAGGCCAGAGGTCGGGAAGCACAAATATGTGTGGAAATTAGACCTCGGGTCGAGCCCATCTTGTACTGCAAGACCTTGCACTACAGCTAACCCACACACAGCTTTACTGACCCAGCCCAAATCCCTGTAGGGTCTGGAAAGCACCATTGATCCCACTGAGTCAGCCATTGCAGCACTCTCAGCTGCTCTGCTGGTGGAGAGACTCGAGGACTGTCGCCTCCCATTCCCAGAGCAAGAGTGTGACAGAGAGGTGAAATATTTGATTTCAGGTAATGGAGAGCCTGTCAGCTGCTCTCCTTTTTTTTCCAACACCCTTGCCAGATTATTCACAGCTAAATTTAAATGGCAAACAGTTTCACGGGTGAAATAAATACGAGGCCAGGCTGCATGTCACCTTGTTACCTTTGCTGCCTTGGCTAAGTGAGGTAGGTTTTTTAATTCTGTTGTGCTCACTGATGATCAACGTGCAGCCCTGGCAGCCTTTGACTGATGGGGAGGCACCACTCATGGCACTTGTGTTGGGCGTGGGCTTGCCTGAATGCCAAGGGGACTTGTGGTCTGAGGGTTAAATGCCAGCTTTTCTCCCAGCTGAGGAAAACTTCACTGCATGGAAAGCAGGGATGACACACAACCTCCACATAACCTGACCCCTCTGGGCACATACCTTCAACAGACAGCTAAAAAAAAATAAAATCATTTTAAAGCTCTTTATCTGATAGACAAGTTATTATTACACAGAAAGAATGGAAACATCAGAGGTAAAATCCTGAACAGTGCTGACTCTCCACAAATCCCATTAAATGAACTGAAAAAAAGAAAAAGCCAAGACAACAATGAAACTCTTCACCCTTAATCCTGGATTTATACATGTGTTGTAATTAAAGATAAATCAAATTTCAAAGCCCTTTGGAATAAAAGGGCAGCTCAAATGGCAGAATGATAGAGAGATCTATATATAAACATCAGTTATACAAATATGTAGTTTAGTTAATGCCAACATAACATAACCACCAACAGGTGAATACCCTGTTACACAATACTGACCAAGTTTCTGTAAATTTGGTAAAGAAACAGTATTTCAGAGGAAACATAAGAAAACAATGGCCTAACAGGGGGAAAGAGCATTCATGTTCCAACCATTAACTCAAAAAGAAATTGGGAAGAGCCTTCCCTTGAAAACAAGACAGCTCTTTGAAATCCACTGTAATGTTTTGTTTTCCAAACACCTGTTGAAGGTATTTTTGGCCCCAAACTGCAGGTCTGATTTTGGCCACCCACTGTTAGCAGTCTATGAAATAATCCATATGCTTTATCATCCTTTCTTTGTGGGATTAGAGGAGGCAGAGGTGGCTAAACATGGGGGAGGATGTTTTCAGCAAGAGACCTGGCAGGTCTCCTGACGCTGGCCATGCAAACTTCCGCCTGATCAGGTCTGGACTGGAAAAAGCTGGGAGTGAGCTGGCTTAATCTCAGAGTTGGCCCTTCTTCCAGCAGAGCACTGGACTGGAGCCCTCGTGGGGTTCTGTCCCACTTGAGATATCTGGTGATGATACATCCTGCAAGGGGTTGGTGGCCTCAGAGCAGAGTTTGGAATGCCTAGGTTTAGTTTTCCAGCTCTGCCACAAATTCCTTGCGTTACCCTGGGCAGGGAAACCTAATCCCCATGCTTTCCTTCTCCATTACCTCTGCTCTTCCTGTTTGTTCGTCTCCTCCGATTAAATGTTGAACTCTAAAAGCAGGGGCTGTGTGTTCATATGGTATTTCAAGCAGTGTGGCTTGATAGGATTTGGCACCTTCATATGCAGTGAAATAAATCAATCAATAGTCAGAAGAGTTACATTACAGCGTAGCGTGGGCAGAGATGTCTACTACAGGGTCTACCTTTATTTTCTTGATTTGTTTCAAAGAACCTTAAGGATAATTTTGCTTAAATATGTAACGAAAGATTAGGGCTAAATCTGTAATAAACATGAAAATGAATAGTCATTATTGTCCTCCTCCTAATAAAAGTTTATTACACACAAAAGCCTACTGGAGGCATGAGCAGCTATTAAAATGCCTACACACCTAATTCTGTTTTCACTGTTGCACAAAGCAGTGGGTTTGGGAATCCCTCTGCAAGACCTCAAAAATAAATGGCCGTTGTTTACTGAAAAAAAAACAATGAGAAAGGGAAATGCAGGAATTCATTTATGCACTGAAACAACTGTTCCCATTTGTTTCAGTGGAGCTACTGCACAGCAAGAAAGAGCTGTGCCCCCACTGCCTTTTTCAGCTGTCAATGGCTCATCAACACCGCAATGCAACTTACCTGAACTGCCTCCTGCCAAACCCTTGGGTCTTTCTAACTAACCACTGATTTTGGTGTAAACCCTCCACCACCCCACTGGTGGAGGACACTGGCGTGGCAGGAAACCTTCTGGAAATGACAGTGACAAATGTTCCAGCACTGAACGGCAAAGCCATAGACTCTCTTAAACCAGCCGTTACAGCTCCTATATTTTAATTTTAATGGCAAATCTTATGGAACAGACATGTTGGAAGAGCAATAAATAATAAGTTATTGTACCAAATCTTTCATTTCTGAATAGTTAAGGAGATTAATGTACTCATCTGCATTACTACTCTGAGCTATTCTGAAACAAAACCCCAGGCAAGGCACCTTCTCCACAACCATGGACATACTGAACTGTGGGCGTGTTTTGCCACATGCCTCCACAACACATACCACAGCATCTTGTTTGGATTGTCTTCTCTAAATAAAGGGTGGATCAATAAATAAATTTAATTAGCACATAAGAATTGTAATTATTTGGGCTGACACATAATGGGGGAAATGAAACAACTTCAAAAGAGATTTGCTCAATTAACACAAGACTTTATAATGGCACTAGAATAAGATCTTATCCCAGATCTAAATAGCCTGGATTGCAATTTCTCTCTGAATTGTATTGGCATGCTACTGATATTCATACTATCATTATAGGGATCTGTCTGCACTTCCATGATATCCCTAATCCCCTGTTTTGAATACTTAATAACTACAGTGACTGGAAATCAGTGCACCATACTTCAGAGATAATTACTGTGACAGGGATGGAGGGGTTGCATTGCTGCAGCCTATTCTACTACCTGAACGCTCAAACTTCTCAGCATCTTCTCTGTGGAAAAGTCAGAAGACCTGGCTTTGTTGTGGATAGATATGGCTCTGTCATGCAGCTATCCAGAGCTGCAGATCCTGAAATGCAATTCATCAACACAGATCAAACATAATGCTGGGTTATGGACTTCCCCTTTGTTCCTACAGCTGAATCAGCAGCTCTGCTTGGCCACACGGTATATACAAGTACACCATGGAGAAACCTCTAAAATTAAGGAAATTCAGGGGGGAAAAAAAAAAATTATTCTCTTCAGTATACTTTTGTTCTTGATAAAATCTCTAATAGAATATTTGACAAGAGAAAATCAACAAAATTGTTCTTCAGAGCAGTCACCTCCACTGGGTCTTATACCAAATCCTGGAAAAAAATTTCAGTGAAACCACAAATCAGTTTTACTTCAGGCAAAAGCACTGAGATTTTTCTTAAAAGACAAGCAAAATTAGCTACACATGCCTAAGATGTTGCAAGCCTTTCTCATTAGGATACTAGCTGAAAAGCAGTCAACACAAATTTCTGCCATCTTAAAACCTTTCTTGCGAAAAAGGAGGGAAAATCCCTCAAAATAGCATTTTCCCAGGCTTGTAACCAAGTAGAATTATAGAACGGTTGGGTAAAAAAAAAAAAAGAAGCTTTATTGGGAGTTTTCAGCATCTATGACTTCATCCATAAGCAAAGGCACAAGTCTGCAAAGACAGCAATTCTGCACAACACACAGGTTCCTCTTTTAATGTATGAATCAAATGCCTAATGCCAATGCTTACTAGGGGTTGTGTTCAGCAAGAAAACCAGGCAGCTCCTAGCTGCTACTTTTCAACATCCGTAGATATCTATGAAAAAAATGGTGTAACTGTAAGAGAAAAACAACAGGCCTCTTTCATCTTAGCTTACTGTTAATTAAGCCACTCGTATAATTTATTTCTTGGTATTTTTACAAAGAACCTAAGCAACTGTGAACTCAGTTCAAAAGTAGGGAAAAAAAAGCCCCTTTCTTTGAAGCTTTCTGCGAAAGTCTACTGCGTGTGCATGGAAAAAATAACCTTGTCAGTACAAAATGCCTTAAAGGAATCTCCCATCAAAACCCCAGCGAGGATGTAGACTCTTGACTGAAAAGAAGAGATCAGTGCAGTCTCTGGAGACAGTATCAAAGGCAGGGACGCTAAGCAACAGCAGATTTAGCAGATCTCTCACTTCCATCTCTTCACTCCAGGATGCCAGCCACCTCAAGAGACTAGCTCACATCAAACAGAGAAAATGATCAGCTATAGGCTCGAAATTAAGCTTACACGGTTTCACAAAAGACCTGAGTGTTTCTGAGAGATAAATACACAGCTGAATTCTGAACAAGGAGCATGCCAACCGCTGATGGCGTCCTGCTCATCTCCATCAGCAGCTCTGACGGGAGCGAGAGCAGAGTTTCACACACACAACACTGAGGATGCTCCCTGGCACCAACTGCTCCCTGCTTACAAAAACACCTTTACTTTTTAATTCTCCAGGTAACTATGCAAACCAAGAGGGTTTGGCATCATTTATATAAAGAAGGAGGAAAACACAAATTCAAGAGACACTGCTGAGAAAGACCTGTGTGGTTGGACAGAAAGCACTACGGAGCATGGGGCAGTGAAGGAAGAGATGTCAAAAGATCACACGAATGCTAAAATAAGAAGCTGCAGTTTCTTCTGAACACGCATCATGCCATAAGAGCAACTTGAGACTTATGAGGGGTGCTGATTCTTTATAACATTAAAGAATATCTCCTACTTTTAAAAGACAGTCTACATGCCATCATTTGGCAGACATTAAATTGAAAATCTTTGCAGTTACAAATTAGTAGTTTTGAATAGTTAGTCAAAATACACCTAATTTTAAGGCAAAATCTGCTCTGACTCAATGCAGAGGTGCTGTGCTCCAGCAACTGAAAATTCATTGGGTTTTGTTTGTTTGTGGTTTTGGTTTTTTTGTTTGTTTGTTTGTTTGGTGTTTGTTTTTTGTGTGTGTGTGTTTGGTTTTGGTGGGGGGGTGTGATTTTTTTTCTTTCTTTTTTTTTTTTTTTTCTATAGGACTGGCAGCCTTGTCCTAGCTCTAGGTCACAACCAGCACTATGTATTTTCTAAGATAAAAATGCTAGATTTCCTCTTCCATGATTGCATGATGCAGACTGATTAAACATTTGTTCTCTAAAATTGGAAATGTTATTTTGCATCAGGAAATCATAGGAGTTTTGATTTGTTTTGGCTTTCATTTGCAGTTTGCCTCTCTGAAAAATGATACAGGAAGAACCAAAATGTACTATACTTGCACTGTACATAAAGATAAGGTCTATGAAAAATCTCTCCATTTATGATGGATAACCTTACACAGCAGGAACAAACACATAAATAGTAATACTCTGAAACTGCCTTCTACTCACATATTCAAATCGTTATAACTTAGACATGTTTATGCTGTCTGGAGCAGCACAGAATGAAAATGGCAGATCCCACCCCAATCTCCCTCACTGGTAGATTCTGGGTCAGCTGCTGGAAGACTGTTCTGTGTCATGGGGCAGTGCTTGGCAATGCTTCCTCGCACCCAGGAGTGCCAGCTTGTAAACTGGGGGTGGAGAATTATTGACTGGGGGAAGAGGGGGGATCAAGAAAAGAAAAAGAAATCAAAAAGGAAAAAGAAAAAAAAAAGAAAAAAAAAAAAAGAAGAAAGTATATTCCTCCACAAGGCTATAAATCTCAGAATTCTTGGCAGACCCTCACGAAGCTCCCAACTTCTCTCCCGGTGAGAAATCCCACACAAGCAGGAACGACTTCTAAACACAAGGTGAATGGCAGTGTTTTTAAATATAAATTTCTCCACGTCTCAGTTCGTCAGCTGTAACATGGAGACAATTATAGCCCTCACCACACTGAAGTTTTCTGAAAATAAAAACATACGTATTTGAGGCTAACAAACAAGATATGCTAGGATTGATTGTCCCACAAAGGTTTCAATAAAATTAGTATTGTCTCAGAGAAAGTTTTCAATAACATGTAATAAATGATCTTCAGCTGTGACACGGTGAGTTAAATCCTAATTATTCACTATGCTCAGAAATAATTTTTATCGCTGCTTTGATTCCTTGCTTTTCAAATACGCCTCTTTTCTCAGTCGTTTCCTCCAGGCAAAAATACTCCCCAGGTAAAGTAAAAGCATGACATCAAATAGAAACCAAAATAGCAGGGAATGCTGATGTACAGAGTGGTTATTGTGCTCACTGTAATAGCCTGATGCAAGAGCTGCACAAAAGTCCTGTGATAATACAAATACAAAATCCTAGCTCAGAGAAAGATACACGCCGAGGCAAGAAATAAATGAATGCCTACTACTGAGTTACATCAAGGCTGAATTTTCCCCCAGAGTCCATGATTGATTAATTCCTGTAACTTTGGTACCTGAAAGACAGGAGATTTTTCTTGGTAGTAAAGAGCCTTATAAGATATACTTAAATGGATTATGTTGATACCTTTCATGATGTAACCCTAATGATAATTTAATTGAAAAAGTGCTTTAAGCCATAATAGCAAAGACGAGAGGATTTCCTTTTTTCACTTTGACAATTATGGCCAGTTCAGAACTGCTCTCAAAATAAGGGGGAGGACAAATTTCCAATCAACTTAAAAGAATGTGTCAAATTCTGCGTTAGTTTTCCTCAAGCCAAATACAGAAATGTACTGGCATCAAAGCCCACAGATTTTTTTTTTTTTCTCATCTCTATTCCCAGATCTTTCTTCTTCCACCATGGAAATGACCCTTCGTTTACCCATGTGCAAGTTTGCTCATTACTGTACCACTTTACACATGCTACTCTTGCTACCTGCTCCTCAGAACGAAAAGCTCCCCAGTGATTGAGGAGCCAACAGATAAGGGTACGTGACTTTTTTACCTGTTGTTCTCTATACTTTCTTCAATCTTACATCTCTCAGTGCTTCACATACATTTTTTTAGATGCCATCAGGTTTATAAGATTGAGAGCATGATGCCACTCCTGAACGTATGAATCACTGTCATCATGTGCATTGGTACCACCACTTCACAGACATACTGCAAGAGACAAAGTAACAACAACTTTCTGATGATTTATACACTTGTAGCCAACTTGTAAGGTGTACATGAACCAAGGCACATGCTAGAACTGCCTCCGCAGGGGTGGTCCTATAAGATGCGGCAAGATGTAATACAAGTTTGTCTGTAATCCCATCCTGTTTTCCAGGTTGGGGGAAAGAAGGTGCAGACAGCTGAAAAAGCTGATTTTCTTCCAATATTTTAAGAGTGCAAGCAGGTGAGCTAGGTATTTATAGATCAGCTAACCGGGTATTGATTTCAGGCAAAATAACATAAACTCCGTTACAAATGCAATCATAAAGAATTAAGGGATGGTAGCATAACTAATGAAAATCCTCACAGTATTATGGAAAAGAAGTCTTATCGCATAAGCTTGGTATCATTACAAGTATGGTTGGCAATACTGTTGAGGAAATAACACACTTAAAACTACTGCCAGGCATTTGAATTAATTTTACAGGACATTCCAATTAAAAATTATCAGTGGACATAATCAGTAGGGAAGAAAATAGATTAAAAAGCTGGCTGATCTATCATAAAAAGTAATTGTAGATGGGAAACTATCAGCAATTACAGGTATTTTTATGGCAATTTTATATGGATTTGATCCCATTCCAGTGTTGTTCAAATTCTGTCAGTTAACGGGGGATAAAGTCAGCACTATCAACATTACCACCTATGAAACTTTCTGGAAGAACAGTACTAGGTAAGGGAACACCCAACCAGGTCAGTTCCAGAGAGGACAATAATTGATAAAGGAGGCTCAACCTCGAACAACTGGCCTCCCAGTATCATCTCATTTCAAGTTCACACATGTACAAATACAAAATACAGGTCACCCGAAAAGGATACAGGATGCACTTGAAAAGTTGTGACTTAAAGGAATTTATGATCATGGTGGCTGACCAGTTAAATGTAAAATTACCACTCAAACCAGTCACAGAGAAAAACATCTTTCACATGTGGAAACAGGGGTAGAAAGTTGATAGCTGCGACTGTAAATAATGCTAGTCAAGCACTGATGGCACACCAAAACTTCTGGCACCCAATTCTTCCAAAAGGAAGTTGACCAGTTGAACATGACTCAGAAAAGGACAAACACAATGATCTGTGCCCTGAGTACTTTGTCATATTCTGAAAACAAGAAACAAAAAAAGAAAACAAACACACACCCAATTAAACAAACAAACAAACAAAAAGCCTGAGACCTGAGGCTATGTCTCAATTTGTTGAGGAGAAGGATAAATTGGAAACTCCTCGCACCATCTGTAGAAACAATCCCAGATGTGCACAGCAATGAAAACTCAAGTGGATGAACTCGCAGTGAAGGAAAAGGAAATACAAAGAGATAATCTACTTCTCACCCCTTCTCCTCTAATACCGGGTTTTTTATTCAGCCACACTCCGTGGACCAAAACCAGAAGTACAGAAGGAATGACGAGGAAAAGGCAGCAGCACTGGGAAGTACGAAGCAACGTGCACTAAGATATGATGCAGCTAACCCAGTGTAAGTGCTGACGCTACAAACAGTAGGACATCGACAGTTGCCCTCCAATAAGAGGGAAAGCTTTCTTTCCCAGCTATTCAACAATCCTCTGCCTAAGGCATAAACATACTCTTCAGCCATAGAATTCCATCCCTATCTATAATGAAGACAAAAACTATGTATATGCATGCACTGACTGGTGAGGAAGCTCAGAGCAGTTTCTACCTGCAACTTTCCTTTCCAGAAAATTTATTTGTACCACTGGACAATCCTTTTGATGAAAACCCTGCAATTTATTTTGCCTTCCAAAAAAAGAGACATCAGCATTCCCTAGGCAGGAAGAATCCAGAGATTCAGAAAACCTATCACCTAGCCACAGTTACAGTCAGGCTTTGGGCACCCAATGGGTTCTTCACACCTGATTAAACCACAAGGACCTTGACCTTGGCCACCTTTCATTATGTTGCTCACACCCATGACAGATCACCTACTACCTTCAACCAGCACAGCAGTAGTGCTTCTGATTATTTAACCATGCAATAACTAGACAGATCCAAAGGATATCCAAAAGGATAGCTATCCTTTTCAGTCTATCACCTAAACATTATATGGGTACCACTGATTTGCTCAGATAATTGTTCAGTTGTGGTCCCTTGTAGGTGTTCTACTTCTGGTTTTGTAAGATGACAGAGGAAAGAATTTGATAAGCCCAAGAGAGTCAAGATTGTCATTACAAAGCTGTAACATGAATGGTCTGGCCCCAATTTCAGCTTTTTAAGCAGTCCTGTATTCCTAAAGACATTCTAAGGTCACGAGCATTATACAATTCTTCTATTTGTTGTATGCACCCAGAACGTCTTCCCAGGGAAGGAATTTAACAGCAAATACTTACATTCTCAGGTGTTTCCATTCACTGGTGCTCCATACATTCCTTCTGTATTTTCTCCTTTTCATTGCTGCACATCCCCTTTGTGGATATGCAGCACTCTTCCACCGATATGTAAAAACAACTTATTTCATCTCTAACATACTGCTGATCTGCTTATCACCCACTCTTCTGACAGGGAAATCATGGAGCCACAGAAATCGGCATAAAGACTAGCATATTAAGGGAAGAAAGAGAAGCATTTAGGAAAACTTACACAAGAAAAAGGGACAGAAAAAGACAAGGTTAGATCTAGACATGATGTGAACAGAATGAATATGCCCACAGGGCATCAGAGGATGCAAACAGTAGGTGGTCTTTAAAGCTCTCGTTTTCATTCCCAATAAACTAGAGGTGGTAGCTGGAAAATGCAGAAGGCCTTCGGTTAGCTACACCACCATTACCTTTGCTGTTAGTGTGTCCCACCACCATACTCTGGAATTCAGCTTGCGCATCTACTGACCATTTACCACTGAACAACCTGTCCCACCTTCCTCCTCCCTGAGCTCACGGCTGCAGGATCCCATCCCTCCCTGCCAGCCTCATCTGACCTGGGCCACTGATATGGCAATTCAGGAATGTAGTCTTTCTCACATCTGGTAGTGGTTTGATTCTCTGAAATGGCTCCCGAAGGACTAGAGAGGCACCCAAGAAATGGAGGCAGCAGCCACCATGGTTGAGGGTGCTGGAGCAGCACCAGAGCTCCCAGTAGTCACCAGCCTGGCCACGAGCTGAGCCTCAGCACAAAACCTCGTTCTTACTTAGCATGAGACCCTGTTTTCTAACAGTATCACATTCATTATCTTACAGAGCACCTTCTGAATGAGGATACGCTACATTTTTGAGTGATCAGTCAAACCCAAACAATCAATTACACCTTTTGTCAAAACTGTTTACGCTTTCACACTGTGCTGGAGTCATTAAGAATGAACACTGAGCAGAACTGGTTATTTATCCTCCTCCTCTTGCCCTGAAAGGGAATTAATCTTAAACTTTCTGTTTAATGATCTCAATAAAGGCTCACTGT
This sequence comes from Myiotriccus ornatus, assembly GCA_036023395.1. Taxonomy (NCBI): domain Eukaryota; kingdom Metazoa; phylum Chordata; class Aves; order Passeriformes; family Tyrannidae; genus Myiotriccus; species Myiotriccus ornatus. The sequence goes on along the minus strand of JAYRBT010000082.1, from coordinate 38,421,639 downwards.
AAATGACAGCAGGCTGCACTGACAAATATTTAAAAACAGAAGGGTCTCTAAATGACAGAGTTTAGCAACACACAACTGTTCCTCCACATGCACGCCAAGGGAAGCTGAACCACTATGGAAGGCGAGGTTAAAAATGTGCTGTGCACCACTCCAGTGCTACAGAAAACATTCCATAATTAGCAACCTCTAGAGATTTATTCAAGCTGAGAAAGATAAAAGTGAAAGGAGTGATTCAAAAGCAATTCTTAAAACTGCTGGCCGAGCCACTTAACATTCTCTCAGCGTCTACACAGAAAATGCAATTCTTCTGTCAAAGAAAGGTAATTAATGAATCTGTCCTACCCATCCATCGCCCCTCTCAGAACACCAGCCACCAGCACGCCCCAGCCTGCACAGCGAGGTGGGCGATGCGCCGCAGCCCCACACGGGTGCCAATCACATAGAGCACCCTCACAGCGAGGAATCATGCTTCAGCACAGAGGATGTGACTTCTTATTACTAAAACATGGTCCAGGGTGGGACACATCTCTTCTCTTGGCCTCTTTGTGGTTCTCAGTGAATCCCTCCCTCTCACTGCTCTGTACCACAGTGACCTTTCCACGTACACCAAAGCTAGCAACATGTTTTGCTGGAGCAGAATAAACCAGAATGTTTCAAACTCTGGTTAGGGTGATTTTCATCAAAGTGTAAAAGAGAGATGGGGCTTCGTCATTCAGAGGCCTCTATACCCGGTGACCTTGCTCCCCTCTGCCATATTTTGGCAGACTTAATCTGTGATGCTTGTCTAGGTGGGGTGCTCACGTTATTTCTTTCCCCTAAAGAGGAAAAAGAAAGTCTGCTTTTAGAAGAACTTTTTAATTCCATTTTAAAACAGATGCAATTTTTATCATTATTTTCCCATCATTCTCACTGCTCCCCTCCATGGATCTCCTTCTACCCGAGCAAAGCTGACAGTTCCCCACAGCAGAAAGCCACGTTGATGGCTATCATCTCATTCATATGCACACTCAGAGCCCTATAAATCTGCTCAAATATCATTCCTCCCCTAGGGCAATGTTTTTTTTCCCCCAGAATATCTACATTGCTAGCTGCAGAAATTTCTTCTTCTAATTAACTTATAGGTTCCAAATATCACCAGCTGGAACTGCAGCTCACAGCCTGGGCACTGAATGCAAAGGAAAACAGCTGAAGGATGAAGAGTTTTACTATCCTTTCTTTGCCTTGGTGATTTTTTTTTTTCCGTTTGTTTTCCCTTTCATTTAACATCCAGCAAGTTTAAAACTACTGAACCCTTTATTGACACATGGACAACAAATAACCCATGAATTGAGTGAATTGAAACTATCCACATAACTCTTCGCTGATATTTTTGTTGGCCGTGTCACATCACGTTATATTTCTGACGTGTCATGTTTATGTCTGAGTCACGGTGCAGCCTGATGGAAGAACAAAGCACAAGGCAGTGCAACAGGACATACTGGTAAGGTCAAAACCCCCATATGACTGTTGACTGACTGCCCACTACTAATTTGGATTTAGTTAATTCCTTCTAAAAGACAAGAACAAAGTTCAGAGAAGGTTAAAGTGCATATGCAGAGTCTAATAATCTATTAACACAACAACCTGCCATATATGACTATGCAATGAGCTGAGGGAATTTGCCAGAAACACTTCAGTTTGCAAATAATATTTACAGCAATTCTTGATTCATTACATTCTTAGTATACACAGAAAAGGGCAGTGTTACTCTAACAAGAAGGCTCCTAGACATGAGCTGAGGAGTCCTAAGGAAAAAAACCAAACCCTACACAGCAGCCAAATCAGAAAAATAAGTTTATAGTATTTTTTATTTTTGTTGATGAAAACTATTAACTATTGGGGCTGAATTCAGGCTGGGAAAGAAAATCTGACTTCAAAGTAGCACCAAACAACAGCAGGGAAACAAAGTAGTGATTTTAATCTTGAAACTTTAAAAACTGTAAAGATCAACTCATTAAACGACCTCTGCCTTTAAACTCCTGCTTTTCAATGGATAGTTTGTGGTTTTATTGGATCTTCTTTATTTAATGCAGACAACAAGTCTGATCTTCATTTTTATTTAAAACCGAAGGCAACTATCAGACAGATATGGTGCTGTCACTAGAAGGAGAGTTCTGCATTAGCACAAAGGAGGCATGCTTCACTGCCAGCCTTGCCATCCTCCTGGAGAGAGAACTGGGACCTCTGAGATCTGAAACCAGTCTTGAGGAGGAACTTGAAAAGAGCAGGTTTGCATTCCTTACAGCAGTGAGGGAGACCCCAATGTTGAAGACGGTGTGATTTGTGATGATGATCTTAACCCAGCACCACTTCAAGAAATAAATTAGTTACTGTCTTTTAAGGCCATTCATACTTTGCCCAAATAAGGCTTCAAGAAAGTTACAACTGAAGTTCTTTTGGCTTGGAGTACTGCTTTTGCTGCCTAAATAAGCCCATAGAACACTTAACCAGTAAAAGAGGAATGACACCAGCAAAGTGCTCCTTATGTTCTACCAGTGTGGACATACTTTGGATCTGGACGAAAAAACAATGTGAATGAATGAAACAAGGTATAGCAGTAAAAAAGTCTCCATTTTCCTGTAGTAACAGAAGGCTCAGTATGTGCTTCTGCAAAACCAGTCATGTTGTCATAGTTTATCTTACTGACACAGGTACAAGTAGGAAGAAACAGTTGGTAAAGATCTTATGGGAGCCCTACAGGGGGAAAAAAAGGGGTGACTGACAAATCACAATAGGGCCACAATTGTGCTGTTAAGTCCAGTTATCCAGTAACACAAGAGAAAAAGAAGCAAAGCAAAGGGAGACCATATTTTGCTCTACCTATTCAAGAACCATCCCTCGGTTTTGCTGAATTTCTGTGACGGGAAAGATTTTTTAAAGAAACAACTTGTGTGCAGCATTTCAGGATTGAAAATATGCAATGCAGCCTGAAAGGCACACTGAAGTTTGGAATCCCTTTAGGTTTGCTTGTCTTGCACCTGTAAACTTGGTGCATCCAAAAATGACTCTAGAAAACACTGGCCACATATGAAAGCACATTTCAGAACTGCCTGTTTTGTAGCCAGCATTCCCTTCCATCCTATTAGATTAGTCATATGGAGTAGTTTGTAGTAGTATATAGTGCAGTCCTTTTTTACATTAGGTGGACCACTGACAACTACGTTCCTCCATTTGGCAGTCCCTGGGACTGCTGCAACCTTATGGTGAGCGCCTCATAGTATCACCACTGTGATTCAAAAGCATAAGTGAAGCCACCTGACTGCCTTGCCCCCTGAAGTAAATCTTGCCTTTGAGACAACTCCTAAGGGAAGGATTGTTTTGCTATAGGATCTTGCAGACCAAGGAAAATCAATGGCTTGATACATGAAACGAAGGGGTTTACTTTTCACGAGACAGAGCTTTTTAAATGTATTTATCTTAGTCCATGTGACTGAAAAAGGAAGATGTATCAGGGTGATGGTAGGAAAATCCTTAAAACTGCAAATTTTGGCACCAAGTTTTCATAAACCCTTTCCCCATCTCCAAGAACTAGGCACTCGAGCAGCAGATTTACAACTTCCTATTCAAGCCCTCCAGCCATCCATCTAAAGAATCAATTCCTGCTCCTTCCAATTAGAAATGCAACCAAAGACAGCCCAAACACACCTCTTTAAAAACACAATCACAAAGTCAGAGCATACAGAAGATACCCCCATCATTAACATAGTTATGAAATTGGGAATCTGCATCAATCTTAAGCAACAGCCTTTGCTGATGCTGTTCCGAAACAACACAAGGACTGTGAGATGATTTTCTTACTGAGTACCACCATACTTGGAGTAATACATTACTGGTGGGACTCCCCTGATGATGTATTACACTAATGCATCATTAGGATGATGTTTCACACTGATGATATATTGCAGTGCAACATAATGAGAGCAATAGCTCACTGGGTGCATAATCCTGCCAGGAGCTGTGCGCCTGCAGCTCTGAGACTTCATTTGTAGTTCAGGGTGTCCAAAGGCTTAGATGGATTACATCCTCAGATACACACAGCTTTAAGGATGGCAAGAGTCAGAAAAATGCCAGCATACAGGTGGGTGTAGTTAATTACAGATTTCGATGGACAGTATGCTAATATCAAGACACACTTTAGCATCTCATTTTAACACCTGTACAAAACATCCTCTTCAAACTGAGAAGTGGCTGTAAGCAGGGCTGCTGAAGCTCCTTATTCTTACGCTTGCCTGCAGTAGCCTTCAGAGCAGACTCCGTGTGCTTCTAGCTTTGATAAAAACACTTAGCTTATATTTTCCATCCAGATGTCTGTTAGAAGGAGGAAAGCTGGGGAAAGGGGGTGATGTCTTGTTTTTAGTCAATAAATTCAGTGAAAGCAGTTATGTTCAGCTATTTCTATGACCCAGACTAAGAAAAAAATTAGGTAGTTCTGCCAATAATGAAAGATTCTGGTGACCTTTCTTCTGACCTTTTTTAACAAACAGAGCTATTTGATCTGTATGAAATTCTAAAAAGACCTTTGCAGTATGATCGGTGTCACTGACAAGAAAGCAACATTTTAAGATTTGTGAACTCTTCACCGTGAAACCATATACAATGTTCAAAAGAGGGCAAACTGATATATAAACAAGGAAGGAACAAGCCAGTTTGAATAATAAAAGAACTTCTCCAGTCTCTCACAGAAACATTAACATTTACAATTGAACCACAACTTCATTATTTATTTAGTTTTTGCTTCAATACCTTCGGGGTTCTTGACTAAATCTAAATGTGCACGCACACACACACACGCTCACAAACATAACATGGATCCTGTGTGCAATTTCCATCTTTGTGTATTCTTTCAATTCTGAAAAACATAACAGTATTTTAGACAACTAACTAATGTGCTCTGCATCTTGAACTTCTGGTTCTCCAAAGTAACAGTCATCCACGATGGACTGATCAGACTCCTCTCCAGGGAACATCAGCCTCTCTGGTCGCAGATTGAGAATACGTGGCTTTCATACCTTTCTCCTGACAACCATAATTGAGAAACCACAGGGTAACTCAGGAACTGGAAAAGAGTGTAGACACCTCAACTAGCTAAATGATGAGTTAATATCTCTTCCTTTCTTTCTTTCTTTTTTTTTCCCCCCTCACATGTAGCCTTTCAGATTGCCTGAGATATAGGGCTCTAGCCTGGTAGACGTTATCTCCACCAGTAGAGCAAACAGGCTGGGAATACAGACAAAAGAGTTGCTCTTTCCAAAATCCGTCTCTGTACCAGAAAAAGTTAAAAAAAAAAAAAAAAAAAACACAAACCCAAACCAAAACACAAAACAAAACAGAAAGCGAACAAAACAAAACACACACCCCTCCCTCACCTTACTTTTAGGGGACCACTTCTAATCAGGCCTCCTGCACATCCTGCAGTAAATTACATTCTAAGAAGATAATGCCAGTTGAGCATCACTTTGACCTAAAGTAGCCTGAATCCACCTGTCACCTTTCAGGGTACCGGGTGTTATCCAAGCAGGGCTGTTCCCTCCCTATTGCCTAGGGAGTGAACAAGATCCACAGAAGAGAGAAGGGGCAGCACAAACCCCACTTTGTAGCTTTCACCATAGAGTTATGCTGTCCCCAAGCCTGGGAATGACAATGAAAACTCAGCCCTTAAACAAGGTGCAAGATTACAAACAAACAAAAAAAGACCAGAATGACTTTATGTATTTCCCCCATAAGCAGCCGATGCAAGGGCCAACCACGTCCTGGTCATAAATTCTCTGGCACTAGAGCATTATACCAAGGGAAAGGAATGCCTTTCCATCTGTGTATTTCCCCTCAGGCACTCACTTGATAATGAAACCAGTTAAGGTCTTTGGGTTCACAATGTTATTATAGTCGGATAATATTTTGTTTTCAGCCGTGCCTGAAGAACTCCTAAGTAGTGCAGTACAGGCACATACACCTGTTAAGTCCCAGTGTTTCTTCTCTAAGTGGACAAATCTGTTTTAGCCATCTCCCGAGATTTCCCCTCACAGTTAATTACAAAGCGATGACTGTACTCATTTCCTGATCTTAAAGGGAATCTGTAACAAATGTCTGCCACAGGTAAGACTGTTCCCTGTGTCCCTCAGAAACACCAGCAATCCTTCTAGCAGCCTCAGCTGCCCTCCTTCACCCTTTCCCCCAATCGTCCCAGACCTTCTGCTTCAACTCAAACACTGCACAGAAAATAATAAACTCTTACTAGGAAAGAAACTGCATGGGCTGACTGAGACTAACATTTTCTAAAATAATTTAATAATTCACCTCCTGAACACAAAAACATTGACACAGGCATCCAGTCCAAGGTCATCTGCAAGGACCTACAGTGAACATCAAGATGGACAGATCTAATCTGGCTGTTCTGCAGTCAATGATGTCCATGTAGAGAGCCACCAGGCATGATATCACGATTTTATTCACTGCCTGCATAGGCACACATGGCAAGAGAGATGAACACTTGTTTCCCAATGATTTGGGGAGTAATTTTGCTTAAAGTGATTAACAGACTCACAAAGAAATTTGCCCCTTGTTGGATCTGAAACTTGCTGGATCCACTTTCGCCCTGTGACATCTATCCGTATATGCAATTTTGATCTAAAATATTGGATTGCACAAAGTATCACTGTGCCTTGTACAGTAAAAGGTATTCTGAAATCAGGTCAGGCAAGATAAGTGTTCTGGGGAAAAAATAAGGGAAAAGCAGTCCATCCTAAGAAGAAGTGATACTTCATTGTGACAGCAGCCTTTCTTCATGCTCCTCCTAGCAAGCTGATGTCTGATCCTGGGCACAAATCCTTGGAAATAGGTCTCCCTGACCTTAGAGACATATGTTAGGTCAACGGTTCCCAATTTTCCGGACCAATAGCCAATTGAAAACGATCAGTATTTTTCGCAAATCATCACACACACTTTCCATCAACCTTGTGATTGGAAACTCGAAGGTGATGTGACTCAGCAGCATGGCTCCAACGCCTTCTTCATTACTCTTGCAGGGCAACCAGCACTGGGCGGACACAGGTGAAGAGCACACCTTGTCTGGAGTCACCTCTGAGAATCTCAGAAATTGAATTTGTTCACAGCCTCCCACATTTTTACAAGTTGTTTAATGCCATATTCCAGGAGCCAGTTTCCGTGTCTTTGTCCAGGCATGAGCCCCGTCCCAAACTGCGCTCTCCCTTTTCTTGGCTGTAAAGAACCAGCCTAACTTTTCTAAAAAAAGAACACTTTTGCATCTCTTTCACTGCAAACACAACATCTCACTGAAGATGCCACTAGTCCACCTCGAGAATAGATACAGAATTATTCCTTCGTCAAGGAAAGAGGGAGCATAAACATTTTCTATAACTAAATGTATGGGATTCAGAGCAAAAAAGCATATAAACACCACATAAATCAATTAAATAAAACCAGACACAACCAGAAAAACTGCAGGGACAAGAAAGTAAAGGAAATGATTGAAGGGAGAGCTCCTGGGTGATGGGCAGATGGACTGTGACTGGAAGCTCAGGTAAGGAAAGGGACTTTGGGCACTGGGTTCCTACGGTGATATAGCTCTACTTCACCAGCCTTGAACAACAGATCTGATCCCAAAAATACAGTTTTCCTCCAAAGAAAAAAAAACTGCTAGACCCCAAAATGTGCTCAATGCATCTGATGATAAAGGAGAGGCATCAGCTCTCCAAGAGACCCTGCAGCTGTAGGAACCTCAGGAAGGCAGCTTTTACAACTTTATTAACATGTTCTGAAACACTTTTTATTCCCCTCTTCAGAAAAGACAAAGTTTAACAAACAGGGTCACATATTCCTTATCACTTCATTGCTTTCTTACTGGAACTATAACTGTGGAGTCTTCTGGGTAGCCAAAGAAGTTTCATGGGCACAGAGCTGATTAAAAAGTGGATTACCAAGCAACATCCCTTGAGAAAAAAAAATGCACACATCTCACTCCAGTTTTAGTGTTAATGCTCTTCCTATGTACGCTTCACTAGGTTTTTAAGTTCTGGATTGTCCATTGCATAAAATTCTCAGCACTGTTAGAAACCCCTGGCACACACTCAGAGCACTTCAAAGGATAACAAAGGTTTGGCAGAAACCCCATTTAAACTGCCCGCATCAGTGACTCTCCATGTACTTGCACTAGTGTTAGACTGCCTCAGTTAAGCTTCACCTTGGCTATGGAAGGCTCTGGCTTCATCTTGGACAACAAGGTAAAAGATCCTTTGGTTATTAAAAAAAGGGAAATGGGGAATATGTCCAACACAATACTTTGGTACTTGTGGAATAAAACTGGGCATTTTCTGCTACTTGTGTTATGTGTTTTAATTCATTTTCCCAAATAATCTACGAACAATGATTCACATTTTTTACAAGTAAGTACAATTACCTATTTAAAAATCGAAGCTATTGCAACATGTTTTTAATCGAGTTTGTGCAAGTAATTACATATTAAAATGGTAAATATCCCTTCCAATAACACCCTGGCAGAGTTCACTTCTTCTGCAAGTAATAAAAGTGAGGGAGAGCAAACCATGCTCCAAGATGTTTGGCTGCTGCACAGTGAGGCAGCTGATGCCTTCCAAATGTCTGTCAGGTCATTTTGCAAAACCAACCACAGCTGATCAATAGTGAAATCTCTCTCTCTTTGGCTTAAATATATTTCCAGTTTTGTTAAACAGGAGAAACTTGCAAATTAGTTGGACTCTGCTGGACAATGCAGCTTGGGGAAACGCTGTCATTCTGACTGGTTAAGAGGTAAGATGACACAGTTCAATGACAGCACTTAATCAATTGTCAACCGGGCACACAGGTTTTGTGAAATAAGGTGCAGTATCCTATTGCTGGTCTTCAAAAGAGGCAAGCCAGTGTCCACAGGCTATCTTGTTTCTAGGCATCCTGACATTTTTTTAGAAGCCCCAAACTCAGCTTTCCCTTTCTAGGATCCAAGTGTTTCTTCATCTTCATCACTTGGCCTAGAAGGCACATCCTTTTCTCTTACTCTTCATACATCTTTCTTTTTTTTGATTCCAAGCTACTTGGAACAGAGATAATATCTGTCTTTGTTTGAAAACTCTATAGCAGTCTGTATGTTGCAGTGGTACCATAAATAAAAAGCAAGAAAAATGTTAGGAAAGCCTTTAGAAAAATCCATGTTATTGTTACTATTACTCATGTTGTTGCTATTTAAGAAACAATGCCAGGAAGATCTAGGACTTGAAGGGAACTTATAACAATTTTTGCAAGAATACACTATTAAAACTATGATGGTACTGACAGCAAAGTGTTTTGCAAGGTGTACAGGTTCTCCCGCTGCTTTTTTGAGTGCTTCTAACAGATGTTCAATTTCAAGTGGTCTGCAGACACCAATAGGCTGATGGTTCTGCAGGAATCCGAGCAGCAGATGTGCCCTGCACTGCGTTTTGCTATTCCCTTTATGAATCGACATGTCGCCCTGTGGGTTTATAGCTAGTTAATTTTGTAATGACATCACTATTTCTATACTTTTAATGATTCTCGCAGGATTTAATTTCTCAAATAACAGAATTCTCGATCCTAGAATTGCTACGTGAAAGCAATATATAATAAACAGACTTCTTTACATCATACAGTTCTATTTCCCACCACACGTCTTCGCTGATAGCTTTTAGGTAGTGCTGGTGTGCATGTGAATTCTTCCAAACACCACAAAGTTACAGCGTGGCTAGTTTCAGGGCTCTAGACTAACGTCTGTGCATCTCTCTACAGGATCGTGACCCTCGAACAAGTATTGCTAAGTGGCTGGAAGGAATGAGGATAAGAAGGGAATAAGGATAGAAAGAGTGGGGATTTCCACTGGCTCTGCTGTAGTTGCTAGGCATCACACCCCTGTCAGATGCTGTGGTCCACAGTGGATTAACTTTACTACTTGCACAGTACCCAACTGAAATCACAGTGCACAGGAAATTGCGCTGCATTTTCCACTGATGGTGACCTGATGGTGACAGGACAGCATTCTGGCTTTTGTCTTGGATGCTTTCAATCTTAAAAGCGAGCCAAGTTGTTTTGTCCCTCAAATACAGTTGCAGAGGCTGTTAGAGCCCAGAGGTTTTTGGGCAGAACCTCTGGTAACAGCTGCGGGCTGCACAGAGTAGCCGCAGGACACCATCTTTCTTCCCTGGAGTATTCAGTACTGGTGAAAAGGGTCTTTCTTCTTATTTTTAAATACAGGGAGGAAAAAGTGATGCTATGACAGCTGTATTTAAAGGACTTTTCACATTTCCTTCAGAGACACTAATTTTTAGGTATTTGAAATTGACTGGAAAAAACATCACAGATTGGAAAGAGTTCTAGTTAGGTGTTTATGTTATGAAGCCTTGAAACACACCTGAAAACTTTTAGCTTTGAGAAATGAGAACTGCATAAGCATACATTGCCCCCACCACCACCATGTTATCTCAGGAATTATATTCCCCACATTACTGCAAATATCAAAATACATCTTTGTAAAAAGCCAGCTTTTAAAAAGTGTCTTAGGTCTTAAATTTACAGAATTAATGTTATCTGCTCTTACTGATCTTACTGAGGAATCGAGGCTTTAATTTCTAAGAAGTGACTACACAATTTTTGCGTGTATACAGGAAAAAGTGATCTCCAGTTGTGACCACAGGCACAGTGTCCACAGTCCTCGCAGGAGCTGGGTGCCCATGCTGAGGTCTGAATCCATCTCTAGAAAGGATGAGGAAATCCATCCTAAAAGGATGAGGTAAGTACTTTTCTGAGTTTTCCACAGTATCTCCTTTCTTTCCACCACCACCACCACCACCCCCCCCACACCCCGTTCATCTTTATTTCTTGCAAGTCACGTTTCTTTTAAAATGTTGAGTATGAGACAGTGCAAGTCTCAGATTTAAACATATGACACTCAGGAAAGCTAATGCTGAGGTTAAATCAAATTTGACTGGCCTTCAGCACTGAAAAATAGCAAAGACCAAGCTCCACCTGGAGGTCCACACCTATTGCTTGAAGGAGTTATCTGATTTCCATCTTAACTGAAGCTATAAGCAAGTGTGTTTTGTAATGGCAGGCAGCACACCAAGCCCACAAACATCTCTGAGTACTCCAAAAGCAGAAGCACATTCCCCAGGGACATGGCACACCACAAGCCCTCCAGATCCCCCTCTCCTGCTCTGCTCTGGGCTCCCAAGAAATGCTGAACCAAACTCTTCCATTGCCTGAACTCAGCATTTCTTCCCCAAAACCTCCCAGACATGACTTTCAGCTTCTCTCCCAAACACCTTGAACTATAGGATGAAAATCGTGCTCAACTTTGCTCCTCTGGCGTAACTGAAGTACATATACTTATGAAGCTTATTTGTGCAGGTGCCTAAACATCCTTGGGAGTTTTCCTGAGAAGGAAGTATCACCATAAAACTGCAGGGCTAAGCCAAAGGCACATTGCCTTCATCCAGCCCTCTTCAGCATGGAGGCATGGCCACACACGGACTTCCTGTGCATCTCATGCACTTCACCTCCTTCAAAACCTGAAATACTGGGCAAAACACACACCCTGCTACCAACACAGTTTCCCCGGCTGAGACCATGAGGGAACAAACACACACACGGGGCAGATGCTGAGCATGTTGCTCACTGCACAACCTCAGGGTACTCAGATACAGCCACCAGGAGCTTAGCAGCCCAACCCTGACGAGACCCACTATATATAGGGTATGACTACTTTCTAAAAATGCATTATCTAGACAAAACAGTTGAGTATCTTAGGGATGCAGGTTCTGGTTTTCCGAATATTTCTGATATTTACTCTGACATTTCCTCTGAGTGCGCGTGGTGTTTTGAAAGGAAAAGAGTTTTCTGTTGCTTAAGGCCAGTCCTTCCTGTTTGTTAGTTTATCCCAAACCTAAGTTTTCACACGAATAAAACTGTTGCTTTAAGTCTGATTTCAAACATGTGGTAAAGGCAAATCTAACAATTTTATGAGATATAGTTACTTTTGTAGAGGGTGAGTTTGCCCCAGGGAATTTTCCCTGACTAGATTTATCACAAGTTTTTTGAACCAGATAATTTTGTTTGATAGCACATCTGGCAGCATCATAAAATCTTGACGTCCCAAGCTATTACACAGGAATTACTTTTGTAAATCATTTATGAATATTAGTGATGTAGGCCTATTCTGGGCAGTAAGAAAGGAAACGGAGCTCTGAAGGACAAAGGAAGGGAAAAAGGATTCCCTGCCCTTTCGGGGCTCGTCAGATAGGGTGGGTATTTATCATTTTAAATGGGAAACATGCTGTCATTGATATAGCTGAAAAGTCCACATAACACAACTTGTTCCCCATATTCCCTAAATAGGGAATACCCTAAATAGGTAAAAGGGGAAGATATTCCAGCTGAGTAAAACCATAAATCGATTTCTCAGAAATCTGGCCCTTTCTGAATCTTAAATAAGGCTTCCCAGTTAAACACTGCATATTGCCAAAAGTGTAGTAACAACAAACTAACAACTCAGTAGACTAAAGGAGGAAAGATGTACCAAGGTGAGCACTGAGGCAAAATAAAAAGAACATTTTTGCAAAAAGAAAAATATAAATTTATAAAATCCCCCAAACTCCATGGTGATATGCCTTTTGAACACAGCAACATGACTGAATGGAAACTCTCCGCGTAAAGGACATGATTAGCTGCTAAACATACGCCTTCAGACAGAAAGCTCGCAAAAAGAAAGCTTATGTTTATTTTTAATATCATGAACTATCACACGATTAACAATTTCAGAAGATTGCCCAAATCGATTTGGATTGAAAACACATCAGTCATTGAAATAACTTTGGGTGCCATGACCTTGACAAACCCAAAGTCTGGCATTATATTCCTTTTGAACAACATACTGTGTGCTTCATATGCCATAGATGAATCAACACCAAACACACCATCTCCAGCTGAGTGGAGGGACAACAGAGTGGTCACCCAGTATGACCTGGAAATAGGGGACTAGAACAAGCCCTTCCCTCTTCATTACTGACATCCCCAATATTGGGAGCTACTGGGTGTTATTTTTGTGTATCCAGAACAGAGAAAAAGGTCATTTGCAATACTCTGCAGAAACATGTTTCCAAGCTTAGGTAAGAACGCATTTTGCTGGGGAATTTCCTTGCATTGGGGCCCATAAGGAGGGAAGGAGCAATTCTCTAACAGCTCCTATTTGATTTCTAAATGCCAGGCTCCTTCAGACTACAGCAAGTTTACAAGGGATACACAGAGCCATTATGAAGCACGTGCCAGTATTACACCATGTGCTTCCCCTGCCAGAGCAGACAATTTCTAAATTTGGCTTCCTCCCAGGAAGCAAATTCCTGTCCATACACACCCAGAACAGATTTCTCACAGATGAGCACGCTGCCCACTAAAATCCAAAGCAGGCTGCATCCACAGGGTGCTGAGGACCCACCCTGGCAGGGCAGAGCTAAAGTAGGAGTACACCAGTTGAGCCAAGTAGAGAGGCACTCCCGTTCTTTCAGAAAGTGGTGACACTTAAAAAAGAAGCTCTAACATGAAAAAGTAAGTATAAATTTTTTATAGTTTCAGGTCAGCTAGAATCAGAAACTGACAGTGTAACATAGTTTTGATAACTGAAGGATGGGTGCTTTCAAGCCACACAAAGAGCCCTACCAAGAAAAAATCCACAACATGAACAAAAGCAGGAACTGGAAACAAATGGTGACTTCCAAGGTCTTGAATGATATCTGCAGGGTATCGTCTGGACATTGCTCCTCAGACTTGCCAGCATGAGGCAACACTGGCTGTAGCTAAGAAATCTGATATTCATGTTCTGTTTATCCCCCTCTTTCTGAATGCAAACATATGTTCTGTCTTTTCAATAAATATGGACAACACATGCACTGAATAGGTACACTGAAAGTCATCTGTTAATTGCAGATATGTGTAAATGACCACACAGCAAGCGTTCCCAGGGAGACAGGGCTGGGAAAAATGGGAGACAGCTACAGGAATATTAGAAGGTATGAAGAAAACTCAACAACATAATCAAGCAAGGTTGATTCATATATTTTTTTCCTAATTCAATACAACTACTATAATATTATTTTAGAGAATTCCAGAGTGCCAAAGAGTGATGAAGGGTTTGGGTTTTTTTATTAGTCCATTACAGACAGCACTTCCCCCAGTAACTATGCTGATGGAAGAAAATCCATCATGCACTAACCATACTCCAATCTCCAACAGAAACATTCCCCATTTTGTGAAGTAAAGTGAGATGTGGGAGTCCTTGACCTTCTAAGTAATTAAGGGAAACAGAGACATTCTTGTTTTTATTAGAGACACACTAAACTATTTGAAAATAATTTGAATAGCTGGAGAATTAGTGTATTTGCCTGTTCATGAGTAGTGCAGATAGTTTAGAGTTCTCTTGGGGGCAACACATCGTAATGAATATCTGCTATTCATATTTAATGCAATCTGCCAAAGAGTGCTTTTGGGAGGACTTTCTGTGTCAATATAATGATTAACAACAGGACTGGAAAAGTAAATGAATTCCTGCAACGGGTGGGGCTGGCAAAAATATCTTGCAGTACTACACCAGTAACACTGGATTTAACTGTACTCTTTTAATATTACCAATGGAAAATCCATTTCCCACGGGGGGAAAAAAAAAAAAAAAAGAGCAGTAAACAGTCTTTAAGTTGGAGTTCAAGTGGTAAATAACCTGCATTAATGGAAGAAAAAAAAATTCCAGCAGAAAACAATGCCCAAAACAACAAATTGCTGTCCTGAGCAAGTCTGAAAAGCCTGAGATGCAATACTGACTACTAAATATAATAATTAGTATTTACATAGCCCTACCCAGAGGTAATGTTATAGTTAGTTCCTTGTCTACCTCTTTGAGTTCCTCAGATGATCTCACTTTTCCATACATTTTCTCATTCTTAGAAGATTTACACAAAACAGAATGTAAAGTCCTTTGTTCTCTTCAATACACTTTTAAAACACCCCAGACAGAAAACCATGGAAAAGCTTGGCTAAAATACAATGAGTAACCTTAGTACAAATTTTTCTCCACGACATCCCAACAGTCCTCTAAATAACACATTTAGATTATTTTTTTTCAAACGATCTGGATGAAGCAACCTTACCAAGCTTATATAAATTCCAGGACATTCCTGCACCAGGATGGCTGCTTTTCCCTGTCGCCTTACCAAGTTACTCCTACTCCTCCCTTGCAAAAAATGAAGACAAAATATCAAGGTTCATGTCGGCAGCCTAAGGACCAAAATGTGGTAGAGAGGCTAGAGGTAGAATACCGGATTGCTCTCACCAAATGCCCATTCAAGCAGGATGCTGAATCCAAGCAGAAAATGAACAATTGCCAAAAAAGTTATTTTATTATTTAGTGGCTCCTGCTGTGGTTATTGTCCAGATCCTTTTTTAATTTGATCTAGGATACGCTCAGGGATTTCCTTTCATCACAGCATTAGCTCAGATTAAGCATTTTGCTCTACAGTCTCCGGCTCTCATCAACCGGTTTTGCTATGTAGTGGTCTTTACCCACATTAAACTAATTCTGTAGAAGTCATTCTGGTGAAGTAACATTAGAGAAACCAGTCTTGCTAAGATACTCTACCAACAAACAGCAGGGCTACATCTTCCCCCTCCTGAGGTTTGCCTGTGAAATTGTGACGTCGCTGTGTGCCTTGCAGTTCTTTCCTCACCAGTTTTTCACTCTCTGGATATACTACAATGATCTGTGTGACTTTTACATACCTTCCTTCTCAAATTTCAGGTGGTGCTTCACTTAGTTATTTTTTCAGGGTTTTTGTTTTGGTTTGATTTATGGGTTTTTTTTAGTTCTGGTTTGTTTTTTTGTAGTATGGGGTTTTTTTAAGACTAATTTTTAAAATTAATCTTTTTCTAGAAATTAAAATTTGCAATTATCTCTACAACAGGTGTTTTAAAAATAAAGCAAACTCTTCTAAAGTTGGTATTCTTACATTGTCACAGTTCCTACTAGTCTCTGCCAACAGTCTTATGATGACAAGATGAGTTCTGGCCCTTCTTCCAGGGCCAATGAAGAGCACTGTCACTCAGATGCCAGAATTGCCTGTGTGGCTGCTACTCCCCTGATCCCAAGACGCTTTTACTTTAATAAATTGTCATATAACAATATTTGCCCATATTTATTTATTCCTCCCCCAAATATTTCCCAAGTGTTCTGTAACGTCTCAGGCTCTGCAGAACTTCTGCCCATTTCCCACAGCTGCTCCCATTCTGGCAAAGAGCTGAACCCTCTTGGTCTAGGACAGGCTGGCACAAGATCCCAAAAAGCACAGGAATGCCTTCAGTTTCACCTTCCCATTTCTAAATGAGCTAAGCAGTTACTTCCTGAAACAAGATCTGCTGTGTAAAAGAAATTCCTCACTATTAATGCGACCAGGGAAGCCTGCATACCACCAGATCTCAGGAGTGAAGATGTCTGCTCTGTGCTCTACAGGGTAATACAGTGGTAGGTAAATCAATCGGACTTCACAAAAGTAACGATCTCCTTGACCGTGATCTCGTTCGGTGCTAATGCACAGTTCACATATGCATAGAAGTGACATTTTTTCATCTTCTGACCTCCTTAGCACTGTGACCAGACCTCTAATTATTAAGTATTTTGCACTATGTATCTCGGTATAAAAACAGAAGCCAAGTCACAGGTCACAGAGGCAACAGCACTATTAATATCAATGAAACTAAATCACTCCAACCTAAACGTTTATAGTAAGCCCCTTGTGCTCACACAATTCATGCATCTAATATATACTGTTGTCTGTTTAATGGGACTGGTGATACCTATCCCAGCTGTAGATTAAGATAACTTAATGCAACTTGATATAAGGTTATCTGCCATCATTAAAAGTCTAAAACCAAGACAACAAAATAAGACAATAACATGAACGCTTAAATGGCGGTAGCTTTGAACAAAAGCTGTTGAACTGCATTGTTTGAAAAAGATTAAAGAGATCTTTATAGCATTCCTGTTATGTAAAATCATTTCTATTGAAGTTTACATGAATGGAAAGAATCTGGAAGATAAATAGTACAATAGCTTAAAGCATGTAAAGAGCAGTGGTTTGGCCAAACTTTAATTTCTTCAGGACTTTGCAGGAGAATTCTATATTCTTCCACCACTCAGTATAAGTTCTTACTTTAATACCTCAGCCCTTGGGTGACATCACTGGGAAAAACAAACAATCAAACAAACAAAATCCACAATGAAGAACAGAACCCTGAACTATAACCCAAAGCTCAACCTGCACGCTTCCAGGAACTTGTCTCTATAACTCCAGTGATATAAACATCAAGCTCAAGAATCAGAAGTCTACAGGTTTCCAAAGAAGACAGTCTTGACACCACAAGACTACTAGTCTTGCCACTAGTACAAACCAGCAGAGTCATCCTGCAGTGAACTGTGTCTGAAAAGAAATTCTCACTAAAGTCATCATCCATCCTATCTTGCTAAATTTTAGCTGGTATTTTCAAACACTATTGCCTTGAGCTGTGCACAGCAACTGACAGGCTTTCATGCTCAGTCACAGCGAGCCAGTGCTGCAAAGCATCCAAACAAAAATACTGCCCTGAAAGTGCTGGGACCCAGGCACAAAGACACAGACCCCAAGTTTCAGAAATAGCCACTTATTTTGTGTATTGACAGAAATTCATACTTGGCACCACTTTTCTGAGAGGCTGAACACTGACTGGTTTATTAATCATTAATAATGTATCTGCAACACCGTCTTAATTCCACAACAATAACTCATGGAAAAGAAAAACTCTGCATTGTTGATCATATACACTTGGTATTTACCAATGTATGCCACAGAAAAAGTTCCCATTAACTAAGAAAACTATTTCTTCAACAGGTGAGTGTTCTTGAAGTATTGGGGGATACATTCAGGATGGTTATCTGATATCAACCAGGATAATTTCTGACAGGACTGGAAAACTGAAGTTCCTTATGGACCTTCTGGCTGAAAGTGTTTTGGTTTTCACCTCCAGTAAAGGTAAACACCCTGCAGTAAGACCGGGCAATTAAAAGCCTGACCCAGCTATACTTCTTCCCATGTGTGACTAGATGAAATACATCCACACAAGAAGAAAACAATTTACTTTAACACTGTCCAGTCTTCCAAAATATGTATGTAAGACATGAAGCCAGAATTAGCATCAGGCAGCACAAACCCTGTAACTTACTCTTCAGAAGTTTTGTCTTCACTGTGATTTCCCATTCAAGTTTGGAGCTGAAACTTTGTGTGATTTCTGGTGAAAGATATATTAGGGACACTGCTATAACAAGTCTCCTTTTCCTCCAGTAGAAAGTGCAGTTGTTCTGCAGATGTGCTGTTTAGTCAAGACCTCATATCCAACAGTCACAGTAGTGTATTTAGACAAGCACCTTCAACAACAAACTGATCTGCAAACCTGTATACATCTGGGTTTCCTGGGCGATAAATACATCAGGCATCCACTGCAAAGACCTCCAGAGATGCATCTTACCTATGTGATGCTACTTACAGAGTTTATACCTGGGACAGCTTTGTTTGGAGCCACTTAAACATAAATAAAAAACTTAAGACCAAGCAGAAAACTTGTGTTTGTCATAAGGCAACGGAAAAACCTTGCCCAGCTAATACACTCAGCAGTGCTGCATGTAGAACTGTCCTGGTTTTGGCTGGGATAGAGTTAATTTTCTTCCTAGTAGCTGGTAAAGTGCTGTGGTTTTGGGATTTAGTATGAGAATAATGTTCTAAAGCATAATGTTCTAACTAAAGCATCACTGTGTTAAGTAGTGTTTAAGTCAAAGGCTTTTCAGTTTTCCATGGTCTGCCACTGAGCAGGTGCACAAGGATAGCTGACCCAAACTGGCCAAAGGGATATTCCATACCATAGAATACCATCCCCAGTATGTAAACTGGGGAGAACTGGCTGGGAGCTGCCAGTTGCTGTTCACGGACTGGCTGGGCATCAGTCAGCACATGGTGAGCATCTATAGTGTGCATTGCTTGTCTCTCTTGCATTTTATTTATCTCTACCTTTTTATTGTCTCCTTTTTCACTACAATGATTCTTATTTTATATTTGATTTCAATTATTAACCTGTTCTTGTCTCAAACCATGGGGTTTACCTTTTTTTCTCAGATACATTTCCTCATCCCGCCGTAGGAGCGAGACAGTGAGCAAGTGATACTTGGTTGATGTCTGGAGAGAAACCA
Source organism: Myiotriccus ornatus (assembly GCA_036023395.1). Classification (NCBI taxonomy): domain Eukaryota; kingdom Metazoa; phylum Chordata; class Aves; order Passeriformes; family Tyrannidae; genus Myiotriccus; species Myiotriccus ornatus. The sequence continues at coordinate 38,402,312 of JAYRBT010000082.1, read as the reverse complement.
TAACAGAAACTTCATCACAGATTCAAGGGCTCATTCTGCAGCCACCAGCAGCTCACAGCTACCAAGCTGTCCACTGGGCTGCTCTTCACAAGCTGCCCAGGAAGAAAGCAGTTACTTATGGAAGAAAACTAAAGCAGTATTAATTACTGTACAGCTTAAGAGAATTCTATACTGAGGAGTCATAGCTGTTCATGAATACAGAAAGACCAATTTTTCTTTAAAAATTGCATTGGATTCTGGAGCTAATACAATAATGCAGGATATGCCGAAATCTATAGCAGGTTTTGTCACTCTTGGTTTCCACAGGTTCGCTATGTTATTTAGTGTGTTTATTTTTATCAAAACAAGATTAAGTGAAAATGGCATTTCAAAACAAATGTACGCTCTTAGCCCAAGAAAAATACATCATAGATAAACAACTGCAATTACTCTTTAAATAATTTCAGGATGAACACGATCAGTCTTTGTTAGAGGAGAACTGGTCAATAAAAGCTATTAATGCCAAACACTTACTTGCAGGTGATGGGGTGCTGCATCCACTAGTTGGTTGATGACTCTGGAGTCCATGAAGAGAAGGTAGTGACAGTCCTCCAATGACTGGAGGAAAAAGTAATGGATATGGTGCTGCTGGATAGTGAGTCATATGTCCATTCACAGTTGGTACTGGACATGTACGGCTACTGGTTGTCATGATAACACCTCACAGTGGACAAATGTTATGTTGCATCACTCCAGGCCAGCAAATATATACCTCAAATTGTGAATTAACAGCGCTGTCAAGTCTGAAGTTACTTCTTGAGCTGGGTGGTGTGATGAAGAAAAGGTAATTCACTAGATCAGGTCCGTCCTATATTTCATTGCTGCTTTCTACTGTTCTCTTTTCTAGGACATTCTTGCTCTGCAGACTGTGGATAAAAAGTCTTTTTACTCTGGAATCAGGGTGCAATTCAGTTGCTTATGCAAATGTTTCTCTGCGAGTACAGTTGCTCTCTACAGATGCATGCTGACACAGTCTGAGGGAAGAAAACAATATATTGATTATAGTATACTTATTTTTAATATACAGACATAGAAAAATCTTTTATCCCTTTGCTATTCTTGTTAAGTCATAACTTTTTATAAGTATCCTATGAGATCAGCTTGATGGTTACCTAGGGGTAAAACTCTCACCTTACTGAAACTAACAGAACACCCATTAACTTGATGTCCCTGTCCAATGTGCTACATCAAAAGCTATTGCTGGTATGATGCAATCTTATTTTGAAAAAACTGCCAGATTTTAAAAAAAAGGCATTACCTGAAATACTGACACTGGGGGAGAAAAAAGAAAATTAGCTTCTGGAAATTTTTTCTCCGTGTGAAAGCTTTCAGTTTCCCCCTGGATGCTCCAGGACACATGGCACTGAGGAGGTTCTCTACTCACTTCAGCACCATGGCTCAGGCAGGGCACTGACGCACTGTGTCTGAGGGGCGATTTTAGGTTAGGCTGTTAAAGCACTAACTGGTTTACCAATGACTGTTTTCACAAAGAATAGTTAGTTTATCTTATTATCACTTAGGAGACACCTCACTGATTGTTCTCCCTTTTTTCTTTTTCTTCTTTTTTTTTTTTTTTTTTTGAGAGGAAGGGGGAACTGCCCATACAAACAAGCACCCATTATTTCATAAGCTGCGTGAGTGACTGACATGATGGCAAGACAGTGCTCCTGAGCTTTGCTAGGGAACTTGCTTGTTCTCATGATCACCGTCTTCAAAGTCATCCAGAGCTATACACACCTTCCTCAGAGTTTCACCCAAACGACTGTCACCTTTCAAGGGGTCCTCCTTTTTCCAGTTTCTGTACCAAAAGCCTCAGGCTGAGAACAGGCACTACTTATGATATTCTCAACTGTGAAATTTGAAACAGCAAATAGCTGGCGGTCTTTGAATCAACCCGCTTGTGCAACAACAGTAAGTGCTACCGGTGTCTTGAGAGATATTCTGCTGGGAAGGGTGCAACCACTCCATACTGCAAGCACTGCTCATGTATTTACTCATGCAGAACCCCAGGTAAAAGCTGGGGAGTACTGCAGCTGACTCCTGAGCATCACCCTGCACAAGGAGTTACTTATCTCCTCCAACACCTGCTGTTGAGGGAAGACAGTAGGAACCACAGAGCAAGCTCAGCCATCCAAAAGCAAGGCAGTCCATGGCTGCCTAAAGGTTTATTTCCTGAGACAACATACTACACTCTTGCATCTGCTACAGTCAGCAATCAGTAACCACATCCAGAGCTATATAGCACTTTTATCCTTAACTCTTTGAAATTATACCCTGAAACCAAAAGGCAAGAAGATTTTTGGGTGGGAAAATAAAGGGAGAGGTGAAATGATGTGCCAAGGTCACAAAGCAAAATTGATGCCAGAGGAGAAAAACGTTACAATGCAACGTTGGCTGTCAGTACTGCTACTCAGCCTAGTAGTTGTCGGTAAGAATTCAAATGAGCAAGGAGAAAAAAGAAAAAAAACAGTCCCGGATGCATATGTTTGCCTGTCAGAGAGCAGCGGAGTGTTTCTGCTCTGTGTGGAATACCAGCAAAGGTTACCAGCTGTGCATGTTTTCAGACAGCAGTTTCTGCTGAGTGCAGCCTGCTTGGGGATAACAGAAATAGAGCTTGTAAGTGTTTGATAACTGTGTAAATTATGCACAAAATACCTTTAATGCTAATGGAGTCAGATGTATCCAGAGGTGAGGCTGTAAGGGTGGGGGGTACAGTGAGCTAAGGCACAGCTGCTGACCATGCCAAGCTTGAGGACCACGTGCCTGGAGACCACTGAAAACAGGAAGATCTTTTGAGGGAGCCTCAACAGCTAAAATATATTGACTCATTAAAAACTCAAAATGAGACGAACCATCACTGGCTGGTGCCTGTTTCACCTAGCTAAGGCTTTATGAAGCTTAAGAGACAAAGAAAGGCAAGTATCAAAGGAACACGCAAAGAACTAATGTTTTCTAAAGCAATACCACAAGAGCCGGCAAAAAAACTATACTTTTAAGTGTTTGCAAAAAAAGTAAGAGGGTGGGGATGCTGATGAATACCAGCCCTAAAAATGTGTGCATTAAATTAAACACAGAACAAGGTCATCTATTTTTAAGTGATGCAGGGCTTTGGAACTAAAATTCGTCTTATAAAACTATCTAATACCTTCAATTATATTTCTATTAGACAGAAAAATCCAGAGCTCATCATAACTTATAAATGTTCCCAGAACCACATCAGGTATATTTGCATATTTAAATGAAAAGTATTCAGAAAGAAAGCAACTCCTTCAGGACAGGGGAAAAAGGGCATTCGAGGAAACTCTTTGGTCACTTCATTACAGGAGCGTCACGGTCTGTGATAGACCTGGTGATGACAAAATGCAGCAGTGTTATAGCTCCTCAGTGTGCAAATACATGTATCTAACAGTACCAAAACTAGGTTCTAATCCTGTAGTTCTGCATGCTACATTTATACACTGAAATTGCTACCTGAAACTGAGTTTCTCTTGCCTTACTCAGTAAGCACCCTTCTTTCACTACTCATGGCTGGAAATTTCCTGCAGCTGGCTGTGCTGCAGATAAGCCTTCAGGACTTGTTCCTCTCCAGTGTTCTTCAGAACTTTTCTCTCCAAATACAGGCAAAGAGGGAAGACAGCATAAAAGGTGTGATACTCTAATAGTGTACCATTTGACTCCAGGTAGTGTCACTTGGGAGCATCAGGCTGTTACAAATGTTCACACAGCTGAACATCTATACAATGGTCATGGATGAAATTGCAGGCAGACCTGATACCTGCTCATCAGCAACTCCAGTTTCTTGTAAAGAAGCAAATGCCACTTGCCTTCTGTGATTACCAAGAGACTTCCCTTGAAGAGATTACAGACCCATCACCTATATCACTGCACAGCAGAGGACATCACAAAGTAGAAACTGCCACAGCACAGGAAACCAAATGATCAGTTGATCCCAATCACACCAGTTCCATGGCACAACTCCCAAGGCACACTTCACTCATGTATTACCAGACTGACACATTCATGTCCCTGAATTCACTGATGAAGACCCAGCACTGGACATCAGCCACAGATGTCTAGGCTGCATGTGATTCCAAGGTGAAAATATCCCTTTTCCTTAACTAAACCTGTACCACAGAGAAACACACTGTATGGTTATCAGCTTTAAGAACGAGACTTTTCTTTGTTGTCACTCGCTATGGTAAATACCCCCCTGCTGAAGGAGGACGTCCTCTCTGGACCATGACACTTGCCCAGAAGCAAGTCCCATCCTTTCCATGCCATGTGGACTTCGAACATATCCTCCTCTGGATTTTCTTGAGGAGGGTGCTGACAAGCTTACCCGAAATGGGACATGAAGAACCAGCTACCACAGCTGAGGAGCAACTCAAAGGAACAAGCCAAACTGACTGCAGAGTGACCTTGATGGTGGATGACCACCCATTCATGTGAGGCAACAGCATGGATTTCTGCCCTTTAGGCAGAAGGTAAAATCTTCAGAAAATGGCTGTCATCAAGGCACTTCAGAGGATCTACTCAGCATATGATGAAAATCCTCTTCCATTAGACTGTTCCTTAGTGACTGTTCATGAGTACAAGGCCCTTAGTACAAGCAGTATGGAAAAGGATCATACAGAAAAGTTCCTTTGAAGGTTCACCAAGAGATGATCACACTGTGCACTACTTTGCATTGAACAGCGGCCAATGACTCTTCTTTGACAGAACATATGCCTACTCCTTTTTGGTTTTTACAGGCTTTTTATTGACTTGACTTCAGTGATAAAGCAGATGGCCGCAGGGGAAGGAGGCTACAGTAGCTCTAGTGTAGGGCAGAATATTTATCAACTGCAGTTAATGCAGCAGGTGTACCCGTCTCTTCCAAATTTCTTCTCACTGTTTGCGCAACTGAGCAAAAGTTAAAAACTAAAAATTGTCACATATAAGCTCCAAATTTTACCAGATAAACAGTGACCTAATATTTCTTATTGTCTCAATTTCCCGTGCATTATGCACAGGCTTTACTCCAGAAAACAGCTTTTCTCTTCAGACGTCTGTCAGTTCTCCTGGAATGTACTAAATATATTGAGCCTCATTCATTATATTGCTATTTAGCTTACATTTGGTAACAATATTTGGTATTACTGTGACATAGCTCATCCTTCTGAATTTTTCACTTGGATAAGATTTATTTGAATTCCAAAAACCCCTTTGCTGTTACAGGTGACTTTGACGCACATCAACAGCTGGACAGGCAAGAAGCCAAGGCAGGAGGCTGGGCCAATAGTTCTATGTCAGTAGGAAGGTTACTCTCTGTCCTCCCTTCTGCCAAAACCACCCCAATTCCACATTCCTCTTCCTCCCCTCTCACTATCCATAGCAGGGAATTAAGTTGTCAGCACTGCAAAAAAAAAAAAAAAAAAAAAAAAAGCAGAATTTTTGCCTTTCTTTCTTCTCTCACTTCTGAAAACATCAGTGGGGAGTTCTGCCCTACCTATGGCAATGTTTGAAATTCAGCAGTCATTTTAAGATATCCACGGCTTTGGCACCCAGAGAACTTTTAAGCTTAATCCACCATTCCTTCTGCCACAGCAAACTGCCGTTGCTCTTCCTCTACAATTGGGGGATGAAACCAGGAATGCAGGAGAGGCACACTGACATGGGGACATGCTCTGCACAGAGCTGGGTGCTGGAGAATTTGCTTCTCCAAGCCCAGCAGTCTGCAGTGTAGCTGTCCCTGAAGTTTCCAGGGTCATGGAGGAAGTCTCTTCTAAGTTCATTTCCCATTTTCCTGCCAACACAAAAAATCCCCCCCTCTTAAATCTTAGGCTAAAACAGGAACCTCTGAACTGGGAGGACAGCCTGGGCAGTAAGGCAGGAGAGGCAAGTTGCTCCTCTCAGAGCAACAAAAACAGTTGCAGAGAAATTTTGCATGCAAAACCTTTCAATAATATATTACATGTTTTTCCCAAGGGACAGAGTTGGTAGAGTCCTTATTTATTATGTGGCTTCAAGACATATTCTAATGCTGTTTGCAAAACAAGTCAAGTTTCGAGAATCCTTACTGTATTTAATGTATAGTTTGTATTGAAATCCCTGATTATGCATATGCTTTCTATTATGCTGGGTGATGGTGTTGCATTGAGCAGTAGTGAATAATTCAGCAGATTTAGCACGACTCAAGTGTAAATCAGTCAGATGCAGTAACACGATAACCACACTGCCTTTAAACTCTTAAAAATGAATGGAAACTTTTACTTCATGAAGAGGCGTACTCTGTTCTGCACCAGTTCTCACCGACTATGAGATGTTGCATTTTTGTTTTCTTGGCTATCCAATGAGATTTAATTAAACAATAAACTAGTTACAGTGGTAGAAGTAAAAAAAAAAAAAAAAGCCTTTGGAGTGTTATGTTTCCTTTATTAGCATAGTGATGTGAAACTAAACAGAAAAAGCAATCTAATAACAAACATTCCTTTGAGAAGGGCTCTGGGAGCAAAAGGACATCCACTTATTGTTCAGCCCATCCCATTGGTCCATATACGGCAATAAAGGTACAATAGAAGGAAACAGGAAACAGACTGGCACATCTGCATTATCTTATTAGAGGCTAATGGATATCTGAGAGGAACATGCATCTGATGCTGAATAGTCTGTACCAATCTCCGAAGCAATTACTCTTAATTAGTGGATTCTGTTTATAGATGGAACTTAGTGTACCCTTCTGTATCAAAGAGATGCAGGCATCTGGAGAGAGATATGGTTTTCTTAAAGGGAAAGCACTGCAGCACAATGTGACAGTTGGGCTGTTGGGTTGTTGTGGGTTTTTTTTGCAAATAAAAGCTCTCCGAAGCATAATATATTCTACTGTATTATTAATCAAAAGAGCATGATGGTTTAAAAAAAGTAAAGGAGAAAAAAAAGACCATACTGTTAATCTCAAACTCTGAAAGTAAACAGAGAAAGCTAATACTTGCATATGAATTATATGACAAAACCCACTTTGATGATAAGCAAATAAACAACCGAACCTAAAATTTTCGACCGCTGGCCAAAAAGCTTAAAATAGCAGCTTAAGTCAGAAGAACAACATCTGCATTTTGTATCTGCCAAGTCTTCAGCCAAAAAAAGTAAACCACTCTATATGACCAGATGCATGAATAAAAAAGAAAATGCATGAAACAGAACTTCAAAGTCAGTTTACTGAAAAGCAGATCTTCAGCTCTTGCATCCCATAACCACAATTGTCATATATTTTCAACTATAGGTGCAAGACTTATGGGAAGAGGGAAGATAAACTGTTGTAACAAAATTAAGATACTCTTACTATGACACTTTTCCTACGTCTTGGTATGCAAGATAGCTGTCTGCTGGGGGACTGTGAATTCCTTTTTGTCATAAAGCTGACACTTGCAAAATGGGTTTCTGTTTTATTTGTGGTTTTTTCCCCAGACATTGTTAAGAGATAATGAATATAATTAATGAAATTGTTGTTTATTTGAAAATACTATTGGGAAGTATAAAAAGAAAGGGGGGGGGGAAAGCTTCTTTTTCCCCTTTTCCCTACGTGAAGCTATGCTTCGAATTGCCTGCATTGCAAACACACACTGCATATGCCTGAAAAAGAGCAAATCTAAATCTGAAAGGGGAAAAGGAAAAAAAAAAGTGAGACACAATGACACCCATTTATTTACACACCATACAACAGTACCCTGCTGTGCCAACTATTGATTTTAGTGGAACTGAGAGTCCATGTTGGAGAGTAGCAGCTGTGAGTACACAGCCTGAATCCTCATATGGGAACAATACTCCATAAGCAGAATAACCTATTTCAGCCAACCTTCATGTATAACATCTAACATTAAAAACACACAGAGCTTACATTTCAAAACCTGAAAGGCACTATGGTTATTTGTCCCACAAAGGTTCAGAGGAGTTATTAATTCATTTGTGCTAGCACAACCAAGAGGTGTGAAGGATTGAAAATCCATGCTTAACGTCTGTTATTCTACAGATATGTTAATTCTGTTCTATACTAACCATATTTAAGATTCTGCCACTGCATCAGGCAATTTCTCATCTTCTCCTGTTGTCTGCTGTTTTAAAGGGCTGTTTGTAACTGAAGTGTGGCGTGGTTGGGGTTTTTGAGTTTTTTGGTTTTCAGGGTTTTTTGGGGGGGGTAGGGGGCACAAGGGGGAAGGGAGGTTGGCTGTTGCACTTTTTTTTTTTCCACGGCTATCTGCATTCCATGTTTCTTTCATTACTCAGCAGTTGCCAAAACTATACTGAGAGTAGAGATAAATGGTTAGGTCAGGTAATGGGGTTAACAATTTACTGTGTGTACTGCCCCGAGAGCCAGATATAGTAGAATTGGCTCATGTTTATGTACAGGATGAGAAGTTGATTTCCTGTGCAGTGGCTTTCAATCACCTCTGTAAGGGACTCTCTTGCAGTTTTCTGCAGAAATTCAAAGGGCTTTGAATACATTTTGTGCTGGTATATAGGACACTCTGCTTTGTAACTATGTAACGCATTCCTTACTTTGTCACATTCGAAAAAATCCCAAAGGACAGTCAAGAAAACATTTCTCTTTCATCTGTGGAAACCAAAAGGAGAGTAACTGAGCTTCTTGCTCCCTGAGTTTAAGAAGTGAACTTTCACACTGATTTTCCTCTCTGAAATTTAAAAGCTATTTCTTAATGCTTAAAATTGCTCTTCCAGTGGCATCAACATTTCTGTTCTTGCATTGTCATCTTTGTTATTTCTTATTATTGTGTAAAAGGATGTAAAACTGGAACTCCATATTGAGAATATCCTAAATGAGAGACTATCCCATGTGCTACAAGAGGTTTAGGAGATCAGAGATTTGCCAGACCAAACCTGTGGGGGTTTTTTGCAGACTGAACCTCTGTTTCCCTCTTCCTGCCCATCCACAAAACTCAAAGGGAAAAACACATCACTTCTCTCAAATACAGTTCAGATGACCCACAATTTAAGCAGCACAGGGTATTTAGCAAAACCCAGCTCTCAGAAAGCAGGTTGGTCCTTCAAGTCACATGTAACCAGAAACTCCAGCATGAAGATTTTCCTACTCAAGGTGCCATGCCTACTGCTTTAATTCTCCAACTACATTTTTTCAGCAGGTGTCCTGTGTTCCTGCACAATTTCTCCCTACAGTTCAGAAAAATTAGACTGGACTTAGCAATCCAAATTATCCTTTACTATGTGTCCAACAACATTGTTTTGTTCCTAGCTGCTTTTATGCTAGATGGCAACCGTGAAGAAAAATGATCATTGACATGCCTAAGGAACTTATCCTTTGGGTTTCCCCATCATCATCAAACCAAGGCATGGGAAAAGAACAACAGATAACAAAGGTAAGCAGCAACCAGTGCTGATACACTTCTAAGATTTAGGAAGATTTACACAGACCAACAGGGAGCATCTTAAACTGACAGCATACTCAACTATCTGTAAGGGAAAGGTAGCATCTCTGATTAAGTTCAGAATGGGATGTGCTTCCTGTCCAGCAAAAAGATCTTCCATTGAAGATCTTCCTCTTCACTGGCAATTAATTAGTCTTTAACCCTGGCTACAAAGCACCTCAAGAGAGCACCTCATGGATTCCCAGCCAAACCAAGTTTTTGTGAGAAGATCTCTTGGAAAGAGATGGCAAGCCAGGGGAAGGGAGACTGAGTTATCAAGGAAAACTACATCCTGCTGCCTATGTCCAGTAATGTCATCCAATATTTTGGGTCATGCAGACATTTACAAGTATGCCAATTGCTTCCCAAGCCATGTTACAGCTAGAAGGATGTAAGGAATCTGTCTGAGGCCTCCCCAGCATGCTTTCAGAGTGCTCATCTTTAACCTTCCAGCTGATGAGAAACATGTCATGGTGACCAATGGCAAATACTGCACTTACCATCACTGCAACTACTAAAAAGGTCTTATGCTGACTGTTTATAACTTTTAAGAGGCCTCTGAGATCAGTAAGAGGGGGTCAAGTGATGTTATTGTTTTGGTGACAGATGGAAGATCCCTAGTAAATGATCGTGGCCTGGGAGTCATTACATGAATGGAGTACTTCATTTGCTCAGAAGCTGAAGAGGGAAACAGCTTTGGAGGGCGGTTCCTTGACAGAAAAGTACATCTCTTTGGGAGACCAACACTCTATGGTCACCACATGCACTGCAGAAACAGGATGGCAAGATATTTCCTTAAAGGAGAGCATGAAGACATGCAAGACCAGTGACAATTTTATTGATGAAAACAAGTGGGCGTTGGTCTCAAAACCCCAACCAGTGAAGCCAGGAGCCAAAGACAATGGCTGATCAAATGCTCTACAAGTGGCAGATGCTGAAAACCTCAGTTTTGATGGCTACGCTTTATCCATACATCAATGTAGGTCATGGAAAGTCACCATAGGCTTATGCTGGGGAGGCTCAGGGCAATTTAGATCTGCAGCCTTTTGAATATGACGTTGCTAGAGATGACCGTCCAAGCCCAGAAGCAAGCCTCATTCATCTATTCAGCCTTAGAGGTAACTTCCTGAGCAGTCTCGGTCTTAGCAGAACCACTACAATAAAGGAAAGCAGCACACTCCCCCTGCCTGAGGTCATTTGGGTAATCTTCCTCTGCATGGACCCATATAGGGTATCTTTATTGGCACTAAGGATGGAACCTAGTAGTCAAATTCATCCAGCCTGGATATCTAGCCACAGCTGCAAATGGTGGCATTGGACTTGTTTCTTTGCCAAATAAAACAAGAAAATGTTCTACATCTTCAATTTCCACTTTGTTCAATATCTGGACAACCAGTAAATACATATCTTTTAGTACCCCACTATGGCACTGTTGTGCTGCCTGGAAATACACTGAAGGGTCAGTGCAGTATGTGATCTTCACACGCTGTGAAAAGAAACAAAAAGACTTCAACAGTCACCGAGATAAACAAAGAAGAAAATAAAATTCGGTTTAATTTGGAAAACATGCACCACAGAGGGAGACCCCACCTCAGCTCAGCACACTTCACTTTATAAGTCACACAGAGAAGGATCCTGCAAGAGTCCACTTGACTGCAAAGAAAAAATCTGCTGTCTGGAGCAATCTAAACTCACTGTTAGGATGAGCATGTGGATTCACTCACAAAATGAATAATGTTTCTTCAGGAGGCCTGAATAAGGACTTTGCAAGGGATGTGCCTGAACTGTGAAAGGATGTAGGCTTCCCAGTCCCCCAGACAGAGCTGGGAGGTAAGGAGGTAGGTTCAATCTGTTAGCAGTCCAGCTTTTTGCATTTCCAGGCTGGAAGTTCTACTTCCTCTGGGCTAGAGGAGTTTGCATCCTTGCTACACCCATTTATCAAGTGAGGACGGTGATCCAAGTAGAACAGGGGAAAAAAGAGGGTTCAAGCGCTGGTTGTGAACTTTGTTTCTGAAGACTAGTCTGTCAGACTATAGGTGCATCTATCACCTTAATATCATAGAGGTGTGGACACTGTGCTAACACAAAATAACTTAACACATATAATTTATCACCTTTTGTTATATACATCAAGTCTAGTAGTATATCTGCTGAAAGGTTCTGTAATTCCTCTGAGTTATTAGAGTCCTCTGTCCTACTTTACCCAGAAGACAACATTTCTGCTGTCTACGTCAGGCTTCTGAACCTTCACTTATTACATATCACAAGTTTCAATATATTCCCAGTAAGACTCCCTGAGGGTCAGCAGAATATGCCAGAGGGCTGGTGGAGATTATGAACATCTATTTTAAACCCTCTGTTCTCTGTAGCTCCCTGTCACAGAAACAACAGGGTAGCAAAATTAGGAACAAGCACAGCCATTAAGTAGGAGGGGACAAAGCCATGGAGTGGATCACAGAACAAAAATAGCATTTTTATTGTCAATATTTTGCTTAACAGGGAGCCAATAAAGCAATTGCAAAATGCTAATAATACGCTGAGATAACACTGCACATGTAAGCACCTTCAGAGCCATTCTCTGAATTATATGAAAATGTTGCAAAAACCTTATAAGTCAGGTCATAAGGACAGAGGTGTAATAATCAATCATGGTAGCCACAAAACCAGAACATCTTTTCCACATTCAAACGTTCAGAAGATCTACATGGAAGAATTGTCTGCTAGAGATGCTGGACAGATGGATTACATTGTCAGAAAGACCAACGACCTTATATTTCACTTCCAAAAGCAACCTAACAGGAGCCTAAGCACTGACAAAATTCAAGGAGACTTGTGTCATGCCCGCCAGTCTGCAAGGTAGGACTCCTGATACAACACAAAGGTATTTTTGCAGTGTAAGCAAGCATGTGAATTAACTGCAGAGCAATCATTTCCAACAAGCTCTTTTCTGAAAACACCTTTCCACTGGTAAATGCAAGACAACTTTCCCACTTCTGTGGGCAGAGAAACCAGCCTAAATTACTTCGTGTTCACTGTGCAGAAAGAAGTTGCATGCAGACTCTTAGGGATGGAGGCTGGTAATATGCCACCATGCAGCACTGAGACCTGCCCAATCCTCCTGTCACATTTAAGCATTTTAGCCATAACCCAGATCAAACACGTATCAGGGCTGCATTTAACTTCTGAATACAGTGGGAGCACTAATCTTTCAGCTTCACTGGCAAAGTAATATATTAAAATCATGAATTTTTAAAACATTCATAGAAGTAACAACAAACATTTTCATAATTACCTCATGAGCAATGGGTTAAGAGTAAAGCTCTCAGCAACATTTGGAATCATATAGGAGCAGCTAAATTTGACTAACAGTGTCAAAGGTGATGACTCCTGTGGAAAGATGGTGTGGTTCAGGCAATACTACCTCCAACAAGACTCCAACCAATTCTAAACCACCACAAGCAGAACAACAGCAAAGATATTCAGCCTTGGCAGCAAGGTGTCCCTTTCTGCAACCTCCAACCCACACACATATTAATAAATGAAAGCCAGTAAGAGAAGAAACGCTCTCAAAGCTCCCAGCAGCATCTTTCCCCTGTGTGCCAGCAGTCAAGCCCAGTCTGCTGCTGAGTATAAGCCTGCACAGACCCATCTCCTGGTACCAACAGCACCATCTCTGCTGCAGTAACCCATTCTTCCTTTGTGCTTACCACGCTGTGCAGTCTGAGTCACTTTGCCAGGTACTCTGCATTTGTATAATAACATATTTGTATAATAATAATAATAATATATCCAGAGCTAGACAGCTGGGCAGGTATGCATTCCGTACCACTTGTTATATGTCTGGTAAACATCCTTCCCCACTGCAGCAGAATGACCTTACCAAGGCTCTTCCTGCATGATTTTCAGGACAGCAGCACTTTACAAGTCTGGATCCAGCAGCCCAACATGCTACAAAGAACACAGAGGAGTGAGAAGCCTGGAAGCCCAGCTGGGCGCCCAAGGCTGATAAGACAATCTGATCTAACCATGCAAATACCAGCAGCCAAGTAGAGCATACCTTGGAATTGGGAATGTCAAACCAGACATGTAACAACACAGAGTGCTTTTCTCACAGCTTCTTCAAGCTTCAACAAACTTCTTCTAAGTTTCTTCAACAGATGAACATGTAAAGTGAACAACTGAATTAATCTCAAATAAAAAATAAGAACTAAAAAAATTAAAAAAAAAAAAAAAAAAATAAAAAATAACAACCAGGATTTTAGTTACTAATAGAGAGCCACTCAAAATCTGTTCATGTCTTTTGTGACTACAATCAGGCCAAAAAATCACTAAGCAGAATAGTCCAGTCAGAGATGGCTGAAAGGTACATGTTGATTCAAGCACATCCCTCAGTATTATCCCAGTTGCATCCTCCTTCCAACTGATGCTGTCTGTGCCAACTGGAACTCAGACAGTTGTCCATTAAATGGACTCTCACAGAGTACCATATGCTAAAGCAAATCCAAAGTAAGCAGAAAAGCATAATTTGTGTCCTCAAAACAATGCATAAGCAAGAGAATGTAACAAAGATGCCAGCTAATGAAAATAATCTCTCAAAATAAGTGACGTCTATAAAGCCTTTCACTTCCTTTATACAAGTCACGGTTCTTGAAGATATTCCACCCATATGGCTCTCCAATTCCCAATGTGGAGTCCATCACTACAGGGACTGTGAGATGAAGAGAACTATGTTGCTCCACACTGCACATTCAAATTTATGAGGAAAAGGGGAAGGGAGCAGAAGCTGGAAGAAAAGCGACCATGTTGTATACAGTCACTCTTGCTTGATAACAGATGCAAAGATTCCCTTTTCATGAATGCAAATCTTATGTACTCTATCCAAGATTCACAGCAACAATAGTCTAAAAAAAACCCCACCCCAGCCTATATAATTATGTAAAATGAAAAGTGACTAAACAGTGTGGAAAACTTAGATATTCAAGGATGTACTGCAAGCACCATACCTGACTGAATGACACATGAAAGAATATTACAAGAACAATGATGCAGAGCTCTAATATAGCAAAAGATGGAAGAGATATTGAAGATGATCAAGAAAAAGCACCGTCTGGAACATTCCTTTGTATAAATAGCTGCATTTACAACATGGATTAGGTTTCATATTCATGCAACCACTACGCCCCTGTTTTTGCCAGACAAAAACATGTGAGTTTCTTTTTTAATAATATACATCAGACATTAGGAGATATATACTCCTACAGTAATAATGGAAGCCCAGGTGTTAAAGAGAACCATAGGATCTCCTCCCTTTTAACACATTTTATAACCACAGTAACACACCTAGACTACAGTTTTACCATGTGTGAGCTATGACAATTTTTGCTGCATGTGTTTGAACATTAATGATGGGCCTTAATAGTAATAATAAAAAAGAATCAGGTGTATTGTCTTTATTATGAGGGTATAAGGATTTTGAAACAGAAATATCTGTTCTCTTGTACAAAGAGGAATTTAAAAATGTAGACCTTGCATGTTAGATCTAAGCATCAAAGACCAAATGACTAAAAGTAGAATAATATGAAAATTTGAGAAATGCTATGTGAGTACTTAAGTTCCACTCTAGCATTTGATTTAGTGATAATCCTCCAAAACCAGTTCTGCATCTGATAAACACAGGTTTAAGATCCAGTTGTTGACACATGTTAAGGAAATGAAACACATTCTCCCTATATGAAGTTCACATTTCTCTGGGTGAAACAAAGCACACTTGTAGCTCATGCCTCTAAGGCACCTTTTAAAACACTAAGGAGAACTGAAAGTCATCTACGTGAAGCAGTATCATCTGACATGCTAAAAAGATCTGAGTTAAATAGTTTGACTGTCACATCCACTCTTAAGCCTTTGAAAAATAAAAAAATCAAATTTAAGATTTACACATAAACCTCAAGGCATATAGTTCCTTGACATGACAACTCTGCTTCACGTATCTCACTGCAGAGGTAGGTTGGTTGCTCACTGAATCTCTTCAGCTCAAGCAAAATAGAAGGAGCTTTAATAAAATGAGCAAAGGTAGAAAGTCGGATTTCCTAGAACATCACCAAACCTGACTGATAAGAACCACAATAATAATATACTCTCCTTTAAGAAATTCTCCACTTTTTAAGATGGAAGAGAAATGGTAGCTGGCCTGGCAAGTGGTAATAAAGGCACCCAGTTTGTATCCTTTTGAAGAGAACCCACAATTTAGCCATATACCAGCCAATCAAAACTACTTTGTCCCTCAATTTTTAAAAGCACATAATTCTAAACAATTATGTTACTCAGTGGTCCTGAATATTACTGAATAGCAAATGCATCAGATGGGAAGCTAAACTTTATAATTTAAAACATGCATACACATAAAAGGGGAGAGGAAAAGAAAAAAAGACGCACTTTTTCAAAACAACATACAAAATTACATAGCAACTGTGTAAAAGCTTCTGGACAATTTCCTTTTCCTTGCCTCCAATGAAGGGTTTATTCCAGAGAGACAACCGTCAGCAGACAAAGACTGCTTGTAAACATAGGAACAGAGGAATTGCCATACTGGGTTAGATTAATAGTTCATTTAGTTCAGTAACCTCTTATTTGACAGCAGCCAGCATCAGATGCTTCAGGGAAAGGATGAAGAAATCTCCAGGAGAGCAATTACAAAAAAAACTTTCCCATAAAATTTCTTTCCAGCTCACATCATCTACTGGATGGCTTATACCCTGTAACAGGAGATTTTCTTCTTGTCTTTTTGTTTGGTTTTGCTAGCCTGAATAATACAAATAGTACTAAATAATACTTCAAGCACTGTGGATATCTTCTATATCTATAGTCCATATGTTTTTAATCCTAAAAACTGTTGTCCCTAGCAGAATTGAGAGGCGCAGAGTTTCAAAATCACCAGTTGGCTGCTTAAAATAATATTCCGCTCTGCTTTTAAAAAATTCTCCCTTTTTCCCTGGATCATCCTGTGTAGTTATAGGACCTAGTGTAGCACAGTAAAAGAAAAGCAAAGTGGATATAACTCACCTTCTTCAAGAGTCCCTTCTGTTCTGTTTTTCTCAACACAATTTACTGCAATGACTCTTCAGAAAATTGCTTGGAGAAGGCAGAAATGCCTCCAAAATTCCTTACCCTACTCCAAAAGTTTCAGGTTTCCTTTAGGACAAATATTAGTTTCTCTGTCAAATTTACTTGTTCGTCTTAATTGCTAGTATACACTTCTTCAAATGTCACCCTTATAGTAAACAACTTCCTTGGATTTCAGGGCAAACACTTTTTAGGGCAGGAAAAAAAAAAATCAATTCTTGAATAACAAGTCAAGAATAGCAAGTCATTTCTCCAATTAAGGCATTGACTTTCTACTAAGATTGCACTAGAATTATCTGTATGGTCACTTCCATGTTAAAACCCTAGGTAAATATTAGTAAAAAAACCAATTACATCAATTAATAACAGCAGCTGACAGATAAACACTACCAAGGGGACTCCATTCTCTCTCCAGACAAACACAATGCCAGATTCCAAACGAAGGCAGAAGGGGAATAATATGGACTTGCATCTGCAAGTAAACACTTCAGCTCTGTAAACACCAAGCCATTACCAGCCTGCTTGCCATCCTCTCAACTGGGACACAGCAAGCAAGGTAAGGGGGAAGCTGCAGAAGAGCAGGGACACTGGCTTTCTTTGCAGCATGTCCCATCCATTGACCTCTGGTTGGCTTTAGGGTCACTTGGGATTCATCCACGCTGCCTGAAGTCTGTGGGCTATCTCCAGGATTTTTGGAGAAGGGTGAACATTTTCAGTTTTTCTTAATACATTCACACTGTCCATGTCCATATGTCTTCATTTGCAAGTCAGCTCAAGCATGGAAACGACTAGAGCATGAGCAAGTATTAGACTAAATTATTTCAGCAATCACATTACTTTTGGTAGACTGCCTTTTGCCAAACCAAAGCATCTGCATCTCAGAAATGTAACTTCCAAATACAAAAGCTTTTCAAAGTGTATGAGTTCACAAATGTCTGGATGATGGCAATCCTCCAAACATTATTGCTGCAAATAACACTAGCATAAGCAAATCAGTCCTCTGAAATCAACTCTTAGAAGAACCTGAGCAAGGAAAAGCTAAAGAGGACTTTTTTTTTAATTTTCATTTTTAAACATTCATTTAAACAAAAATAAACAAACATTAATAAACACAAATTCACAGTGTGAATATCATACTTGCAGGTTCCCTGATCTCATTTTAAATTACATTCTTCCATTCAGTTCCACCTATCTATAGTCAAAGAACACAGCAGAAACTCTGTCTGGTCACTGTTTGAGATTCGGGCTAAAAGAGGAGTTAAATGCACAGAAACAGATGTGGATGGAGAGCTAGGAAGACTCACTTTTATTCCCCTCATCTCTTAATGCAGGACCTTCCAAACAAATTCAATGGAAAGATTACATCACGTGGGCAAATAAGAAATGGAAACAGGTCTATATCAAAGGACCAGCTCATACTCACATGTGATCTGCCCCTCCAAAATATCAAATAAATACAAGGGAACCCTGCACAGAGAACCCTCATCCCAGGGCTCCTGATGCTCTTGGGGCTGACAACTCAGATAAGCACTGGGGGACTCCTGCAGGATCTCAGCATGAGTACAAAAAGCAAAGACCACCACCTTTCCGACAGAATAGGAGAGAATTGATCTCAACAGAGCTTCTCAAAGTGTCTTATGTACTAGGCAAGGTGGAGTAAAATGGATGCATTCAGGACTTTACAACTCTCACTATAATATTTTTCTTTATTATTCACACGATTTAGGAGACACTTACTCCATGATCAACAGAGTCATAGGCCCAAAATAACAGCGTTGCGCTATCATCAAAGTGTGAAAAAGAAACTGTAGATCAAGCACCTTCATTGGGATGTCTCTAAAAGGGACAACATGTAAAAAGTGAGTTCAAAAATCCTAGAAACCACTTCTGAGCACCGTCAAGCTGGCTGAAATCTTAAAGAGTTTGGGGGGGGGGAAGGAAAGTGTTGTGACAAGTTATCTAAACAAATGTTAAAAGTGAAATTTGACAAAGATGAAATATCTGCCAAACACCCAAAATATAAATGAAACTGCCATTCAGCCAGGGCCAAATAAAACAAGACGCAGCCAGGCAGTTTCTGACAGAACAGTAAGGGCATTGTTAGGTCTTCTTATAGACCTCCTTTCTTCATGCAAAAAAAAACCAGAAGGGGAAAAAAAAAGGCACACCAGTATGTGGCAAAATGTGCCTCCATTTCAGTGCACACCTCAGGCTCTCTGTATTTATCTGTGAAAGAAAGGGGATGGGGGGTTTGTCCATGATTTCTGCTGAGCCCTGGGGTGCTACACATTCAGGAGGTTTGCAAGGACTGGAGCAGGAGCAGATGTTGCAAGACAACAGGGAAAGTCCAGCAGGAGGAAGGAGAGGGTTTGGGGGAGTGGTAAACTCATCTGAAACACTTAGCAAGACTTTAGGCCTATTTGGTTTCAAAGGCTAATTAGCATTTTGAATAAAGGACCTCTTCACTAAATGTATAACCACCTCATCCTTCCAGTGACTGCCAAAAATCAAAGCTTACAAAATGAACATATGTAAGATCTTTATACTTCTAACAAACAATAAAACAACTTTTCCTATAAATTTCCTAATAAAGAAGCAAAATATAGCGCAGAGAGTATGATGCCAAAAAAAACCAAACCAACAACCCAAAAACCCAACTCATAAACTCTGCAGGTTTTCTGAAGAGTATTTTGATCTTTTTTGAAATGAACAGTAAAAGTAGCATATTCCCTACTACTAGCTTTATTTTAGGATCAATAGGATAGAGGAGTCTACACATTTAATTAGCAGAGAGAATACAAAAGACCATTAATGGAAAACAAAACACATTTTAGAAAAAAAAGGTACAGTATAAATGTTACAGAGAGACACTGATGTGTGTTCCTCTGCTCATGGTAACAGTTCAGGAGGAGTAACTTCTGAAAGTGGTGCACTGACTTCCAACTTCACAGCTCTTCAGGATATTCACCTTTCTGTGACTGCTTAACATGATCTCCTCTATTTATAGAGACTTTTTTTGCAACTGTTATCATATGGTTATTAAAATGAACAGGCAGAATCACAGAAACACAGCAGCAGCCAACACCAGCGACTAAAGAAAAGACGCTACTTCAGCGCACACTTTTGCTTGCAACTTAGGCAGCTTTGAGATTTTTGTTGGAAACATGCCCTGTGCAGGTTAGGAGAGCCCAGTAGCTATGCTGGAAGTGTGGGATGTGGCTGACCCAGGGGTGTAAGCATGACCCCTACTTAAAACAGCACCTAATGTTGGTGCAGGGCACCCACTTCATGTCTGGCCTCCTGACCACCCAAACCAGTGCAGGGCAGCGAGGCTTCACTCCCACTCCAGAGCTGCTCCTGGAAATGATGGAAACTCTCTCAGTCAAGCTGTAGCCTTCAAGCAGCAGGCTCCCTACAAATGAGAGAATCCCTACAATACACCGCACACTCCTTTAGGGATAAAGCCAGATGGAACTCTGCCAAGAAGTAGATCTGACATGGTCACCTCCCTGATCCTCAGTAGGAACCACAGAGTCCTTTGCTGCTAGTGTATGTCTAGAGTAAACTATGACACGTGGTGGTACAGATGAGGAGTAGACCTCTGAACACCCACCTGAAGCTGCAGGTCCCATGACAGGCCAGCCCAAAAATCTGCCTTGCCTAAGGCTCTGCAGATATATAACTTCAAACTTTCTCACAGATAACTAGATCAAGTCCCTTTATATAACCTGGAAACACCTCCAGTGTACTTACTAGAGGTTCAAGATTCTCCCCATGCTGGGCTCACAGCTTGCCTACTGACGGTGTCACTGGTCCCACCCACCAGGTGAATCCTCCAGACCATCAGCAGGGTCACCTGTGTGACCCATTCCACCTGGCCACACTACCTACATCAATGAAACAGCCCCCAAACTTCCAAGATACATCTGAATGCACTTATATATATACTGAGCCACATTGGTTTTTGAGAGTTTATGTCCTCAGACATAAAGAATCCATCATTTTAGTCTCAGCTTGCATCATAGCTATTTCCTCACAAGTGTCCCATGTGTTTCTTCACAGGCTGGTTGTAGTTGCATTACATTTTAACTAATTGTACACGTAAGAACTGGATTTTATACAAATTCACTTTTGCAGTTTCCAGCTGCACAGCAGAACAGCCTTTAGTCAGACTTTAAAAGAAGTTCAGCTTTCTTCTATTATAAATGCAGATCACAATAAATTGAAGAAAGCCTAAACGTGTTCTGCTTTGTTTACAGGATGCAAATACTTTTACATGATGACAAACAGGGTTAAGGGGGAAAAAAGTATTTATTTTAAAATTTAATTGTTGATTTAAGCTTTATTTTAAACGTGCTATCAACCTCTCCCCGACTTTATTTGAGTCTATTAATTACCCAATTAACATTTAAAAATCATCATATGTCCTCTGTCGCTGGTTTTACTACTTTTAAAACTTGAGTCTATTGGGAGTGCTGGAGTCTGGAGTTCCAGACAGGAGGGGATGGCCAGTGCTGATCCATAGGGTGAGCATAAGCTCCTGCTGCTGCAAAACCATTCTAGCGCCAAGCAGCTGGTACGAAGTGGGTGTGAGCCAAGAGCGTAAACACCAACTGAAGTAATCCCCACAACTGGAGCTTCTAAAAGCTCAAGAAATAAATCCTAAGAAAAACTGAAATAAAAAAATTGTATATACAATTCCCAAACCTAAGTTTTCCACACCTCCAGATCAGTTCTCATCAGAGGACATCTAACAGGGACAGAAAAGGCATCTGTGGACCATTCAATTCTTTATACAGATCCTTTCTTACTCTTGTAGCCAAAAAATGGCAACCAACAGATGTTCACATAGGGCTGGAAGCAAGCCTCACTAGGCACCAAGGCACCATCCAGAATGACAGACCTGGGCACAATAAGACCACCAGAGCTCATGGGGTCAGTCAGATGGAAAAACTGTAATTCACAGAGGCAGAAGTGGCAGTTTTACAAACCAGGACTTCTCCATAGAAGAGCACTTCAGAAAGACCATGAAACAGCTCTAACTTACATTTTTTTTTAAGGTGTTAGTGAGGAGGGAGATGACTATATCGCATAAGGGGAATCCCAAAGCTGCATCTCACCTCAATGAGACTTGAAAAGAAACACTGGCAAGCTAACAAACTTCAATGCTTATTACTGCCAGTAGGATTTAAGGGGTTCCTGAGGAAGATATTCCTATCTGTTAGGTGTAAATGTCTGTTAGGCAGACACAAAGCCCTCATCTTAAAGCTAGGACTGAATTAAATCCATCTCAGAGAAGAAGCAGCTCAAAGGTCAAGATAAGAAGGCATAAGTGTACTTTTTTGTTCTGCAATCTCAGCTTATTGCTTATAGTCTACATGGGAAAAATAAATCCAGAGACCACATTGCCTGTTTTGTATTTTAATTAAGTAAGTGCCTGGAAATAAGTTATAGGTTTTTTCCACTGCCTTCTCTTGCTAGCTGCCCAAACACAGGCCTTTCTATAACCATGTCACGGATCAAGAGATTAATTAAATACAAACAAAAACCCTACTGGAACATAAGCTTATTAAAATGTCTCTACCAATTTCACCTTTCCATCTCTTTTTAGAAATGAATACATCCTCCTTTGACACAAACCCCCATGTTCTCATGTTCTGTAATCCCAATCTCTCTCTAGATATCCATGGTTTTTTGCCATTACAGCATATGGTGTTTCAAAGAGGGTCTGATGTTGCCATTTTCCTGCTCCATTCCCAGAGACTCACAGACTGAATTCCATTCATTGTGGGCAATTTTTTTATGTCCGATTTACCAACGCGCTCTGCAACTATTTAGTGTTATGAATGGCTATTGTTAGCCCGTTGGTCTTCACTCCTTTAAAAAAGAAGCTTTTGGGGGCATTATTTTTTTGGTTGGTTGGTTTTGGTGTCTTTTCTTCAGTACTTTATCAAAGTAAAATACTTTTCCAACCCTCCGGTGTTGCAGACCCACGTTTAATTGCTGTGCTGGGTCTTGCTGTTACAGCAGCCCATACCAGTGCCATGCTTCCAATCTGTGGCTGAAACAGAGCTGATAACCTACTGATGTTCTCGTTGTTGCTGAGCCGGGCTTGCACACCAGCAAGACCTTCTCTTGTGCTCACTGTGCCCTGCACAATCCCACTCCAGTGAACAGGCTGAAGCAGGCATGAGGCTGGAAGGGGACACAGCTGGGACAGCTAAACAGCGCTGACCAAAGGGATAATCCAGGTGACATGATGTTGTGCTCAGCAATGAATGCTCATAGAATAGAGGAGGAAGGGAGAATGTTCACGCTTATGGTGTTTGTCTTCCCAAGCAACAGCTATGTGTGTTTTTCAGGAAGGAGCTTGATATCTGAGAGCAGCAAATGAATTACTCTTTCTGCTTTGCTTGTGTGCACAGCTCTTGCTGTCACAATTAAAATGTCATTATCTTGATCCACAAATCTTCTCACCTTCCTTGTATTTTCTCCCTGTCTCATGGCACAGTGCAGGAGTGAGCAGCTGGGTGAGCAACTGGCTGTTAGCCACGGTTAAACCAACACAAGGCTGCAACTGCCAGTGATTTTCTTCTCGACCTCCTTCTTCATCTCTAGTTATCTTCTGTTTAATTAATCTAATTAACCCATATTAAATTAGCAGATCAAAGAAATGTCTTGACATAACAGCTGACTTGGTTAGCATCGCTGCATGCTTGGAATCACAACAGATTTATGCAAGATTACTGGCTGAAGCTGGATGCCCTCCTCAGGCAAACCTTTCTCTCTAATCCACAGAATAAATGTAATGTTTCAATTTATAAGAATCATTTCAGGCTATCCTTAGGAAAACAAAAGACAATGATGGTACAAATTTGATATAACCACCTACATTTATATGTACCTTCCTCCATTTCTACACATGACAACAGAAAAGATATCAGAACTTCAAGATCCCTGGTTGATCCAGGTAGTAGTAACACAATTAAGTTGTGTTGGTTGTATGTGGTGGACAGGATGCTGGCAGATGCCAGAGGAACGACCCTGAGAGCTATAAAGTTGCTCATATCTTTGTTGAATGAGCATAAAGGCATTAATAACCCAAAACTACTCACTTAGGCACTTCAGAGTTGTACATAACCACGTAGGGCATAGGGGAGAGGGCTGCTAGATTGTATCTTCACATCTGACAGTGATTTGCTGGTGACTTCAGGAAAGTCATTTGAACTCCATCTGACTCAATTTTTCCATTTGTGAAATGGAAATCAACATGCACTTCCATTTTAAGATAAGTGAAATACTCAAGGCTGGCAACATCATTAAGCATAAGTAACTAATATCTATTAGTACCTGGTGTACTCGATTGTCCCTTTAAGCAGTTTTCCTAGGGGCATGGGGAAACATGACTTACAGTTCAGCACAGATAACAACTTCATTTCAATAGCCATTCTGAAAAGGGCAACGTACATGCTCCTAAATGAATTCCACACCCCAAATCAATTCAATGCCTAAGAAGAAAAAAGTATCCACTAGAAAATAAGGCAAGGTATTCTAAGAAGGTTGTTTTATCTATCTGATATGTTTCCTGCATCTCACAGTGATTTACTGTAATAGGTAGTAACTAGTGTACATAATATCTGGTTTTTAATAACCACATTTCCATTATATTTCATTTCCCAAAGGGACTATTTGTGTTTTTTCATATCTTTTAACTGTAAAACTGTAAACTGCTATAATCAAGTTCTCCTTTCTCTTGTATTCTGGACATCCTCAGTTGATTATAATCACTGCCTGCTGAACTTGTCTTCAAAATGTTAATCATGAATTGAAATAAAAATTGATATTATTACATTACATACTGCCTCATTTGTTCACTGTTCTTACCCCAGGAGACCCAGAATATGAAGATCTATGAAAAAGAAAAAAAACCCAGAAAAGTAAAAAAAAAAAAAAAAAAAAAAGTAAAGAAGAAAAAAAAAGAAAACCAAGCCAAATCAATCAACCAACCAACAAAAAAAGGCCAAAAACTGGCTCTGAAAAGGACAAGAAAACAGTTGAAAAAAGTGAAAGCCCATGCTGTTCTCCCTGATATCTGTAAAAGACATGTAGGCTCTGAAAGTGTGTTTCGAGGTACTTGTGCAACATTCACTGTAACTCTGTATAAAATAAAGTATATTTAAAAATAGTTCAACTGGCACACCTGTATATAGTACACTACTCTTTTGGGAACTAGGTACTTGCTCCCACAACCATCAGAAGAACTGCAAGAGGGGAAAATATTTTAGAAGGTGTCCGAAAAAACCCAAGTGCCTAAGTGTGTAAATCACGTTGTAAATTCATCTGGACCTTTCAAACTGAATCCACATTTAGGGGACTGATAGTTCAGAAAGGGTCACTGGATAGGGGTGTACTACTTGACGACATCCACAGTGACATCCTCAGCAGCCTCATACATGGCATTTCAGAGGTTTCCAGGAAGTTGGGAAGATCCAAAATCCTTGGTTTAACTTATACCCAACTCAAAAGATTCATGCACGCACATGCACACACACAGTGTTTTAGTTTTCTCTGCTTTAATACGGAAAACTAATAGTACAAACTAACAAAAACAAACTCCAGTGTGGTCCATCACTTTATCTTGATCAGTACAACCAAAAGACTGGCTATACTTGCATCCAGAAGACCAAGACGCAACCATAGCCTTCTCAAAAACAAAGATCTCCCTTGAAAGGATTTTTCTGGAACACCTGGAAATTAACTCTCTGAAAAATCTCCCTGTCCTTTAACTGGACACTGTCATCAGAGGCAATTAACATTTCTTAGCTTCCTCTCAGGAAGAAAGGTATGAGTATTTGTAAGGTAGATTTGAGAAAACCACACAAATGAAAAGTTGGCCAGATAAATTCAGCCAGATGGAAAGCAAAATCAATGAACTAAAAGCATTATTAATTGAGACAACTGAATATGGACAGAGGCACAACTACTGACAGAATTGAGGAGATAAAGCAGACAAACCATTATCACCAAAAGTAAATAACATTGAACCAATCAGATATGATCA
Source organism: Myiotriccus ornatus (assembly GCA_036023395.1). Taxonomy (NCBI): domain Eukaryota; kingdom Metazoa; phylum Chordata; class Aves; order Passeriformes; family Tyrannidae; genus Myiotriccus; species Myiotriccus ornatus. Next base: position 38,376,674 of record JAYRBT010000082.1, on the reverse strand, counting down.
AAGGAGCATGTATATAAGTACTGGTGATATTACTTCTGAATTTGATTTATTTTATCTTAAGTCACAGTGTATATCATTTAAGCAAGCCAGTTCCTTCCAGGTATCTTGTTAATATCCTTTAACAGGAACAGGACTGGATGCCCAGACAGGAACAGATCAAATGAAAAGGAAAAAAACACCCCTAACTAGATAGAAAGGCACTATAAATTCAGGATAGCTAACAAATGTCCTATATACAGTAAAGCAAGAGGCCACCATTATCATACAGTCTGGCCTATCATAAACATGGGGCATGTATTTTCCCCCAGAACTAGGATTAATGCAATTCTGTACATATATAAAGGAAAATACTTCAAATGGTGGCAAGTTCCTCACTTCTCCCATTAAACTCTTCCCTTTTCCTCTCCATTTATGGTTTCAGTGTGCATACTTAGAGAACAACTGTAGACCTGATACCCATGCTGCAGGGACAAGACCCATGAAGTTCCTGCCTGTGTAGGAAGACTGACTTTCTTCTGGTCTGATGTGTCAAATACACCTCATTTAGATCCCTGCTCCAAAAAGAGAGGTCTGTAAGAAAATCTGATCTAATATGAATGCAATATCCAGGATGTGGTAGGTAGTATCCTTCATTTTAAGTAAGTATCAGACAGGACAATGGTTCTTATTTCAGGATAACATGAGTTCACAACAGCTGTTGAGTATTTACACTCAATACTATTTATCATTTCTGGCAATAACAGTTTCCAAATTTCCCCTGCAGTTGCAACTCCATGTCCTAATGCATCTGTTTTTTCATCCCAGGCTGAGGTCTACTTTGATAACTGTAACTATGCAGAGCATATACAAACATGATAAGGAGAACATACATCACAAGTACAACTACAAATACCAAGTGTTCTTCAGGAGCGAGAAGGAAAATGTAGGGAAACATACTAAATGCACTTTTAGGTGCAACTGATTTAGTCACAGCTGAGTCCAGCTTGGCCTTTATGAGCTGCACCCACAGTTAATCTGTGTTCAGTAGCTGTCATGAAAAACTAACATATCTCAAGAAGGCAGAATATATTCTCTTCCGGCTCGTGTCAGTTAATATTCAACACTCCCAAACAGCACACCTGCCTAATTCTCCCAAGTTATCATTGCATTATAAAGTTATGGCACTTTTACCAAAGCTCACTAAAAATGCCAGAAAGAAGCACATTCACTGTCATCTTAATAGTTCTATATAACCTACGAGACAAGCGGCAGTGTGCTCCACACCTGGGAGGTGGGTGCGCTCTATTGTAATGCAATCGTTTGCCTTTTATTTCTTTGATTATGGATGTTAAAACCTTAAATACAAAAAGAAAAAAAATAAAAATTAAAACTCCGCATAAAGTACTCTACAGAAGCAAAGGCACTAATAATAAGGTATTTACTGGGTATGGTTAGTCATCTCATTTTGGTTTTACTACTCAATAATGTTTTCATGGAAATTACAAAGGATACGTATTCCTGCCAGACCTGAAATTATTTGTAAAAACGTACAGTATTCCACTAACATTTCTGCAAGTCTGATACTACAACTGGCAAACAATCTTTCCTGGCTTTGTGGCTTTCCTAACAAAAAAAAAAAAAAGACCATTAAAAAACGAGTGCTGCAAACTTCGCAACTATGCTGTGTTTCTTGTCATGCTGGGATTAGTAATAGCAGTGCTATCAAATATTACTGTGCAATAAAACCTGTGGTTTGCATTTAGATTACATTTGATTTCTTCATGCGGAAAATGCATGCTCTAATTTTCCTCTTACAGTAAAATTGATAATACATAGAATATAACATCACAGTAGATGACACAGTCTACAAGGTAGGCATGACTTGTTTTATAGTCATAAAGCTTGTACTTCTGGTTGTGATTTTATGACCCAGGCATACAAAAAAAGAGAACAAAAAAGATATTTATAAGTAAAGGCATACAACAGTAAATAGAAAAGGAGACCAAGTTACAAAACAGATTGACCTGGATATAATCAGAACCAAACAGCTTTCACAAAAACTGCAAACTTAGCACTTGAATACCTCACCAGTCAATAATGCAGGTACAGCAGCCTTCTTTAACAAAAGAAAACAATTCTAGGCAGGAAGAAAAGGAATGTAAATAGGACAGGCAGCATCTCCTCCTGAACTGATACAAAGGGGGGAGGAGTATTTCTGTAAATGCATAGTACTTTTACCTAATTAGAATTGTTGTAGATATAGTTCTTTAGTTTTTATCTTGCTAGTAATAAATCCTAATATTATTCTCCCCAGTCAGATATCTTTTGTCTGCATAAACCTTCTCTCAACTTATAGCAATTGTGTTGGGTGTGAGAGAAAATTGACCCAGAGCCAACCCATGACACCAGGAAAAAATAGTTCTTTGAATATATTCTGTTAAAGCTCACAATATCATTAAATGGCACCTCAGCTTCCCTCTTCTTCCACAAAGTAGAAATCATCTATCACTATTTTCTTCGTACTAAGTAATCTCACAAAGTATTCATTTCAGCAGTATCTTTTGCAATGTTTCAGATAAGCTTCTATAAGCATCTAGGGTCTTATTAGCTAAAAAAAAAGGAGGTTCACGGTGCACACCGTCTCCATGGGGACACTGCACATGGCAAAAGCTGTGAATAGAGCACTGCCATCACTGAAAGGCAGTAGGGAAGAATTATACAATAAGGAATGACAAGCTCATTAACATGTAAAATCCATAGCCCTATATATACTGTTATATTTTTGTACATCGTCACATTAACAAATTGCTGTTTATTAGGCATGATTTACTGAGTCGAGCATAACAGAGTTGGGCACTAGCTGAGACAAAGCAGCTGGATGCAAAACTAATGCAAACAACTAAGAGGAGAGTGATGTCTTAACTGCTTCTCTGCATAGCTTGATCCACCAGCCAACAGATTAACTGATTACACATCATAACAAAAATTTCACCTTTTCCTACACTGTAACAATTTCTGAATAAATACAAAACACAGTCAAGCTTGACAAACTCATACATGAAGAGTTGCAAAATGATTCCTCACCTCCACAGAGGATGGTGCTGCCAGTGTTTAAAAGACATTATCTTTTTATAATGCACTAGTGTTCTTACATTCAGGTCAACCATGAAAAATCACAAACTGCAAATGTATTCATTTCTTACTATTTACATCCACTTCAAAGTACACATTTGTCTTATTACTATCCACATGTTATCACTGCATTACCTTATTCATCTGAACTCATAGCTCTTTCCACTGCAGTCTCACTATGGATGCACACTTCAATCCAAAGAAACAAAATCCTGACTGCACAAAGCCAATGATAACACCATGCTCAAAGCTCAAGAATTCAGCAGAATTGTGAATTCCCCACAGAGACCATCACAGGGTAGTCTCCCCACAAAGCTTAAGTCCTGACTTGCATCCACTTTCTTGCTCAGGCTTTGCCTCTGGTTAAGAAGTGCCAGTATCAGGAGAAATGCACTTTAATTATACATTATAAACAACATGTGTTAACAGCTTATGGACTATCATGCTTCTTTGCTTTTTCCTTTTTAAGGAAAAAAATACTTTAAAAAGGTATTTTGGTCAGGAAGAAAAAGAAAACAGGAATCAAAGCTCTGGATATTGGTTTTTTTCATGGAGGAAGAACAACGAAAAGGCAGCAGTTCTTACAGACAGCAGAAGATGAAGGTTATTTACTGTTTTAGTACAGCCTTGAGACCCTAAATTTTAGTTCACATTAACCAAAATTAAAACTCACTGCAGATTATCAAGTTTCATGTGTTTTTTCATTACCCTTATGCAAAATTTACTTTGGCGCAGTACAGGAGTGCATTATTAATCAGCATAGATTTGTTTTAAAAGTAGTCTCTATTTATTCAGGGGTAGGACCGACTCCAAATCCAGGCTGTCTTTTCCACATGGAATGCAAGTGTATCAGATTTGGTATTTGATTTTTCAGCTCAGCTGTGAGGTACAAAATGAACTTTGGAAAAAAAACTGAGTTAGAGGCTACATGGTAGCAGAAAAAGAAACCACAGTATTTTACTTTTTTTTGTGGTGGTTTCAGGTATCAAAGTGAAAATGTCAAATGTCTCTCACCACACCCATTACAGTAAAATCTCAGACTCGCTGAAGACAATGACGCTTTGCTATTGGCATTAAATGAATCCGGTCTCACCCACCCATGACCAAAAAAGACACACTATCATTTCAAAATCTCAGTCACTTCTCTCTCCCCTTTTTGCAGCATTTTCAGATTTATACCTCCCCTGTTTATTCTCATATTGGAGTCAATTAGCAGCTATAACATAGCTAACTAAGCAGATCTGTGCAGTTTTAGCATGAAGGCTTTAAAATCACTGCAAGCTATTTTGATGAAAAGAGAGAATATTTACCACCAACTATTAAGCATGAAGTTTGAGGAAACAGAAGAGGCTTGTAGGAGGATTTGGTAACGTAGTTTATTGCTGTTACTTTTCATATATGAAAAGAAACTGCCTCTGAAATCTCTGACGAAAATGCAAATAGATGTTCTTGGAAGGCAGTACAAGCCAAATGCAAGTTACAAAGTCAGATAGCTTGATCTTAAGGATTTCATCACAACTAAATCCACTGATATCTCAATAGTGTCACACTAATAGATGTGTAAAATCAGAATCTACTTGTCCAGTACTGCTGGAAAAAGAGACAATAGAGACACACAAGAGGATTTTCACATGAGTCTTCCCCATAAATGTGTGCATGAAACCCAGAGATGAAATCCTCCGCAAGAACTCACAATACTGTCTTCCAGGCAGTGATAACCTCTCAGTGGTCACAATAGGTATGTTTGTTGAAACAACTAGATGGGAAAAAAAGGCATCCACTCTTGAGTGATTCTGCAGAGCAACATGCCTACACCTAACACAATGGAAAACCTATTCAAGAATAGCTAATCGGTGTGAAACTGTGACTGCAGAATGCTGTTAGAAGCAGTGAAAACCAAAAATCCTCTGAATTAAGTGTTCACTGAGCACGTTAAAGCTTTAGGTAGGCATCTCTCAAACCATCCACCCACATACCTGGGGGTGGTATCCACGTGATAAATTGCATTTAACATGCACCTGCACTCTACCTACTAATCCATCCTCACCTTGGCTACTTCTAGCATTACAAATCTCCAAGGTATTTCAAACAACCACCTTCTGCAAGGAAGAATTTCTCCTCAGAAGTGTATTGTCACGAAGCCAGGAAAGATTTAAGTTCAAGTGTACTGCAGTTCAAGGTGGGTAGAAATAGGATCTTGAAATTCTTAGAAAACTAAGTTTCTATGGGGTTTCAGGATTATTACTATTTCTAGGAGATGGAAATATAGGATTTCTAAAAGGAAAATTCATAGTTCAGTCACTAAGTGACTCTGAGATGTATATACATATACACAGCCGAGGATGGGGTCAAGTGGTAAACTCCTTTAGATACTGACAAAAAGATAACATGCACAGCTACTCTTGGATCACCCAAAGGCAAGACCACCATTTCCTCAAGCCAGACAGACCCATCACACAATTGCCCTCACTGACAGCTTAGAGTCCAAGCAAAGCTCCTTACCAACCAACAGCTGCATAGAAAACTGAGGCCTCAACAAGGGGAACAGACCCTTTAGTTGTTGAACTTCAAGAAAACCTACGGTGTTTTGAAGGCTCAAATTAAAGGTGCAATAAATGTATGGAGGAAATGCCAATTTTTTCCTCAAAATACCACAGCCACTCTCTCTTTCATGACATAGCAACTTACAGAGAAGCAAACACTCACTTCTTGTCTCCAAAGTGTGTGCTCTGTGGCGGTTTGAAGAAGTGCCTGGAGCAGTAACAGAGGTCCACAGAGACATCTACCCATTTCCAGAGTACAGAGTGCACCTCCTTTGGCAGGCATGAAAAATCTCTGTCTCAAGATGAGAGAAAGAAGAATTTTGTGGGAAGGCCAGTTTATTATTATTTCAACTCTGGCTGGGCACCAGGACTGGACCGTGAATAAATTATGCCAGGATATATGCTCAAAGTTAGCTTCCCTAGCAGTTCTGCACAAACAGAAATCAGCAGGAGTCCAGCATGTAGAACGGCTTCCGAATCGGGTCATTAATCTGTGCAAGCAGAAAAACCTACCCAACAAACACATTAGCAGCCACCGCACCCCAGGTTACAAGGCTGAACTATCATGCAAATTGATACACATCTCCCACCTCCTCGAGTCACAGAGGAAGGCACAAGCAACCTACAGGGGAGAGAGCACAGAAAAACCAGGGATGTGCACTCCTGGTGAGGAGCAATGGAACAGGACAGATTTATTCAGGCACTATGATGATGACATGGTATTGCTTTTTTTTCTCCTACACCATGTAAAGTATTCAGAGATGGTCACATCCTGAAATGGCTTGGCTCTAGAAATATGGTTGTTGCCACAAAAATCCTTGCCACCTTGAATAAGCACACAAAACCACAAGGGCAGAAGGCAATTCAAAGTTTTAAGTACACAGAGACACACAGATTAGCCACAAACATCTTTTTTTCTTCTACTTCTTTGATGATTTTTCAATAAACTAAGCAATCTCCATCTGATGTCCAGTCAAAAAGCTGATTAGTTAGATGATTCCTTCCAAGTTTTTAGGAAGGGCAGTCTTGAGGTCTTGATTTGAAGGACAGACCAGCAGTTTTTTTCATAGTTTTATAGGATGCTATTCCTTAATAATAGTGTAAATGGAGCAGAGTTGAGAGGCCTTTCCATTTTGAAGGTTGGGCTCAAAACAGAATTTTTTTTTTTTTTGAATACTGATAATATTGCAGGCATGAAAGGATTTTACTCTTCTAGTCCCTAGACAAAAACTAAAATCTCTCTTTAAAGTAACTACAAACAGGGTAGACCAAAGCGGGACAGAAAGACATATCTCTCAGACACTGTTTCTATCATAAAAACACCCATCACTTACACCAGCCCAGAAAAAAACCACATATGAGGCAAGTTATGAAATGAGAACAATCCTATGTAAATCATCTAAATGCATGACTATATAACCAACAAACATGACCTGTGTTAACACTGGCTGGCACCTTTTCAGAGGCTTCAGGAAACGACAGGGACTACGGAGAGTAAGAGGAAAGAAGTGCTGGCTGAGCGATGCACCTGCTCCCTTCCTTCCCCTTCCCATTTTGCATAGAAAAATTTACAAAGTTACAACTCTTTAAGTGCACATTAAACTTATGCCCTTTTACATTGACATGACTCTAAAGACATTATAGTGGATGTAAAATACTATACTACTATTCAGGAGCATTTCTGCAGTACCAGATGGTGAAAAGAAGCCCTTGTACAGTGAGGAATTCTACTTTATATCTCTAGCTTTAGAACTTATTTAGCTGTGATTTTCATTTCCCTGAGTATGATAAAAGCACAATGATGATACTTGTCAGGAGAGCATGTTTAAGTAAAAACACCTGCTAATTTTCACATATATGCAGAAATACACAATTTACATAAATTTATAAACACAAATACTTATATATGGATACATATATAATTGGAATACATAGAGATATGAACAGTATACACATAAATATATATAAAACCTCCTGAGAATACAAATTACCAAGTGTGTATAAGGGAACAACTCTTACTCTCACCAGAAATCCCAGAATCAATTCTTGAAGTAGTGGTAGTGTAAGTTCTGCTTCACACTGAAGAACAGTCAGTGAACAAAAGTTTGAACTGTTTCAGCTGAGCCTGAAAGATGCTTATTCATCAGTTCGTTGCAAACGGCTCATTTAATTCAACCTCAGAGGCATTCACTCTCCACTTTTCAACCTCAGAAAGCAGTAACCTAGCTAAGGAGGTTAGATGCAGTATCATCAGCTCAGATCAAATGTATGCCAATGAACAGCTGAGACTTAAATTTATGCCCAGCACGGTTACACGGACATGAAAATGAACAGTAGATATAATCGGTTTCAGCTAGGTTATGTATTTTTGCTTCTTCTTGAAGAGTTTCAGAGTGACAAATATTGAACAAAAAAAATGAAATTAAAGTCAACCATGGAAAAATTAATCTAGCTGCCAGGAAGAACTGACTCAGGTTCCATGACAAACACAGATACATATTCAAAATTAACTTTAAAAACGCTTCTAAATTCAACTAATGTGCTATAAAATGACAAATGTATGTATTATACGCACCAATTATAAAACATTGCAGCAAGTATTAACTACATGCACAGACCTTATGAGCACCTTGGGAGCAGGACAGTGGAATAAATAAAGCAATCTTGAAATTCACAGACATTGCATTTTCCCTGAACTAAAAGAGGGAGTGAGGTGTTTAGGGGGTTCTGACTTTTTTTTTTTTTTTTACAAATAAAAGAGAAAAAAATTCAGCAGATCCTTTGAGAATTGGTAGGTTAAGTCTAGAAGTAGAATATTTACCAGAAAATTAAACCTACCAAAATCTCACAATATCTGCTTTTATCAGAGACTCACCTATTTCCAGAAAGATGACAATCATTTATAAATCCATTTCCACAAGAAAATTATAAAAATCCTTCTGATGTCCAGTGCTCGGTATTCAGTATTTGTCCCCAGCAGACACTGTTGTTAAACAAAATGGGAAGCAGCCTTCAAAGCACCCAGACAGAAAAGCAAATCCTAGTCTCCCTGTAAATCCTGCAAAAATACATCTCGTTCACTTGTGTGGATCTCTTTATTGCAGTTGACATGGGCTTGCCCAGGGGACTAACTTGTTGTTCCATAAAGATTCTTAAATAGGCACTACTGATGAAACATTTAATCCAAGCCCTGGTATCAAATGGCTGCTATTGCCAGTGACAGTGATAGAAAAATCTATTTGCCAATTAAATAACTGCATGCAAAGCTATGACTGTTTATTATACCTTTTAACATAGTTCAGCTGGTTTGGATCGCATCCAGTGAGCTTCATATTTTACAAAAACTGCATTCCGTATAACTTATAAGCAACATGCTTTAAGCCTTCGTTTTTTAAATACACCTTTTCACTCATGTTGTTATGAAGTGTTTGCTTGGGCAAGGGAATACATTTTACACAGAAATGCCACTTATATCATTCAGCTATACATATATATTGCGTTGGACCTCTCTGTGTTGATAATGAAATTATGATTTATGTTTAGAATATAAGATTGTATTTTAGTTGTTGGAAAAAAATCCCCACTTTAAAAACTCGCTGTGTTTACTTTAAATGCTACAGATGTAAAAAGCTATTCATTTTTTTGTAAAACTAAAGGAATACATTTTGATCCCATGAGTCTAATAAAACTCTGTATAAACATAACAATAGGGAAAGCTAAGATGAATAGTTGAGATGAGCACTTAAGCCCTGGACTTCATTTCAGTTGGACTTCTACTATGCCAGGAAACAAGAAAACAAGTGAAGGGGCAGTAATTAAAAGGGATTTAAGATTAGTGGCAGTGCTACACCCACGTGTGGAACACCACTAAAATAGGACAAAGCACTCAGTTTGACAAGGCTGTAATTTCATAAAGGTCAGAAGGGTGTAAACTGCATCTCAGAAAAGTCATCTTTGCTGACAGCAGCTTAAGCATATGCTTAACTTGAAGTAACCATATCTTAACATGTGCTTTATGTCAAGCATGAATATACATCTTTGGGACATAGACTGTATTTTCGTTTCAACTTAGTATGGGGAAAAAAATGAAGTCACGCTAATGTATAAAATAGTATTGAATAAAAATGAGATAAAAATACTGGAAATTGCAGAATATACAGCTGAAATGAATCCCTTTCCATAAGTAGTGAAGAAGACAGACTAAGTTGAGATTTTCTTTTCTTTTAATCACAGGAAATTTTTTTTTCCCCTTGATCTTAAAAAAATTGCCAAATGTAAGTTAGCACCTTGCTCCTATTCCCCACTGCTATAAATCTAGTATAAACTAAGAAAAAAAATTACACATAGTATTTCAGAATGAACATTTGATGCTTCTGCATTTTGTATTAAGATTTAAGTTACTATCTGCAGTTTTAACTTTGTAACTACTTTGTCAGGATAAGTTGTAGTTTCTTCTGTATCAATTTCTGGAGAAAATATTTCCATCTCTATCAGATCAAAATAATATATAATCTATGGAAAGCACTATTTCGAATTTCATATTTAAGCATTATTCAAGGAAATTATTTATGAATTTTAATAACCCTTTTAAAGTACATAGGCTGAAATTGGGTAGGAAGCTTCACTTGGAGACTTTCTGTGAGGTAAATCAACTAATTTCAGCATGCTGCTCTACCATAGCTTTGTAAGAACACAAACTGTAGTGTTATCTTTGACTGCATTAAATTTAGCCTCTAAAGTAGAAAAAAAACCCCAACAACCAACGGTTTGTCTAGCAAATAAAGCTAATGTTGCTATGTCACATTACAATATCTCTCTTCCTATACTTTATGGCTATTCATACGGGAAAAAGTCCAGACTGTCAGTGCTTAAAAACTGCATTTGAGCCTCCTTACTTCCTTTAGTTCTCCCTGCTGGGCAGAAATTTTTAATCACAGAAATACCTCCCGTAACTCCATCTCATATCCAACATAGTTATGCTCAAATGCAAGCACAATCACTTTGTTGTAAAAATACCTTCTGAGCAGAGCCAACTGGAACCCATTAGGTTCGCATCTGAGCAACATATTTTTGTGAAGGATACGAGAAGACAGGAGGATCTGCAGAGACACCGAGACCCCAGTCCTGAAAACGTGGGAGTTTGTGTTTCACAGTATGCAGGTGAGTGCCACCTCTGAGAGACTGCAGGTGCTCTCAGGTGCTTCCTCCTCTGCACTAGACCACAGCCAGAATGCACAAGCTGCAGGAAAAAAATATTTCCTAATTTTCCTTAAAAAAGGTAAATTTTAATAGTTTTAAAATTTTTGATTTTTTTTTGTAGTTTTGAATGAGACATTTTTATGCTAAATATTCATCAAAATCTCACTTAACATTTTAGACTTTGTAGCACATTTCTTTAATGAGCTCAGCGCCAACTCACATTCATCAAACACTTTGGGAACTTCTTATCTGTTGTTTTCAAAGTTTCTCTTTCAAATACATATCAGCAATCATCAAACTTTTATTTCATTCTTCTAGGATTCTTATCTCTAGCATCTACAGTTCTACTCATTTATTAGTGCATAAAATATCTTTAAATGTGCCAAACATATCTGAATAAATATACTTCAACATAATTAGCAATGCATAAACTATTCCTTTTTTTTTTGATGTATCACAATGAATACATTGGCTTTAACATCTATTCTCTTGATCAGTCGTTTTGAGGTGGTCTACTTTTGTTTTCCTGACTTTCACAAACATGCTTGCAGCCAGTAAGAGACTCTTCACTATGATTAATGGCCTCCCATTGGGTATACAGAAAATTTCCCAGCCTGGTTCCCTTGAGAATGCTCCACTACATGGATTTCTACGCAAAGCTAGATTAAAAGAGGAGGAGCAATAGCTATAGTCCACCTACCCCACAGCCATCAATTATATACAGTTATAAATCAAAGTTTTCAGCCAGAACAAAGCCTAGTGTGGCAAACAAACAAGGGCGTTCACAGCAAATTGTTTTGAAGCAGAATAAAACTCTTGATAGAAACAATGGGGAAAGCAAAGCCACTGTCAATATCACTATAAAGTTCCGTTGATTTATTAAGAATTGGACACAGTGTATCCAATTACTGCTGAATTAACTTAAACAGAAAGCAGCAAGTGGAAAAATAAGCAAGGAGACGGTTTTCTCTTTTGAAAGGAAAAAAATCATGCAATTCTATATCATAGTTAATTGAAGCAGTAACATGAATCATAAAGTATCTGTACTTTAACTCCCTGTATTTGTGTTTCTTGGCTTTTGGTTTTAAGCTCTCTCTTTTACGAAACGCTGGTATGTCTATCTCATCCATATTTCATCTCCGGTCTGTTTGTTTTCCTGGCTATTTCTGCCTCTATGCCATAGGTGATTTTGATCGGTTTGGATATTTTTAAATACCCTTCACACACAATCTGCTTTCAAAGAAGACAGCAGAAAAAAACACTAGGGGACATGGAGACAAAAGACTGTTAGCATCACTCCTCACATGTATCTTCCCTTCTGGGCAACGTGAATTATCTACGAGGAGTTGGGTCCCCTTTTTTTCAGACATTTAAAACTCCACTTTCTGATACACAGCAATTTTTTGAAAGCCAAAGAATATAGCCAAAATCAGTCAAAATGCAAGTAAGCTCCAGCCAAAAAATAGTTGATATTTGCTATTGCACCCAGTCCTCACTGCAGAACGTATTTCACATAGACTTTTTCTCCCTCTGAAGAAAGAGATGCTTGAGAAGAGTGCTCAGTTAATTTTCAGCAAGTGAAAAATTAAATTTTTACAACTCTGACTAAAGCTGCACAGCCAAAGGCAAAAGCCTTTAGGATGACTGCGCTTTCCTGTGAGACAAACCTTGCCCTACACATTTTCCCCTCCTCGTGCTACAGTCCTCCAGCACCCTAAATTTGGAGGTAGATGCAGATCTTGCACCTCTGACCAAGTATGGTCACACATGAAACACAGAATCAGAGAACAGAATCATTTTGTTTGAAAACCACCTTTAATATCAAGTCCATCCGTTAACCAAGCACTGCCAAGCCCACCACTAAATCATGTCCCCAAGTAGGACAAATGCACAGATGTTCAGACCTACATTAATGCACACACAAGCTCCTGTTTTCTCTGCAAGGCTCTCTGAAAAAATGCCCAGTGCATTCAGAATGGTGTAAAGGCACCATCCACCATAGGCCGAAGGATTCCTATACGCCATGCAGAAACAAAGACTTCTAAGACACCCAGCCCCATGACTGACAGGCATCAAGAAGTGTCACTCCTTCTTCACAGGAAAAGGGCTTTCCAAGAAAGAATTCCTGAAAAATCCAGAATGTGGTGGGATCCCTATTCTGTGCACTGGGCCATGGCAAGGGCTGATGACTACGGCAAGGCAGATGTTCCAGGTTACTCGTGCAACACACAAGATACTGAAGACCTTAACACAACACCATGCGGGAGGGTGAGATTGGACTGTAAGAGGCCATCTCATCCCAGGACAGGATAAACTACATCAGCACTGCTCCTGACAGACTTGGTTTTAAATACTTCTAGCGATGGGAAGTTCATAATCTCCTATAGCAGCCTTCTCCAGAGCTTTATTATCTGTACCATCAGAATCTTTTTTTTTTTCTAATCTTTATGTCATTGTTTTCTTTTGTCTTCTAATTATTCCTATTCCTGTTTTTGCAGTATTGCCACATAGAATCCATAACAGTGGTAACTTTCACAGAAGCAGCTCAAAGGCATGATGCACAAAAAGGAAAGTATAATGCAGTCTGTAAACATCCTGCCTAAGTAAAGCCATGATGAGAAACATAGGCCACCCCCTCAAGGGCCGTTGAGAAATTCCCAGTAAAACTCCAGAACAGTTAAGTATGCTTAGTGTCTTGCTGGTTTGTAACATATATATCAACGATATTCGTTATTAATTAATGAGGGTTTTCCTTCATCTTTTTTTTTTTCCTTTTTCCTTTATGAGGTCAAATGACTGGCAAATAGAGTGTAGAAGCGACACGATGTTTGGATCTCTGACCCAGCTCTGCTGCTAGCTGTGTACCACCTAATTCAAAACACCTAAGTCTACAGCCTTCAGGAACCAAATCAAACTGTAGAAATTCAGTTTCTGAAAAAACAGGACCAATTAGTACATGTTTGAATTTTCTTTCCTGTCTCCTAGGTGTGTTCTTGCTCGATAAACCTCAGTTTTCTCGTCCGATGATAATTTTTCTATCAGATTCCCAAGGGCTTGCAAGCATGCATAGTTTAACATTTGTGAGCATGAAAAAAGTAGCAATCATTCCCTTTTATCATGAGGGTTTTTTCCAGATTTCTGAATTTGGGGAAGAAGCAAAAGATGTTCATACAAGAGGTTTTTTAGAGATACTCTTCTAGTGTTAGCACAAATTATCCTTCTGGGAACCTAGATGATTTTTCCTGGCAAGACTACCTTCAAATAAGAATAATAAAATTTGGTATCCACAGGTTCATGATCGATATATCCACATTAGTGGACCTCTTTTCCTCCCCTGGTGGTCTAGTGGTTAAGGCGCGGCGCTGTCACCGCCGAGACCCAGGTTCGATTCCTGGTCAGGGCCACTCC
>JAYRBT010000082.1:38315944-38362313 GCA_036023395.1 Myiotriccus ornatus | reverse complement strand
AAAAATCCAATGCGCAGGCTGGAAGGTGTAAAGACCTTCCCCGGCTCTTCGTTCGCGAAGGCGGGCCATTATTATTAGTGGACCTCTTTTCCTATTTATTTCCAAATTAATAAAAGAGACCTTTGCCAAAATACATACAAGCACACAAGAGAGTGGTATGGTCTCTTAGTGCTCCCTTGTGAGAGTGTTGACCAACTTTTTAAGACCTAAGCTAACGTGTAGTATCCAGATTCATGCTTACTTTCTTCAGGAACATGCTTCAACAAGTAATGCCCTTCTAAACTGCTCCTCTAAATTTACATAGAATACATACCAATAAATCTACTCACATACCTAAAAGTTCGCAAAATAAACGTTTCATTGTTCTTCAGAAATATTTTGCCATTAAGGAATTCCATAATCAAGAGCCACAGCCACTCACAAAAGACCTCTACAATGACAGTTTAGGCAGTGCACATGTACACGCTCCATTTAGGTTAAAAAGGTCCAGTAAATAAGTAGATTTCAGTTTCAAACTTCCAAGGAATCATGAGATAGAAAGTGAAAAAGACAATCAAAAATGCTAATATGTCAACTTCTAAGATGCCCGTCTAACTCCCTTTAAATCAGTTTTACATCTAAATAATACAAAGTTGCCGGTAGAGGTAAATTACTCGTTTTGAAGATGATGTTACAGGTATGATTCAACGTACTTCAAAGTAGCTTAAGAACTGGATGTACTACTGCTTTATTGCTCTCTTTCTCACAAACTTCTGCTCCCTTTCCTGTATCATTCGACACACACTCTTATTACATCTTGAACTTTGGACAATATGTGCCTTAAGGGCAAGAGCATTATAGCATATTGCTTGTAAAAAATCCAGTCCAATCCAAATGAGACCAAGCCGGCAGAAGCTTGTAGCTGCTTCTGATACCTGCTAAATATGAAGAATAAAAATAAAAATAAAAATATTAGGAATAAAAACTAAAACTGCTTTCACAGCTCAATAGTATTTGTGTGGCCAAATTTAAACACAATGTCTATTTGTCCACAGCTAGATTTTGGTGTTGGGCGATTTCAGTCCAAGTGGAAGAAGAGAAGGATGACCTTGGCACAAATGTGACTAGAAAGAAAGGAGAGGGTGGAAGGAAAAATTTGTGGGTTTTTTTCAAAAAGCTGAATGTATAATCCTCTCAGTAGACTTGTGGTTAGGTGCATTGTGACAGCAGCCAATTACCCCATTTCTTTAAGGTTCATCCTGCAGCTCCTCCAACAGGAAGGCACCCTTCGTCCTCCTGGTTAGATGTTTAGTGCAGGAGGTTCTAGGGAGATGCCTGACACAGTAGATACAGAAAGCCTAAGCCATTCATTCCTTTCATGGAGTAGATACAACAGATCTTTACTTGTAACAACAAAAATTGTACAGACACTCTAAAGTCATTGAAAACTATAGTCATAATTTGATTATTTTTATTTACAAATTATTATGGGAAAGAAACAAAAGCACATTCCTAATTCTAATAACAACAGGCTCGAAGTCATGCAGAAAAATATGTTTACCATCATAAAAATGGAGCCAATAATAAAGACACAGTTCTCTGTATGAACTTTGTGAATGGATCTAAAAAGAGCAGATGGAGTAAAACCTTTCTTTCACTCACTATATGAAGTTATGCCTGAACCATACAATATTAAGGTAAACATTATTTTTTGATGGAAAATTACTTTCGGAAGGGGTCACAAATTCAAAGACAGCACCTCAGCCTAGCCTGAAAGTGTTGCTTTTTAAATGTTTGTTTCATGCACATTTACCACAGTTCATTTCAGCTGAACAGAACCCCCATGTTTGTGATTTTTGCCTACAAGAATATTAAATTTCTGCACATCTGTCTTCTCTCTAGGGGTTTCTCCAGGGAATATAATAGTCTATTTGTTTTTCTATTGATCTTGTATCTAAATACTGTTTTCTCCTTTCAGAAAAAAAAAGAGAGCTGCCAAAGAATCAGTAGTGTCACTGTGAAAATGTTTTTCTTAGCTGGATGAAATGATGGCAGAGCAAGATTGGGAAAAAATATTTTTCAAATCTGTTTTAATAAGCGTACTTCCAGATAGGGATATGCTAGATATTGGTCTAGGCATGCCCCAGGCCTATGATCCATCTTTCATCCTTTTTACCAATTTCAGACTGACAGCTAAATTAGCTCATGGAAAAGGCTCCCGTAGGCAGTAACCAATAACCTGCCATCCAAGGTAACTTGCAACAGCGAGAGGCATAGGAAAAAAAATGGAGATAAAAAGCTGATTTACATCAGTCAATAAAGAAAAAATGAGGACACAAAAAGGATCAAATTCTAAAAGAAATTAAATAAAATTAAGCCATGCTGGAAAGAGAAACAGAAATTGTTATTTAATGTTATGTTAAGCAATAGGCATAGAGTGACCTCTTAAGAGATGACTAGCCAGTCTTGGAGCTTTTGTAGTTAGTAAACCCAATAAGTTTACAAATATATAACTGCAAATGGAATAGCTTTCTCTACCTATAATATTTAGGCTTACTACTACCTAGTTACTGAGATGTGTTCAGCGGGAGACAATAGCTGGTCATAAAATGCAAGATATCAACAACCTTTTGAAACACAAAGCTCATTTCTTCTCAGGCAAAATAAAATCCTCAGCATGGGAGTGTTCACATTACGGTGCTAATAGTTCACATGTGCTGAATTATTTAAAAAATAATAAAGATACGAGGTATGACATATCTGCCAATTCACTGACAAAGCAGTTTAATATTTGCACAGTATCTATCTGAC
Source organism: Myiotriccus ornatus (assembly GCA_036023395.1). NCBI lineage: Eukaryota > Metazoa > Chordata > Aves > Passeriformes > Tyrannidae > Myiotriccus > Myiotriccus ornatus. Next base: position 38,359,523 of record JAYRBT010000082.1, on the reverse strand, counting down.
CACATAACTTAAGCTTATTGAAGGTGATGTTTAACATATATATATATATATCTTCACAAAAAATAACTGCTGCAAACACCTAGAATAAAGTTTTTCTGGAATGGGCTTAGTTATATCTGAACTTGCATTTTACTTGCATTTTTGTCATTTTATTCCCTCAGACTCTATAACAGGTAAATTACAGTTTAAAACCAATGACTTTGATATAGTTAGTGATTTTTTTTCCTGGTAGCATTTCCCCCAAATATTATTTATGGTATCATAATAACATTAGAAATTACATTTAAAATTATGGTTCAAAATAAGGTGTTGCACTCTGTTAAGCACTGTCAACAAATTTTCTTTGGTTTCATTGATATATATATTGGAATTTCAACACACAATGCATTAAACCCAAAAAGTTAACACAGGTATTTGCAAAAACTCCCTTTTTCTTTAGTGAGATGCCACAAAACATGACAAACCCATTTTGTTGCTCACTGCAGCTGTGTATCTGCGTTTGAAAAGCATGCTTAAATTAAAGATACAAAGAAATGCCTGGGGTTTCATTGCATTGCAAATGTAAAGAAAGACTGATTTTCTTCAAAGGACGTTGATAATAACCTACAAACAGCAGGTATTTTCTGCTACCAGCATGTAGCTGGCATGTCATGGCTAGTACATCTTTAATCATAATAATGAGTTCTGTGGTAATCATGATAAAATATGTTTTAACTGACAATGTTTTTACCTTCCATTGCTACCCTCTACTGAGAATTAGCCAACTTCTTTTCTTTTTGAGCTCCTCTAGCCTTAGCAGTGCATCTCTTTGAGGCAGCTGTACCACTGGTCGGGTTGCTACTTCAAAAGGTTTGTTTGTTGTCAGCATTTAACTCTTAAGTATCAGTTTAAGTTCTATGGAATTCAGCAAACTGCTTGGAACAAGGAACATATGTACAAATATGGGCTGGAAAAATAAGGGAAATTGTTATTTCTTTGCCTGCAATAAGCAAGCAGTTTTCTAACTTCTTTCTCTAAGCAAATAAATTTTTTTCTGCCAGAGTTAATTAATAGAATCATAGAATAGTTTGAGTTGGAAGGGACCTTAAAGATCATTTACTTCCAACATCACTACCATGGACAGAGAGGTACACTTTCCAGTAGATCAGGTTGCTCAAAGCCCCATCTAACCTGGCCTTCTAAACTTCCCGGCAACCTCAGCTTTTCCAGGCCACTTGTTACAGTGCCTCACCACCCTCACAGTAAAGAATTTCTTCCTAATATCTAATTTACACTTAACCTCTTTCCATTTAGAGCCATCACCCCTTGTTCTGTCAGAACATATCCTTGTAAAAAGTCCCTCTCCAGCTTTCTTGTAGCCCCTGCAGACACTGGAACCCCAGAATGAGGTTATCATAGAAATTATTCTCAAAGTTCCCATTTTCTTTTATCTGCATTGTTTGCCATATAAAACTAGCAGTCCTACAGCAAGAGTATCTCTTCTCCTTGACCATTAACATCACAAAAGGGTCAGTTACCACCCCCTTCAGCAAACATCCCATCCCTCTTGACCTATCTATTGAAAGTACTCAACTTTTGTAATTCCTAACTGCAAGTAAGAAGACAGTAGCTTACTATGAGTTGACACCAGCTTTCAGCATACTCCAGAAAACCTGTTTCTCCTTGAAAAGTTGTGGATGCCCCATCCCTGGAAGCATTCAAGGCCAGATTGTATGGAGTCTTGGGCAACCTGATCTAGCAAGTGAAATCCTTGTCCATGGTGGAGTGTTTGAACTAGAAGATCTTTAAGGTCCTTCCAAACGAAAGCATTCTATGATTCTATGAAATGTCTTCTTTTCTTTTAAGACAAAAATGAATGCATTAAAGAAACCTCTTGCCCCTGTCAATTTAAAAAAACATTATTAGCATAACTAGAAAAACATCACTGACATTCCACAAAAAAAATATTGAAGGGAAGCTAGAGAGAAGTAATTAAAACTTTTTTAAAGCACAGCAAAAACTGCCCAGTGAAACATCCTGAACTGGGGAACATCCAGCATTAAAAGCTAAAAACAAAAATAAACTTGATGTTTAATGAGTCTAATAAACTTCCCCCGGGTCCACGATAACCAAACAAACAGGCAGCTATGAATAACCGCAACCTCTTCCACTAGGCTTGTAGAGGATTACTTGGAAGGTAAATCAGTAGAGCTTGACTGTGCAAATCCAAAATGGTTTTGAGTGCAGGAGATGAATCCAGCATGGGCACTGAGCCTCATGCAGCACAAGGATGTGCTCCACAGCCCACTTTAAAAGTCTGTGGCCAGACCTCAGCTACTGGGTTTGGCTGGGACAGAGTTAACTTTCTGGGGCAGAGTTAATTTTTTAAACCACAACAGCTCATCACAGAAGAGCCTCTGATGTGTGGTTTCATTTCTGCTTTTGCGGCTGTCCTCACAGTAGTGCCACCAAGATCGTTCCTAGCACTACACCAAAAAAATTTATCTAATGGAGGTGCATCTTGGCTATAGCACTTCCAGAGACCTGGGCCTCCATCCCAAATCCTTTCACAGATCAGAACCAACTTGAGCAGTAGCAGTGGAGGATGAGGTGGGGGCAGATTATCAGAGGTTACGGCTTGGACTGAATCCTCTACTCCAGCGTCAATCCTTTAACTGAGCTTTTACAAGCCTCAGTGTGTTGCAAAACATTAATAAAGCTTTCTAGCACACAGTGGCATTATGATTAGAGCCAGGCATAGCACTGTTGAGTTGGTCAGATTCAGTACTAGCACAGCTTTATTCAATACCTCATGTATTTTGTACAACGCAAGCCATATAAATGAGCCCTGTTATGTAAATGCCTCTGCAGGAAAAAAAGTGCTTAAAGACTAAAATATGAAGAAATAAGCATTCTAAACGAGTGCCCATTTCAAAAGCATTTTTCTTTCACCACTTATTAAGGTTTGCAGAAACCTGCTGAAAGGATGTTTCTCTGTTACAACCTTTAACTCTGAGTTCTTAACCGTACCATAGATCATAATATTGTCATTCTTCACTGTCACCACTGCGTCAGCAGCTGTTTTTGGTCTCACAAAAAAAGGATTTGACCTTTGGGATGGACAGGAAGCTGAAGGAGCAACTTTCTGAAAAAATAGCCTCCTGTTTACATTTGCCTTGTTTAGCGAACAATTATCTTGGGAGACATAAGTAATAAGCATGTAAGTTTACATAAGCAGAAGTGTCATTTTGATAGCACTAAATATGAGTGCATGTCAAGCTGTCACTGAGTAACTGTTCTAACCGTAAAATGCTGATCTGTATTTTACCAATAAAACCCACAAATATGCAAATGACAAGACCAACAGCACAGTCCATCAGAATCCAATCCTTAACTATCACAATGAGGCTCAACCTCAATCACAGAGAAAACAGCAGCTGCCATTATTTTGTGGGGCATAATTTTCAGTGTTATTTGTTTACAATGACATCTTTAATGCTGGTAAAACTAGGCCACCTATTCTATGATTCTATGATCTATATCCAAGACCAACATCACGCCTCAAACTATTCCTTATATAAGTCCTAAATATTTTCAAATATTTTTATTCTACTATATTCAGAATTAAGTTCTCTCCATATATTTGTGTGCTGAAAATAAACATTGTTTCATATGAATCTGAGAAACAGTAGGGTGAATGCAAGTATAACATCTTATAAATGTTAAATATTATATTACAGATAACTCATAATGCCAGAGACAAAGCAAATAAGTCTTTCTTTAAAATCTTATATTCTGCTAAGTTAAAATGCTATTAAAACATATTGCAAGTATTTACATGCATTGTCTAGATAATCTGGCTTAGTTTTAATGAGTTTTAATCCTCATTTTCTGAGGATGGAAAATATGCAAAAATCAAACATGAAAATGATTCAAAACATGAATTATTTTTTCCAACTTCATATTTAAAACTGTCTTCACAGTGATAATTACTTTAAATATTTTAAAGGAACAGCACTGTTAAGATACAATATACACTATCCAATCAGAAAACCAACCTCAAGAGCATCCCTGAGAGTGTACTTTAATAGTACAATGGAATATAATTTTATTTGCTTGGAAGAAAACACTACTGTTTAGAGTCCTTATATTCACAGTTTTATATGAGGTCTAGGAAAAAACTACATACATTATGAAACAGATTTACTGCTATATACATGCATGCCTCTTACATTTGCATGTATTTAGTATTCAGCAGGTTCTGTAGACCACCTATATGCTGCAACTCAGTTCACTACAGGACAGTAATGACATCAACAACAAACTCATCCCCTGAGTGTACTCAGGCAACTTGTCCTCTTAGTTACAGTAAAAGTCTCTTGAAATACCATCCCGGCTCAAGGGAAAAATTAGCTCTTTATTTACTTAAACTTCTAAAAAATAACTGGAACAAAGAGCACAATGCCAAACAACCACGACTGTCACCACACCTCCTGGGGCAGCATATTCTCCTTTATTTCATCTCTAATGTTACCAAATGTAAATGGAAGAAAACACCCAAATTTTCACTGGACTATTTCGCAGTACTGAATAATTTCTGGCTTGCTATCTGAGATGGAAAGAATACCTCATCAACGTTTTCCCCAATACACTTAAGGTGCTACAGAACAACATTATATGTAGTGTTTGGAAGTACCAAAATGAGAAAAGAACATGCACCTGTATGCTTTTAAACAGTTACTGATGACTCAAATTACAGAAAGCTCTGTCTGAAGAAAAACGTTCAAGTCATCTGCCCACAGCTCAGCAGAATCCTGTGTGCAGGCTTTGTGGTCAGCTTTTTTTTTTTTTGATCCATTTCCAGCAAAAGATGGATTATGAAACATAACCCCTACATTTGAAAGTCCAATGGCATGGCTGTGATAACACTACCTGTCTTACTGCTTAACATAGACCATTGTGTTTTGGTTTTCTCTGCTTGGGCTTCTTTTTGTCATAAAGACGTTGGGAATATTTCAGTTGAACATATGGCAAGCTTTTTTTACTGAGAAAAATTAAAAGCCTCCACAGAGGTAACTGATGTACGCTTCTTTACTTATAGAACTTGACTTCAACTTTCCATCTGCCTCAAGTTCATCACCAGTTGGTGTGCTGAGACAGCAAAAGACTATGGATTAACCATCCGTCTCAAGAAAGCTGAGATAACGTACCATCCTACATCTGGGAGAGGATAAAGATCCAGCATGACAATCAATGCAGATGTACTCTCATAATGGATTTCACTTACCAGGATGAGTTTTGTTTAAGCACTAACCTTAGTGATCAGGAAATCATTATTTAAATGTAAAACGTTGCACCTTGCCTTCAGCAAAGTACCCCACTGAACCTGACACCAGCACGGTGTGAGATCAAGCAGTCCATCCCTGTTCCACTTCTACTCAAGCCTCAAGCCAGCCTTCTCTTTCCCTCTTCCTTTTGTTCCCCAGTGTCCCTCAAGACCATCTCAGAGAATCTGTCCCACCCTGAGCCTAGGACTCCTTCCCTCTCTTCACCCCAGCACGATCACTACTGTTACTCCAGCCTTGCCCACTTCCTTCCTCTCCCTCTGCTCCTGCCCTCTGTTCTCTCCAAACTTCTCAGCATGCCAACCTTGACTTTCTCCTTCTGCCAAGAAGCCATGTCCTGGCATCTGCTTCTCTCTGTTTTTTCTCTTCCCTGAGCTCACTTCTGTCCTCTTGTAATGTAACTGACTCCCCTTCATTACAAAACAGACCAAAAAAAAAACCAAAAAAGCAAACACATAAATAACCCCGGTCCTGGCAAGGTACTTGTTGCCACTCCATGTTTATTTGGTCTGAGCTCCTTCTCCCAGTGCATGCCTTGTCTACCGACACCACAAAACCTCTAAGCTCAAGGACTATTTGCTATGGGGTATTTGCACATCGCCTGCACACAAAGGTCCTCCAGTAACACCATAAGTTCTTTACTCCAAAGAACCAATGTCAGGACATTACTATTTTTAATGCAGCTCATCCAAGGGAAACCTACATCCTCTTTTTTTTTTTTTTTAAATTCTTTCTAAACAACAAAACAAGTTGTAACTGTTTGCAGGCACGACAGTCACAACTGAGCATGTAAGGATGTATTACACCCACACAACTGCTGGATATAAGGAGTATTATTTGGTGTATCGACAGACTAGTTGAATACAAGTATCGTGTACCATTCCCAACATCATTCCAAGAGAGGTGAAGTGGAAAGCCAGTTTGTGTTTTCAGCCTTAGGTAACGGACATTTAAGACATTTGACTGCCCAGTACATGTTTATTTATCTGTGATCAGATGAAAATGTGAGCCCAACTTATTCCAGATGAGTGCATATATAGGCACCCAAGTTTACATATACAAGCATATAAACATGATCCTGCACCGACCCACACTGCCCCACCCAGCAAGGTGCAGAGCAGACCCTTAAAGTATCCTTGCCACTTCTGTCCCTCCCCACACACTATTAAAAACTGCAACCTAATTTTAACTCACACATGCTGTTCTGCAGAGTAGCTTGTGGCAAATGACAACTACTAGACAAAACCACTTGCTTTCCAGCAAGCTTTCATTTTGTATTCATATCCTCTGTCCAGATGAAATGACACTGCAAGGCAACCTCCTGTTTGACAAGAAGCGAGGTCATCTGGGGCAGGAATTTGTCCTCTTACAGGACAAATAAGAGAAGGCCTGTATTAGTAATAGAGTAAATAATAAGAAAATAACTAAAACATACCCATAAAGCAGTATGATAGCAGAATTGTCCACGAGTAGTGGTCATTTTTTCCCCCATAGAAAATAAAGTGAACATTTAAAAATAAATAAATAAAAGCTCGAAGGGCAAAGGGAGACAGACAGATGAGGGAAAGAAAACATCCTGGCCACTGTGACACCAGCCTAAACATCTGCAGTTGGTGAGGAACAAAATTTATTAGGGCAAAGTGAATCCTCAGGGTGAAAACAAGTTTGAAACATACTTCAACCTAAAGAAAACAGGATGCTTCTCATGCAAGGAAAGCAGTGTATACTTCAGAGAAAGAAAACAAGTTTATTCATTTATCTTATTTGCAAAGTGTCATAAATTGAGCCCCTTCAACTTTAACTAGCAGTTAAAAATATTTGCATTTAAAATAGTTTTATCTCTATTTAATTAATTGTCACCTATAGCGCTTTGTTTTCTCCCTGAAGAACCTGAAACAAGCACTAATCTGTTTCTCTTTGCTTAATAGAGCATAAGGAGAAATAGATGCTCACAAGGTAGATATTGCTTATGATTCAGACATACTAAAAAGAATTCTCTTCTGTGGCTGAGCCCTTGGTGTAAAAAGGCTTTAGAAGTTGCACTGTCACATCTTTATAAAATAAATGTACTATACTGTTTCGCTTGTTAGCAAAAACATCACAGTGATGCTTCTAACAGACATGCACTACATATGCTTGAGGATTGGCTGATGACATATTTGGACCAAGATAGAGCCAAATGTTGGCTGGGGAGAAGAATCTCTCCAGCACTAGCACTCTGTAGACATTTTGTACATTACTAAGGCATTCAAATGGAATGTTGCTTCTCCAAAGTGTCCAAGAAGCACCACCACCAACTTTTTTCTATGTGACCATCTCTGCAATGCTCCCTTTCCCACGCAAACTCCTCTGTGGCTGTTCCTCACCAACAAGGTGCCAGATTGCAGCAACACACCTGCACAGAGACAGCGGCCCCAAGAGCAGATGGCTGCTGCTTAGAGAGTAGGTGGCCTGAGTGAAATGCCAGCAGCGTTGATGATCAAGCTCTGCTGGCTGCCAGCAAATTTCCAAACATGATGTCACGCTATTGATTGCATGGTGCTGAACATCTGCAGCAGTGTTTTTCTCTATCTCCATCCCTTTTTTTCTCCTTCACCCTCTTACCATCCCTCCCCTCCCCTGGAATCAATCAGTATTTGCAACCTAGAGACCCCTTGCTGTGAATCAGATGGAGGTGCCAGCAGGGCGTGCTCTCATCCAGAGTCTCAACTTTGTGATTCCTTGGATGCTTTGGCTACTAAACTCTCCATTTGTGAGTACTCAAAGCATGCTGCAAGGCCAGTCTTGCTTTCTACCCCGAAGACTGGGAATGTTTCAAGCTCATCATATTGTCACTGAATATTTGTCATGCTGAGATGAGCAGTCCCTTCTATTCCACTGCTCTCTGTATTATGTATTAATTACAGAAAGGGCATCCAGAACATAGCTTAGGTCTCCTTAAAGGTTTTTAGAAATTTAAACACATGAAAACAAACATCAGGTTTTGTGCTATACATAATCCTTACCAGCTGTGACTGAACTTTACATAAACTGGGCTCTTTGATCAACTTCCTTAAAGAATCGCCTTGTATGTAAATCATCTGAGGAGGGAGGACAAAAAGTAAATTTTACTTATCCCTATGCTATAGTGTCCACAGAAAAAGAATCAACAGAGTAATTAATTATTATTTACACACACACTCTTGTCTGAAGGATTGGCATGATTTAGCACCAGACAGGTAACTGTACGAGTCTGTGATGTGCAGCATATTTATGGAAACAATCCAAAGACATTTGGCTTCAGGTGGAGGGGTTGGGACAGGGAAGACCACCAAAATATTTTGCTCTTCTTTCTGAAGATTTGCCATGTGCCAGCCAGACCACATGTTAAAGCAGCATTTCTTTAATAAAGAACAGAATCTTAACTCCGGAAAATTATGAGATTTAATATGAAAAGCATCAGCTACAAAAGTTGCAGTGTGGACACCAAACTATAAATCGGAAGCAAAACACTTGCTATGCCAGGAAACAAACTATCTGCGTGAGACGCCCAAAGAGTGAAAAGCAGACACTTTCTCAGAAATATCAAAGCAATATTTACCACATCCTGATCTAACTCTAGAAACCAAACACAAGATGCCTCGCTCTGGACATTCACCAGAGTTTCATTCTCCAGTCATAAAGAATATCAACTGTATCACTTCATTGGACTCTTGACCATGTGGTGGCGAGAGGTGGGGACCATGGACAGTCTACATTGACTGGGGCAGTATTGCTCCTTGAGAAAGGAGAAACATGGCTCTACTTTCACCCACTTCAGGTTGGATACCATAAATGTCACATGTGAGATTGGGCAAGCCTCCAGAGGAGCTGGAACTGCAAGCAACAGTAGCTTGAGGGAAGCATACTAAGAGAAACACCACCATCAAATAGGTGGGTAGTGCTGACCAGGAATGAAGTGTGACGGAGCTTCATTTCCTTAACTGTGTCTAGATGGAGGAGAAAAAAAAATAAATCAAAAATAAAGCCCATTTCCTTGCATATACCTCTCAATCCTAAAATGTCAGGTGAAAAGGAGGTGGTGAAAAGGAAGTAAAATCAGTTTCTAGAAAATTCAGGTATGTTTTTTCATGATTCTTGAATATGGAACAGTGGAAACCTTTGAAGACTACTTGTCTCTCTAATCTATGGAAGATGTCCTTGCCCAAGGAAGGGGGGTTGCAACTACACTGTCTTTAAGGTCCCCTCCAACCCAAACCATTCTTTGATTCTACTTGAGAAAGAAGGAGGTGTTTTTAATGTTATATTTTACTTGAAGTTATTTAAAACAGAGATCTAAAATCCCTGAATTAAAGGAAACCATATTATATAGCAGTAGCATCATATGACTCCCTCTTCCATTACTAATGCCAACTGGAAAACGGAGGGCAAAAATGGCCAAGCAGTGAAAACCAATTTATTTTTCCAGCCTACCGATGGGTTTTGTGCTTTTTCCCATAGTACAGACGCTTGATGGAACAGATGAGCCTCATTCTCCAAGTCCTTCTCAGCGATGCTACAGATGAAGAAAGATTTTCCAGTAGGTTCCTTAATCCACTGCACACCTATAATTACTCGTGAACAGGAAGAGTAACTTCTTGTTTCAGGCTTCTGGAAGCAGATTAATGAAAGTGCCTTTGTTTATGGGGAAAGAGGGAGCAGGGCAACTTGCATAAAACAATACATTTTTGCCATATGTAGGTAGAAAATAAACCCATCCATCAAGAATATATTAAAGATAGATGAAAACTGGCTCCAGACACAGGATTACTTGGTGAAAATGCCAGAATAATGGACAAAAAATTTTTATTTGATCAACTCTGAACAGGGGAGATTAGTTTATGCAAACTCCACAGAACAAGGCTTTATTTCAGAAAGTAATCCTTCAGTTTAGCCAAGATTTTGTTTGCTCGGAGATACAATGAAGCAGAAAAAAAATAGAAAATATCTGGCATACAGAAAGACAAAAGCCTGTGTACTACACTTAAAAACAATTAAAGAAGCATTTCACACCAGACTAAAGCTTTTAACTATTGGATTAGGCAGAGCCAAATCTCGTATTTTGTGCATACAGTTTAAACTGCCAAACAGGGTTTATGTACCGATTAGTGGAGATTATGTAGATGGTACAGCCATTTTTTAAAAATACAATATTATTACAAAGATCCCCTAGAGGTTCATATGAAGATGGTCTCTATTTCATAGACAGTAAAATCACTGAGGCATATCATCACAGCGATGACTTACTACTCCTTCAGGAGCCAAGGGAGTCGAGCTCGGCGCTGTTAATGCAGGGAACAGCCCTCCCCTGCAACTTAACATGCAAGAGCCAGTTTACAGCTTGTATCAGGCTTTTACTAGACTTTGACTGAGGTCTTAACACACCTGCATCTCTTGTCAGCTCCATCCAGCTTTCCTAAGGAATTAGGACAAATTAAAAACTCCTAAAATATTTAATTTGAGAAGTTTCTACTTCATGTCACTCTACTAACACCACTGGTGGCTGTAAATCTTTGCCAGGCTTTCAGGAAAAGTCACTTTCACAAACCCCACCACATGCATGGGATAATATTTCATAGGGGATCATGCCATTCTGATGTTCAAGTTGGGATGTCTCAGGCCTTGCTTCAGTGTATATCCAGTGTTCTGCTCAGCAAAAGGCTATTGATCTTCACTACAAACACAAATTCTTACATTACTTAAACCACTCTGAAAATGGTTTTTTGGATAATCTTCTTTTAACATGATTAATAATCACCACTAGCACTGGAGCACTACAATATTAATATAACCGAATTTTAACAGTACATTCAAAGTGAATAACACAGCTTGCTTAAGAGGAAAACACATTTTTCAGTAGCAGCCCTTCTCTACATTTTGACACTAATAAGGGAAACTGAGGTGTTTATAAGGACATCAGTAGCAATACCAGCATTGTCCTGCTTGGATGGTATCTGAATCATGTCCCACTTCATCCAAGCCAGGCACCAGCATACACTGCTGTGTGTACTCTGTGTCCTTTGTACATTACTCTCTGTAATGTAAAGGCACATCTATACATCTAGTATAGGCACATCTACATATCTATACATGTAGTATAGCTGACCCCATGCTATGCATGCAGTATACTCATCATTGCCATGTTTTCTCCCACCCCTCTATGCACTCCAGGAATACTCCTTGGAATATCCTGCTCTCCTGTTTCTCACACCATTTTACTACCATCCACAAGCCACCCAGGCAAATCTGCAGCAGTAGCAATTTCAAACTGCATTTTATGAAAATATACACCAAAGGCAGTTGCCCATCACCATTTCATACCTCCTTTTGGGTGTAAACTGCACAGGTTCTGCCCTGACACTAGTCTCTCTCTCTCTCTTTCACACACATGCACAGGCATCTCAGCTCCATGTAAGAAGCATCAGGAACCTTGCCTTAGAATGGAAGATGTGCGTAATGCTTTCACAGTCTGCACAACAGCTTAACTACACCAACGGGGAGTTGAGTATGTCCAAAACATATCTGTGTCTCTATGCTCTACCTCAAAGCTGAAGAAGAAATTTATTAAGGAAAGTCCACATAATTTATACGGCTGATGATACACTGCACACCAAAACCTTCAAGCACATTATCAAGGCAAGCATCCTCTTTGGCCAGGAGATTGCACAGCTTACAAATTAAAACAGAGCTGCAGTTCTACCGTCTTTCTTTGCTGGCAAAGGAAAACAAAAAAAGAAGGTTCATTTAGAAGGGGTACAACATGCTGACAGGAGGAGTCTAGACCTGAGGGTCACCTCATAGGAGACCAGTGATGGATTGCAGAAATTCCTCTGGACTACTGACTGATGAGAAAGTCTCCTTCAGCAGAGCAGCTCTGCAGCCCTGAGCAAAGGGAAACAGGAAGAAGTGAGACATGGAACAAGCCAAAAACAAAAATAAAACTAAGTTTGCCACTTACTTTTTTTTATTTTAGGGTTGGCTGAGAAGAAAAGTGGTACAAGCCAACCACACTGTCTTGGAGGAGATCTCTTCCCAGCCTAGGTAGCAAGGTAAGATTTTCAGTAACTCCTTATCTCTTTGGTGCAACCAAGGGAGGACTAATGGGAAAATGGTCTTTTTTTCTGTTCTTTCTCCTTCTCTGAAACAGCAGTAACATGTACACCTTGGCACTTCTGCACACTGAAGATGAGGGCTGCTCCTGCCTTATGAAGAGCTGAAATGTTGGGAGAGAAAAATGAAGAAGGAGAGAGCCAGGATGAAGTCCTTGTGCTTAGGGCTTGCTGCTCCAGTGCCTGTTAGCATAGATTGCGGTTGCTACCATTTTGAGAACTATATCTTCTCCAAGCAGCACCCATTCCTTTGCAGACCCAGACCTAACACCAGCATCAGCACCAGCAGCATCTGCCAGCCTTACTGCCTCAGCTGCAAAAGTGGGAAGATGGGACTATTGTGGGGTTTTCTGTTCCAAGCAGCCTGACTACTCTCCTATGCCCACTTCTACAAAATACTACCCAAAGACATGCAGGAGTCATCATCAGGCTAGATCCAGATGTGCTGTGTTTTGGATCACGTTTACAAGGACAAAGCTCAGCAAGAACCTTTGAGAATTTGTTGCTTACTCCACTTTGAAGATCCAGGTTCATGTTTTGAAGGGTGTTCAGGGCCCTCGATACATAGAATCATAGAATTATTTAGGTTGGAAAACACTTCTAAGATCATCAAGTCCAACTGTTAACCCAGGATTGCCAAGTCCACCCCTAAACCATGTCCATGTCTACACATGTTTTACATACCTCCAGGGATGACGACCCAACCACTACCCTGGGCAGCCTGTTCCAGTTCTTGACAACCCTTTTGGAGAAGAAATTTTTCCAAATATTCAATTTAAACCTGCCCTGGCACAACCTGAGGCCATTTCCTCTTGTCCTGTTTCTTGTTCCTTAGGAGAAGAGACCAATTTCCACCTCGCTACAGCCTCTTTTCAGTTAGCAGTGGAAAGTGATAAGGTCCCCCCTAAGCCTCCCTTTCTCCAGTCTAAACAACCCCAGTTCCCTCTGCTGCTCTTCACAGGACTTGTGCTTTAGGCCCTTCACCAGGTGAAGCATTCTTCAGGGCCAGTTGTGCTCCTGACCCTTCAAATGAACAGGTGCCTCAAGATATTCTCAAAACTTGTTGCTGTATAACCACCTTCATAGGATGGACCCTGAGGAATCCACGCATCATTCATATTACTCTAATGCAGAAGCCTTTACATCACTTTCAGAGAAAAATTTGATTATGTCTATTATTCTCATTGTAGGAAAATATTGTGCTGAAGTTGCCAAGAAATAAAGGACATGGAAAAATTGTGCTGAAGATAAGCAGGTGTTTAAGCTCAGCTCTGTCCCAGAAGGAACAAGCTGGAGAGTTGCTGTCTCCTTCCCTTTCCTGGCTGGCCGGACCACTGTCCTAAGCACCCACAGCACCCGACACACAGAAAGCTGGCCCTTCTCTCGAGATGCAGAAAAAATTTCAAGCAAGATTTTCACTCACAATTTTAGAAAAGCAATTCCCAAACTTGAAGGGCTTCTCCTTTTGAAACACACCTTTAGGTCCAGACTTTTTCTATAATAATGATTTCAAAGGGAATTAAAGCTCAAGTGACAAAACACTGGAGCACTTTAGACAGTGGAAAACGAAGAAAAATAGACATCACACAAAATAAACTGTGGGGGTTTGTGTTGTCCTGGACTATCAGGCAATGAAAAGAAATGCTGTCAAACTTGAAAGGAAAAGTGCATCAGGCAGGTAATAGCACTATTTATAGAAAAACTCCATTTATAGAGATGCTAGCACAGAAAGGGAGTAAGTGCCTAAAACAAACAGTCCCTTATTGGTCTGATGAAAAGCACACTCACATCGATGTCAGCCTCCAAACAGAGTGGCAAACACTTTGTGTCAGGCCCTATTTAAGACTCCACCATAGAAGGAACAAGGAAAGAAGCTGTTCTTCTAGTTCAGCTAAAGTCAGCTGAAGTTTTCTTCCTGATCACAGCAATACTAAGCTATGTTTAGACTACAGATCAAATGTTCACTAAATAAAGTTAATTGAAAAACTAAAATACAGAAATACATAGCTCAAAAGACTTATGGGACAAATACTTGGGTAATTCAGCATATGAATAACAAATTTCCATACCAATGTATGAAGAACAGAAGAAGGTTCAGTTTCAAACTTCCAGAAGTACGTCACATGTGTTTAAGAAAACATCTAGAAAATTAAATGAAAAAATTTTATGCATTGTAAGCAAGGGCAGTTGTAACCGGCAGATGTTACAGCTGCTTAGCTTCTTATCCTATGAAATATCTGAAATATTATTTATCATCAAGTCACTGACCTATGAAAAACACCAGAAGAAAGTAAAGGCAATATGTTTAATTAAAATTCAGAATTTGGATGATGAAATTAGAAATAGGTAATATGCCTTTTAAAAGTGAATTATAGTGATATATTCAGCTATTTCATAATCCTGTTTATAAATACTCTTCAATAGTTTCTCTCCTAGTGCTTCCGTTCTCAGGTGAAGAAACAAACTTCTTTTCCTTTCTATTCGCATTTCCAGTGATGAAATGTATTTCTCACATCAATGTTAGCATTTCTGTGCAACATTTTCCTGACTGACAAACTTGCTATGGGTAAAACAGGGATGAGACAATTTCAGATTTCCCTCTGAGCAAAATGGTTTAAGGGCAACAATCCCATTAAAAGATGTTGAAACATTGAACACTGGGATGAATATGAAATAAGATCAGCTTTGTTAAAGTTATCACAATAACCAGAAGACCAATAAACCAATACCATTTTGGTATGGCTGAAATGGGTTTCCTTTACCCCCAAAGACCCCCCCTTGCCACTTCAGTTGCTGATCACCTTCAACTCTGCAAAAAAGGGGTTATAGGTGCTTTATGATCCCCTTAAACTCCACCGTGGAACAGTTCAGTGCCGTGCCACAACATGTGAGGCATGCATCAATAAGCTCTATCTGCTGAAACCACTGCTGTAATACGACAACCAGGCAAGAAACAGAGAGAAACGAAATACCTAAGTATTTGGCTGCTAACAAGGGCTGTGGAAAAACAGATGAAAATCAACACTGCAAGCTACCGGCTTGAAAAATAAACCAGCTTTCCACCCGCCAGCACCAGCAGTGTACTCGCAAGTCACCAAGATCTCACTAAGGCTGAAGATTTGTTCCTTGCGGTGCTGTGACCCATCATCCCATAGTTCACCGAGGAACCAAGTAGCTGGGTCATACGATGGGCAGATGCACGTGGGAGAGAAACCCTCCGGCTGCCAGAGCTGCTCAGGCTCCCGGAGTCCCCTCTGTGACCAGTGAAGCACACCAGCTCCCCCGCCCTGAGCTCCTGCAGCCTGGGGAGCAGGGACAGGCTGAAACCTGGGCTTATAACCTCATTTGGATGGATACCTGACACACTGAAAAACTCAAGTTCTTCTTAAAAAAAAAACAAAAAAGCAAAACACACACACACACCAAAAAACCCAAAACCTTAAAAAATTATAAACACATGCACACCACACAAACAACGCAGGGAGACAGAACTACATTCTTTCTCCTTTCAAACTAGAAGTCGTATAACTTGTTTTCTTAAAGCCATGCTCTAATTTGATAGATGTGGAAATTGACTCCCACTGTCCTGTAAAAAAATGAAAAAGACAAAAAAGAGAAAGAAATTAATACTAATAATCCAGAGGATTAGGGCTGAGAGGTCAGTGCACAACCTTTTAATGAGTGAGGTATTTAAAGACTGATGACACAGTATATTTTTATTCTTCAGTAATTTAGTACAGAAGTTTACATTGATTGCTTAAAAGGCCATTCGATTTTATTTCCCATATTTAATTGTTCTTAGTGCCCAATAAATGGTTGACTGGAGAAAGGAAAGAATTATTTTATTCTTTTTGTATCATTAAAAATACTGTCAACCCAACTCACTCATTCACACGCCCTCTACATGCCCTTCATGTTTGCACAAAACCGTGAGGATTATCTGTTTTTCATTACCGCCAAACCCCAAACCCCCACAGTGCTCAGGCTCTCTAACCTGAATTAAACCTCTCACAGGTGCATGAACAAAAAGGAGGTATTTTAACATTCCCAAGTAGAACTTTATTAAAATGATAAAGAAAAACCATAGGCCATGCACAGTGGAATTTTATTTTACCTTAAAATTTCCATCTTCAGTGAAAAAGGGCTGTCTGCTAAGTCCTTATGTCTTAGCACGGCTTGGATCTCTTTAGATCCTGCTCGTTGAGCAAGAGCTGCAGGTCCTCAGACCAGGAAAACATGCATTTAAACACACAGCTTAGTTATATGCCTCAATTTCAGCATGTGCTTAAATTAGCTCATCATCTGCTCATCTTTCTTCTTGTCAACAGAGAACAAATGTGAAAGACATAGGAAAAATTTTCTCACCTTTAAGTATTCGTTGTATCTCACGACACAGTCAAATTATGTCACTCGGTGAATATCGTGAAACCTTCCTAGGTACAAAGATATTTTTCTCTTTTCCATGAATTATCTAGTTATCTGGATGACACACAGAATTCTTAGGTTGATATTGCAACATCCAGACATTGTGGGCATTTGTTGAACCCGCCTACATATTTTCATGATTCCAAACTCACCAAAACTTGGCAGCTTTTAGTTTCTCTCCTCAATATTTCTATGATGTAAGAAATTATTATCACCATTTTCCATCCAGGCAGCTGAAGTACAAAGAAATATGGTTTGGATTTGCAGAAGGTTCTGAGGAAGTTTAATGCCCTGATCACCTTATCTTAATTCCTAACATGTTACCCTTACTTTCAACAAACTCTGAAGGTGAAACTGTTAATGCCATTGAACTCAACAGGATATTTTACAATGATTTCAACAGTGTCAGGATTTCATCTTCTAACGCCAGTAGAATTTTTATCTAAATAAAATCTAGAACTTTTCCTTTATAGCAATTCACAGTATTTTATCTCACATCACTGAATTACTGAAAAGTTAACTTGATTCACTACTTCATTTAAAGGGAATCTCATTCATTAGATTCCTAACAAAAAAAAAAAAAGAAGTAGGTCACATACAAGAAATTTCATCAAAATACATACACGGGTACGAAAGACAATTTTTAAAAGTAATTTTCATGTACCATTTAATACTGATGATCTCTAAGAGCATCGCTGTAGAAAGGAATATTGAAACATAAACAAAAAAAGGAAATAGCATAAAAATATTTTTTGAAAGATAACCATGTAGAGTTTTTGAAATGCAATTAGAGTTGAACTAGTACAATAGTATTGGATCTGTAATCTACTTAAGTATTTATTGATTGGCACCCGTGACAAAATAACTGTTGCCCTAATAGGATTCACATCCAACATTTTTTAGGTTTCCCAAATAGTTCACATGGTACATTTACATATAAATCAATTAATATTGACTGATTGATCAATATATGCACAGTATGAAAAACAGTTTTGGCGGCTTTATGTTCTCCGCAGAGCGGCTTTACCTACTGATGATTAATTTTAATTTACTTTAAAGGATTCTATTGCACTGGAACTTTAATTAAAAACAAAATGAGAAAGTCTATAAACTCTGCATAGCATCAATTACCTAGACTTGATATCCTGCACTTCGCCTACCCTTTGTACATATGGTTTCTGTTAAAATAATTGGAAAGCACTTCTGAACAATGTCACCCACACATCCATTCTAAGAGTGAGAGGATATATTACCATTAAACATCACTAATATTAATAAAAAAACAATTAATTCTTCATTACCTATTTCTAAAATATACTATCAGACTCCTTCAGTTCAAACACAAATAAAACATTACACATGCCTGTCAGTGAAATGGGTAATCATCATCGTTGTTGTAATTTATACTGCTTTCTGTTGTAAGTCTAATGCCTCATTTATTTATAAAGCTTTTTGGCTGACATTATAAATAGCCTCTTTGAAATATTAAAAAAAAAAAAAATCTAGCTCTTATTAAGCAAGCTAACAGACCTCTTGTCAACTTTCCTCATAAAACGCTGATTTTAATTTGCATTACACTTTTTTTGGTGAACAGACAACATTTGTGTTTATAAATGTTACTATCTCATTAAAACTCATGAAATAATACTTTCTTTTGATTCATGCATGTATATAAATAATACATATTCGGCAGACTAATCTCAATCCCAAAGAATATTATACTAAGAAAATCCATACAGAAAATTACTTGAAAAGTTCCAGTAAGTTTACAATAGAAATAAGTTGGCTCAGCAGCCATATAGTATCTGATTTAAAGATCGACCCTACCAACACTGGTTTGGATCAGGGACAAGAACAGTTCAATGTTTTAATTATTAAAAAAGCATGGAATTGTCACAGTCCTCATCCACTGCAATCAGCATCATGTTACAAGTCTCCGTGGTGTCTCTGGCATACTGCCTGGACTATTTATTGCGATTTGTAAATTAGACACTTGCGTAAGAATGTCAGTTTTAAATATCTTTGTTTAAATGAGCCTGATAAGAGATGACCAGATATACCTTTTATGAGACTGCTAAATAATTGCATCACACAAAGCCAGCTTGTGAATTTTACAGGACAGCTAATAACAACCTACAAGGTAGCCTGTGAACTCACCATTAAAAAGAATAAAGCTATCAGAAACAATAAAAAGTGTACGCTATAAACCTGTAACAACAAAAACACTGAGAAAGTCAACTACCATCCATAATGAGAACAATATCTGAGCTCTCCATATCTGAAAGTAATGGTGAGTCTAAGGTGTCCTATCAATTCTGTTAATACAGCTCTAGCAATTATTTTCCGTACTCTACATCAGTAAGTTAAAATATGTTTCCAATGCCTAACACAGCAGTCATTAGAGATTCCCCTGTCTCGATCAGCATAACTAATGAGGTCGTATAATAACAGAATGCAATCCCTAATTAAAAGCTGAACAAAGTCTCCCTGGCTAGAGTATGCTTGTGATTCAGTATTCTCAGCTTGTCCATCCTCCATCTTTTACTCTGTGGATATTATCACCACTCAGAAAATTACATTTCAATGAACTTGTCAGGAAATAAGTAATAAATTAATCAGGCAGCATAAACCAATTACACTCGTTTTCTGTGTGTTTTCTTTCAAGGCCCACGCACGAATGCAGGACTGGCTGCACTGGTTATTCCTGCCGACTGCTCAGAAAGGCTGCTGGAGGTGAGCAGGAACACTGCTTGAAGGAGGGGGAGAAACATCTCTGCTCCACTGAACCCATCAGAAGTACTGCTGATGCCAGAGGAGATCTGGCACCAAAACACTGCTATTTTTTTTATTTCTTTTTTTTTTAATGTATATCCAAATCTATATACAAAGTGTCATCCGGGCACTTTGAAAGGTCTCTCAAAATACCCAATTTTAAAACCTCAAGCACGTCAATAGGTTTGCAAGTGTAGCCCAGTCTCCTTCCAGCTGTCAGGAAGTGACAAAGGCAGGTACCTACAAGACTTACATTGTCGTTACGAGTATCTAAATGTCATATTTGGGAGTAGACAAGGCAATATATGCCAATGGCTATGGTTAAACTGAGGGAAGTGGGAGGGTATTCAGTGGTATCCCAACACAGTTTAGGCAGCATCCAGCTATAACACAGTTCTCCTCTTCCCTTCAACTGCTAGAAAAATCTTTAATAT
This sequence comes from Myiotriccus ornatus, assembly GCA_036023395.1. NCBI lineage: Eukaryota > Metazoa > Chordata > Aves > Passeriformes > Tyrannidae > Myiotriccus > Myiotriccus ornatus. The sequence continues at coordinate 38,339,441 of JAYRBT010000082.1, read as the reverse complement.
TGATGGTGTTACTTCCAAACATGGTCAATGAGTAACAGTACCATGTGAAGTACCAGTCAAGAGCTCCCACGCTAACAGGGAGCGAACGATTCAAATTGGATGCCTCTTGCTCCAGGCTGTGAAAATTTGAAAAGAGCAATGCACTGGTTTAGCGCCTCTGGTTTAAGGCATTATGTTCATCTTCACAAGGGAGAGAAACAGAAAGACTTTTTTTTTAACAAATAAAGCTCAGATGCTGAAGCGCAAGGCACGCTGTGATGATACAGAATTTCACAGCAAATTATTGAGATGCAATATCTGAAGCAATACAGGCTTCTGATCCTACAAAAGTGAGCCAAGGTAACACACAAAATGGTACAGAAACTCCTTGCTTAACAAGGAAAGTGAGCCCCCTGTGATTGTGACAAGTGAGCTGGACTCTATAAAGATGTACTTCCAAATAAAAACTTTTCTATCAACTGCTTTTATTGCTATATAATGGAGATTTTATTCACGCAAACACACTCTTTCCATGTATGCAATATGCCAATGAACTCTTAAACTTAGTACTGCAAGAGTAATTATAAAAGCATCATGCACCTGCTAGACTCCAGACCCTTGTACAGTACTGATGTCCTTTTCATGAATTTTGTCTGTGTTCTGTCTTGGCTGGGAAAACATCCAAGTGGGTTAAGCTCTGGGAGCTCATTGTCACTGCCACTTCTTGAAGGCTGAATATTGTTTAACCTTTCCCCTGCAGTCTGCATAAAATTCCTAGAGGGCAGTTTGAGATTCATATGGCCTAATTAAAAGTGGGATTTATTAAGACTGGAATAAAATAAATTGAAATAAAATAAAATTTGTCATAATATATGTAACCTCATATTTGACATGAGGTAGGCCAGAAGTGCAGTAAAAAATTAAGTTAACAGCATTTAAAAAAAAATTATCTACCAAGCACTTTTCCCACCAAGCCAGCTGCCAAAGTAATATCTCCCCTTCATGACATTCACAATTATTTTCTTTTCTTTATTTATCCTCGCACCAAACAGCTCCTACCAAGAAGTCACGTGCTCTCATACTCTTCCCCATATTAATTTTAAACTGCATTTATCTACCTTAATGGTTTCAGACCGTTTTTGTTTTTTTTCTTTGAAGGCAGAACCAAAACTCATACTTTTGTAGCACTAGTCAAGGACATGAGGGACTGAATCAGACAGTGTACTTCTCACCTCCATCTCCAGGAACTTTAGAAATAAGGACTAAAGAGCTAGTACCCATGGTATATCTATAAAGCAACCAGAGGTGAGACATGCTTACAAACAAAACATGCTTAGTTGACCTTGTTCAGGTCCTAATGGCAATAAAAATGGAGTAACACAGGCACTGGCTGTCTTGGAGATAGGCTCTCCTGTGTCCAGTCTCTGCCCATGCTGCACTTTCTCTGTAGCTCAGGCAAACCAGACAGGTTAAAGTTCTTCCTTCACCCACTTTTTCTGAAGCCACATCTCTGACCACAGTACAGGTGTCTCAGTAGACACCACATTTGACATGTGTATTGCACTGTCAGAAAAACACCACGAAAAAATTGGAAACAATTAGTCTCATCCTCCTAACAGAAACGAAAATGGACCAGCAGTACCCACACATCCCTACAGCACTGAGGGGAAATTGGTCAGAAGCACAAAGGCTGGAGGAGACAACCTCACCTCTCACACCTGATGTGCCGTGGTGAGTGTCAGTAGCAGCGTTTTCAGCTTCTTGCTACTTCACAGCAGGGTTTCCCCAACATGTTTTAACAGCAGCCAATCCTGCAGCCCCAGCAGCATTTTGAGAAACTCTGCCACTCAAACCTTTAATCCATTTCACCACTACCACAAGCAGTAAAGCTCTAGCAAGCCAACAGGTTTACTGCAGAGATAGAGAAGTGCTAACAAACCAGTACACTCTGCAGCACAATTTCATTTACTATCACTGGTTCATCTCCATGTCACAGTGAAACAGCCCTTTTAGGTAAACCTCTTTCCCATCCAGCTTCAATTTTCAAGTGTTTAATTTCCTCATATTAGCCCAACTACATCATGATGGGTCATGCTAAATGATTTCTCTTCAGGGCTTTTTTTGTTCTTGGTTCTGTATGTTTTTATATACTTAAAAATCAGTAAGGCAGTTCTTGTGCCCCATCCTTTCAGCCCCCATTAGCAAATATATAAGTCTTTAAAATTTGTGCTTTGAGTCCATACTTCCAGCACCTCAAGTTTGTTTAGTTCACTAGCTTTCAGAGTGTAAGCGTTTTAGTGTCAAATGCTACATCTTACTTTCCAAAGGAGAATATAGCTCCAGTTACACTCACTTCACAATTCTTCTATTCTGGGAAACAAAGCAAAACAAACAAAAACAAACAAATGCACTATTTTCCCCAGTTGCCCTTAATTTGACTTCACTATGGTCCACATTAACAGAAACAGCAGCTAAACTGTCTTTGAAACTTTATTCGCCATAGCCAGGAAAAAAAAAAAAAAAGAAAAAAAGAGACTGGTGAAATGCCTTTAAAACATGCTTTAATCTAGCTGGAATGCCATAAATTGCTTCCAGATGTGCTCCATACAAAAGTCAATCATAGCTATTTATACTGACACTCTGCAGTCCAAACAATCTGAATCCAAATGCCATGTCTCTGCTACAATAAAGCTATAAATGTCAGTCTTGTTGAATCTGGAGAGGTGTTGAAGAGTTCATGCTAGTTTGCTTTCTGGGCTATTTGTTAGCTAGCAATTATTAAAAAAAAAAAAAAAAAAAAAAAGGAAAAAAAGAAGAAACTTTTAAAATATGTCCTTTTCTTGCTGAGCTATTCTTAAAGCACACCTGATACCTTCCAATCATGACCTTGAAAGTGCCACAGGTTACAAGTTGAAATTCATTTCATAAGTTAGAAAAATGTAGCGCTTAGGCTCTGAGCCAAGAATAACCGAAGGGCTTGGCAAGGCTCCCATGCCCTCCCCTAGAACGAACACACACGTAGTACACCTGGGACTAAATGAACTGAGTACAGTAAAATGACACACTGACTGCAATAATACTTCTATTCAAGAATCTTCCAGGGTATTGGGGGGGAAAGAAAATAAATTCTTGCTGTATAAAAAAAAAAAGTTTGGAAACTGTATCCTCATCAGTTGTTTTGCATGCGACACACAGCCATTGGAATCAAAGTAGTCTTCACTTGGGGAAACTGAATAACCAGCATTTAGATGAAAAGATGACCTATGGAATTATCCCACACTGTTTCAGGAAAATATATTATTTTTGTGTAGTCTCCACAGAATTTTCTTGTTGATTTTTATAGACTTAATTAAGATTCTTTCCCCCCCACACCCCAGCTAAAGTGCACCTGCAGTTCAATTTATGTATAAATGTTCAGAGTTTTAATTCTGGCTTTTTGTAAGTGAAAAACAACAGGGAATTTTCTTATCATTGCTTGCAGTTTGGGGAATTAAAAACATTTTGGAAAAATCACACCACACAATGACTTTACTCTTCAGTTCCCTGCCTTTTTATTTCCCTTGAGGTTTGCCTTCCACTACAAAAAATTCCTCTGCCTTCCCTCAGTTCCTTACCTTTGTCCAAGTCCAGAAGACCATCCCTACAATGGAGCTGAAGAACATTCTTCCCTCTCAGGCCAAGCCATAGCATAGACTTTCATTTGTAACCACACAGGTTGAGAAAAAAGGGCAGAAAATGGACAATGAAGTGATTAAATTTTGGTTTTAAACCTTCAGAGAGGGGAAGTAAATTGTACAAGACAGTGTTTCCAGATTCAAACTGTATATATATACAGAAAAAAAATGAAAGGCTTTACAAACAAGACTTGTGCTCTCAGTAGAACTTACTGGAAAACTTCAGTTTTTAATAAATCTCTTCAGTCAGGGGTTATATGAATGACTACAGAAGCAGCAAAACTAATACCTGTATTTAAGAATGGGGGAGGAATCTATCTAGTCAACTACTGAGACATCAGTCTCACCCAAACATTAAGCAAGGTTTTAAAACGTATTTTGAAGGAATGTAATTGCAGGGGGTTGGAGAAGAGATAAGCAAACGAGAGGCAGAGAAGCTATTCAAGTTAAAAGGCAATTTTGGCATAAGAACAAATGATTAAGACTTGGCCATGAATACACTAAGAATGGAATTCACAAGCACATGTCTGACCGTGAGGAGGGTGAGATGCTCCAGCAACCGTCCCGGGGAAATGAGATGGAGGAAAACCCTTCCACATGTGAGGCTGAGAAATGTGTATGACTTCAGTGTCCTGCAACAGCAGGGTATAAAGCTCGATGATGCACAACCTACCTTCCACTCCTGCATCAGCCTACATTCATGCACCTCTATTCCTAGCTCCTATTAGACAGTCAGCTGTTTTCGTTGGATTGGTTCTCCAGACAGAGACATTTAACTCTTTCAGGGAAAGCTTGGGGGGGAGTGCTAAAGCCATGAATAGAGGGCAACAAATTCTTGTTCAGTTATATCTCTCTGTTAGTGTATTTCTTCCTTTTCTTCCACCCAAGCAGTAACATTAACCTTCAGAAATCTTCTCCCTCCATAAACTTTACTACATGTCAGTCCATGTTATTTTACATCCTCAGACTACCAAAATTTATACAGAAAGTCTTCCTAACATCCTACCTCACTGTAAAGATCTACCACACTGCCTCCAAATTTGCCGCACTCTCTTGAAAGTCTGCCCACACATTTTTAACATTTAAAGACAAATGTATACACAAAGGAAGTAACTAATTTACTCTGTGTCCATAATCCTTACTGTATTCTTTCCACCAACGCACAATGTTTTCCCCTGAATTCTGCATCAAGCTTTCCATTTAGATCCCAAACTTCTGAATCCAGAACTTAGTCTTCTTATGAGGCACAGCCCCTACAGTAAAAGTAAAATTACTGTGACAATAATAATAACTGACACTAATCACAATCGCTTTAAAGTCTATGAATCTGTTGTGCTTTTACAGCTGTGCTGTTTCTTCTGAGACACCAATGGTGCTGCCAGAAGCCTAAATGTTAGATTATTAATTCAACCCATCCTTTCCATCCAAGAAAAAGTACCATATCTCCAGATCTGCATAGCTTCTGCATTTGTGATGGCTGACCCCCAAAAAGAGATAGAAGGAGAACAAAAGTCAGTAAAGTTACCAAAATATACAATCTCTTATAGCTACTGTTTCAAACAAATAGGTTTAGAGCCAATATAATAATTTCTACCAAAATCATCCAACGTTTTATTTGCTTTAGATTTGTCATCCTTTATTGGAAGCAATAAGCCTTAAAAAAAAAAAAACAAACAAACAAACAAACAAAAAAAAAACCAAAGAAAAAAAGAAAGAAAAAATTCACTTCATGTTTAAAATTATTTACTATAGCTTTAAAAGTAACAAATGAAGCACTTGGAGTCTCAGATGTGTAACCAGTAGGGAGTTGGCTCGATGCATCAGTTTTTACACCTCTTGCAGTTAAATCAGGGATTCAAATTCAAAATATAGCACTCAGTGGTGAACTTATAACACTCCCTGGAGGAGTGTGTCCGTAAACCATTCACTGGATTACACTCATCCATACAATACTTTATTTTATTTATCCAGTCCCCACAAAAAAAAAAAAAAAAAAAAAAAGGAAAGAAAAAAAGAAAAAAAAAAGCTTAACTAAGGTGAAGTTAAGGTTGCATAAACTGTAGATCATTTTTGTCATCATATGTCTAAGTCTCTGCTTTCGTTTTTGAGATTTCATTAGTACAACTTTCCGGTGTTTTTATCTCAAATGGATTTGTTTCTCCAAATTTGCATCTTGGCCAGGAAAGGGATCCAAAAACACCCAATGACATATGTGACATAGCCACACATGGCGCAGGAACACTCCTAAGACTTTCGAGTATGCTCAGCAGAGCTAATAACACTTTCAAAAATTGCTGTGCTGACTTTTTTTTGGAATGCCCTTAATGACAGTTTTTTGGGAGTTTCACATTACGCCTCATGTTCTTATGAGTCTTCCGGACATTAAGTCTTTTGCAATATACTTCACAGAGTCATGGAATCATTAAGGTTGGAAAAGACTTCTAAGATCATCAAGTCCAGCTAGTGACCCAGCACTGCCATATTTACCACTAAACCATGTCCCTAAGTGCCACATCTACAAGTCTGCTGAATATCACCAAGTATGATGTTTCAACTACTACCCTGGACAGCCTGTTCCAGTGCTCAACAATCCTTTCTGCAAAGAAGTTTTTCCTAATATCCAATCTAAACCTCTCCTAGTGCAACATGAGGATATTTTCTCTTGTCCTGTTACTTGTTACTTGGGAAAAGAGACTGACCCCACCTGTCACCAGCTTTGTTGCCCTTCTCTGAACATGGTCCAGCAGCTGGAGCACATATATAAAAATGTGCACACACTGTGTATGCATACTCATAGGTGTGTACACAGGTATTCACATATGTATGTGCACAAACATACACACAGTTTGGGGTTAAAACTAGAATAGATAAAGATCAGTGTAGCTTCACTGAATTCAATGGAAGATCCATCAGATGAGAAAAGCTGAGGACAGTGGACCTGCCTGAATGGCCTAGTGACTATTTCTAAGTTTGTAGAACATACTAAACATGAAGATTTCCAAGGTCCTTCACAATTAAAACAGAAAATGCCCATGCTCTAATAATAGGAAGAATGGATTTTTTGTTCTAATGAATACCATTCTTCAACCCAGCAAAACAAACTCGCAGTGTCATGAAAATATACTGGATAAACCATGACACTGCAGCGTCAATGTCAAGCTCTTTGCACAGACCAGCTCTGTTGCTTCATCTTGATTTGGTCAATGCTCCCAAGTTTAGGAGCAAAGCACCAATATTTTCCTACAGCCAAGGGAATCCCATGTACAGCTGGGTGGAGATATTTATTCAAGAGACTCCATATCAGCAAAGCCTAATCATATCATGTAGCCCTAGGATGAGAAACCATAAATCTCATTTTTGAACTAGGCAAAGCTCAGAAACTGGCTGCCCTACCTAGAGTGCACCCCAATTTGCATTAATAGATGTCAGATAAAAGGCAAGAGTCTCATCCCGGATTAGGGATGGGCAACCTCTGGACAACCGAAGAGCCAATGGATATGCACTCTGTGATAGGAAAGGCCAAAGCTCAAAAACTAAAGAGAGCCAAAATTTTCATCAGTTGTAATATCCCTCTTTTTTGCTACATGAGTATATCATTCCCTAAGCAAAAAGACGTGGTTTAATTTCCCTATTCCCATGGCCTATGTCAAACCTTCTTATAAAAAGGAAAGGCCTTATCAAAAGAGCAGAAAATACACATAAATTTACAATTGATCAAAACTTCATAGTTGTTTGTTCTGTGTTTTCAACCATTTAAGAGGTTTAGCTAACCAACCTAGCATCTGTTGTTCTTTGGGTTTTTGTTGTTTTGTTTGTGTTTTTTTTTTCTTGTAACAATTGTTTAAAAAGCCTTGTCTTAAGAAAAATAAATGGCATTACATAGCAAAAGGGTGAGAAAATGTAGCTCTAATCTGGCAAATGGAGTCTGAATAACATTTCTACTTATCATATAGCAATAATTACCAGCCTTTCTATGGGGTAAAATGCCTTCTGTTCCCAGTGGGCCCCCAAAGCCCCAGCCAGCTCAGTTTAACGGGCTGTTTACCCTTGGAGAGGAGGATGAGGATACTTCCTGGGACAGACAACTGCACTGACTATGTAGCACACAGATCCCACTGTCAGCTTCCTTCCATGTTTCTAATTGTATTAAAATTGTGGAATAGGTGGCTCCTGAGGATTAACAGTCGTGTTTGATTAGACAGCCTACACTGCCCATAATTTATTTCTCTTCTGGAATATGACAGTTATCCAGACATCTACATTTATTCTAATTTCTCAGCTATGCCTGCATGGATTTATTAATGCTCCAGAAAAGCTTCCACTGATTCTCCACTAGTTTTGCACTACTGTCATTTTTTTAAAAGACACTGTTCTTAAAATGTGCATTGAGTTCTTGAGATTTTTCTTAGTTGTCTTCTAACGTGACATTATTGAAGGAATGGTTGAAAACTTTCAAATTTTGAAGACTTGCCATAATACCTCCCCAGTTCAATCCAAAATGGAGTTTCTCTTCCAGTGGTTCAAGCTCACGAAAAATTTAAAGAAACAAAAAACCCACATTCCACTATGGGTTCATTAAACTCTGATCAAGGCAGAGAACTTTTTCACACTATTATCCAGCACTGCACCTACAGTTTACTCTTAAACCCCTTGCTTGCAGCCGTGAAGATACATACTTAACAACACACCACTGCCACTGAAATGTCCAGCTATCACGAATCAGTTTCTTGTTGCAATGGGGATGGGAACAGTACCAAGATAAGCTCATCTGCAGGCTTGCCTTCTCCTCCAGCTTTGGCAAACTCCAAATAGAGTGGGTCAACAGTACCATCAATGTCACTTGTATCCATATTGCATGATCCCATACCAAGGAAAGATATGCACTAAGAATATGCAAAAGTGGCTAATAACTCAAATAGTCAGCTGAAGTAATTATGCCCTCAAGTGTTAGGAAACTGAAAAGCCATTTTGGCTATAAAATACATATGGAACCTTAATGTTACGGCCATTAAGACAACAGCACACACACTATTTGTGCTGCATTTTATCTAGTCCTTGAGTGCAGCTTTCTCTGTTCCCGCTGTAAAATTTTCATTCGCCATTATACAGTTGAATGTGAAAGCCAAGCCAGAGAATCAAACCCGTCCAAAGACAGCCACATTATAAGTTGACAGCACATGCTGTAAGATACAATTGTGGGCCTCTTGCATGAGTCACAAAACAACAACTTCTGCAGCATGCCAGTCAATACAGAAAAACCACCACCCCAAAAAATTAAGAGCGGCTTGGTGAGCAATAACAGGTAACAGTTTGTTGTCTGTTTATCGGCCAAGCTCCAGAGACTAATCTTCTCCAATTACACAGTTCTCACTCATTGTCCATACTTCAGTGACCACATCTCCATGTCAATGTTTTTTTAATTATTTTATCTCCCCTACTCTTCTGCTTTAAAGAGCTATCCTAAGTCTCTGCTTACATCATTCTGCTGAATTTCCATTACCATGAAAAAATATCTGCCACTATCAATTTTTCAGTGTATTTTGTGGTTTGTTATTAGGTTCCTCTAAATCAACTAACAAAATGATATCAGAGAGTTTTTCAGTGCAGCCTAAGCAAACACTGGCGTGTGAGTACAATATGCAAGAGAAGTCAGAGACTGAAATGAGAATACAATTTCCCATGAGAGAGTTCTATGTTCGAGCCATTTAACTTTAAAACTAGTTCAATATTTGAACAAGACACTATTTTATTCCCATTCAAAGTTTAAACACATATCACTTCAAAATCAATCATAAATTCAAACCTCTTTACTCTAGAAACTGTTTCAATATTTAAAAGCTTTTTTTCCCCTCTCTTTAATGTAACAGCACCTTCAAGGCTGCAGAAGCAGATCTGACTTTGAGATCCTTAAGAGCAATGCTGTTTTCCTGCCAATACACACAAAAGGCAGTTCTAGGAAAAATTAAAAACCCACAAAGGCGAGGCTGTGCTCTGCTTCAGAGTTTAAGAACAAAGTCTGGACAAAGAACACAGTCTTCAGCCCAAGCTAAAGTAAATGAACTTGGTGTGGGTACTTTTCAGGGTAGAAGACCATAATTCCTTGTTACTGCACCACTTTTGTCCTCCACTGGGTGCAAGAGAAAACCAGACAATCAGAGGGATCAGTGTAGACAAGAAACAGCCCTCCTTTAGGATAATGATTACAGAGTGAGAGATCTGCAATTCAGAAGAGGGATGTAGACCTTATTCACAGATCGCACGTACTCGGGTCCCTCTCCCCACCCAGCAAAGCAGTGTTTTTCCTGCTGCCTCAGAAGCCTCACAGCCCATCCAGCACTGCAGAAATGTACTGCTCTAGCTATGCAACACTGAAAAAAATATTTTATCCTGGTCAAACAGCAATATTTCACACGTGTTCTATTTCAACATGATGATCTTAAGAGTTTTTTTGGGGGATGGGGTTACATTTGTTTGTTTTTAAAACTTAAAACTCATTCTTCAGATGGGCAACTTACCACAAAGAGTCACTGATGGAGAGGGGAAACAAGGTGAACTCCTGAACAGTGTTTCTGTCAGCTCTTTGACACATGTCACTTGATACATGCCACTCTCATCCATCTAATTTCAATGCCAGTTTGTTTCTAAAAATTATCTTTTGTGCCTCTGATCTTTGCACAAAGTTCTTTTTGACAAGGGCCGAGCATACAGCTCAATGCAAGTGTTACACTACAAAACTTTCATTTCAAGTAGGAAAGACAAACTGATTGTTCTAAAGCAAACAATCTTATTAACTTCAGGGCTACCCTATTCTGGTTACTGGTCAACTACAACTGGTCAACAAGTCTTCACAATCAAGTTAAAAGACCCCTTTAAAAAGGATTAAGCAACTGTATTATAAAGAGGTCACAGAATAAGGGCAAGAATTAGGCTCTGTCTTTATGATATCCATGCACTTAACTACCTGTGACTTTGCATGAACCCAGGAAATATTATTTGTCTGTATATAAAATGTTTTACATGCAACGTGATAAATCCATATGCATGGATAGTCATGATGCTGCACTGGCACTGAATGCCACCTTTCCCAGGCAAGGTCAGCTGTTCATTCATAACCATCTTTCCTTAATTGAAAAATTAGGAGCTTCTATTTCCAGGAAGCCATAGGTCACTAGCACTAGGCAATAGATGAGCTTAATTTTTTACATACTTACAAACAAACATTAAAAAAAAAATCAGTTGCAATCAACACAACATTAACATACTGTATTGTAATATTTCACATAAAACATGTCACCAAAAACTCAGTATTGAGCAGGCAGGAATTTGATGAATCAAGTAGATGAAGCCAAGATGTAGTTATTAGATGCATTACATCTTTAGCACATCATCTGTAAAAATGTCCAGGGTAAACTAACGCTCCAGGGGAAACCTGACCTTTAAGAGGCTCCCTAATACTACATCTAAATTAATGTCAGTGACAGGCACTTCAATCTAAAATAGCAGGGTACTTTCATTCTATCTACACTATCTATTCATCCATTTATTTGTGTGTAAAATGTGTGTGTGCATAAATGGATTTGTGTCATTCTGGCACTGGGGGAGTGGGTGGGGAATAAAAAGAGCTCATAGATTTTTTGATTTCTATTCCTTACTACTCCCATGCATTTTGGAAGATTCATTCAGAATCTTTTCAGAAAAAAAAAATGTCAGGAAAATTATTTTTTAAAGTAACTGAATCTACTTTTCCAAGTAGGTAGCAACCTTATAATGCAAAATAAACATGCTTGAACGGATGGAACTCTTGCAGCAATCAATAAACCAAGCAATGCTGAATTTGTTTTAAAGGGTTGGGCTGGGCTCTGACATGACTGGTGGTCAAAATAAAAATCATAATTGAGATCAGTTTTGCCATTTCAAAACAAAACACTGAAATAAATTCAGTAGAAGATGCATTTGTACCTTGGGGGAAAAGAAACAAACAAACAATACACTGCAAAATTCTGATAATAAAGTAAGTTCATGGCAGTTAGTCAAATCAGTGTTAACTATGGTGGCCAAACCTTCACTCACTTCTCTTTTACATTCCATTTTGGAGGTTTTATAATCATTGGGGGCAAGGTTTTATGATCAAGAGGAGAGGCAACTGCACTCTGACTACCTTCTTCCAGGCTTCTTATGGTGCTTTTCCTCCCTTGCTGACACCTCAGAGAGGTCCAAACCCACCAAGACGTGCAGTCCTTTGTCCCCCCACTCCTCACAGACAACTGTGTAGTGTGTTTTTAAGAGATATGTGTTCGTTCAATAGAAGCTGAAGTCTGTTCCTTGATGCAAAGGATTTACGCCTTGCTCTGAAATCAGGACAATGACATTAGCTAGATCCCAGTGAACTAAAACTGCTAAGTACTTTCACAATTTGTTGATCAAGAACCTTTTTATTGTAATATTTTTCTTTTCAAACCTCAGTTCCATAATAAACTATCCTCTAATTGGTCTTCATGCAATGAAGAACTACCTTGCATTTTAGCTATATTATACATGGTTGTATTTTCTTACAAAGGCACAATTGATCAGGAATTACCATAATCCCACACAGAGAAGCAGTCTTAGAAGCACTGAGAGCATAAAACATTAACGTCAGTAATGCAGACATGACAAGTTTCAACTCTCCTTTCAGCTAAACAATCTGCCTCTTTCATACTAACATCACCATTCAACCCATGGGCTACATAAACATTGTCAAACCTGGTTTCAATATAAAGAGAGCACATTAATGTTCCCACTAATATACATTTCCCAGTAACCACTCTATTAGATTGCTTAGTTCAAACTGCATGACATATCCCACAACGTATCAGACAGTTCAGATTCACAAACTCAGAGATTGCAAGTATTAAAAAAACTTTTGTGTGTGTGTACTCAAGGGCCCTGCTAATATAAAAACTCTCATGAGGCTCTCAAGAAAGTGCGCCTGTGTGGAACACAGCCCTTCTCTGTTCAGTGTGGTTTTTTGGGGTTTGTTTTTGTTTTGTTTTTTTTTCTTTTTTAATTTTGGATGATGGTCTCTCACTTACTTCTTCACATAGCCGAAGTAAAAGGATACAAAAATAAATAGACGCTGTTCAGAGCAGATAATCCTTCCTGTAACCTCAGATAGCGCATCCAAGACCTATGAATCCAGTGATGACTCTTAACTTTTCACAAAAGCAAGTCAGTTAAGTGGCTAATAAGTTTAACATACAGGATGTAGAAAGCCCCTGATTTAGTCCACTGCAGACCCTCTCCTATAAAACAAGGCCCCATTCCAGACACATGAACTTTGTCTTTTGCCTCATACTTCGTAGCAGCACAGCAGCAGCAGTCCTAGGGTAAATGGACATGAGGAGCTCCCGCACTGCAAGGTAACCTCATGTGAGCCTCCTTAACAAGCCCATAGTCCCACAAAGCACAGTGCACATACTGTACAAGCAGCGTGCTACAGACAACATTACTGTGGTCTCCCATGTCAGTCTGGGTTATGGGGTGGTTTAGTATGGGCTGGGGACCAATATACTAGGAGCTCACACTTCCAATTTTCACATTCAGCAGCTGGAAAGGCAAATATCCTCAGCCAGAAAGTTCATTAACCTGGAGATTTTCCATGGCCAGGCTTCCTCAGTATTGCAGTAAGATGCAATTTTACGTTTGGGTTATGGTATTTTGAAGTACTTAATGTAGCTGGAAGCCAACAAATACCAGCTAACTTTACCCCTGAGCTTGATAGTGTGTTGTGCAAAATATACCCGCTTTGAAATAACAAGACTTTAAAATTGTTTATGCTTAACATGGTGAAATTAAACACAGAGTCAGACGCACTAACTTCTACTTTATTGAGTAACACTTAATACCTTAAAGAAGTGAGAAACCGGAAAGAGACTTAGGGATTTAGAGAGCAGCAGGGAATTACCATGAAGCCATCTGATTTCTCAGAAGGAAAACACTGGAAGTTGAAAGTGAAATTGAATTAATCCTAGAAATATGTAATGCACATCCCCCACTAATCAGACTATGGGGAGCGCTCAAAGTAGATAAAGGAAGGTCCAGTCAACTTTTAAAAAGAAACAATACCCACTCTGAAGTCCTCTGATTCTTCCAGGTTCAATAAATTTGACCCAGAATATATAAGTCTGGACTGGCCCTGATCTCGTAGAACAGATCCTCAAAAGGTGTAAAGCAGAACAACTCCACTGACTTCAAAAGTCTTCTGAGTCTCTAAATCCAGATGTCTGTGTGCAGTCATGAATTCCTGATTTCAGTGTACTTTAACACATCTAAAGAGTATTAGAGGCTAAAGTTGCAGTTCTTGCTAAGTAAAAAATTAATATGTTAATTAAAATTAACACCTGCAAATATTCTACATATTCTGATTAGCAGTTGAGATTGATACCATATATTCAGGTTCAAAGTAATTTTGCTTTGGGCTTCAAAGTTCACTTTTAACTTCAGCCAGCTTCCACTGTCAAGTTTCCAGGATAAAGTTCAATAAAGTTTACTTACCATTAAGAGTTAAGTCATTAATGTATACTGCACACTTTTTCATGTACAGTGTGCCTACTGAAATGCAAGTCTTCAGAAGCAATGATCTGAATATTGTATTATGTCAGTCAAAAGAAGATCTGGCCCAAATATCCCAGTCAGGGCTATTTCAACCATTCAACAGTCCAATTACTCATACTATGTTAGATCTTCCAACTTCATGAGTGCAAAATTGTTCACACTCAGGCAGCTAGGGCTTTACAGACAGGCTTGTAAATCGTGAATAATTTTGTCAAAATACAGTGTTTTCAAATGTAATTGCCAAAAGAAATGTAACATGTAGGTTTGCAGCCTCAAGTGCAATTTCCTGACAACCACAATGGTGCAGGCTACAGATTACACATGTGCACTTCCAATTAAAAGTGAGGCAAGTCCATAATATTGGGACCAAGTAATATCCCCTCATACACAGGATTCTCTAAAACTTGAAACAGAATAAATTAACATGGAATAAATTCACTTGCATTATTTAGCATACAAGTGATTTCCGAAGATGCTATCATTATCTGTCTGTATAGCTCATTTTGGAAGACTATTATCTACTTTTTCCTTTCCTTCACTGATTAGATAAATGAACTGCAAGGCCTTCTAAATATGCCCAAGAAGTATGTACTCTAACAGATCTCCAGAAATAGGATTCCAAGATCCTTACCATGGCTCCACCAGTTCTGGAGAGTTACGGGAAGAAAACAACCTGAAAAACAGGTGTTAGAAATTTTTCTTCCGACACATTCCTCCATCTCAACAGAAGCAGCACGTCAGGTGCTTTTTTCCTGTACAATCAAGAATGAGTTCAACCTTGCCATCATTAACCGATTTTTCTGAAATTTGAATTAAATTCACCTTGCATCATACACTCCTATTCTTTCAAGAACTGAAGCTACATCCTGTGCTAAAAATACAAAAAGAATTATAAATGCATGCCCCAACAATAGCCCAGCATACCTTACGTCTAGCTGGTGAATCACACCAAGTTCTCACATAATCACCTCCGAGGTTGTGGCTCTCCTACTAACTATGTGCATAGTAAGCTGGGGGGGCCTCAGATCATCATGAACTTTAATGAAAAGACAAAGTCAAATTCTGGATGTACTATTTTTCACAAGGTCAGGAAATAAGACCAACGCAAGAGAAAATAAAATGAGGATACTATTTCTTGACACCTGCTTGAGTGGGATATGGAGCCAAACACTGGGGAAGTGGACAGGTCTTGCCCAAAACCAGGAACCTAATTCTCCAGAAGCAGAAAGAAACTGAAACATACAAGTGTAAGCAATTATGATGAATCAAACCCTGCTACTTAGATGTGATCCATTAATAACCTAGCAATGCAATTGCCTTATTTCTTGTTATTTTACTGGAGACCATTTCCTTGAAACAGTAGTGTTACAGGTCAGCAATTCATTAGTTCAACAGCCAATTTTTAAAAGACACCTACTGTCCTCATCTTTTCTCCATACTTGACCACTTAAATCTAGCATTGTGTTTTTCCCTTCCACGCTAAGTACATGCATACCATTCTAAGCAGCATCATACAATCTTCTTCTGCCACACTGCCTGGAGACTTGGGGGATCCCCAGGCAGGAGTAATCCGTGTTACCTAACCCATGGCGCAATTGATTCCACTTGGGTGGCTGACAGAAACTCACTTTCAATTTACATCATGATTTCTTCCCTGCCAAAATGTCACTGCTGAGGTGCCACCAACAATGTGTGTTGTGTAATGGAGACCACCGTGCTCGGGGCAGGCAGAGAACTGAAGGCTCCTCTGTACCATGCAGACATGCCCACACTTGGAGAGGCAAAGCTGACTGTAAGCTGCTGAGCCAATTCCCTGTGAATTATTTTTACTTCTGTGGCTTGACTCCTGAGTTTCCTTTCCCTCTCCTTTCAAACTGATGCTGTAATACAGTCACACTGTAGAAATCTGTACCTCGGTCAGTACAATAATCTGCAGAGCCATACAGCCCTCTGATATTTAGAAGACTGCTCCTGATTCATCACAGCTTCCTTGATGTCTTAAAACGTCTTGGCGAGGTCACAGGTTGCAGGCTACAATTTCCTTCGCCTTTTTACTTGTATTAATCAGGAGTTTGGGGACTGTGTATCCCGGTGTTTCCTGGACGGCTCCAGGCATTACTGCATCACAGCGGCACCTGGTGGGACAGGTCAGGGCTGGAAAACGCCGCTGCCGGCCCCGCAGCCCCGGCAGCACCCAGACATCCACAACGAAACCAAAATTAGCACTGTTTTGCTCTGGCAGGTCTTTCTAACATCTGTTGCTGTGAAAAGTTCAAAATTAATATCACTGAACCCTACCCTGGTATTTGCTAAAGAGATGCAAAATGCTGGACGGGGAACAGACTGAACTGCAAGCCACATCTTAGAAACAGCCTGCAACCCGAGGGATCCAGGAGATGCTGCACACAGCACCAAAAGGAAAAAAATAATCTGATAAATAACTCATCTCCAAAGCCTCTCAACTTTTGATCCATTAGCCGTCATTAAAAATTTATAAAAGTATATTAGAAGTAAAGCTCGGTTCAACCAGCCACATGTATTCTAGCAAGAGTGACACATTGAGCCCTTTTCTTTTGATTACTGCCTTCAATCTCATAATTTTTATTTTATGGGACGCAAAGCATCAAATTCAGCTTCAGAAATACAATGTTCAAAATATAGTGGCCAATAAATGTTTCATCTTTTTCACAAACTAGACCTTAAAGAGCTTCAGTTATTTATTTTTATAGCAGCAGCATACATAAGTGTATGACACAATAAAGGATACTGATCTCTGAAGACCTCAGATTATCTTAAACTCCAGAAAATCAATATCAAATCCTATGTTTACGGTACTTTTCACTATTTATTTTAGAGCCTAAGGAAGTGGACAGTGGAGGCTGCCAGTTTTGTAGAAAAAGAACCTGGCAAAGTTGCCATCAGATTTATAGGTCAAACACTGCATTACAAAAGAAACCATTTACCCCCAGCAGCTGAAATTATTGCGGTTCACAGTAAGCAGAACATTTTTATTAAAAGTCCACAGACTGTTACTACACCTCAATCTAATTACTTTAGTCCTTACACTACAGCCAGCTCTGAGTGTGTGTAAGGGCTCCCACGCAGGTACAGCTGCCTTGCAGGGGCACTGCAAGCAATTTGCAGATTGCAGCCGGAGCAGAGGGCGTTGCTGTGATCTCCAGATGCTTGTGCTCACGCACCTCAGCATAGATGCAAATTAACACCAGCCACGTTAGACTGTGCCTGATGTTTTCAAAACTACCAGTCCTTGATTAATTTTTAAAAAGTGCAAGTTCACGGCACACACCAGAAGAGGAGGAAAAGGAAGGAAAAAGGAATAAAAGAAAAAGTTTGAAGAGCATTATTCCTTAAAAATACTTGGATAGAGGGAACATCCAAAGATAAAAGTAAGGATTTTTGTTTCTTAAAAAAAAATCCACCCTTTGTGTTATGGTTGCTGTGCTGAGGAAATAAACTACAAAGTTTGATCTACATTAAGTGTAATTCTAAATACCAAATGAACTTAAGTAGGTTGATTAAGAACAAGAAGAAATAAAGTCTTAAGTAGTGCACAAATTAACCTATAGAATTATTAGCCTAAAATGCAAAAAAAACCTTAAAGTGAAAGGGGTTCTTACTATCACTGTCTGTGCTCAACACACATTTTAGAACCAATCCCTCAGTGCTGTAATGATTCTGGCATCATTTTCAGGTACCTGAAATAAAAAATGTAAAAGATAACTCTGATTGCAAGAACCTTTCTTTTCCCCTTAATTCTTCATACCAACATTAAAATGTCACAGAAGAATAGTGCTGCTACTATATAAAATGACTACATACTCTATATATTAAACACTGTGATCTGTTCTTGTGACAAGCACAAGGATATAGATAGAAGCACAATCACATAGATATGAAGAATTGTTAGAATGATTACAGGCACTGGAATAGTTCTGCAGGGTAGGGACTGGAAACACTGATGGGAATCCTTTTAGCTTGAAGATGAGATGTCTAATAGAAGGCATGTTTGAGGTTTGAGAAACAAGACATTAGACATTCCTATCTATAACACACAATTAATTTATGGAATGCACTGCTACCCCAGCACACTGACAACAAAAGCACAGCAAAATTCAGATAAGGTTTAGATAGATAACATGAAAATGAAGTGTTACATCAGAGGAGATTTAGGAAACACGAGGGATTTAAGACTTTTTGCTTTAGACCAAAGTCTAACTGACAGGATTGAAAAAACATAATGTGAAAGACATCTGAAAGTTTATTGTAAGGTTTTATGCACTTTTGCCTGAAATACACAGCTCCAGCCTGTCTCAAGAGAAAGGACAGTTTCTTAGATGGACCACTGGTTTGATCTGGTATGGCAAGTCCTATATTCTTATGTTCCTAACAGATAATCTGCAGTAACTTGAGTGACAGTGGATGGGTACCCATCCTAGGGAAAAAAATTTTCTATCATTCTACTTCTCAGTGCACTGAACTGAATTATGTTAGGTTAAGTGTTGTCACACTGAATAATTTCAGGCTCTATCACATGTCCAAAGACACAACTCAGTACAACATGTAGGACGGTGCACTTGAATTTGCAGCAGATCTAAACTGAGAGTGAGGGGGAAAAATATAAACTTGAAGTGTAGTGAAACCTACAGCACTTACAACAGTAGTAAAACCCATGTTAGAATACTTTAATTCAAAATGCTGTCCAATTCCAGAAATAGAAACTGCTCAAAGATTTAAAACACCTGGCTCTCCTCACTGTATAATATAATCACAAATTGTGTTTAATGTCAAAGAAATTCAAAGGCATCTCTCATTAAAACAGTTGTGAGGGTACAAGAAAGCCGAAAACCTCTTAGCTTCTTGGAAAAAGAGATCACAATAGGTCAATGTGAAAAATTCATTACACTGCATTAAAGCATATGAATTTTTTTGTCTATAAAACATAAGAAGAAGCTACCACAAGAGTCAGGAATGAGAATCTCAAGATTTCCCCACTTCCTGGAAGCTCAGGCTTAAGAAAAGGCACCTACAACCCACATCGGAGTGCTCAAATGTTCATCCCCCCGTATGAATGATTCTGTTTGATATTCTTGCTCCTCCTTGTTACTCATGGCTACTAATTATAACTTTAAACAGTTTTCTACAGGTTATTTAGTGAAACAGTCATCTTTGCAGAGCTTTCAATTTAAGTATGACAACTATTATGGGCAAAAATAAAAGTGAGAGGAAGAAGAAATGGGACAACAGAACATCTGGAAAAGGCAAAGCTTGCAGCAACAAGATTACATGGACACTCAAGATTGATGAGGATGAGTTTATTTTGTGTCTAGTTAAAGGTAGTTTGGTTTTGGTTTTTCATTGGGGTTTTTTCTTTGTTTTTAACAAATTTAATTTATTCCATATGCAACACCAAAGGAGTGGTACATAAATGAAAACAAGGTAGTGAGTCAGCAGAGACTTATTATTATAATCACCATGAATATAATGACTTTGCACAAAACCAATACATTGCACTCAAAAGCCTGGTAAAAGAATGGTCACCTATCAGCCTCTGCTTCCCAGCATAGATAGTATAAAAAAACACCCCAAAAAAGTCATGACTTTCAATTACTAGTTCCTCATCATCAACCATTTTACAGGTGAGGTGATGACTGGAGTCACCACAGACCAAGCCTGGAGCTTAGCCTGCTCAGTTCCCGATGCCTGTGGGTCACTTGATCTGTTGTCCTACTCACATCGCTTCACTGCTGTATCCCACTCACCTCTCAAAGACTCCCAAAAATGTACTCTGGGCATGTATTTTAACTGGCTTTGGCATTTGTTTGTAAGCTTAGGGTACATATTTGCCAAGTTGACTACCTAAGGCGCACAGCTGCATTATGCCAGATACTCTTCAAATTGTAATCAGTACTTGGGAGATCTAGTTGCTCAGAAAACAAAACTCCCCAAACCTTGTCTTTTGTTCAGTCACGTAACATGTTTAGATGAACCCTTTCATGCCTAACTACCCAAAATCCTTGTATATCCTTAGTGGCTTTGAATGCATGTATTTCCAAACACGAGCTGAGCAGAGCATGAGCAGAGGACATTTCTGCCTGCCATGATGCCTACCCAACACAGACATCCTAAACACTGTCCCCCAGGTTTCTGAAGGCAGAGAAGAGAGCCCTGTTGGTGGGCTGTCCCCAACACGATGGATAAGTAGACATGGATGCCAGCGAGGAGGAGAGCTGTGTGAGCCACTGCCTGCCTTCCACCTCCCTGCTTCCTGGTGATTACGTGCAGACAGCTACTCATGTATCTGGGAGCTTGCAGAACTGAGACCTGGGTCTGTATTTTAGTGTTTGCTTTTCAAATTATAATTTAAAACAATAATTTGAGGACTCATAAAATAAATGCTTTTTGACAGCCCATACAGCCCCACAGCTAAAATGTCTCAGCAATAAGATTTCTCTTTCGGCTTTTCATACCTTTACACAGAGATTCTCCAGAAAACATCTGAGATTTGGTGTTTGACAGCTCCACATGTTTTGAGAATCCTAGTATCATGCACAAGATGGTCTGATTTTAAAATAATAATTCCTTATAATTATAGAATTCTGAACAATTTATTGCAGAATTAATGACGTTTATGTGGCTCTTTCATTACGTTCCAAGAACAACAGGTCAATACCAGATCGTACAGGAAGTGTCAAGAATTATTTTCAAGGTGAAATTCAGCAGCCACCCATTTTCTGCCACGGCAGTATAGCCATTTCGACCAGCCCTACACTGCCTGTGCTATGCAATGCTGCAAGTAGTTCACAAACAAACAACAAAATGTTGCTGGCACCATCTGCTCCCTGGAAACCTGCCAACCAGCCTCCAAACCACAGAGAGGAGCCTGTGTGGGATTTACTCTATATCCATCCTTTCTGGAGCTTTTGCTTTTGTTGCTGTCCCCAGTAGCCCTCCCAGCAGCTGTAGATAGAGCTTTGATCCATTTATGAGAAAAAATCTGCAATCTATTAACAATTTCCATCATACTCATCAAGATGACCTTGTCTCCTCAGTTACAGCACATCTACACCGCTCTGTCTGCAGTGACCCAAAGTCACAGAACATTTTGTCTTCAGTAGTTATAGCTAACCTGAACATTGTGAAAACTAGGAACAGGTATAAGAGGAGTATTTTGGCAGTAACTGAAATGCAGCCACTTCTGAAAAGGACAGAGCAGATCTTAAGCACACAGCATCATTCATTAGCATTTCAGAGACAAAGTGGGGGCTATGATGTATAACTTTCATAGTTGACAGTAAATAGACAGGAAGCTTGCAAAGACAATGTCTACAAATTTGGTCCACACACTAGAGGTAACAAACTTCCTCCTGAAAATGTTGCAGGATCTTTCATGTCACATGTCTTGGAGGGGTGAAAAAGAAAAGGGAAAAGGAAAAAAAGGGGGGGGGGGTGTTGTAAGGCTACAGGGAAAGAAAATCTTCCATAAATTCCATAGTGACACTGCTAACATTTATCTGAAATGCAGTTTATGAATTTATCATAGTCAATAATAACTGGTTTATGATATAATGAATGCACATTTCACCTCTTTTATACTTATTTGTAATGAATGCACACAAAGCATCACTTTTGTCCTACTATTTTTCGTACCACAGCTTAGGTGGTGTTTTTTTTTTTTATTACAATTGGTATTGCATTGCTAATGCTTCTGTGAGTCTCTGTTTACTGTAGGTCTTGGCTGCCTGTGTACTATGGCAGCAGGCACTGGCTTCAGTGCTGTGACATATCTATTTAATTAACCCAGCTGTTCTATCTACAGCGTGAAGTACCTAGCAATGGTGCCATACTGGATAGCAAGACTCATAAAAATGAAAAAAACTACAGTGCCACTTGGAAAATGAAACACAAATAAAGTCTGCTTGAAAAAAAATACAAACAAACTCACTGCTGTCTGCTTTGACAGGCCTCTACTATTCAGTTAGATACCATATAATATCACTGAAGACTTTTTAAAAGTACCTTTTATTGTTTCAAATCCACCTCCTTTGACTTGAATAAAATCAGCAATTTATCTGCATGTGAACAAAAATCTTAAAATTAAAAAAACATTCAACAGCAGTCCTTTCCTGGTAGCACTGCTCTTTTACCTACATTTCTACAGTGTCCATTCTGAAAAGTACTTCTGCATATCGTGGCATAAGACACTAAACAGGAACATCTCCCAGTGCAAGTGGATACTGCCTTTTCCTTGAAAGCTCATGGTATCAAAACTAAACAAATTAATATGTTTACCATGCTGTCATTTTGTAGCACTCTGAAGGGAAGGAGGAAAAATAAAGGATGCACTGAAGTTGAAGATTATGTAACCATTGCACATGAACACTTCAATAAATATGATTTAGAAAACACCTCCTGCTTATCATGAGCTGGACCTCAAAGTGAGTCACTTGTACACAACTGACACAAAAAAGAACAGCACCACACCCAGTTTCTTTGAGATGTGCTGTCCACACAGACACACTGTACGGTAAAAATGTGTGAAAAATCAGTTAATTGCTTTGGAAGAAGAGCATCCAACGGAACTACACGCACATTCGAGGAGCCTTCCTGACCGCGGCAGCTGGGATAAATGAGACATGGCAGCTTCAGCCATCTCTCCGGTCCTTTGCCAGCCTAGAGAACCTCTGCTCATGTGCCAGATGGAAATTAACTCAGTTATATCACGTAAGCAATTGTTCGCTCTTCTTAAGTGCCTGTCAGACCTCTCCTACATTTTCAGCCGAGAACTGAGGAGGCACTGGTTCCTGGATGAGAGCATTTGAGTCACGGGTGTCAAAATACTCAGTGCATGCCACCCAGGGTTTTCTTCACCCCACTGATCAAGAGAGCAGAAGAGAGCCTTTTTTAATGATGTGCCTACCTTGTGGGCACAACTGTGTCATGGAATAAAGTCTGGAGATTTCATTTCAAAAGCACATCTAGACATTGGTCCAGGGTAAGGCTACTACAAAAACTGTGGGAGAACATGATGTATGTGTGAGCAATTTATATTATGTGTGGTGCTTTTGTAGATTTTTATAAACTTTTATATAGTTTTATAGGTACTATAAGATATAAGTGCCAAGATGGCTGCGGGTCTCTTTTCTAGAACAAAACGAAATCAGTGCCAAGAAGAAGGTGGAATTTGATAAAGTAAATAACTGTGTTAAAGCCAATTATAAATGTATTTGTAA
>JAYRBT010000082.1:38266907-38315844 GCA_036023395.1 Myiotriccus ornatus | reverse complement strand
AAGCCAATTATAAATGTATTTGTAATGGATGTTTACACCTGGACAGTGACCTGTAACCAACTGTGTCCTTCTTGTCATGAGACCTTGTCTAGAGATGCTATAAAAACCCTGAGCTATCCTAATAAAGCGGACATATTTTAGATCTCATAGGTCGTATGTGTATGTCTCAGAGAGCCCCTCCGTCAACAAAAAACACCTTACCAAATGCTCTAGAATACAAGCAATTGAAACAGGTACGGTACAGTAAGACAACCTGAATACAATTTATTGAACTTAAAAAAATAAAATAAAATTGCATTTTATTTGTTGACTGAAGATCTGAACTTTTCAGAGTTTCTATTATTCTCACAGCAATAACCATTAAAAACAGAAAGAAAAGCTGTCTAACATCACCTGGCCTCTTATACTCTCAGCTACTGCAACTGCAAGAGTTCCCAGGATTTAAGTACCACTCTAGTGACTACTGTCATTAAAACTATGTAATATAAATATGTATCTAGTCCAGCGTTATATACACACTCACATGGATCTGTAGCTAGACAGACAGATAGATACAAGGTAACTTGCTTGCAAACTTAGAGTGCAACGAAAATGGCACACTACCACACTACCACACAATCTTCTTTCACCTGTTAAAGTCAAGATCCAGGTGAAGAAATCCTACACTAGTATTTTATTTTCAGAAGTATCTGAACAATGGAAGTTTCCTAAAATACTTCACCCAGGGTGCTTATCCAGAAACCTCCAAATTAAGAAAAATGCACCTAAATCTATTTCTGGTGTCAATGGAACATGAACCTGGAAGCCAATTAACTGAAACATTTCGATTGAAGCTGGCATTCAAGGCACTCAAGAGACTGCATTCCCTGCAAGTTAAGAGTGGAGAGAAAGATACAAATAGAAGAATTCTCTGTTAGAAGACCATCCTACAAATGTAGACCTAGAAATGTACTGACCTTTCCTGTAACCCTTTTAGAACAGTGATTTTTTTAAAGTCTTTGGTTTTGTAAGCACAGCATTTTAGCGCATTTCCCAAACCCACAATACACTTTGTAGCTCTTCCCTAAAACAAACCAATCTACACAAATGTTTAAAGATTACTTGCCTAAGTCTCACAGTTTTAATTCACTACAGTTCACCTTTAGCAGTACATTCTTATAAGATCACATTGAGTCCTGATGCCCTGTTCAACTTCTTTGGGACTGCTGCTACACAACATGTCAGTCCTCTAAATAATGCAACTCAGAATCACCAGGAAAAAACATCTGCAACCTTTACTTTAACTAAACTGACTTACTGGGATACTGTAAATAAGGAGTAAAGTCTCACTCAGCTATTCAGATTGTCACATCTGCTAACAATGGATCTCCCAACTGTTAAATCCTCCAGCTACACTTTCAGTTTCATTCAGTAGGAAAAATCCTTCCCATTAAGACCATGCTGAACAACAGTACTAACTGGTTGCCTTATTCCTACTAGTTTGTAGGAAGATAAAATAGTGATCCCACAAACCAAGAAATAGGGGAAATATCAGCTCCTCAGAGTTTGCTTCTTTGTATCATCCACTGATTATTGTTTAACCATTCTTCATCCTTAACAGGGTGGAAACTAGTTAAGACCAGCCGTTGTTCATTCAAGACAAGCAGCAACACTGATTCCAAGTTAATTTGACCTTACTTTTAGGTTTTCATCCCACCATTTTCTTGCCTAGGTATTTCAAACATGTTTTCCTTCTGCAGAACTGCAAGGAGATAATCTTTTCCTTTCTTGTTATTTTTTGTATTTGTCCTACTTAGCTGCATACCAAGCACTTGAGGTTCAACTCTAGAGCAAATTAATGTTACTCTTAGCTAACTGACCCCAATTCAAGCTGAACCTACAGGAGTATCCTGAATTTTTCTGCTGATGCAGGATTCCATCAGTGAACAGCCAGACACCGTAGAACTTCATTCTCCCTCATCTGCTCCACATTTCACCACACTAACAGAATCAGTAGAAGAAATGGGGAACTACCAGAGGAACACCCTCCTGTATATTTTTCTTTTAGTATTTCCTAAAATAACATATAGATAATCTAGCAATCACAATAATTCCTAAGTAGGTCACTACATTTTAAAAGTGAGAGTAGTTTTGTAAAACATAACAACTTTGCATGCTTTGGTGGTAGGAAAAGGTAATTTTCTGAGCCCCAAGACAGGCCAACTGGTTCATCCCATAATTACCGCATTGTTATGCAATAACGTACCCCCATTTCACAAGGGTGCCATAAATCAGTCCTTACATTCAGGGAGGTTGTAAGTGGCAGACAGCCTGCATCCAGCTAAGCTCCAGTGAGAGTGCTCTGAAAAAACTAACAGTAGGAAACTTTACCACTGTCATCTGCTACATACAAGACAAGCACAATGTTTGCAATAACAAGGGGCTGATATCTACTGGGCACCCGCGAGGAAGATCAGGTGCAACCTTTCACTTCAGAGGTCTCTCTCGGCATTCACTTTCATCAGCTCCAGTGCAATATTTTCAAAACCTCCCCCTGGGTGATGTCCTTCCAGCCTTTTCTGGGTATCCAGTTTCAAATTTGATTTTCCTCCTTTTATTCTCCCAATTCTTCAAAGATCATTCCAGAAACTTGATTTGATTAGAAGTCTCTTTTAACGTAAGCAATTCATCCTCACACACGCGGAGCTGTTGATTCACCTTTTCTTTAATTTCATTTTGCCTGACTTTCATTTGAGCTATCTCAATTTTAACCTCTGTTAAAGCTCCATCTACCTTGTTTACTGTTTCTTTGATTTGAAAGATCTCCTGCATTAAGTCCTTAAGCGACAACTCTGTGGCCATTTTTGGCTCCAGCTGTTTGTCAGGAGAGGTCAGCCACCGCCTCGGTCTTTTATTTGTCTGGAGCAACATTCAAATTGTTTTCAGAGCAATTGTTTTCTTCCCATTTCCTGCCATCCCTGTTCTAAAATAATAATGAATTACCTCAATTCTAAGAAGACTTTCTTCTCTTTACTTCATTATCAAGAGCTGAGAGAAAGACTGTTTCAGAGGTTGGCACCCTGCACAAATTTCCTTAAGTCTTGCTTGAGGAATAATAGTGCAGGAACAGTTAAAAATTATCTTCTGCATGTATAAAGGATCCTGAAGGAAAGCACATGAGGCTAGTCAGAAAATTCACCTTCTTCAAATCCTGCGAGGCAGGTAAGTATTAGATCTTAGGAACAAGATGGCCAGTAGCAAAAATACTGCATTAAAAATTTACACACTAAAAACAAAGTTTTGGGGGTTTTGGGGGGGCTGGTTGTTTTTGTTTTTTTTTTATTCTCCTCCCCCACCCCCCAGTTCTGGTTAGCAGGATCAGTTCCATAGCTGTACAGGAAGCCTGGGGCAGATCTGGAAATAGGTTTCCTGCCTCGATATAGAGTTGCCAGACTATCTTCTCTCCTCTAAACACATACAAAATGTGCTAAGAGGAAACAGGCCAACACAAAAAAAATTATGAAAAAATACTTTTAGATCAGAAAAGGGTCTTTCTCAAACCTTTATACTTTGCTCTATAATTTCATGTCAATAAGGAAGATACAGAGACTCTAGATGTGTATTTAGGTGGGAGGATGTTTGTTTTTAAAATAATCTTCACTTTAAATCATATCCCAGATGTTACTAAGCCCACCTAAAAATTAGCATGCCACAGATTGATATTTTATATTAAAAATCTACATATTTGTTTCATTATGAGCACATGGTTCCCTTCCCTACACATACACAAAAATTGTCACAGTGAGATTTATGCACTGCCACACAGACAAAAAAAATGCAGTCCACTGAAGCTCGTATCATTTTAGGATGGGACTCAGTCAATTCAGCACTATCTAACTGCAAGTTACTCAAAAAGTGTAGACTCCTTTCCCAGCCAACACCGACACCCTGCCCTCTCAGGGGAAACATATCCCACCTTTCTGGACACTTCTTTAAATGATGATTCCTTATCTATATGACTCCTTCCCTTCCATGACTGAGCTGAAAGGCTGCACAACTAGCTTACGTGTGATGGTGTCTTATTTTTAAGATGGCTAATTTGAAGTGTAAAATAACCTCACTCTTGGACACTTTTTCCCAAGTTTCGAGTTTTAACATTACATTTCTGCTACATTAAGGGGTGAAGCTGTGTTTTTATTACAAGCTGTTTTACTAACACTACAAAATCTTTACCACAAAGAAATGTTTCAGTACAACCTATAGATTACATTTGCAATTGCTTTATTACTGTATTGTAAGTCACTTTATTACACCACAAACCTGTGCTTCTTACAAAACAGAAATACAAAGTTAGATTTCTCAGCTACTAAAGGTCACCTCACGTATGTATTTAAAAATACTTACGTGATTAACAAAACTCCACAGAATTACCCTGACAGACATCTTTGACTTAATGAAGGCAAATATTTGCAGAGAGAAGATGGGTGATCCGACTGTTTCATATACAAATTCAGGCCAGTTTCTTTGTAAGAACGCTACTGGAATCCCAGATTTGTCTTTTTCCATCACAAATCGGCATTTTAAGAGTAAAACCTCCTACCAGAAAGAATATCTTGATATAAAGTCTTAATATATACTCTTAATCAGAGTATTATAAAATCTTTCAGTAGTAGTTCCAAATTTCTATAGGGAGAATGGAGTGGGGAAAAAAAAAGGAACATGAGAGTACATAAAAAAGACTCACCATTTTTGGTTTAGAGATTTAACCTACAAACAAATAAACAAACAAACAAGGAAATTTTAATACTTTCTTCTTGCATTAAAAAATAAACACACAAATATTATCTGTCCTGGTGCAATCTACTCGGTATGTCATAAAAAAGACGACAAGCCAGCTGGGTTTGGAGCCCATTCTCACTGGGGCCCTTTTTCGTTGCCAGAACAGTGTAAAGCAGCCTCTCTGTCAAAGAAACGAAGCCCACATGAATGCACAGAGGAGCACAGTGATTCTATAGTTGCAGCTACTAGGAGAAATCCAGAACAGGATGTAGGAAAACTGTACAAGCTGAATCTAAGGAGACAGAAGCCACA
The DNA here is from genome assembly GCA_036023395.1 of Myiotriccus ornatus. Classification (NCBI taxonomy): domain Eukaryota; kingdom Metazoa; phylum Chordata; class Aves; order Passeriformes; family Tyrannidae; genus Myiotriccus; species Myiotriccus ornatus. Next base: position 38,310,774 of record JAYRBT010000082.1, on the reverse strand, counting down.
TCTGGATAAAAGATTAAATGTGAGTGTGCTATACACATAGAGGACAGAAAAATAAAATTACTGGGACCTAAAGTGAGACATATCACAGTGATGACACAAAGAATAAACAGCAGCACTATGAGCTATCTTTGCTTACCAAGCAAGGAATGAAACTTTATGAAAAATTATCATTTTAAATTATCATAATGCTGGGATACAAAGCCAGCACATTTGCAGACTGGTATTTCTAATCTTTACTTAATGTCTGCAGTAGTGATTGTATAAAATAAACCACTAAAAATTCCTAGCCAAGCAAAAAGCCTGATAATTTAACTTCCTGGCTTGACTTCCAAAGGCTAATGCAAAGTTTAGTGGCTGCACAGTCAAATAAATCTTTCGACTACAGCTTTCTTTTTTTGAGAAAATGGTAAATACGGTATTTTCCATATTATATACCAGAACTACAGTCACAACCCAAGAATGTAGATCTTTCAACCATTCATTACAGAAAATATTGCTTGAGGGAAACTGCTTTAAACTGATTTATGTGGTAGACACCCCAGTCAAATTGGACAATGTGGCAGATGGTAATGGATTTATGCATATTTATGTAGCATGTATTTACTTGTCGACTTTGTTATCCATCTTTTGCCCCTTCCGAAAGTAGACGGCAATTTATAACAACTATGATGCTGTGACTGGCTGACACTCCCTTTGCAGCCCTTTCCTCTGGACAGGCTAAAAAGCAGCATCCTTTGTGCAGCTATTTTAATTGTTTTACAGTTTTATTACAAAACATCCTGTCTGTTACACTTGCTTCCTGAGGCTATCATAACAATGTTAGTTACCACTGTTTAAATCTGCCTCAGGGTATCTGTTTTTACAGTTACAATTAAAGTCAGTAAGTAGCTCACCAACATGTTAACATTAATTTGTCTTTTAATTTATTTGACCTTTTATACTAAGCAAGGGACTCACTGAGGTAAGAGATGCACAAAGTTCAATCTCTACACGTTTTTGCAATGACGTATATTTGATTTTTTTGTTCTTTTCCACCAAAACATTCAAGTCTTCAGTTGCTAGTGCTTTTACTTATTCTAAGTAACTCCAGAAAAGGCAAAATATATTAATTACATTGCATTTAATATGCGATATAATGCATGTCTTACATAACACTGCACATCTTACATAACACTGATGCATACACCACCCCTATAATCTTTAAAATTCATAACAAAGTAATCGAGCAATCGGAGAACAGTTTCTAAAACCTTGATGCACTGGAACTGCTATATGCTTACACGTCCTTACATTACCAAGGATTGTTTACAGAACACATCAGAAGTGATGCTAAAACAAAACCCACAAGGATCCAGATAATCAGAAAGCAACAAACTGCTTAAGTTTTGGTACCATTTGCTCCTGCAGACATGGCAAATGTGAAGAGAAAAAAAAAAAAAAAGGTCTTATCAATAATTTTCTATGACCTTTGGTTTCATTTAAAAATGCAGTCCTACACCTCTGTGGCTTATATCCGTCTACAGAATGCAATGCAAAAATACCCAGAGACACATTTCAGTATTTAGGATTACTTAAATATGCAAATACGTAAAAAAAAAAAAAAGTTGTTATATATAAATGCAGTTTTATATTGGTCACTTACTAATCTAAAGTATATTTAAATAAGATTCCCAAGCTGCAGGGAGAACCTCCAGACAGAGCTTTTAAGACTACTTTGACTAAGTCACTTTTAAGCTAACTCTAAATTTTGCTGGTTCAGCTTCCCCACATTTTTGATAATGTGCTCTTGGCCTACAGGCATCATGAGCTGTGAGTCTATCTAAAATCCTGATAAGAGGAGAGGGGTAGCACTCACATCAAGAGCACTCCCTGGTAAATTAGACATGGGGGAAATAGTGAGGAAAGACTCATCAAATGGTCATTTACTGTCAGAGCCATTCATGCTCAAGCAAGAGGCAGTAGAAAGAAGAGAGAGAGGGAGGGAAGGTTGGGTAGAAGAAAAGATTAAATGAGAACAGACACTACATCTAATAAAAAAATAAATCCCCATTAAAAAGAAGAGTATTCTTTCACTCCTTCCTGGTCGAATAAAGCCTTTGACTCCTTTACTCACAAACCTCCCCCATGATGATCAAAGCTGTAAACTGTTACTGCCATCTTCCTTCCAAGTTCCCAAACCAGTCTCAGCTGCAAAAGCCCTTCCTCAGCTGTGCTCCTGAGCATCTACAGCCTTCTGCCTTCATCCTTCTGCAACCCAGTCAACACCAAATAACACAAATATTTGCACCAAAAAAAAAATAGTTTATTTCTGGTGAGGGGAAAAAAAGGGATATATTAAAATACATGGGATTTTCAAAATATTTAATTTTGGTATCAACAATAGAATCTTTTTTGCATCTATTTGGTTTGACTTTAACATCTGATAGTGCATACTATCCTTAGAGATACACAATGCAATCAAAATAAAATAAACACACAAATGAAAAAACAAAAAAAACTCAACCAAGCCAACCCAGACCAGTTATGCATCTTCCTGTTTCCCTGTGCTGCCAGCAGAACAACCAAGCTGCCATGGGATTTAGTGCAGTGAGCTGTGGAAATAAGAAATCAGGCTGTGCCTCACCTAAGCACTGAGGCCACACAATATGAAGAAAAATGCTACGGTTGGAAGTGGTTGTCGGTCAATTACTCACCCTTTAAAATCCTATTATCTTCCAATTCTGCCGAGGAAAAAAAAAGCACTGCTGAACACAGAAGGGCAGAACAAACACTATCTTTTTAACCAAATGTGTCCAAAAGAGGTTGTCTCTCCATATGCTGCCAGTCACCCAGCTGAAAGGCTTGGTTCTGACTAGGTGGCTCACGGCACCAAGCGAAGTTAATGGCACTTTAAGAAGAGAGATGTATGTGGCAATATTTGACTTAAGGCTGTTTAGCATGCTGTGGCTACAGAGCAAGCAACAGAGATGAGTTCTAGATAAAACAGATAAAAGGAATGCAAAACCTAGCCAAAAGAAAGCCTAATGCCTGCCAGGTAAAATGCAAAACTATGTGTCAAGAAGAATATTCAGTAATGAGGCAGCAAGACAGATTCAAAATATATTTCTAGCAGTGTGTAGGATCAGTGCTCTTGCCATTACAAAAACCTGCTTGAGTGCACCCACATCAGTGTACCCCTTTCACCCTGCTAAGGACATAAATTGTAATAGAGCAAGATTTATCAGATGTCATTCTGTGCAGGAACAGGACGGAAAGAGTAAAGCTTTGTTCTGGTTTAAATAGGTTTTTTTTATTAGTTGACCATTGAAACGATATTCATCCCAGAGTCTGAACTCCAAAGATCTTCATAACATCCCTCCCTGTCCTCACACTTATATCTTGATAACAAAAGCATTTAACATAATTAAGACTGGGCCACTGCCCTGTGGAGAAAAGACTGCATCACGTACAAGCTGAAGGGAAACAAAGGAGACTACAGGATCGTGCACAGCTCTCCATAGCTCCCCGGTCCCCAGGACCAGGAGAGAAGGAAAAGCACTGTGGAAAGGTGTGTGGTTAAAGCTCCTCTTCTCTGGCAGTAACAGCGAGAGGGATTATTTCCCAGGGACGGAAGCCCTCTGCTGGTCAACGCTTTTTCTAAGATGATTTACAGCAACTAAATGCACACAGGTTTTAATTTATCCCTGGTTTTCCTACAAAAGTAAAGCCATGAATAAGAAATTCAAGAACACATTTCACTTTCCTTTTGAGGAAAAACTGGCCAACAAGATTACAGCAATCGAATCTTTTTAATTCTTATTAACTGGGTAACTTCTGTTTTGCTATTTCAAAAAGTGCTGTACACCCCATAGTTAAATATGTAATCACTTTTAAAAGGTCTTTATGACTTAAACAGTGCTGACATCACATATATATTCAGTACCTCTTTCACTGTTCTCACAAAAAGGACAAGAACTGTTCAAATAAACCATGTTACCAAGATAAGTACTCAGCCCTGCAATTTGTTCTCCAGCACAGGTATTTAATATTTAAATGCATTAAATTTTTCAAAAATTTAAATATTTAATATTGCTATTACACACTTGAATTGTATTTTAGGTTTCCAAAATTATGTTTAAGCACAAAAAAATGCATTATCTCACTTCCCATGAAACGAAAATATTGGTCTTTAAAGCAAATCAAATCTATTTTTGGCTCTGACTATGAGTAGGGTTGGTAGCTGTGGTATTAAAACTGGTTAATTGTATTTTTGGAGGATAATTGTATTTTTGGTACCTGTTCATAAGTGGAATTATTTTCCTGTGAGGGATAGGTAAGTAACAATGTTTTTAGACCCACCACTCAAGTTCAACAGAAAGAACTAATTCTTGATTTCTGCAAGAAATCAAGGACTTGTTCCAGTCGGAAAAAAGCCTCTGTAGACAAGTCAGTCTTTGGATACACAGATTTTATCATGCAAACAAATACACAAACAGACGATTCCTTGTCTCAACGCCACCCTACAGCTGTTATTATTTATTTATTGTTATTACCGAGATGCCAGGGGACTTCAGTCAAGAATCAGACTTTACAGTCTAGTGCTTCATTCATGCACTAACAGTAAAGGTTGATCCCGCATCCATATCATTTCTACTGCAAATTCAGTATATAGGATATAACAAAACTCTGGAAAAAAGTAAAATTATCATCTTCACACACCTTTGTCCAAAGCTCTTGGTCCACAATTTTACAGTTCAATGCATTTATGCTTGGCATGTTTAAATCTGTCCAGGATAAAGAAATGGATGAAAATACATATATAAAAGACATCAAATCATGCGCAGTCATATATATGCAAATTTTGCTATGTGGTGGAAGCAGTATATTTCTAAATTTGTACCAACAACCAAACAGTAGATCAAAGCAACACAGCCCATCTACCAAAAAACTCCCTGCTATCAAGATATCCCTAAAAACTATTTTACAATCCAGTATGGAGGATTCTTCAAATTAAGCTAATGACATTATAAACTATTTACAGATAATTCCTTCTCTCAAAAAAGGTAGTGACCAGCATAGCACCACTTCTGCACCTGTGTAACCCTAAGCAGCTGGTCAAAACCAGACTGGTCACTGCTTGGTTGACAATGTATATTTTGTATGCTAGTCTAAAAACCACATTTATGTATTATGAGTGAGCAAACCAGAATGTTTATCCAACCAGCTCAAAAATTCATGGGTACCAAAATTTGCCCATGTACCCAAGTTTAGCTAGCAGCTGAATCCTTTTCCATGGAACAAATATGTGAACAAGGAGGTTCTCCTACAGGAGATTCAGTGGTCTGGCCTCAAGATCTGAATGACCTACAATAAGACTCCCAGTTCATCACTCTTTTTTTACAAATTATTACAGCAGCATCCAATAGTCTCATTCATGTGCACTGAATTCAAGTTACTGATACCTTCAATCTGTTATTTTCTTATTTCTTAGTATCTAACGTTATACCCCAGGCAACAATGCTCTCCTGAGTGATTTTCTAGGATTTTTTTCAATGATAAACAGAATTTCTATTAAATTATATTACATTGACAACTACTCAGGTCAACAGGAGGACTGATTTTTCAGGCTCAACACACAGCCTTTTATTAGGTGATCGCTGGGTTGCTGTCCTCCAGACGACAACCAGACAAGAAGGAAACTGCTCTGTCTCCTCACAGGACAGGAAGAGAAGTTGCAGGTGCCAACTTAAGATCCTGGCAGGAATTTGCTTCAGTAGACACAAACTCTTTCTGCCTATTCAGTCCAAGCTTCATGCTCCTTCTTTCCACTGATCCCCTTGGGTGCTACTGTCCTCATGTGCTAGAGAAGGAAATGGGCATAAAAGGCCCATTAAATAAAAGGCATCACATCCACACAGGGTATGGATTTACAGAAACGGGGATTCTTGGCCAGTATGTATAAAGACTTAATTTTAAAACACCATTTTTGAAAGGAAAAAAGATAATAATAGTCATATGACAAATCCCATACTGTGGAAGGTAGCTTGTACCATGTCATATTATCTCAAGAATATTATACATAGCTAACAAATGAGCTTAAAACTGTAATTGCAATTACAACAACATGTTAATACTTAAAACTCTTTTAACAGTGCTCATCATTTGATAGTTCTGACAAAGTACTTTCTAGAGGTATTACAAACATCTTGTACATCTCACTTTTTGTAAGAAAAAGCAAAGCACATCTCAAAGATTCAAGTTCTATGAAAACCAGCAGAAAACATTTCTATTTAATTTTGAAGATTTAAGACAAGACTGATGTTTCCACTTGCATTAAAACCACTATTACGAGAACAAAAATATAGGTTTTAAAGCTTGGAGAAGACTGAACATCTGCTAGCCAAGCTCTTGGCAGAACAGTTACAAAGGGTGGATGTTATTTTTAATAAATTGCCATAAGTCTTAGTCAAAAATGTATTATGAAGCAAGTGTACAGTATTTAACCCATATTTCAGCAAAGCAAGCTTTCCTGAAAGAGGGACACTGAGAGCAGCATGCCAAACCTGTAGCATCAAACCCGTAGTCAATCAACTCTAGGGCTGGTTCTTCAGCCCACCTTGCTCCTCAAGCTGTTGAATTAACTTTAGGAAGACTTTTAAAGGAGGGAGATGTCCTCCCATGTCAGTATGGGTGGCTCAATCTGTGCCTGCAAAGCGCAGACTGCCCAAAGCCCCACGATGTTAAGGGGAGTGTGATATATTAACAGCATTAAATTGATACAGTATTAACATTTAACTATGTTTAAGCAGTAGATGTCAAAGAGCATGCATTAGCCTCGGGCACTGGGGAACCTAGAGGAAGGCATGATTTGTGGTGACCCTGTAGAGCTGCGGGGAGACCATTAAGCCACAGGGACCAGGATCAACCTCAATGAGCTTCACAACAGGAACTAAGGGTAAGGCTGAGGAAAGGTGACACACATACAGGTACAGATGGAAATAAAGGATTTCTTTCAGTGGAGTGACTCACACTGAACAAACTAAGGACAAAAGGAGGAATAAAGCATAGATCCAATCTGAAACAAGTCAATGTAACTGAACATTATTCTCTGCAATGTAGAACAAATGCTGCCAGAATAACACAACAAAATATAAACACCTATGAGCAAAAAGGGAAATTTACTCAAAAAGAAAACCTCACCAAGCATCATTAAAAAAAAAATAATCTGTGCAATTGACAGCCTGATTATCTCTAATTAAATTAAATATCAATAATTAAGGGAGCCTAGGTACACCACACCACCTGGCCAGCACTGAGGTGGCACAGGTCAGGCAGGGCACCCTACTATAAGATTGTGGCAAAACACAGGCCAGTCCCATCCGGCACAGCAGCACCAATACCACCCACGGACCTCTGCTTCAGGTTACTGCTGCTGCTATTTAAAGGTTCGTTTATACTGCCAAGAAGCATAAAGAGTCTTTACATTAAATAGGAATAAAAGCCACAAGTATTAATGAGGCTAGCAAGACTTAATAGTGCCAGAGCAACACAGATTTCCTATCATTCCATCAAAGTCATTAAGGAATGAGAATTTTTGATCGCTTCAAGGCTCCCTTATATCTGATAGAGCATTATACAGTGTGAGAGTATCTTGAAATCTGTAATACTGCATCCAGAGTAACTGGAGGGCAAGTCATGTGGATTTAAAAAAAGAAACTAACTGCAATTTTAAAATTAACAAATGATACCTTAGAGATTTTGCTCATATCTGAAGTGCAGCACTGGGAAAGTGTGGTTTTATTTGTAGCAAGGGTAATAATAAACAAACATATGAATACTGATGATATTGTATTTTATCTTTTTTGAGACAGAATTTAGCAATGTGCTGCGCTGTATTTATCCCTTTGGAGTCTGGCTCCCATGCCTACAAAATTCAGTTTAGCTCAGGTGGCAAAGGTCAATGCTTGCACATGCTAATATTTCAAAGCCTGACATTAATTCCACAGGAATGGTGAGAAGGTTTAAAAAAAAGTGAAGTAAGAATGGTGTGCGGCAACCCAATTATGAGGCTATTGTGCATCAGGTTTCTCTAGACATACCCTATTTTCCCTCATAGATATTTGAAGCAGGTTAAAAAAAAAAAAAAGGAGTGACCTGTTGAGGCTCCAATAATGCTTGATGCTTTAACTTAGCACAAAGTTGGAAGATAGTAATGAAATAACTAAATCCATGTGAACTCATCTCCTTGTCACCTTAAGTAAATACACATATGTTAAGACATCCCTGAGCTGCATCACTCAGTCCTCTTGTGGTCTCACTCTAGCAAACTGTTTTTCCAGCAGAAGTGAAAGGAAAAGTGGGCTAAAGGAGGAGGAAAAAAATGAAGACAAATAGGCCAGTGTTAACACAGCAGTATGTAAGAGTATCTGATTTGAGAGTTCACAACTCATTTCATTCTGTATTCTGACAATTCTCCCTTCTTTCTTCTTTTCTTTCTTTCAGTCTTCTTTAAGACAACATAAATTCATTCTTCCCCCTTCTTTCTCAATTCCTTTACCTGCATATCCACCTGTATCTCTTACTTCTTTCCTTTGGTTTCTTTCCCATTCCCTCTCTTCGCAAATATTTCTAAGTCAATGTATTTTAAATTTATTTTAAAAATCGCATCTTCATTTCATGACTGCTCTTTCCACCACTCAAAAAAACCCACCAGAATACATTCAATAAATTGCTGTACCAAAATAAATATTTCTTTCGTGGAAGAAGCAGCTTTGAGGGCACTGGCAGTCCTGTTGGAGACAGGATGGCAGTATTACAGCACAGCTAATTAAGTACCCTTTCCTTCAAATTCCATATGGACTCTGCTTTCACCATGCTTAAGTAAGACTCATCACGGCAATTACCTTCTGGACTATGAACAATATTGAAGTGTAGCACATAATATTTATATAAAAGCACATTACAAATTGATCCTGAGGGCGGGAACAGTAATTTTGCTGTCTACACAAACTATCTTTAAGTGCAGTTAAGAAATCATTTCACAGGCTCAAACTATATAATAAAATGAAGGTAATAAGCATGACTGAGACACAGAGGGAACAAATTATCTTCTGGCAATATACTCTACAACTGTGACTGGGTAAAACTGCTAATCTACAGCTGAGCAGAAAATGTATAATCTGAAGGGATTTCTTCATTCAAAATGAAACAATCTGCTATCCTTTGATAAAACAGTAAGAACTTTGAGCATTACACAAATTACTGAAAACAGCACAATAGAACACAAGTCCAACAGAAAAAGAAGTTACTCAGTATCTCCAGCACTAAAAAGTTGTTTTAGTTGACTAGAGAATACAAGCTAATAACCATCTGGTATCATGAAGCTAGATTCCTCCTCTGCTCATACATACCTTTCTGCTGATACAAGAATCCAAAACTTTTTTCCAATTGCTCCCTCCTGTCTTACTGATACTAACCATCTAAGCTATTACACTGAATTAATGTGAAAGCAAAAAAAGATTTTTATATGAAACAGTTACTCAAATTTCACTTACAAACCACAGATGCTTTTTGATGTGAAATTAACTGATACTCATCTTTCACAAAGCACCTGAGATTTTACTACGCAGAGTAATCCTTCAACACAATTATTACTAATTGCTTCTTGTGATTCCATTTTCCAAACATGTTCTGACACGAAATACAGAAAGTAGTGTAGGTCAGGTCTTAAAAGTGAAAGCCAAAAGGAATATCATAATTTAAAAAACAATGAAATATATTAAATGAGATATACTTTTCTAGGCTTGAGTAGACAAGCAACATCAAGCAATTTAGTTTGTGTTGAAGGTCTCTGCACACAAGAGGAATATACAGTATATTGCTGTTTTCAGCATAGAAACTACAGCCACAGCCATTGGAACTGTAAATTCCCCCATTTACAGTCCCACAGAGAAACCCAGCCACACACACACAGAAACACCCTTCTAAAAGCAGGGTGGATTTTTCAGTTTTCCCCCTTGACTACATCAACCTGCTACTCGCAGATGTGGACACTGCACTTCACAGGCAAAGCACAAACATCAAACTGGGCTGCTGCAGACTTCAGGCACTGATTTCAGTGGAAGACAGCCACATCTTGCTGAGGGGAAAACAGGCCAAGCAATTAAATATGCATCAGCATTAAACCTAAATGTACAGAAATAGCTTACAGACATAATTTTGGCCTACCAGCTCGGCATGCATAACCTGCATACATATTCCATTTTTAACTACGAAGACAAAACTTCTTTACAATATACTTTCTGTGACACTATCTTTACCATCATATGCATCTCTGAGTCTTGGAGCAATAAAAAATAATATAACAGCATTAGCAAAAGCTAGGTTTTGGGTTTTGGTGGTTGGTTGTGTTTTTTTTTACTAGAAACTTGTACAAGGTATAATTGACTTTACAGATAATACCTGTCCAATCAACATTAATGAAATGTATCTTATAAAATTCCTTCTTTGGTGCTTAAGCCTTGAGTTTACAGCTCTGACCTTCCAACTTTTTCTTTTTTTTTCCCTTTACCTTTTTCTTTCACAGTTAATCCCTAGTAATATGATAATAAGATAAATTTGCAATAACACGTCTTTGAGCCATTCCACCTAAGAGCAACATTCAACAAAAAAAAGACCAGAAACATCCAACTACAGCTCCGTATTTAATGTTTACTTCCAACAGCAAAATGAGGGTACCTGCATCCCACATTTCATAATATTTTATAATGAATCTCTGGTACATCCACAGGTACAAAAAGGAAATTATTTTCTGCACTACGGCAGCCGAAAATAGTCTGCCAAGCCCTTCAAAGTGTCAGCAACTTCTTATAGAGTGATAAAGACAACGGATAGCCTGCTAACATCTGCTCAAAACCTGCAGCTTCTCTTTTCTTCTTCTAGCACTTACCCAAGCTAGCACGCACTTGTATAAGTCTTTAAAGCACTGAACATTTAAGCATGTCACAATCCTATGATGTCTCATTTATATAATTAGTACTAACATATGGCCCACAATCAGTGTGGGAAATCTAAAATATTCTTTGGGAAGCTGTCAAATCTAAAGGGATATATTTTTCACTAAGTGAAAAGAATTAAATATGCAAATCCTGCTTACAATAGGGATAGAAAGGAAATAGAAATCTCGCCCAAAAGGCACGCTTGTTCATTGCATCAAACGTGGGTTATTATGCTCTGTACCTGTCAGTGCCAGTTCGAATCAGAATATACAGTGACATGCAGAGAGAAGCTCTGCAGCCATCAGGATTTTAGCAGTGCTGTGGAAAACCATACAGAAGATAAAAGCAAAACCCACTGTGAAATGCCAGTTATAGCTAACACACTGTGCTGAATATGGATTCATGGCAGATTGTATTAATCCATATCCTTTTCAGAACTTCAGCTGTCCCCTGGACAGGGATACCTCTGTAATATCTGCAGCAAGTAAAACACCATGGACCACTGTCTATCATGCTAACCCAAATTGTTCCTTTAGAGACAAAAGCCCAACAACCCTAAAAATCACTGGGCTGAGATTTAATTCTCCTTCCCTTGTTTCCAACTAGGAAGGCTGCATCTGTTTCAAACAAGGCATCACTATGAGCAGTGAGTGTAGGCATCCCCCCTCTCACCACTGGGTATGACCAATTCAGAGAGGATCAGAGCCAGCATCCATGTACTGGCAATAGGTTCTCTCACTCCCCTGCGATAAGCCTTCAGGATCAACAGTTGTGTCTGTTACTTATTAATGAATTGTTAATTAATTAGTTGTACAGATCTAGATGAAACACTATTGGAAATGCACAGAAGAGCTCCCAGTGTCAACAGTGAACTGAGCGCCAGGAGAGTTTCCACAGCATCCAAGAATTCAATTTCCCTCGGAAGTTTAACTGGCCTTCCCACAGATCAAAGGAAGTGGAATAGACTGGCATGTGTGTAACAGCAAAAATTCTTTCTGAAGTATACAGCCTATATGTGCAACTAATAACTTTGCTCTTCAGTGCAGCATTATTTAGACTGGAAGAAGAAAAATTTGGAATCAGTGATACCACATTAAGGAAGGAATATTCTTTGAAATAATTTCACTGTCATTTGCTTTCAGAATAAACACTGAATTATGAAAACAGCTATACATTTCTCAAAACAGTTGCTAGTACAGTCAAGTCTCTTCAGGAAAACCCTTTCCTAAAGGCAACTTCAGCAATGTAAAAGCTCAGTAATTTGTCTGAATAAAATCCCGCACCCTGTGGTTAAGAACCTGCCAAGCAAGCCAAATACACTAAACAAGTAGAGCTGGCATTTGACATGTCTCCTAAGAGTGAGCCGTGACAAGTTACTAATGATCTCAGTCAGAAAACAACTAATAGTGTGCTGTAAAAGGTATAAAGACATGCATAAATCTGGTAATAAGGAGCAAATGCTGAGCTGGGTTAAACAGACAAAACCATTTTCAGTGAATGACACTGCTCAGTTCAGCTCTAAACCTGTCCCTCTAAATGTTCTGCACCTTTTGCTATTAGGTGGATTCATCCTTAACAACACTGTAGCCCAAAACATGCTCTAAATGTGTGAACAGCAGTTTGTTGACATAAAATTTGTTTTAAATCTTAGATTGAGCCCTGAACATGCACATTTGCCCACAATTAGAGCTCCACAAAGCTGGAAAACTGGCAGCTGTGAAAAGGAATTAGAAGTGTTAACAGGGACAGAAGAAAAAACTTAACCATTACTTAATCATGTAATGTCAAAAAAAAAGTTGGTGGGAAGGGAGATCACGGAGGAAGGAACCACTTAAGACTGAACTGGTAGCTGTAGAGAGACAAGTTTGCAGTGACATCATCAGTGAGTTTCATAGCAGGTCTTTCCACTGTCTGAAGAAAAAGAACCAACCCAAATGAACAGGAATAAGCCAGCTATAGATAAGAAAAAGGATCCATGCAAATTTATTATTTTAACTATATTCAGGTTACTAATTTTATTCAAATTCTCCTTGCAGCTTGTTGAAAATGCTGTCTGATTATCTCTCACAATTTTCAAAGGTAGAAGGAGTAAAGTATTAAGCTGATACCTTACCTTGGCCAGATAACTTAAATTTTTCTAAAATTACTACCACTGGTAGTTATCTAAGTGTTAAAACAACCAAAGATGGGAACTGGTTTGCTCTGACAAGAAATGAAACAGACCCAAGGTGCTGTGCTCATGTTTGCACTCAATTACCAAATGAGAGCAATTGCATGGTAAGGTGATAGAACCTGAAACAGTACTTTTATCCTTGTGTTTTCCTGGTGTGTGTCTGCCAGAAAGGCTTGCTCTTCCTAGCTCTTCAGTCCCTTCCTTCCCACAGTTTCAGTTCTTCACTTTTACCTCCTAGGTTGTATGGCATTAATTAACATTATTAAAAGAAACCATATATAAGGAGCCAAACATACAATGTATGATATTTTGGAAACCTATTTCAATTCTATTGGGCATTCTTCCTACTATCCATGCAGCAGAGATTGCCTCTGCTTGAAGATGAAAGTTAATGGACAATTGGGAAGGCATGGTGAACTGAGGTCACAGAATTAAATAATATTTAAGAGCACAATATGCAGTGACATAAATGACATTTTTGCAGGGAAACAGCACTATTAGCCTCAGAGCACATGAATGACGTGCATCCTTCCCACGACTAACTATCCTTTAATAGAGACAAAGCACAAAAAAGGATGTAAAGACACAAAATGAGACACAAAAACACAAAGGAGATTACGACTTAAAACCTTAAGCCAAATCTTTACTTGTATTAATAAGGGTGCTTTCCATCATTGCAGTAAAAGAAAGAGATCCTTAAGACCTTTACACTGTCAAGGCATCAAGGGTAGAACAAAATACCTTTAACATAAAGGAGACAATCAGACCTACAAATATTCAAATCTGGGGAAAATAACATCCATTCTTTACATAATATTATAGTATGTATTATTATATTATACAATGTTATAGATATTTTATTTATAAGTAGGGCATGCAGGACGTGTATAGTTAATTACTCTCTTGGTTCCTTCTCTAAAATATGAAGAGGAAATAACTTTTTCAGATTTCACTCTGAAATCTGAAGACCAAAACTACCAGTAGCCATGGATTCTGATGCCTTCAGTAACTTAAGATAAACACAAAAAAATTAAATTCTTATACTATTAAATATAGCTCTAAAAGCTAAGGGAGTTGTTCAGTTGAGTTTGCTTCTCCTTCCAATTTAAGTAGCTTTTCAATTCCTTGTATTCATCATTATTTCACAGGTAAAGAGCATCCACATGTTTGACAAGCAAATTTCAAGTTGTTTTGGCATGCCCCACCCAACATGACTAATATTTAATTAGCAGTGTTACTGCTTATTTCAAAATACACAAGGTAACTCCACCATTCACATAAATCATTACACAAATTCCTTTGATTCAGAGAAGCACAAATAATCTCAAAAAACTTTAAAAAATTAATTTAAAAAAAACCCCACTAAATATCACAAAAATAAGTTTCCATTAATAGTTATACAAACATGCTATAGATAACTGTAGTGAGATTAAAATAATGCAAAGATACCGATCAGTGTAATAGCAGCATAGTTTTAATATTAACAACAGCAACAAAAGCAAAAAAGCATTTTTCAATGACAAACATTAATGTTGACATTCTCTGGAAACTGGGGGCATTCTTGTTACTGAAAATAATTTTTGGATTCTCATTTCCAGAAGTGCAATTCACTCCTACCACATTAAAAAGCCCTACAAATTGATCTTATGATTTCAGCTATCTGGACAAGAACCTAAAGCCAACCGAAAACGTGCCTGAAAATATAGCCAAATAGTTCTGCATCCAAAAATCAAATAACTTCTTGTAAGGTCTCCCATTTTCAGTAACGTAAGTTATTAATAAGAAGAAAGAAAGAAAATTCTACGTACATTTTATGCACCACAAAGTTTCCAATGAGTGGAAGAACATCTCCAAAAGTAATGGCAATAAAATAACATGTGACAAAAATATTCATGGGCTCCTCAAATGTCAGCCATTGCCTGAGCACCTCAAATCACTGTCCACTTTCTCATCACCCGCCCTGACAGCACACACAAAAAGCCAGGAGCAGCCCTTCACATTAGCAACACGACACAGGAGGTGCAGTGAGGCAATGCAGGGAATTTGGGAATGATCTTTCAGACCACCCTCACACTGTGGTTCATTTCTCAATTAACTTGCTTCTTTCCAGTGTTCACGAACACCATCCAAGAGCACACGGACTAAATTGCACTCTCATCACATGTTCTACCATCGCAAGTGACACCACCCTACCAGAGGAATCTAGGCAACACTGAGCCGGTAGAACCATAAAGGGAACAAGAACTGCTAGAGGAGCATGAACTGCTTTATTGCCTTCTTGTTTTCCCTCTTTTGGTGTCTGATAACTAACCTACCTAATCTGGGAGCTTGTAAAGCAAACCTAAGCAAGCGTCCATGCTCAGAAGGTCCTCCTACATCTCAGCCTGCTAAAAAAACTACACTGCATTTTGTCTTAGCTCTCCCAGTTGGAAGCCATGGGCTGGAGAGCATTGCCCTGTGACTGCATGGGGGTGGGTACCACAGTGCAAGGATGGACCATGACCTTCACCCATCACCAAAGTGCTCGCCTGGCACAAGCAGCATTTTGTGTTCACATGGGCACTTTCCTCCTCTTCTTCACATCCACTGCACTCTAGTCAAAGGAGCTGTATTAAGGAGTCTGACTTTTTAGGCTTGAAGTATTTCATCACAAAAAATCATTTTGATATGTCCAGAACCAGTAGAGCACCTAAAGTTTTAGCTAAGTCCTTGAT
The DNA here is from genome assembly GCA_036023395.1 of Myiotriccus ornatus. Taxonomy (NCBI): domain Eukaryota; kingdom Metazoa; phylum Chordata; class Aves; order Passeriformes; family Tyrannidae; genus Myiotriccus; species Myiotriccus ornatus. Next base: position 38,294,911 of record JAYRBT010000082.1, on the reverse strand, counting down.
TACTTCTGTTAAAACTAATCTGGAATGCATGAAATTAATTTCATGTGTAAATGTTCTGGAACTGATTCTATATGGCCATTGCAATATCACCGCTACAATTTCATTTCTTTCCAGTTTATCAGGCAGTTCCTGTTTCTGGCATGATATACCCAATTCCTTCACCAAACAGCAGCAGTAGTTACAGGATCTTTTACTATAATTTCCTCAAAAAAACAGGAAAAAGTATCCTCCCATATACCTCCAGTAATTTTATCTTTGAGAAAAATTTAGTTGTTGAAGGGGAAATTCTCAAAACTATATGCCAATAGAACATGGTTATTTAAAATTAATTTCTGTCTATCCACAAAGAGCAATATTTTCAGAGAGTATTAAATACCTGGACTGCTTTTTAACAGTTTTGTAGAAAAAAATAAAACCTTACTCGAATTCAAAGACAAAACAGAATCTTACAGATCTGCTACAGCACTCTCAGTAAATGTGTTTACTTTCAGCAAGCAAAAGAAATTATGATCCTTACATACAATCTACAAGATGCAGTAGGAATTATCACTCTTACCAGGAAGATCTGTCAAATACCCCCCCACACCCCCCTATATTTACATTCCCTCTGAAGCCCAACCCTTGCTACCTTTCCAGTTTGACAGCTGAAGGGGCATGTCAAAGCAATATACACTGGAGAACTAGCCAGCTAAAGCATCCAAGGCTCGAGCTTGTAAAGAACCAGCCCAGCACATTGCCTTTCCCAATGTTACTGGCCCATCTAATCAAATACAGCTCAATTTCACAAGTCTCACTGAATGCAACAGTCCAAAACATCTCTTTGTAATACAAGGACCCAAGAAGTAAGATTACTTATCATTATGCTTTGCAAAAGGCACAGTTCTTTGGAAGCAGCAGGAGGCTTTATAAAAATACGATCTAAAAAAAAAAATCTTTCTTGATTGGATCTTTGATATCAGCAAAAGCCTCTATCTCATCCTCAGTGTGAGCACGTAGCTTCCCTTAACACTAAAAGAAGTTATGGATGCACACTGGAGAATTTTCACCATAATCTCTTGTGATAGCATCCCTCAGTTTTCACTGGGCTCCACCTGTGGTCACATTCTGAAGGGTAAAATTCCTGACCGGTTGAGAAGTTAAAGGCAGACAGACAGAACCTGAAGGATGGAAGTTCACAAAGCTGCTAAAGCTAATCAGCACCAGAGTCTGGGTCCAGCCAAACCCTCTCTGCAGTAAGGCACATTCTCTATTTACTGATGAACACACGGACAGGAAACAGAAGTTTGCAACTGGAGTCAGACTAGGATTTCATACATGAGTTGAAAACCCAGTCCTTTCACTAAATAAGCAGAAGAATTCAGAATCAGGTAATTTCTACTGATTTTCAATATGAAAATAGTACATGTGTTTAAGCAAGGCTGCTCACACTGCAATAGTTTCACCTTGTATAAACACTGAGAACTTCCAACATAGAAAAAGCCACAACTGACAAACAGCTATGAAGGAATAGTGGGGAACGTTATGTTCAGGGAGGCCATACACCTCCACTTCCATCCTGCACAAATTTCCAAATCAGTATTAGTGTAATCATGTGTTTGTGACTCCACTGCTTTTCCCTCATAGGGGGGGAAAAAAAAAAATCACGTTTCCCTATGAGGATTGCGTTTTTCAGATAAACTGAGTTGTGGCTGAAATGCTGAATACCCAGAAGAAATCCTAACAAAAGCAAGTGTCATAAACTGTAACTATATACTACACAATATATGCAATTTCACTGCAAATGCAGCCCTGGCCACAAGGACAAGAATGTCTTTAGAGTCCCATTACATATAGGAAGAATAAGATATTTATGAATGGGCAGTAGCTGCTTGTGCTCATTGCCCTGGGAGAAGCATATATATTTATAACAGCTAGTGGACTTGAATAAGTTCCACGCATTTATTTTGTTTCATAAGAATACACAAGCTACACGACAATCTAGGATTTAAGGCTCATCCAAATCAGTGTCAGTTTTCATGGGAAGGAAAAAAATAATCCAGTCAGTTAATACATAAATACATTCAAGTGCATACTTCACCCTGGAACACACTTTTGACAACTGTTTAGTGAATCCTTGATTGAACATACTATTTGGTATGACTCAAAATCTTCTTTTCTTGAGGGTGTTTCCATGAATACACTCTCAATTACATAAATGTATCACTAGGTATTTATGAGAGACTTCCCTCATTCAGAAGTAATTCCTCTTCTGTGAATAAGAACTTCAGAGAAAAAAAAAAACTTTCTTTAATTGCCATCTCTTCCCTTTTGAATTAATAGAAGCTCGAGACTTCCATATTCACAGAAGAATTACATACTTTCTGCTACACTGCAGTTGCATAAAAACACATGAATCCTAAAAAAAAACAAACCATCCCAAAACCAAACAACACTCAAAATGGAGAGTCAGACTCAGGACTGTGGTCTGTCTAATGTAACCTCTGGCCCTAACAGTGACTAGTACCACAGAGAAGAAAAGTATACTGTAAGGCACAAGTACAGAATAACCTGGCCATAGGACATTTGGGTTTTTCCTATAACTATGCCTTAAAACACCATGGTAGAAGAGGGGATTTATCCTAACTTCTGTTAATGTGTATGTTCTAACTAGCCATGTAAATGTATGATTTTCTTTTCAAATTTATGCATTTAGAATAACATATCTAGTTTGCCACAAGTTCCTAAAGTTAATTATGCATTATTAAAAAAAAAAAAAATAAAAAACCACAAAACAACCACCCTTTTAAAATCAGTTATCTCCATTTATTGCCTTTCAATGCAGTTTTTTGTTCTTGCTGTAAGTGCATGATTTATTTATACACACACCCCCACTGACTGCTCACCCTCTAACCTAACTAGCCTGGTTTTATTTGTTTCAGTCACTTGACATAAGGAATTCCCTCCAATGCTACAAAGCACTTCTGCCCATCCTGCGGTCCTTCTCTATTTTTACTGTATTTTCTTAAGAGTGATGCAGAACAAAATGAAGAATTCCTGTTATAAAGCAATACAATACAAACAAGCACTAAGTACTAACCAGAAAATACTGCTATTGCTTTATTAAATTATTTTTGTTAATTTTGTCTTCTTTTTGTGGTTTTTGGTTTGGGGTTTTTTGTTGGGTTTTTTTTTTTCCCTAAAGAGACAGACAAAAGCCTAACTTGCCTGCTTTTCTAATGCAGCAAATGTAGTTAATTTAATATTCAGCAACATGCAATTAGGTCAAATTATGTATTCAGAAGATTTTACTCTGATTTGTTAGCTGCAGAATTTCATCTGCCATCACCGTGTCTATTCCCAAAGGTTTGCTGGACAACCCCTGAAGTTCCTCAGCCTTCCTCCAATTCACTTTCTATCACCCTAAAATTTTACCATCCTTTTATTCGACTTTTGAGTCACTACATAACAACGGCATTAATAACATTCAGCCTACTACTCATATTACTACATCTTCTTGTTAATCTATTATGATGTACAAGTTGTCAAGTCTCCAAGCAGCTCTGAGCACTGCACACACCCTAGGAGACAGTACAACCCCAAGTTACAGTACACTGCATCTCCTGCAGAAGGAACAGTTCCAGTAAATCTGCCTCATGCTTCTCCATTAGATATTCTGAAATGTTTCTTACAGGACAGCAGTTTAGCATAAGAACTTTTTGAAAGTCTAGGAAAAAAAATTATACCCAAGCTAACCCAAAATAATAGTTTGGGTTACCTTTAGTTATATCTGTACCTTCTTCACCAGACTAAGTTGTAGAAACGCCTATAATAAGACACATTCTATTATAGTCTCTCATCTTGCATACCTTTCTTTACCCTTCTTCCCAGGAGAAATCTACTCTGAACAAGAAAAGGGCCCCAGACATCCTGTGATCCAACAAACCCTTTCAATAGGCAGCAATATAACCACGAAAAGGAGAGGTTAGCTTTGATGTGAAACATCGAGTTCTTACGATATTTCACTAAGCCTGTCTGGGATGTTGTTACCATCACTAACTGATACAGTTTCTTTCTTCTCAGTCCTTAGCTGGGCAATCCAAAATTGTGCCAACAAGGCAGCTTGAAATACTATATATGAGTGAAGTTCACTCCCATTGTTGAAAAAGCATGTGTCTCATATAGCTCACATGCATTCCACACAAACCCTGTGTCCATTTAAATGTCAGTTCAGAAATGCACCTGAGATATTTAAAGAAGCACTTCCATTTCCAGGATTTCAGAAAGTTCTTTACTAACACTAGGTTGTAGTCAGCCTACAGTCAGAAATTGCTCCAGTGGGTCAATTTATAGAAACAAGTGCTACATTTAGACTCCATTCTCACCGCTTTTGCCTCTTTTTGAGAGTGGAATTTCTTCCACATTTTTACAAACAATTTGTCCTTGCTTATTTCAGCTACTGTATCTCCATCTAAAATCTTTAGAAATCTTTAGAATCAATGATTCTGAAACACTCCTATAGCAATCTTTTTTCCTAAAAGAATGGTATCAAACTGTCATTTTTATCTTAAGAAGCAGTCTGCTAAACCAAAAATAGCATTGATCTCTATAGCTATAAGCACAGCATCTGAATGCATCCAAGGGGGCAATACATTTCACCTTTCTAGTACTTATTATCAGCAAAAGCTTTAAAGAATCACAACAAGCGTAGGTAACAAACCAGAAATATTACTGCAACTGGGAAACAAAGCCATCCAGTAACTTAAGATGCAGACCATGCAATCATAAAATGCTTAAGAGAAACAATTCTGAATTGAATACTATAAGAAGAAGAATGGTACTTTATTTCATTTGTAGAGTGGATCAATATAGTACACAGTAGATGTAAGAGTCAGACTGGCTGCAGGTATGTAGCTTCCTTTCTTCCTTAAGCTACCACCTTGCAACGATAGATTGGTCCTTCAGATTTCATTTAATGAATTGCCTACTCTGCTAATTTCAGTCCATAGTTTTTGTTGTGCTGCTACACCTTAACACCCACATACTTAAATATTAAGTTTCTCAGCCCTGTGACTGCAAAGTAAAAATCTTAAAATGCATGATCCTTGTGAACTAATAAAAATCAGAAAACAAATAAGAAAATAAATATAGCCTTTGAAGTTTAACTTAAAAGTGCTGGAGACAAAAAAAACTGTAATTTTACTTCTCTGGGGAGTAAAAAAAAGATGAGTAACAGACAATTGAGAATTAGGAAGTCTTTGCACATTTAACTCTTGACCATCATGGTTAGAATTTCTGCAGAAAATAATGGTTCCTTTTCCTGCTATCTGCTAAATACAAAACGTGAATTATCTACACATACATGAATCATCTGAAAGATGGACCTTAACCAAGAGTCTCCCTAAGTCTTCTTAATAACACTAGGTAACAAATCGCTCACCAAGATGTGGATCAGGCTTTCCAGCTGCCCTCCCAAGAGGCTGTCCCATCACGGGTTTGAAGTTGTTGAGGACAGAGATACTGATTCTTTACAGTCTGTTTTCTGAGGACCTACTGTAATACAGGTTTGATCAGATGGAGACAAGCAAACAGTTCACTTTTCTTCATCACTAATACAGGTAAAAAACTTATCCACAGGTCCTCTGAAGAGTGTACGATATGGTACTGAACAGACCATTTCATTCTTCATTACTCAAAGGCATTTCAGCATGAAATCGTTCCTCAACTAAATGTGGAAAAGCCTCATCTAAATGTGCACTCAATCCTACTGACATCAGCTGAGGCTTTGGTCTAATCACCAAGCACACATTAAGTTCTTCCACTGAATATATGCTTTCTGAATGAGGCCTCAGTCAATTTGTACACTGAGGTGCTGAAAAGAGAAGGGCATCTATGCTACATGAATGATGAGATAACGAAGATGCTGAAACATTACAAAAATACCATAAGTAGAGTTTATGTCCTGAAGCAGGCAGTGATGAGTGTACTAGAACAGGTTCTCCTACACACTTCTTGGGACTCCTCCACATAAAACCATGTTCTGTAAGATCAAGGTCTTCACTTGGTAGAAGTCTCACTCCTGTGCAAGCAACACCAATGACAGAATAAAGAACTGGCAATAAATTTGATAATTAAATTGATCAAATTTTCAACCAGGCCACAGCTTCCCAGAGAACAAAAATGGCAACTTATTAGCATGGATTTTCTATCTTACAGTTTTAAAAAAAACCCAAACACTCCCACCACTCCATATTATCAGTTTTCAGCTAAACCCTAATGTTACAGGTGAACTCCCTATCACAATGAAACATACTGACACCATCTGCAGGCTTCTTGAATGAAAAAAACACAACAGAAAAAGAAGATGTAGTGTTTCCTAGTAAGTTTTCCATCAAACAAAGGAAAAAGCTGATTCCACCTGCATGGAGTCAGCTACATTAATTCAATCTAAGGAAACTGCTAAAAACTGACAGTCCGTAGTCCTACATACGGACTGGTCAAGGCAATTTTCACACCTTAGGACACTGACTTCAGCCTGATCAAAAGGAAATACTGTTTTCTGACAAGATAAATTGTCTTTTTGGACACAATACTCAGGACTGTTGCTTCTCTCTGAGCTCAACCTTTATTTCATCAACATTTTATCAAATCAGTGCTGGTGGCAATACATCAAATGCTTATAATTTCAATGAAATTGTCATTACAAAGGCTTTCAGGGTTCTGAAAATTTTCTCTGGTTTATTCTGCTTGTGGTTTAGTCTCCATGTCTTTCCAAAAGGTTTTGCCAACTCTCCTGGGTAGTTCCCAGAAAGTCTCAGCTCTCTTGGCACCTCTTTGCCTAGAGCGAGACTGGGTTAGCAGGAGTCTGTTACACATTCCCTGCTCTCCTCATTTCCCAGTGGTGAATGCAGCAAGCTCTATGCTTGCAATTTGATCCTGGGCACCATCCAGGTTATCTGATATTAGTGAGTATCATCCATGGGGTGGCTTTATATTTTGTAGCAAGTTGAAATGATCAACAGCCAGTTAGTAGCTATGGGTTGATAATAAAAGTATATACATACACGTGTATATATTTAAACCACCTCTAAAGAGATTCTATGTAAGCCATGGATTAGTTAACAATTATATAAACAACCTATGTTTGCATAGGTTGTTTATATAACATCCAAACACATCCAAAATACACTTAAAGACACACAAACACAACAGATGATATAATTAACAGTATTCTCTTACTACATGTAATCACACTGATGGTCTAAAGAAGCCAACAGATACAAAAGTCACACGCTAGGTATTTGATCCTTTAAAAATTACATCTTGATGGTGTCTTCAGTGCCTATGCAACCTTATGATTTGCTTCTTCTCAAAAAAGCCCTTCTCTTTCTTTAACATAGTATTACAATTTATCCAATTTCAGTACGTGGTAAGAGAACTGACTTTGCAGGAGTACCTTTTCGATAGCTCATCTCTGTACAATACTCATGTACTGTTCTGCAAACAAATAGAGCCAGATGATGCTGTACAGCTTTTTCTGAAGCTACCATTTTAGAAACACTATGAACAACTAAGAAAAACATGCCTGCATAATTTGTAACAAAACAATATGGAACCTGATCCGATGCATTAACAGTCCATAATGTTATTGAACAAGACTACAAGAGAGACACTTTACTTGCACTTGCTTGTCAGACAATTTTACTTTCTGCTACTGTAATACTTCACTTGCATACTTCCAAGGAAGACTCATGAAGGCACAGGTTCATTAAGGGAATGAGAGAATCGATTGTAAAATGGAAAAGGCCGAGTGAGGTCATATTTCAAAGAGATGAATATGGTACACTCCATTATGTTGTAATCAGCCTTTCTCTTTCATCCTAAGAACTGTAATAGTCTATCCTAATTTTCTAGAAAAAAAAATTTCACTGCCTGCGTTGTACCTTCATCCCAAATACAGTGAAGAATTCAAATGTGCTGCAGGCAGTTTCCATTTACCATGGTCTTTGGAGCAGACGGTATTGATGTTACTGACCATTTTTCTCCTTAATAAGAAAAACATTCAAATGCTACTAATATTGCTGCCTTGGCAAACCACATTTTATAGATGGGACTTGCCCTGTACATGACACATAGAACATCAATCAAGGCTGAATTTTATTTCAATTTATTATGGTTGCTGTCTAAATGAAAAAATGCTTATATCGTTAAAATGTCTTACAATATAAATGTGCAAATGATGTAATCACGCATTTTGTGAGAAAATTCTGATTTTGATTAAAAATATCTACAGCTGAAGTTCTAAACATTTAATAAATGCGATAACAAAAAAAACACAAGCACATTAAGAAACCACAGTAATTGCTATCTGGTGTAATATCATGGGTTTGTGCTTGATAGCTTTTATCTTTAGAAGATGAGTTTATAAGGTATTCTTTTAAAATGCTAAGAACTGCCTTCTTGTTCAAATCATCCAGAATAAATTACTTCAATCTTGACTTCATTCAAGACCTCACATGGGTGGTTTTTTCAAGTTATCATTTATCACAGTTCTTTGCTATAGCCAGCTGTCTCCAGAATCAACCTGGTGGCCTGAAAAAGCCTTACAAGCTTACCCAGCTAAGCAACTCTGGAACACCACACAGTTACCAAGGCGTCGAAAGCGGCACCTTATAAGAAAGTAGACAATACTCAGTTTTGTAACTGGTAAGAGTGCACAAACCTGTCCCGTGTGTAGAGACAGAATTTAACGTCTGGCAGACTCTCACTGGCACATGCTGCATCCTGCGTCCCCTGGAGCCGGCTGTGATGATGGCTCTCCTAGTGCTGCCTCCAGCACGGCACAAAGCAATGCACAGAAGGTGATGGCCATGCTGCGGTGAGCACTATAGATGATCAGGTCAACCCAATGGTATTGAAAATTCATTAAACTGTTATATTCTCTCTATATCACTAGCATACAGTTATTATATAAATACAGTATTCCCCCCTTATAAACAGCCAGCTTTTTCCTGCTGCATTTATTTGGCAAAGCTCAAAAGTCCAGAGCTTAAAGGTACTGCAACGCATCAGTGGATGATAAATGGTTACAGGAGTTCATAAGCATACAGTACACCTGAAACAAAATCCAAACAGTTTCTACTACAAAATGAGAGTTTATCATGGATCTGCAGGTAACTGGTTCTCCCCCTCTACTTCACTTTTGTAAGAACCCACTGGAAATACTGCATCCAGCTCCAGGGCTCCAAAGAGAAGAAGGATGATCAGAGGGCTGGAGCACCTCTCCTGTAATGACAGGCTGAGAGAGTTGAGGTTGTTCAGCCAGGAGAAGAGCAGGCTCCAGGTACACCTTAGACCAGCCTTCCAGTACCTAAAGGGGGTACAACAGCTGTAGAGAGATTCTTTACAAGAACATGCAGTGACAGAACAAGGGGTGACCACTTTAAACTGAAAGAGGGAAGGTTTAGATCAGATATTAGGAAGAAATTATTTACCGTGACAGTAATGAGGCACTGGACCAGGTTGCCCAGAGAGGTTGTGGATCTCTGGATGTGCTCAAGGTCAGATATGATAGGGTTTTGATAAACCTGGTGCAGTGGAAGGTGTCCCTGCCCAGGAGAGGGGGTTGGGACTAGATGATCTTTAAGGTCCTTTCCAATCCAAACAATTGTGTGATTCCATGTTTTCCCTACTTGAACAAAAGTATTCTAAACAGAGTTTGGATCCAACAAGCAAAAGAATGAACTGCAAAAATGGTTTCTCAGCATGACAAGATGTGATGAACATATGGGCAGTAAGGTAGTATAGCTACACACTGCACAACTTAGTGCTGCAGTTTGTCAGGTAACCACTGCTTATGCTAAGTCCCAGCGTCTTTCATGAGAGTGAAACCTCTTGAAGGCTTTTGCCTTGCACAGCTGTTTATCATAGCCAAGAACTGAGGAGCAATTTCAATTTGGCTTTAAAAAAAGAAAAAAGATAAATAACTGCAAATGAAGCTACATGACAAATAAATGGGACTTTTATAAGTTTGCATATTGTAAAGTTTGCCAGAATGCGTTGAAAGAAGAGTCAGTGTCCTGGTTAAATCACATCCTGCTGCAGCTGTCCAACTGTACAGCTAAAATACTCATATTAATTCCATTAAACAATTAGAGAATGAAATCCAAAATACTATTACAAGTATATTGGCTTAGGACAGTCTTTTTTTCAGAAAGGCTGAAGAATTTTTTTTGTGGATATTCACACCCTGGAGGCTACAGAGCAGTTGTCCTATGGAAATCCTACAAAATCTAAACTTTACTGTACATTTCTGACAGACATTTTAGAAGAGAAAGGAAGGATATTTTGGTAGTTATGGAGCTGGCCTGACATTTAGAGGATCTCAATTTAATTTCCATGTCTGCCAGACTTCCCTTCATAATTCCAGGCAAAGTAAATCACTTTCCTTTCCCTAGTTTCTCATCCTTAAAGTAAGGAAGACCATTTAAATACCCGAGCTGTGCAAGTTTTAAAAGAGAAGAAAATATCCTTTTCTTCTGTCTTTTTATTTTTTCCTCAAGTAGAAATTCACCTAAAAGCTCCATCTTCCATAGGTCTTGAGTGTATTCTGCTTCATTCTTGAAATCAACAAAACACACTATTTCTAGGTAACACATGTTGCAGGTCATTGGAAAGCCTTCTATTTTAAAAATCCTTCTCTGTAATAAGACAAGATATAGAAGAATGAACATGGGGGAAGTTAATAAACAAAATTCATTCATGGGTCATTACTTCAAATAACTTTGTTATATAAATAGTCTACTCATCTAATAATGGCCTCAATTAACATTTAATTATCACACAATGCATTTGTAATGTACTGAAGGCATTAAAAGTTCTGCATGAATATCACTATTGTTGCCTTACTAGAAGTGCCACAATTTACACACATTTTCCACTTGATTAAAAAATTTGTGGTCTTTTTCCACCCTCCTTCTCTATTAGGTTTCCTTGTCCTAGAAGGACTGAAAGAAAAGATACTCTATTATATGTAGAAGCTCCCAACCTGCTGGCTGATGATGACCATCAGCCTTGCTTTTGAAATCCATAAGCACACTAGTGCAACACTAATACAGAGGGGGAAGAGGTCCCTGTGATTTTGCTGAGAAAGCAAGTGATGAGAATTCACCATTTAAGTGCATATATATCAATCCTTCTTACAAGGTAGAACAAGTTTTCCCAAGATAACCCTGCTCTTGTCAGCTTAAAAAGAAAAAAAAAAGAAAAAAAAAAAGAAAAAAAAGAAATAAAAAAGAAAAAAAAAGAAAAAAAAAAGAAAAAAGAGAAAAAAAAAGAAAAAAAAGAAAAAAAGAAAAAAGGAAAAAAGGAAAAAAAGGAAAAAAAGGAAAAAAAAAGAAAAAAAAAGACAAACACTTTAGGATAAGACCAAAAAAACAGTGGAAGAGTCTTTCTGACATTTCGTGGACATTCCAACAGCAGCGCACACTACAGGAATGGCTGTGATACTTGTAACTTGGTAGATCAAAACGGTGCCCAAAAGCCCTACCCTCACTCCTCTATCTTACTGTTTTCCAAGCTAATGCATTCTTTTCTGGCACAGAAAAATCAGAAGTTATCTGTGAAAGAGTATCTTTCTGATGGGGTTGCTTTTATCCTGCAAGACGGTAACTGAGTACTGATGACACAATAACTCCCTCAATTACTCAAACACCAACAAAACACATTCTAACAAGGACTTCCGCATTCATGGTGGCATTGTTGCAACTGAGTGGAGTACACAGGTAATTTTTGTCCCATGGGTTTGACCTGAATCCTAATGAAATTAACTGCTAGAAGAAAACAAGCCAGTACAAGCCACCAGCTTTCAGGGCATGCTGCAAAACCTGCTGAAAAAGTCAACAGATGCTTCATCTAGAAGACAGAAAGAAGGAAGGCCAGAAAGCTCCTGGAAATCTAAACTGGACCTCGCTGTGCTTTGATAGTGAAGTGATAGAATAAATAAATTAAAAAAAAAAAAAAAAAAAGAGTTAACGTAAGACAGAGATCTAAATATAAAATACTGCCAACACCCCTTATCCTCAAAACATATTTTAGGTCATGATAGGACTTCTGCCTGTGGGTTCATCTAAGGCATGAAAAGAAAATAATTCAAGAAAAATGAAATATACAAAAAATAAAGCTGCTGCTCAGCTATTATTTTCCTCACAAGTATTGTCTTATTTTAAATTTACTGTTAATACATTATGTTAGCAGTTGTCCTTAATAAGCACTGCATACCTCCAAGAAAACTGCATACACTGACAAAGATGCTTCTAGTTTTGCACAACACATGGCTTTTTTATACGGTATTTTCTCACTTGAAAACTACTCCCTCACAAAATGAAAATTCAGCAGAATCTCTAATAGCTTTCATATTTCAGTCTAATAGGTAGCATGGCATTGCACTGCCACCCACCTTTGCTACAATATTGCACAGCACATTTAACAGACATTTGCTTCCTTCACTCAGTCCTTATGTGCAGCTTCTGCAGGACCTTAGTATTAGCATTTAACAGAGTCTATGAGCATAAAGCACATTTATGAACACCTGCTAGAACATTTTATTTGCCTTAAGAGTTTTATTATAACTGTTAAATTTTCTTGCTATGCTTTATGGGCCAAATCATGGTCCAGTTTTAACCTCAACTGCCACTGACTTCAACAGGAAGCAGATTTGATTGTATGTGGGTTTCCATATGAAATCAATACAGCTTTAAACAAAATGGGATCCCTGGTAAGCACAATACTGGATAGCAAAGGCTGGCACAGAGGAGGTCTAAACATCCACTGAACCCAGTCTTCAAATGCTATTAAAAACAATTAAACAAATAAATCCCACACTCACAAGTCTGTAACCTTCACACTGCAACACAAAACCTGACTGACTGAGGCCAGAAGTACAAGGCATGCAAGTACAATACATCCCACCCACAAATGGCCTGGTGATATGTATTACCATCAAGTACTCCCTCTCAGATCACTCACTAATGCTGCTGTCACCAAAATTTGGTCCTCTGAATTAAAGCCAAAGGCCAGAATGCAGCCATGTCAGCATTGCTCTCCCATGTCTGCAGCCACAGCCCTCTTCAACAGTATAAGACAGGCTGAAACAAACTGTTCAGAGCCAGAAGTTGTAGCCAGGGAACAACAGTCCAAGCTAGATGTTGCAGAGGAAGCCATGCCCCGAGTCTGACTGTTCTGAAGGTATTCTCTACAACTGTTCCTCTTTGACAGAGTTTCACCATCATTATTGGAGATGCTAGTATCACCCCTGTGAGACTGAATGAGACTGCATAAAAGCAAACAACATAGCTCATAGCTTAGGAAAAGAGAATAACAGAGGACTCCAGGAAGTCTACATGGAACTCCTTTAAGAAAATTTGATCTCATTTGAAAATACATAGAGTTTACTTTGACCGTAGCTATCAATAGTCCAAAAATAGTAAGACGGACAGCTAGAAAACAATGGACAATATGGCAATGCCACATCTGTTTCACAAAAGCTTGACAGTGGATGCTCAATTCAATGCATACTATTAAGCACCCCAAAATCCAAGCAGTTATCAAAATGAAATTATAGACACAATGATGAATGGCAACAAATGAAATGTTAACAGATCTAGCACCATACAAAAAAAAATATTGATTTTCTCTGATTACTACTTAGGTGATAAGAGTGTATGAGGTCCTAGTTGCCTGCTTGCTCTGGATTTTATTAATGCTCCAATACCAGACACCCAATTTGGAAATCAATGCTTACTTCATCATTTTTCTCTGAAGGATCCTATTATTCACAATTGATTTAACAGAAATGAAAGGCTTACCATTAACAAGACCCAGCTGCTGACACTTCTCAGATGAATTATTGAACTTCTGAAAGTGAATTAACTTAACCATCACCAAGACTTACTGTCTGATGTTTCTTATACCAAAGTCAGTGTATTTATAATTATAGAACCAAGTAGTAGAAAGTAGCTTCTTTGCCACCTCCTTCAACACCCACCACATACACCAAGTAAAAATTAAGCTTTGTAAAAATACAAGTTATGCACCAAATCCAGTCAGTCTCCAGTTACATCTTCGTCTCTGCCTTTTTACACCCTGAATCTTCATCTTCTTTCTAAAACTCATAGATACTGGTCATTTCAGGCTTCAGAAAAAGGAAATCCAATTTATGGCAAGTTACATCTTCTGTCAATGAGATTACTACAGTCAAGGATCCCTAGGGCTGACCATGCCCTACCAGAAAGCCTACAGAAGACCATTATTAATTCCCATTAGGTACAAAATGAAGATCTATCTTATGAATTGAGATAAAAGTAGCAAATATTAGACAATTTCAAGTAGAAGCAGTACCATGATTCCATCCCAAAAGCAGTGTAAATGTACAGAACAGAAAGCTTATGTTTCAAACTTGCCACCTGAGCAAAGGGGCTATCTGGTCAGAACATATATCCATCATTCCCATTTTCCAGTTTAAGAAGGAATTCACCTAAGGTGAATTCAGTTCCTCAAATAAGAGCTTTTGCTCTGCAGATTACAAATTGATCAGAGGTTCGGTATCAGGAAACAACAGGTTTGCAAGGGCAGTCCATCAGACTGGCCCCTGTGAATCTTTTGTAATCCTACAAAATATCAACTTCTCCCTCAAACACTATGCATTCCCTAGCAGGTACTGCTGATAGTGCTCTTCACGAATCATCATTGAGAAGTGGCAATAAAAGCCTTGAAAGTCAGTATAACACTGCTCGGCTGCACTGATTACAAACAACTTACTGTCAAGTGCACAGAGAGTTGTGCTAAGCAATATACTATCCTTCAGTCAGGGACAGCAGGACCACAGCTGCCTGGTGATGCATTGAGAACAACTGTTCGGTAGTCAAAACAAGTGAGCATTTCAGGTTTTACTAGATCTTTTGCTAATCTGTACTATCTGGCTGAATATGCTTTCAAAATGCTAGAATGGCAACTGCTTTCTCATACTTGCAGAGCTCAGCTCAGTTATACTTACCTCTGGCAACTGCTCTGAACACTTAAGCTTGAGACCAAGTTCAGAGTCCAGATACAATATACTCAGGAACTCTTCTGGATTAATAACATAAATTTTTGCCTTCTTTTTATTGTGGAATGGTGAGATAACATACCTGTTCTATCTTTTTCACACAAGCTGAAAGTCAACAACTGTCCAAAATCACTAGAGCCTCTTCTCAAAGCCCTCAATGGATTTGAGTGCTTTCACACTGCTGGAGGCAAAACACCTGGGCCTTTTTTCACCAGGGTTAGTATCTGAGGAAGATACTCCTAGAGCAAACCAATCACTTCTTGAATACTGTATTTCTCCTTCCCAACCCCCTCCATCTGTTTTAACCCCTATTTTACTGGAACTAACTTTAAAATTCTGCTTTGGTCACTGGAGAAACCGTTTAAAAATTAAAGAAAATGGGAAGGAAAGAAGACTGACAGACAGAGTTTCCAAGCTTCTAAGTCTTACTGTTGAAAAAACAGGCCAAAATAATATTATTATGATTATTTTGAAAATATTAAGGTACCCAAATTTTTCGATCTGCCTCTGTTCTACAGAATAGCACTTTTGAAATGGAAGCTGGCTGGCCATAACTTAAGTCTGCTTAAATCTGGTATCTGCATAAAACATATCTCAGCAAGTAGGTTATAACTACTTCTTTAAAAAAGACATGGACATTGGCAGATTTTCTGCCTTTTTTACACTCATTTCTTCCAGTATTTCCCACATTGCGAAATAACTCTTAATGCTATAAAGACAGCACAGATTGCAAAATTGGTCCTAGTGGTTCCAATGGGAGTAACGTGGTCAGAATTTGGCATTCAATGAAGTTTCCATTTCTACATAGGTTTCATTTATTTTTCAGTTTAAAAATAAGACCATATTTTGGCATGTAACTAGAGCTGCTCCTACAACTCAAAAGAAATAACACTGCTGGCAAGCCTCAAAGCTGTTCCGAGACAAACTGTGTTGGCAGAACTTTTTCTAAAAGTTCTTTTTGACTCGAGGCAGAATTCAACACCAGCATAAATGGGAGAAACTTCACTGAAAACAGTTATGTTACACAAAGTTTATATAATGCAAATATATTTAGCTGACATGGAATTTAAATTCTGATGAACGGATTCTGTTTATCTTCTACATGTACATAATAACTTAGCACCAAACTCTATAATCACTCTTCTGTGAGTACTGTTCTTCCTCCTACACAAATGGTACTGTGCTATTTACAAAGTACACTGCCATGCCACACGTTTTTTTAACGTAAGTTATCCAATTAGGATATGATCAAATTGAAGTTGCAAGATCTATATTTCTGCATCAATTACAGGCACAGAAAAAAATAACAAATCTGACATTTCACAACTTTTGAGGGTTTGATTTTGCAACCTACTTTCTAAAATACCTTTTTTGCATGACATACCCAAGGCTTTTTTAGAGCATGAATACGTTAACCAACGTGCAGCAGTGCTTTGTCAACGCAGATGACAGCAAGATTTGATTCTTAACTCCACCACAGCACAGACAATGATGAAACTATTCAGGTACCTTAACAAAGGTGCTCATGCCCTTAGATATCCAAGATATAGCTGGATGATGAATGTGACAAAGTATTTACAAGGAAAACTGCACTATTTTAGATCAGCTGTTAAAAGCAACTGAATTGAGTTCCTCTCACCAGAGAGAGAGAAAGAAAGCTATGTAACAATGATATCAGGCTGCTGAGATAAACTTAGGGGTTTGAGGAAAGGGTCACAGTAACGCCCTCTTTTTTGCCTCCTTCCTAGGAAATGCAGATTGTTCTTACCGTGAAAGCAGAGTGGGCAACAGGAGCATTAAATCAGCTACTGCAGGCAGGCTTCAGCAGATAAGTGGAAGCATGGTAACTGAAAATCTAGCACTTTGCACAAGATACTGTTCCTTCCCTTCTCCAGTGGTTGTGCGATCCTAGATTTGGGAAGCTCAGAATTTTGTCAAGGTGACCCCTTTTTCCTAATGAACCCAGTTTGGAAAAGATAACCTGATTTTTAGATTTCCATTTCTTTAACATATCCATATCTTAAGATTAAGAACATAAATCTTAATTTCATTGATTTAGAAAAGAAAAAGGCATTTTCATTGTTTGAGAATTATCATCTCTAATATTGAGATCTGCTACAAACAAAGGAGGTGAGAGAGCAACTCAAAGAAATTCTAAATCCAAGTTCTAAGCACAGCTTGCTTACCCTACATTTGACTTGACCTTAAATGCAGTTGTTTGAGTACTGCATTGAAAATCTTCAGTGCTTTGTTTGCCTTTTTTGTCAAACTGTGGTTTTTTTTAACCTGTTATACTGTTACTAAAGAAACAAATGACAAAGAAATGTAGACTGGATTTATTTACCTTAAGATCCTTAAGAACTTGTATCCAGTGTAGCACAACTCATGAAGTGCTTCAAATAATTCAACTAAGCACATGGACTAGATGACCTTTAAAGGTCCCTTGCTACTCAAACTATTCTATTATTCGCAACACTTGACTGTAAAAGTCAGTCTGCCTACATATAAAGTATCTTTTCAATAAAATGTAACACTTAATATGTTTATTGACTTAAAACCATTCAACAAAAAGAAAGCAGTGGTAATACTTATGTTCAGACCACAAATTAATACAATTAATTTGACCATCAGTGTAATTAATACATTGACCAGATAAGTAGAGCTTCAAATCAACAAGCTCTCTCACTGAGAATAGGTTATACAAAATTTGAAGTTGAGTTTGCCTATAAATTGGTGTCACAAAAATCATCATATCTTCAGAAATGTATGGTCAATTTGCCACCAAGTATAGGAAGACATTATTTATCTTTTTAGTTCCACTGTAGAAATAATGTACTACAGGTATTTCAGAAAGACTGATTTTTGAAAACAAGCACTCTTTTTCTTCCATACGTTACCAAGCCTAACAGAGACACGTTTTTTTTTAGGCTAAATCATGCCTTACAGGACACAGTTAGGAGGAGGAAAGGAGGACATACAACTGGCACTTGAGACATATTGCCAGTGCAAAGCTGCCAAAAGCACACAGCAGGGAGCATGTTTTGGCTATCATGAGCAGAATAAGCATGCACTCCTTAACCACTGCCAGCTGGCATTTATTTCCAAATACAGAATGCTCACTAGGCAGTTTGGAGACTGGACATACTCCTAACTTTAACTATGCTCCCATAAAAACGCGTTGCTGAGATACCTCATTAACCATGCCTGTCTCCTAGCTGACTGCCAAATGAGAAAGACTGAATGACACAGAAGAATCATACATTTCTCCCTATGCACAAAAAAGTACTTAAAGTATATCCTAATATACTCTAGTGCTTACGGCAAGAGAGACTATAAGAGTGTTGGAAGATGTTCTGCCAACATCTCAAAATGAAGAAGATACTGTCACTCTCTATTACACATAGACAGAAAAAGCAAAATCCAGAGACACAGAGTACCAAGAAAACATGGCAATGAACAGAAAGAGTGGCTAGCATTGTGATTATAAACTATCATGTTTAATACAACCTCTAGCAATTCTCACAACAGACGTTCCCTGCTTTATGTGCCGGGGTAGATTTGTGGGTAGAAGATTAATGTCCCCCTCCATCTGCTAATGACTGTATAGGTCCCCTGGGCTTTGCACCAAGGGTACTTTGCCCTTAGGACGAAACAAAAAATGAGAATCTGTGTTTGTCGCTACATGAGCTTCCTATTTCCAGCAAGTCACAATTGCTAAATGTGTATTATTTCAACTTTATCTAATGAAAACATATTTTATCATGGTAGTTCAAGTGTGATTCCAAGTGGATTTTCAAAGAGATCAGTTAAAAGGAGAACAAACCAACAGGGGGACGGACACTTTTCACTTTCAAAGTGCTTTCCTGACACACACAGCCTGCATCGGTATTTGTCCTGTAAGTGCTCTATTCATTAACTTTTCACTGTAGTTTCAAAGTGACTTCACTCTTTTGGATTTCCCTTTCTCTATTGCTGATAGCCTGCTGTCATGGACCAAGCAACTTAGAGAGAAGAAATGTGCCAGGGACTGCCACTTAAAGGAGAAGGCACTAATTAAAGTCTTAATTTCCTTCAGAGGATTCTGTAAGTGGATTTTAACTTACCCCTGTTAACTGTACCTTTGCTCCTCAGAACTGGAGGCAAGTCAGAAGGAGCTTGATACCAGCATAATCTTCATGGACCTAAGCAAGTTTGACATCCTGGAAGAATACAGGGAAAGAGAAGTTACAAAGTAAAGTTCTGAAGGAATAATGCAAACATATTAATCACTAGAACAATGATTCTCAGGGCAAAAATCAGATGATCTTAATGCTATCTCCAATATCCACAAATGAGAAATCAAAACCATAGCGTTGCTTCACTGAAGTCTCTGAATGTGGTATCTCAGGTTCTTGATGTGCTTCCTTTCTTCCTTTTCCCACCCCTATCAATTGCAACACTGACCTCCTCCTCAGTTCCATCTAAAGGAAGAGATAGTTGTCCATGCAAAAATTCCCTGTGAGCACCCAAGGGAATTCCAGGGACAGTCAATGGTGTTTACATTATCACCAAGCGCATGCAATTAACTTCCCCCAGTTTACCCAACTTAACTTCGGAAGAGGCTGCAACACCTTTGCAGCTGAGCCATCAATATAAGAAAATTCTAGCCCCTTTTTAAAAAAAAGGAAATGTGATTTCAGTAACATGGCTTCTACTAATCATTTTGATCCAACTGGGCACTGTTTCTGTCAACTCATTCCTGCTTAACAAGAAAAGCAGGACAAGACAGAAAGTAGTCAAGAAGGGAAAAGAAAAAAAAATGAAAGGAATTGCTCTTTACTGTCTTTCCTCATCTTCAGCAGAAAACTGTCTGGTCTCAGACTCTACCAGAGTGCAGAAACCTCAGCCAAAACGGACAATTTTTTCTCTCTCCCATCAGCAGCACTACAAAACAATGAGTGTTAAACTAAAAAAGTCCTCTGTCTGTCCAGCCCTTAGTCCTCATAATATTACTTCGAAAACACTTCTCTACTGGCTTCCCAAATAAGGAAGTACTCCAAATCAAAGACACACACTTAACATTGTTAAAATTCATTGTACAATGCAAGGAAAAACCCAGCCTGATTTTGTATATATTTTGTTTCCATATGGTACTTATTGGAATCAACAGAGCTGCTCCCAGATTTCTCATCTGACTCCAGTGATATTTGGCCTTTTTCTTATGCTTCCTCAACAACTCGTTTCAGCTTTCATTTGAAAATTAACGGAATCATCTTTTCCTTTAATCTGCGTACAATGTGGGAAAACATATCCTTAGTACGATTTAAATACACAGAGCAGTTAAAAGGGATTCGATGTTGCTAATATCTGCTGATTACTAAATCACTCTCAGGTCCTTTTGGAAGTCTGACTTAGAGCTGAAAAGCTTGAACCTCAATGCTAAAATTTTTTTAAAAGAAAAGAAAAAAAGTATACAATTAAGAATACTAAAGGCAAAAGCAGGACTCAAGGAATGTAAGGGGCACAGCAAAAAACTGTAGCTTCCCTCCCCTGCAGGGAGTACAAGATAGCATATCTCCTGCCTGATACTCTTTTGAGCAACAGCTTGCTTTCCTTAATGTGCCTCCTCAATGCCCATCCTGAGGCCTGAACATGTAGGCAGCCCCTGGAGAGAAAAGTCAGTGAAGTCTGTGCATCCTACAGAGCACTGACAGCAATCATTCAGTCTTTTATACAAGCCCCTTGTACCTCTGCAGAAAGGCCACACTCAATCTGGTCCCCAGAGAAAATACAGCAGCCTAAATTGATAACATCTACTTACACTGCTGGTGATTAGATATACTGTCTCTGACAGTCTTTCTGAAAAGCTGAACAAGAGTCTTAACTTTTAGGCCTGAATCACAGCTAGCATATCTAACTCAAGTACTGGTAAAAGGTATTTAATATCATTTGTGAAAATAACCCAGAACCTGTCTGTTTGGGGGAGGAGCAGGGGCATTACTCTTGATACATTCTTTCCTCCTCCCACAAGTAAGCACATCTGCACACATGTATATGTCTCACACGTGGATATGGGATAACAAATACAACTTGTTCTCCACTACTAAATTTTCCAATTTGAACATAGAGGCATCAACATATAAAGTCACACTATGAGATACCATTTGAATGAATAATGCTGGCAGGATAACAATTCATGTAACACACATTATTTGGTCATTGCTAACTCAAGGCAAAACTGAAGTCTTAAGGCCAAATCCGTCAGGATTTCTGGTGACATCACTAAGACCTCACACAGATGCTCAAGACAAGTGGGACTGGTATTTTGTCGAACTTAGCACAAAGTTAGTTCTGAGAAATACAAAAGGACTCTGATAAAAACATCTTCAATTCAAGCTGTATATTAAAAAAACAAATGGTCAAACATGACATGGTGAGTCCATCAACAAAGAGTACTCTCATCACATCAGGTACAAAGGACGTGTCAACAATCAGCTTAGGCTTCAGTAGCCACTCTGTGAAAAAAACAAACAAACAAACAAAAAACCCACAAACCACTATTATGTTTTTTACCAGAAGAGTCATTTCAAATTTAGTATGTTACATACCTTCCCAGACTTGCAAAGAACTCACCTACAGTAACCGCAGCCAAGTCCAGCAAAGACTACCACTTAATGTGCGTCACATTGACATGTCAGAGCTATTCTCAGCACACAGCAGCAAGACTATGCCTAGTCAAGGCATCAGCACAGTGCTGAAGCACTTTGCTCAACAGCTTAAACTTGTTCCTTTGCACGTGCTCTTTAGAAAACCATATTAATTCTAAATTATCTTGGCCATGAGTAACACACAAAGGGTTCCTCTGATCCCACAAACAAACAGCTCTTTGCATCTAAGAATATAGTTTGAAAGGCTGTTTAGAATAACTCTTACAGTACTCAGTTTCTCTGTGAGAAATCTTCTCCCAGAATCAGAATAATTTAGGCTGAAAAGGACCTCTGGAGGCCACGTCCTCCAGTTCCTAGTCAAAGCAATGCTGATTTCAAAGTTAGAACAAGTTCTTCAGAGTCTTATCAAGTCTCTAAATCTCCAAGGGCAAATCTTGCAAATTCCAGAGACCTCAGGTCGCAGTTTAAGCATTTTGATCGCCTTTTTTTTTTTTTCCTTATGCCCAGTCAGAATTTCTCCATTTCTATATGTGACAACTGCACTTCACCCTTTCTCTTTACACCTCCGAGAAAAGCAATGCCCTCTGTTCCAAAACAGCCCATAAGGAAATACAAGGCAGCAATTCACCCTCAGCTTTTAATCTACAGGAGGGGTAAACTCAAATCCCTCAGTATATACTCCAGGCACCAGCTGAAACAAGGTGGCTGCTCCAAGTTAAAACTCCTTAAACTATTTATGAAAATGTGACAAAGCCTTTCACAAACTTCAGCTTGAGCAAACAGCATTCTTTTCAGGTTCTTTGACATAGAGAAGACCATTGACTACTTTACTTTCTGATCCCAAAACAAGTTTTTCTGAGGACTACCTCAGAGAAGCAGCATAAGGTATTCAAGAGGATAATGTGCTGTTTCATGAGTGGCATCCCAAACCACCTAAACACTCTGGAACAGTACTTTTTGCAGTGCCCAAATAAAAAAAAAAAAATCAATATTTAAAGAAAATTTAATATGGTTTAGAATGTAACTAAACAGCTTCTTGCAGTTGACTCCAGAAAAACAAAAGACGCGATATGTAGCTTCCTTTGACTTTCCTTTGAACTCAAGATTGAAAGCTTTAAAGAGCAGGATTATTTTTATTAGTTATGTGTAAGATTTTTGTTAAATTAAATTTCCAAATAGTACGTAATGCTAACATATTTGCATGTACCAATTCAATGGATTAGAAAAAGAGTTTCTAAACATTATTTTGAGATAGGGTGCACTGTATTACTTTGATGAAATGAGTGATACATGCCACTCTCTCAACAGTGTTAATTCCAAAGCATTTTCAGAGAATCTAGACATAGGTCAAAACAGATACAAGATGAAGGACATGTGAGAAAAGTAAGATCTGTTACCTGCACTGAGCTACTGAGAGCACTGGCAGAATAAAGCATGCCCTCACAGGGAGCGAATCAGGTTTCACTCAGAGACCCAAGGAAGACAGCTTTCTAAAAAGCTTTGTAGTATGTTCCCCATATGCAAGAATGGGTTTAATAAAGATTCTATTTATCATTTATTTAAAGCTTGTCTTCTATTACTTTGCTAGACATTGCTGCCGCAAGGAGCAGCTTTTTCATATCTGCCTAGATAAGAGCTAGAACCTCCAGAATCATGACTGCCAAACACTCCCACAACAATCAGCAGCCCAGACCTTAACATTATGCCGTGCAAGTTCAAAACCTGTCCCCTTAGCAGATGCAGAAGTTCCACCCAAGAATGAAATATGTATTAACACTGAGAAATAGGCACGGAAATATTTATACACATAAACACACGTGTACGTTCATTTGTGTATACTGTAAGCAGACTTGTGCATATTACACACATACCTAAAGTAAATACGCCTTCAGCAATTTAAGTACAGTAGCTAACACCAGTGTCTGCAAATATTCTGCATTCACGAGAGGAAAGCCATGGCAAACACACCAGAGCTGTCGCATGTTAGTGGCACCTCTTCAATGAGCCATCCAACAACCCACTCCAGCCTACTAACCAGGAGACATTGTAGCACTGCATGAGAAGCAGAAGAGAAACTAGTGCCCTTCCAGAGAGAGGCCCTTTCCCTTACCCAGCATGAACACACACATTGGCACAGGATTCAGCTCAGGTCTGAAGTTTTACACACAACCTTGCCATCACTTGTCTAACAAAAAGAACAAAACCCACTCTATGCGCCAAGCTTTTAAACGCCTCCAAGATTGGCACTTTTACGTCTCCAGGTTTGTTTCCTGTCCCCCCTCATTCTATCCTCTCCATTTAGCTTACATAAAGACCACCTCCAGAGTGCCATGCTAATTAGCAACAGCTTGCACTCTATATTAAAACCAAAAATAATAATATAAAAAAAAAACTAGTGAAAAGAAAAACTGAATGAGCTCATACGCATTTCATCATGTCAGTAATATTGGCATATTTTAATTATACTTACATAATTTTAATTCTGATCTGAGCAGCAGACTTCCTATAATTGCTGAAAAATAAAGTTATAAATTAGACGTGTGATATGATAGGGTCTATTGCCTTACAGACTTGCTATAAAGTTCTACAAAAACATATATGTCTGTAACCAAGACTAACAATAATAAGCTCATTGTGTGAGGATAAAAGAAGGAGGTGAACAGTAAAAAAAAGCTTGGTTAGTGTGGAAAATAGATCCAAAACCTACAAAGCATTACTTCAACGAACTAAATAAGTATTTAATAAAATGAAGTTCTTTTTTTCCTTCAGTAACATCAGTAGCTCCTAAAAAAGAAAAAAACACATTCCTTATAGGTAAATGTCTATTCTATAAATTCTTTACACTTTCTTGTATTTTGTTTGGCTTTTTCACAACGGGCCTAATTATATTTTCGTATGTCTGTGCTTCCTACATGTTCAGCATTTACCAATTTATCTACCTTGAATACAAACTGAACTATAGACTACAGAGAATGAAAAGTTTAGTGACTTTTCAAGTCTTAAAGATTTCCCAGTATTGTAGCAAATGAAATACTGCACACTGCTTTGAGGGAGGGAAATACAATTTAACTGACATTTCAACAGTGTCTTGGAACGAAAAGATTGTTTCCTAGAATATTGAATATTTAATTAGCACACAGCCTACAAATAAGAAAAAATTGGAAATAATTTCTCCCCAATATCTTGCCTGAGCTTTAACAATGTTTTGCACTTGCAATAGTCATTGTAATGGACTCCATTATTATAATTCAGATCAGTTAAGCTGTATTAGGGAATTTCAATAATTACTGTCTCCCCCTAATAGATAAACAAGGAGAGAGTCAATGACATTGAAAAACAACAGATTTAATGCAGATAACTTACAGAGTTCAGTGCTACAAGATATTATTGAAACAACAGGTTATAAAAACAGGCAAGAAGATATTAAAATCTTGTGCATAAAGTAAATCCTAGCTAAGATGGGTTAGAAGAAACTTCCACCCAAACAAAAAGCACACTGTAATTGCTCACAACAGCTGGATGACACTGGTTGGACTTCATATTGTATCCTACTGAGGAACGGCAGTTTTTTAAATCATTGCTTATATCACCTACTAGGAGAATGCCACCCTGGTTTAAACTCTTTGGAACACTGATCTTAGAGGTGTATTATCCACAGAAGTCAATGGGGACTTTGTTTGTGCTACATACCCACCATATCCATATTGACAGAAGTGTGAAAATGGATGATCCCTTTCAGACTCACCCGGCTCAAACTCCTACTGTACACACCTGTGGGCACTTCATGGTTAGGAATTTGCTAGAATAATTCATTCTATGTAAGATATGTGAGAACTCTGAGCCTTCTACACCTTGCCCACACTAGAGACCCATTACCCCCAAAACGAACTTTATCAATTTTACTACAGACACAGACAAAACTACCTCAGCCAAGAACCAAAAAGCAGTCCCTGGTGGTGCCACTCTTCCTACCTGGAGAAAACCTAAATTTCACATGTAACAGAGACACTTTACCATACTTAGGTATTCTAGGGTGAATTAGCCTGAAAATTCAAGAACATTGCAAGACCCCTCAGCTCTGCAAGAAGGTGCAGAAGAGATGCAAGGTACCCCAAAGTGCGACCATCTGCTGTGGAGCCACTTTGCATTCTTCACCAGCACGCTTAGCCACAAAACAATGACAACCCAGGTTGAGGCACTGTCATTGTGACACTACTAATACAAGGACAAAACCTGCAATCCTTCATCTAGCAAAGCGTATTTTTCTGGAAGCTGACCCACATAAAAAAACGAGGATCAACCTTCTCTGATCATTAAAACAGATACAGACAGATGCTGACACATCAAGCTTTTACCCAGAGCTTGGTTCATAAAGGAATGATTTAATTAATAATTTAAATCAAAACCAACTTTCTTGATTGAAAAACAAAGCACGCACCAACTCCCGACGCTCTTATTTTAACAGCAATATTTTTTATTCAGTTTTACTTCCAACTCTTCCCAAATGACATAACCAGAACTGCAAACCAGTGATGTCCACATAGCAACTTCTACCACAATGACACAACCAGTCTAAATTTACACTGACACCACTTTACCTTAAATCAGCTTCTCCCACATGCACAGGCTTTTGCACTAGGTATCCAATTCCTTCAGTCAGCCATAACATCATATATAATTAACCTATGCTTGCTAAACTTCCTCATGAGAACTCTTCCAAGAGAAGGAGGCGAAGAGCATTGTCAGTGAATTTCCTCTCCTTGGGTTGTTGCTGTACTGTCCTGGTGGTCACCCTTGGATCCAGCACAGTCCTCAGACAGTAATATTTTGTGTTGTTTCATTAACTATTTTGTTTTCAGAATCCACCCTACAGATCTCTTCAAAGCCTGTCTCTCTTCAAAACATAGTTAGACGTTTATTGCCAATAATTCAGCCCTTTCTATTTTGTTACACATGGCTTGCTGAAATGCTGTTAGTCTCGGCAGAAGGCAAAATATCAACACTGTGCAAATCAACAAAATTCTGCCACAGATTCAGCTGACCAAACTGTCACTCTGCATACAGCAATAACATGCCACTAGAAAACAACAGAAATGCACAAACAGCCGCTCCTATTACCTCCTTGTATCAGCGCCTGCGACAAGCACACACGCTGCCGAGTATTTGCTAACCACGGATGTCTCCCTAGCAGGCAGCAGAAGGGATCCCGCAGACCTCCACACCGCCAGCCTCATTCACCCAGAAGTAATCCCTGCTCCAGCCGCACAGCTCCCTTGCCACCACGTCCCAACAATATCCTTCGGCGAGGAGACGAGCCGCAAAACTGAACTTCACTTCCAAAAGGCGCAGGAGAGCCGCCCTGCACGCCTCCCCGGCCCTTCCCCGAGTTCCTGGGGCACAGAACTACCGGGAGCTGAAGCGAGCAGTCGGCTGAAGGACGGGCACCGCGACTCTCCCTGCGCAGGAATCTCACTCACAGGGCGCACATCGCTGAGGTTTTGCTCTCGCACACCGAGCCACTCTGCCCAGCAAGCGCTGCAGAGCCCCACGGGCTTGTTTTAGCCACATCTGTAAACATCAAGTTGTTTGTTGGTTTGGTTTTTTATTTCATTTTCCGCCCAAACGGCCGCTCGTTCCGGCCAACGCCGCCCGGCAGGAAAGCAGCCCCGGCGGCAAAGGGGGTGCCGGGCTGGCAGGGTCCCGAGCACAGTTCAGCGCCCCATGTTACCAGACCAGTCCCCGGCGCGCCTGGGGCGCGCTTTTGTCTGCGGAGAGGAAGGTACGGAGCGCCCGAGCGCTACCGCCACATCACCGCGCTCACTCGCGGGCTGCAGCCCAAAATCGCGACCGCGCCGCCGAGCGCAGCCCGCCCCGCGTCCCGCCGAGCCGCGGGGGGACGCGGCCCGAGCGCCCCGCTCGGAGCTGGCCCGGCGGCAGCGCGGTCCCCGCGCGGGGGGCACGGACACGCGCGGGAGGCGTGTGTGTGTGTGTGTGTGTGTGTCCCACACCACCACCCGAGAGGGCACAGCCGGCAACGCGCCCCGCTCCCCTTCCCGCCTCCCCCGCGCCGGACGCGGCGCGGCAGGTAAGGAAGCTACCCCGGGGGGCCGCCGCCGTCCCCGCTTTAGCTCGGCAGGCTCCCCCTCCCGCCGCCGTCCCC
This sequence comes from Myiotriccus ornatus, assembly GCA_036023395.1. Classification (NCBI taxonomy): domain Eukaryota; kingdom Metazoa; phylum Chordata; class Aves; order Passeriformes; family Tyrannidae; genus Myiotriccus; species Myiotriccus ornatus. The sequence goes on along the minus strand of JAYRBT010000082.1, from coordinate 38,267,025 downwards.
GCTTTACCTCGGCAGGCTCCCGCTCCCGCCGCCGCCCCGCCAGTGCCGCCGACAGCGGCGGCGGCAGCTCCGGACCCCCCGCCCCGCCCCGCCCCGCCCCGCCCCGCCCCGCCCCCTG
>JAYRBT010000082.1:38142931-38260875 GCA_036023395.1 Myiotriccus ornatus | reverse complement strand
CCTTACTCTCCGTGGTTAACCCTCTGCCAGGTGTAAAGTTCCGTCTTCAGTATCCTAGCTTACAGAGAGCCCAGAGCCAGCTGGGCTACCCCACAAAGAAGAATAGTTGCAATGATTCAAATAAATACTGGAAGACTGAACCTTTAGGGGGACTTTAAAAAAAATTAGGTTTTCAGCATAGTACATGCCCAACTAACGGGCCTGGGCCATATGTTACATATTTTGTATTGCTCTGTAATTTCAGTCCATCTACACTGGGGGTACCTACAACATTCAAAATCTTTGTAGATGGTGTGTTTCCTGCTTTTCTAGGAGTTTTTATGATGTTTAAATTTGTGTTGCTGGTTAGAATTCTTGTAAACTAAACAGATAAAAAGCTGTAATAGCGCAAGCAGTCATGGGGTTTTTTGAATATACCTACACACACACACACACACCCCCCTATTTATAAAATACAGAAAAGTTGATTCCTACCAGCACATGTAGAAGTTCTTGTTTGCAGTATCTCAACACACCTCTCCCTGGCACTGTTTCCTGAATTCAGCCTCTAGGGAAGATGTTCAGTCCTGCAATTACATGTGAAATGACATTCCTATAATCTAACTCCTAAGTAAATGGTATGGAGTACAGTGTGAAAGGGTAGCTTTAGGTGACTTATTCTAACAGTTACTTCTTATGGTCTTTTACAACATGACTGCTGCATGGATGCCTATATTGCACCTACCTTCCCTAGGACCTTATGTGTCAGTAACAAATATTTCATGTGATAGAGAATCAAGAGTGGCAATTGCACACACATTCTATTGTTCTTCAGTGTATCCTTGGATATGCTGCAAGTGGATAGCACTGGCTGAAGAAAAGACTGAGCAGGTGCTCAAGTGGTTAAGATACTGGAGGTCCATTGCTGCTGCAAGTTCTTGGTTCATCATAGGATCTGCTCCAGATTTGTAAGCAATCCTGCAAACACTGTGGAGTGATAGGCCACTATTCATGGGCTGAAATATTTCTGAAAATATTATGAAATATTCTGTCTCCTTCTGGAGAGTTATCTGAGGATTAGGAAAGATGCCCTAGATCATCGCATAATGTCACAACACCTACATCACAGCAAACCTTTAGTGTCTCTAACTTAATTTTTACACCAAATATCTAGATGCATTCTGGCCTGGTTTTTTTTTCAAAGGGTCACATTGAATCCTAAGTATTTCATTCTTTTTTGCTTATTTGGAAATAATTATCTTCAAAACAATACAAATGAGTAAGAAAATAAACAAGAATACCACTAGTGCATCTGTAATTGAGACCTTAGGCATAATTGTTTATCTATGGAGGATAACACACAGCTATTTATCTATGTTAACCTCTGACTACTTTCTTAGTCACATGGAACAACTTATTAAAGAAGGAAGGGTGATATATAGAGGTAACAGCTACTCTGAGAAGGTTTGCAAAATCACGCTGTGAATGTTTCATTCAACACAATGAGGTCAGATCTTCTAATTAAATTCAGTGAGTTCAGCCTTCAGTCTACATTCTCTGTTGTCATAAACAAAGTTGGTATTTGTTATAATTTATGCTGTAATACTTTTCTCAGTGTGTTTGGGTTTTGCACAAATATAGCAAGAAACAGACTTACTGATATCGGGATAATATATGCCTTACTAACTCAGGAAAATATCCCTCTGACCACTAGACTTGAGAAGCATTACTCAGTTTCGTCCGTTGCTCATATCTGACTTTAATTTTCTGTGGAGAATTCTCCTATAGTTTTCTACAAGGACTAATACGAAAATTGCATTGAATCATATTCCGAAGAGAAAACAAAGGAGGAGGGAATGGCACCATCAACTTCACAGCTCCAGCTGGAAGAAGCGCCCCACCTCTCCCGGCTGGCGGGGCCGGTGCAGTGAGAGCTCCCTCTTCCGTCGCAGATAACTTTCATCACCGGGCACATTGTCGTTTTAAGCCAAACATCTGGTTACCTGCTAGATTTTGTCATTGCTCTACTTAGCTCGCATATTCATTTTAAATGAACATCATTCTGTTCTGTTCTTTTGCTGCCTGCTAGTGTTTTATACTGTGGCATTGCTTGGGCTCTCCGTTGACTAATACAAAAATTAATATCTCTTCTACAGAAAAAAATCTGAATAGGCTGAATGCAATAATACAATCATCAAGGCACCGTTTAAATTGAAGTGGAAAACAAACAAATAAACAAAAACGAAACCAACCAGGAAGTCACAACATACTACAAGCAGCCTTCTCTATGGCCAGCTGTATGGCATTTATGATCTATCTCAGTGAAGGTTAGTTTAAAATGTCGTCAGTTTTTGTAAACATGGGAAAGACTTCTTGGAATAATTAACAATACATACAAGACTGTTTTTTAGTTAAAGAATTTATTTACTTCTTTCATTTCAATATGCTCACAAGGGAGTCTTGTTTATCCAATAAGGTCCAAGCACAAGCATGAATTTTTAACGCTTGGCTTTCAAATACAAGAAAGAATAATTTCAGTAAGGACTATTTATGTTGGAAGTTGTGTTACTATCTCCCATTAATCTGCCTCCTTCAGTGGCATTATATCCTTCTCCTTTTCCCCCAACTGCCTGGTTCATCAACTTAAGTCTTTGGGGAAAGAAATGTCATTTGCTAAATGCTTTGACAGCCCATAGCACAGAAGGGTCCTGACCTGACTGGTCTTTGGCCTTAGAATATTTTACAGGAATTTGTTACATATTATTCTTGTGTGTAATATATCATAGAAAATTTCCATTGTTCTCCTGTTTTATTGAAGGTTATTTTTTTATTCCAGTTAAATATGTCTTGGTTGCCCTCAGAGTGTCAGGTTTATGGTACGGCAGATTCTGCAGTACAATCATGACAAAAATTGGCAGCACAAATGGTACACTGTGATGACATTTCACTTTTTTGGGGACTCTGCTGAGTACCAAATGGCTGAAGCAAAAATTCTGGTTTTTTCTACAGGCAATTACAGTATATGCAGCATCAGTATATGCTCCTCTGTGTTTGCCTTCCTTCAACTCTGACCACGGATGAGTGAGCATCATTTTGAATACAAAGGCACTTCAATTTTCATTCTTATTCAATCCTGAGCCTCTGCTGAGACTACAGTAGTAAAAGTGCCCCATATAAAAATGGTTTTATGATACACATTTGTCCGCAAAAAGTCCAGCTGCAATAGGAACTGATGTGTCTGATGATAAAGCATATTTGTGTGTGAGTGAGAGAGGGAGTATGTATTTTCAGGGAGATTCAAACAAAATAATGGGGACAGACATGTTATTTGAATGTTTGTCTCTTTACATTTGAAAATTCTGGACTGTGCAACCAGTAATTTCTCTGCCTTCCCACAGTGTGTTTTAAGTTTAAGCAGCCACAAAATTCTCTGAACACTCAGATGACCAAATTCCTTCCCAAGTGTAGGAGTTCAAGGCAACCCCACTGTCTTGTATTTTTACATCCACAAAATAATGAAAAATGCTGTATTTTTCATTTTATCTTCTCCATTTGGTTTTATTCTACACCAGAGAAAATGTCTTTGGAATTTCTTAGCAGCAACGTGCTAAGAAAAACACTGGTAAGATTTCAGAAGTTTATATCCTAAATTTCCAGGCAGAGAGGCAGGCAATATAATAGTCATGAAGTCTTTCAGGAAACACATCTTGACCACACTGGATATTTAAGGATTTAAGGTTTCATAGCATCTTAAAAAAAAAAAAAAAACAAAAAACAAAAAACAAAACTATAAAGAACTCCTCCTCCTTTTCAAGTTTCACATTTCAATTTACAGCTAGGAAAGTCACATTTAGTTCGGTTTTCTCCACATATGAAGCTGGCATGGCCTACACTACTGTTTTGCCAGTTCTCCTTTCACAGTAACTTTTTAATCTAGTGACCATTTTCTTAAAATAAATTTGTTAGAATTCTCAAAGATGTAAATTGTTACATATCTTATGACCTTCGTCCTAGCTGGAGGACAGAGACTTTGCTGTTTTTCCTGCTGTGAGCAAGAAAGTCAGTTTATGTGGGATTTGGGATTTGGTAGCACACACGCCCACTGCCTGGCTAACCACTCAGCAATTGCCAGCCAGTCCTTGCAGACTTTTCTTCACCTGGCAGCCTAAATCAAATTTAGAAGGGGAACACAGGAGGGAGCTGATGGTCTGGTGGATATATCAGGGAACTTCTGCAGTAGGTGAGCTAATGATCTGAAAAGAATAAGAGGATGTTATGGTGGAAGGTATTAAGATAAGAAAGAGGCAACTATGGGTACAATAGCAGAGGGATTTATGTAAGAGGAAAACCAGGTTGCAGAGGTGATTTTGGAGAAGATGTAGGACACTAGTCTATAGGAATCAAGGCTGTCTTCATACTGTTGTTACAACCTGCTTACCGTAAATGTAATTGCTTGTAGAGAATAATTGTAAATTACTAAATGCAATGCATAAACTGTAATTTATATATAATATGAGACAACATCCTCCCTGTTAACAGGCTTGAAGTTTAATATCTTACTTGATTATCATGCCAATAATGAAGTTTTGTTATTTAAAAGAGATACATTATGGGGAAAACAATCATAGCAGCAGTATTCAAGTACTTATCCACTCTGTAGTTTCCCCATGTTTTCAAGCTGCTAGTTGTTTTAAGAGCAACTATAATTACATTAAATACTTCCCAGTGTTCAAAAACTGAAATTGCTTGGCTTTCCATGAGGTTATTAACCTGCAGTAAACATAGGTGAGATGTTCAGTGTAATCACAAATAAAAATCAGCCTAGTCAACACTATCTCATTCAAATAATGACTCCACTGCACAAAACACTGAAAGATGTTTCACTTTTATACTAACTGTTGGAGAATATTCATTTTCTCACAGCTCTCCACCAATGATATAAATTTAGTCAGAGCACCTAGATTTTCCTTTCTTTAGCTCAAGATAAATACTTTGTCTCATCAAAACTAATTTTACCAGTGTTATTAGACGCCATTACCAGGAGCATACTGAGAGCTCTAAGGAAGAATACACTGTATTCAGACCTAAGGGACCCTGTGTAGATACAATGTTGTCACAGAGATTCCTCTGAGTTTCCATTCTGTCCATCTTGCTTGTTGGTTTGCTTGTCTAAGAAACGCCCTATTTAGGCTGGATATTAGAAAAAGCTTCTTTACTCAGAGGGTGTTCGGGCACTGAAATGGGCTCCCTAGAGAAGTGGTAACAGCACCATGCCTGACAGAGTTCAAGAAGCATTTGGACAACACTCTCAGGCACATGAAGCTGTTCCATCCAGGGCCAGGAGCTGGACTTTGATAATCCCTCTGGGTCCTTCCGAATCAGAGCATTCTGTGATTCTGTGATATTTGCCAAAGGAACCCAAAGAAGAAAGTAAACTCAAACATAGGAAAGCTATGGTCAACAGCAACTAAATTTTACAACCACTGAAAATCCAAGATGCACAGGTTCAGAATAAAATCAAGTCATTTCCATGGGAATATGCTTCAGCCAATGTTGGCCATTTACCAGAATGTTAGGAAGAAAAGTTAAATGAGTGGGTGAGTACCTGACAAGGGGTCTAAATATATAACAGTTTTTCCCATCAAGAGGGATCCAAGAAGTTACAACAAACCAGGTTTTTTTTCTTATTTAGAAGACAGTGGCGAATATTCAGGGATATTCTTGCTGGATGCTAGCCCACAGACCTCTGGAAACCAGAGGCTGTAAGAAAATGAGAGTATTCATAAAAATAACTGAGGAGAGAGCAGGAAGATCAGGGCAGTCAATCTCAACAACAGACAGAAACAGAAATAAATGTTTTGAAGGAATGGAAAATTCTTTCCCCCCCTGTGCAATGGCGGTAGCAAGTGAAAAGTTTTGTGAACAAGTAGTATATGCAAGATAGTGGAAAACCCAAACATATTTGGGAGAAAGAAACACTTCCTTTAAACCTTGTGCTCATTTTTTTCTTATGTAGTCTTTATATGAGAACAACAAAAATTGCTTCTCCCAGACAATGAAGGTAACATTTTCCTAGAATACATTAGTGTAGAATTTGTGTTCATACCTGCATAACTGATAACAAATCTTTGTTTTCTCTGTCTTAAGAAAAGGCTGTTTTAGGTTAGGGAACTTGCTGTATTGTGAAGAAATATATTTTGTGGTTAAACAGAAAACACCATCCTGTACAGGGACATCTCATACTATATAAACCACTTTGGTTCTCAGAATAAAGCCTTGCACTGGACCTTGTGCAAAGGAATAAATTCAAAACATTTTCTAGTCACCACGATAAGGATGTATTTAAAGTGTAGGTAAAATTCATGCATTTTGGTTTATGAATGCCTGTGGAGCCAAAGTGAGGTAGCCTTACAGCAATATTCAGCAAAGCTCACTTAAAATGTTCCTTTTCATCAGTGACCTTTCCTTTAGAATTTCTGTGATAACACTTGGGATAGCACATTAAGTTCCTTTAGTATAAAACTGAGCACTGAACGGACTTTTAGAAAGATTATGGTGCTAAAGGGATGTTTAATGGTGAAATCACTTACTGTAGTACTCATTTCTGAGAGCAAAGGTCTGAAGTGAAATGAATTTGGTGATCTTATATTAGTCCTCGTTGGGCAGAGGTCCATGTCTGAAGTCAGCTATGTGTATAATTAGGTATAATTTCTACATCTGTTCAATAGAGGTTAATTGAACTATCATAATAATTGAATTCTAGTACTTTTAATTTTTTCTACTCAAAGTGCTCCTGTGAGATCAGAGCCAAGTATTCATCATCCAACACATTTGTAGGAAATTCCTGTTACATTTGGTATTTGGTTTGTGGGTTAATGCAGGGCATTGGCATTTTTCAAAAGTCTGAGGACAAATACACACCCAATCTTCCAAAATAAACAGGCAACAGAAAGAGCAAAATACATGCTACATGTCCGTGGACTCTATACTAGTAATTCCTCATCACTTAAAGAAACAGTCAAAAGCAGATAGGTTACCAGCTGACAAAGCAGCAAAGATCTCATTAGCCTACTCCTGTATTTTGCCAGAATTTCACTCTTCTTTTGGTGGTATTTTAAATTCAGATTGTTTTATACATATTCAGTAAGTAAATACTGAGCATTAACATTGAGCCTAGAATAATACAGCTTTATTTTCCTTCTACAGTCACAGGTGTGCAAACACACGACAAAAGCATATGCATGAATGCTGTGTGTATTTACTTTTCTGTGTATGCAAGCAGTTACACACATTTTACAAGGTTACTGTTCACTCATTCAGAAAACTAACAGGGTTTTCTTTTACCACCTCCTTATGAGAAAAAAAAGAAATAGGCATCATGATGAACTACATCCAATTATACCTTCACCTGGGATCCAATCTTATCGGATTATTTTTGACTCACTACACTTGTCAGACCCACTCTTTAATGTTTTAAGGAAAAATGTGGTTTTTTCACTTACTGAGCTTAGCATTTATGAAGAATACAGACTTTTGGTGTTGAAGTTTTGATATTGTCCATTCAAATAAGCAAGGTACTGACTAAGTTTTTTTCACAGAATATGTAGGAAAGGCATTCTCCATACCCATAGGCTTCTCAGCTAGGACTGCCCACCGAGGTGTTAGAGATGATCAGGGAATGAAATTTCCCCAGAACTACCTGAGAAATTTAGACAGCTTATGAAAAATAATAAAAATTAAAAATACTGCATCTGAAAATAAAATTTTTAAATATTCAAAATACTGCCATATTGTCTCAAGGTCTTTATGAACATTAAGCTTGAGAGAACCTGTTCTGTCAGCTCACTGGATTACTTTTCTCATGGTACACAGCTTTCATATTAGCAGCATCTTGCTTTGATGTAGCATAGGAGTTATGGGAGTTATCGTCTCTTTAGGGAGTCCAGTTCATAGTGGAAAATAGAGGCAAGGCACAAATATATCACAATTGCCATTTCAATTTTTATTTCATTAATCTCCTCCAACTATTGATCTTTTTGCTTAGAAATTATTACTTTTTTAACTAAATGTCTAAGTTTCTGGAGAAGGTTTCGTTATCAATCCATTTTACTTTTAACTACAAAATAATTTTCTAAAGGAAGTTTCATTACTGACCTACTAGAAAAAGGACTGGTGTTACTAACCAGTCCAAGTTAATCCAAGTCTGTAACTGGTCATCTCATACATTTTTAGACTCAGTTGGGCTGATGGGACTGAACGTAGTGGTGTTTCTTTTTGAACAAGCGGAGTCAAAAGCAGTGCAGTGTTTCAACAGTGAAGAGAATGCAAGACAGATCTCTTTGAACACATTTAACCTTTTTTGCAACTAAATCTCATAAACCAAGTTTAGTGGTGCAATGAAGTTCACTGTCTGCTAAGTCATTGTGAATCATAAAGTCCCCATTTGTGTGGTATAAATCAACATAACTATTCAACAATTAAATCTACAATGAATATATTTTTTAAATTACCAAGTATTATGTTTCATTTTACAAGCTTGCACATGCATTCTTTATAGCTTACTGTCGTGTAATGCTTTATAAATGATACTTGATAAACAACAGCTGTATAATCTTAGAAATATTCATCAAGAGGCACATGTATCCATGGTAAATCACTTTTGACTTGTACAATGCTGGTGGCTGGCATATAATCTTCTAACTGCTTGCATGTGGAACACAATAGGACATGGCACTATGATTTTGTGAGACCAAAATACATTCAGAAAACATAGTTCTTGCAGGCAAGAATGAAAAACATTTGTCAAGTGCACAGTTCCGAAGTTAAATCTCATAGTAGATGCTATGTTTATGTGACACCACTATGCATATTGTACGCATTTTTAAATTGGACTTTATTGCACTAATTGTTACAGTTTATTGGCACAGCAAACTAAAACTTAGGGAAGATGTGGTATCAGGGATTGGCTTTGCTTTCTCACGAATTAAACCAAGCTGCAACTCCTGTACTTCTCTCAGCTGTTAGAGTTCTAGTAATTCCATAGGTTATGTCATAGTTTACTTCCTATTTGTTATACACATTTCCTCTTTCAGAAAAGTCCTTTTGAGGCAGAATACAGAATAAGAGGGTTTGGGTATTCTTTCAGATTCTTCTTTACAGCTTCTGCAGAGCCAGATACCGTAGTTCATATGTCACAGTGAGTTTTGAGGAGGAAGAGATAAGGAGAGAAGAATATCATGCACATGCTGATAGCAACACCATACTGTTGCTGTTACATAGCAGTGGGACTAAAGAATTGAAGTGCATTCTGATTGCTACCTTTGGGCTCTGTGCTGAACTGAATTGCTCGTTATAGCAGCCTCACCTCTGTTTTATTGAGACCATGCAGTTTATATTCAACATTTACACTATACAGTTACAAGTATTGTTCAAGAAGCACCATTTATCTTTCATTTAGAATCTTCTGAGAAAGCCAAAGTCTGAGGTACAAACTTTACCTACTCCACTTACACAGTAATTTCCATGACATAGGTTATGCTGATTTTTTAAAAATCATGGATAGGATTCCCTTCACATAATCAAGCAAAACACACTCAATGTAAACCCCTCAGCCAGGCTTCCTCTAATACCCAGGGGAGAAAAGCAGACCAATTAATCCCATCCTAGATAGTACCCAAGAAAAGGGGATGAATCTCCCTGTGGAGGGTGTGTACACTCCAGAGGCAGCCTAAAAGGCTTCCTTAGAGTAGAAATATATATTTTTTAGTAGGGTGGTGTGAAGTGAGATGAGTGCAGCCAGCTGTGCCCCTTTAGACTCTGTGCAGTAGCCATATCCCCACCACAGCTGCCCTTAACTACGTGTTTGTGAGCACGTCAGGTTTGTGAGCAGGTGGCACGATTTACTCCAGCTGTGCAAATGAGACGTCATTCAGGGAAGTAGCCTAGTTTACCTGGTCTGTTGTGTCCCAAAATTAGGAACTTGATCCGTGAGTGCAGTAAATAGCTTTCATATGAGGTACATGAAGTGGTAGAAAACTTTTGTTTCCAGGACAAGCCTACAGGGTCTGGAGCTGTTTGAGGAAGGTGTTGCTTAAACAGGCTTTCTACTACTTGCTTGTATCCACAAGGTACACTTAGAGGAACATGCTGTCTCTGCAGTTCTCATTTGTGTCTCTGTTACACCAAAGCATCTCAGGTTTTTGACAGAAGTTAAAAGATTCTCCTTATATCCTCTTATCTCCACTGTGGATAGAGAAAAAGCTGGAAAGTAGCTTTTATTCTCTTATAGAGGCAGAACTTAAGCAGGAGCTCTCAAGAAAAGATGTGCTGCAGAGAAAGTCTCTTGGCATTCGAATTAGGAGAGGAACTTTGCACTGTGGGGATTGCATACTTCTGAGAAAAATGGTGGAATATTAAGGAGTTTTTCTCATTTATCAAGTCTGAATTTCGGAATATGACTCACATAAGACAACAAATGTAGCAGCTTTGTTTCTTGCTCATTAGAATATATTATTAGGAAGAGCATAAGATGCATGCTCTTACCTCTTTTTCTCAGACTTGGGGAATTAATAATTAATAAATTAATTAATAAGCTAATTGGCACCCTTTCTGTAGTGTTGGCATTTCTGGTTTTGCCTGTGCATTTTATGTCTGTGAACATATACAGCTCCTGCCACGTGTTTAACCCTGTAACCTGTTTTAGGCCTTTTCAAGCCTATACAACGTGGTCTTCAGTAGTTTCTCTTCTTTTAAACATTTCTTTAGACCAGATCTACTAAACCCAGTTTAATACCAGAAGAGTTATCAGTCTACACTTTTGTAGAAATGAGAGGGAGTAGTAAAAGTAAAAAAGCAAAGTAAAATGTTTCTTCAGTTTAAGTTTACATTAAACGGAAGTTTAATGACACAGACTAGGTTTACATTTTGAAAGCAGCAGAGCAAGTATTCATGACTTAAAGTTGTATATAAGCTCACTGTTAATGTCACCTTGCTTAAAACACAGGACAAAAAAACTTTACAGAGTGTATATTAATGCAAATTAATTCTTAATTATACAAGACCTTCCCTTTCTGGTGACATGAAGGTTTCCAATAGAAGGCAACGACAGGTACTGAAAGAACAAAGCATGTAGAGGCATCTTTTTCTCTCTTAGACTATTCCAGATTTGGTTCATTATTTGGATTCCCTGAAACAGAGGCAGCATCTGTAGAATTGTGTTTAAAATTCATTAACGAACCTCTCCTCCAGGGACTCATCTAATCCTTTTCTTGATTCGTTTTAATTTCGGTCTCCACCCTGAAGCAAAGTGTTCCGCAATTATATGGTGTATAAAAGCATTTTCTTTTGTTTGCTTTAAAACCGCTGTGATCGGAATGTGCTCCTTTTCTTAATATTGTGAAAACCAGTGAATAACATTTCACTACCTATACTCTTGAAATAATTTTTTGCTTCATAAATCTGTCGTGTTTTTAACCTAAGCTGCTCCATAGCTATTTTTTCTCAAGATTATTGCCATCTTTACCTCTGTTTAGTTCTACTGAAAGGTTTGGAAACGGGGTGACTAGATTTGCATGCAGCATTAAATCTGTTACACGTGTAACTTTTATTAAGTTGTTTTCTGTTTCGTTCTTAGTTCCTTTCCTAAGAAACTCTAACACTCTAATTGCTGTTAGTGATGTCATCAACTTGCAGATGATCTTGTGGAATGAAACGCAGTAATCCTCAATTCTCTGTCCAGGATGGAAACAGTTCATTCAGAGTCCATTCTTCTAGTAATCAGGACTGATTTACTCCAAGTGCATTACCCTGCATTTACTGATAGTAAACTTCATTTGCCATTTTATTCCACTGTCCTTTCTGGTGAGCTCTGTAAGTCCCTGCTGTTCTGCATCTCAGAAAATCCCTCTGCCAGGTAGCACAGGAGAATGATGAATTGCACAGATCCAACTACTGGCATTTAAGGAACTTTTCGGTTGAGAAAGTTGACCACTTACAGCAATTCTTTGTCATCTGCCTTTAAGTCATTACTAATCCATGGCAACAGCTTCCCGTTAGTCCCGTGGTAATTTATTTTGTAGAAACCTTTAATGAGGAAATACATCAAAGCATTTTAAATATCCAAGTATGTTATAACATTAGGATCACTGTAATCCACATGTTTGTTGACAGTTTTAAAAACCTCAAATACATTTTTAAGTAATATCTTCCCTGTGTATTATGCAATATACTGTGTTTGTTCAGGTGTCTATTAATCTCATCCTCTTACAGTTTTACCATTTTGCCTGTTCAGAAAGCAGACTTGCAGTCTATAGATTCAAGATCTCTCTGGAGTCCTTCATAAAGATTGGTGTCACATTTCCTACCTTCTGTTCCTCTGGCAATGGGTTAGACACCACTGTTAGTAGTTTAACAATTTTATATTTGGGCTATGTTATAAATCTTCAGTGAATACCATCTGTTCCTGGAGATTTCTTACTGCTCAGTGTGTCAATTTGCTCTAAAGCCTTTTCTATTGACACTTGAATTTAAGCCAGTTCCTCAGCCTTATCTCCCCATAAGGAATGACAGATATCAGGACCTCATTCTCTTCTGTAATGAACACTGATGCAATAAATTAATATAGCTTTCCAGCAATAGCCTCATCTTCCTAGAACATTCCTTTCATGCCTTGATTGCCTATTGGTCCCATCTGACTCTCTGTCAGGCTTTCTGGTAATGGTATGTTTGAAAAAAGTTTTATTAATAGGTTACCTGTCCTTACTGCTACTCCTTCAAATCCCTTCTGGCCTGTCATATGGCAACTCTGTTTTTAGCATTCTGCCATTTATGCTGCTTTCTGTTCTGTTTGTTTGGATGCAGCTCCCAGTCTTCACTCTTGGTAGCTTTCTCTGATTTACTATTTAACATAGGCCAGATGATTTTTTGTTTCCAATTTACATTTTTTATCATAGCATATATTTCCTCTGTATCTCTAATATGGAAACTCTCTAAATGGTCTTCCTGCTGACTACTGCTTTTCATTTTTGTTTCACTATTTCACCATTTTATATTGTTTCTATTTTTAATGATTTTGTTATTGTGGCAAATTCGTGACCTTTCCCCTTCCTATAGGGATAATGAATGTGGTCAATATCAGGGTACTCTCTATGGATATAAATCTGTTCACTGGGTAGCTACTCCATAAACTAGTCACTTCTGATACCTAAAAATGTTCTCAGAGAAATAAACATGCACAGAAGTAACATTTCTTAGGTAAATTAATATATTTTCAAAAAGTGTACTTACTTTTATTTGCAATAGAAAAACAGTTACTGGAAAAGAAAAAAGAAACTACCTAGATTTAGACCCTTTCTATTTAAAATTGCAATAAATTTATATGATGTTTATTTTACTATCTATTATGTAAGTGTCAAAATTCCAATTCTTAGCCTGATTTTACTCTGCAAATTTAATTTTTTTTCTTAACCCAGTGTAACTTTGATGAGTTCAGTGGATCTACTTTTCTGATTTATGCTAAAGCCTAAGTAAGATCAGAATCAGGTCCTAAATCTGCAGATATACCTGAAGGAGATACTATAATTTATTATAGTTGCAGACATACGCACTGTGTGGTCATTCTCAATCAGGCTTTTATTCCACCTGCTTTTCTTCTTCATAGTTGTTTTAAATTTATGTCTTACATGATTAATTTTTCAGTGAAATTACCACTGAGACTCAAGAACTCTACAAATCTTCTGACTAGCTAAATTTCACTTCCCTACGAATCTGTGTACTTATGAAGGAATTTAGTCATAAATCACCAGTAACAAAACTATCTTAGCAAAACCAAATGTCATCCGTTCGTTTGACTTCCGGTCTCAACACAGCCAAAATGCCACAGGGCGGGCATGAGATGAGTGAAAGTGCTACACAGCAGAGCATTTAGTTTTTCCATTTGTCATATCATGTCAACTCATACTCTTCAACTTCTTGACACTTAAGATGTGAGCAGGAATAGCTGTCAATATAATCTTCAGGACATCTACAAACAAATTTAATCAGCTGAACACAAGGGTGACTAACAAATTCCAAAGAGAATTAAGAGTCTTCTCTGGCAGCAGAAAACATCTCAGTGCTTTGCGTAGGAGTGTCATTGCATAGCCGTGTCATTGCCCTGCAGTCTTGTACTAAGTGCTTTCTTCTGGTATCTTGCAGCAGTGGACATAAATCTCCACTTGCATCTTTTACCAGATATCCCATTCAGTCATCACAGCCATCACAGTTACCGTGGATTTCTGCACAAGAAAGTGTTGAACCTTGCAAAGTTGCCAGAGAAATTTCGAATGAAAATACTTTTAAGGACTGGTTATAATACTAAAGAATTCTATGGAGTGGAAAGGTGACAGTTATAGTAACAGATCATGGAACTTTTCTCCAAATTAAATACATACTGAATTCTGGTATAGTTCCTGTCGTTTGGTTTCTTGTGCAATGTGGAAGTGATTTTCCTGTACAGCTAAGAATGTTTAGTTAGCTGATATCTAAAATCCTGAAAAGAGGTTGCTGTGGAACCTTCTTCCTGTATACCAGAATTGGTATTGTTTGGAGTCGGGGAGATAACTCTTTTGTTTCTCTGGGAAGTCATCTTCTCTCTTTACATCAGTCTTAAGTGTTCGGGAGTTGAAAGGTAAGGAGGTGCTTTTCTTACAGAATATTTTGTTGCAATAGAGGGAAATCTAAACTCTTCTTTCTGATCTGTGACAGCTACTGGCACAAAGTTCTGGCAAGCCAAAGCTGATAAAAGCCAGCTCTGATTATGCCTGTTTCTTGCCATCAAATGTTGCGTGCTTCTGTCATTCTAAGTAAATCCATCCAACTCATGAATCATAATCTATCAGGGGTTGCTTTTATCTTTCAGATTTCAGTGATATCTATTCTGTACCTCTGGTTCCTGCTTTTATACCCAGTATAAATCTTATGTGCAGTTATTACTTAACTATTCCACTGCTCTCTTGGTTTTCACAGGTGTAATTCAATTTAAATGGCTAAAAAATAAAAATGTTCCTGAAATTTCATTTTATGTCTGTAAAGAAGATTTAATTACTGTGTTATCTCTAACAAAAATTTCTTCCACTATCAGGAAAAGCTATAACTATTTTTACTTCTTTGTTTAATGACACTGCATTTCTTGAACTATATTGTGTCCCATTTCTTTTTTTTCCCCCTCCTTTTTGTAATGAAAGGGGTTTTTGTACAATTTAGATCATTACATTAGTGTAATGTAGCGCTGGTAGCTAGTAAAATTGGACAAAAGAAAGATAAAAATATTGCATTGGCTCTTTTTAATTTTACATATCCCCTATTATTGCTGTTTCTCTTTTCAAGAGAGGGGACTTCAAGACTTTGACTTCGTTTGGTCCTTATTCCTTTGTTTATGCTCCTTATTGAGAAGACCTATTTCCTAAATGTAATGTTCTTGCTTTATGGATGTTATGGAGAAGAAATTCTTGAACTTTGTACCTTCATTACAGTCCTCTTTTCCTTTGCCCACTATGAGTAACATAGTTTCTCTCTAGTGATGAATTCTCCTCTAGTTTTAAAATCTTCGGTTTGTGCACAGCAGTTTTAACAATATGTACAAGTATTATGACTACTGTATTTTATCAG
Source organism: Myiotriccus ornatus (assembly GCA_036023395.1). NCBI lineage: Eukaryota > Metazoa > Chordata > Aves > Passeriformes > Tyrannidae > Myiotriccus > Myiotriccus ornatus. The sequence continues at coordinate 38,245,251 of JAYRBT010000082.1, read as the reverse complement.
AGGTAGGATATTATGTGAGGAAGGGGCTGCTTGTAACAGAAATTATAGTGCATAGTGCTTTGGTTCTATATCCTGCAGGTAAACTGACTGATATTTTAATTTCCTTGGACTCTTTTGAAAGCTCTCTAAATGAAGGTTCTGAAGAAAATACATAACTTTGGTTATCGTACTTTATGGTTATTACTGTGTACACATTAAATGTGAATTAATGCAATAAAACAGTACATTTCACATAAAAAATACTATGAATTTCACTGCTGTTGCTGACATGGCACATGTATCATTGTAATTATGACTTACAAATCCTTGGTAAGAGATGCAGTGTTACAGTTTTTGAAATTCCCCCATTATGTGAACTCAAAAAGAATGCTGCAGCTTGCATTTAATTTATCTTGTCTGGTAGGCCTTTCAAAAAAAAGCAATATTGATGCTGGATTTATCTTTAGTTTGATGACAGTCAGAGTAAATAAGCATGTGGAATGTGCTGGTGCCAATGAAAATGCTGGGGCTTGCTCCTCCCTGGATTAGCCTGACGGTGTGAAACTGTCACAGGCAACTGAACAGAAGAGCTCTGAGGCATTTTGCCTCTCCAGGGCAGCTACAGGCCTGACACATGAGGGAGCTCTCTGTTTAATACTCACTACATTTGTTTCTGCCCCACATATTTGTCCCAGGATGCCTGAACTAGAGTGTTTTTTTTTAATAAATCATTGATCAAAATGTTCCTTTTTGAGCATTTATGCAGAAAAATGGTGAATCTGCAAACTCATGCATTCTGAAGACAGCAAATAGCAGAATTAGGTGTGCCCATACCTGTGTATCTAAGGACTTGAACAAACAACTGTGTTATTATGACATAAATGACTGCTGAGCATGTGAGCATATGCATCTCCTGAACCTGCTGAAAATCCCTAGCAGAGGTTGAAGCTAGCACATTTTACTTTATGCTTCCCGTGAGTGAAAAGTTTGTAGATAGTCTGTTACCACGACTCAACTGAGATATAATATCCCAAACAGCTGGGATAATTCAGCTGTGCATATGAACTTGTGAACAAGATATTTATTTTATTACGATATTATTTGTCCTACTCTGTCATTCATTCTTAGCCAGTAAGGAATCAATACAGTCTTCCTACCTTTGTGCTTCACAGATATCCTGTCTAAATACCACTTTTACACTGTTTTATCATCCATAATCATACTGTATTCTCTTGTTGATACATTTAAGTGTGAAATTTCCTTCCAGTTCTGATCCTCTGGTCATTCAAATACCTCCTTCGGTATCAAGTCTTCCAAAAAGCTTACCTATATTAATCCATTAAGATAAGAAATGTTGTCATGACTCTAGTGTTTAGAAAAATACATATACCCTAGTACCTGAGAAATATCCTAAATGGGGGAAGTCAGTAAATGTATTGGGTGTACCACTAGTTTGCAATAAATCAAGAGCAGTTCCTTACACATCAGTGCTTGAGGTAAGTTACAGCACAGCAACAATAAAAATCCTGGGCAAGCAGATGGGTAGCTCGTTGAAAGGGACTGCAGAAAAGGGGCAAGACTGGAAAGGGGATGGAACAAGAATGACTAGACCTCAGCTAAAAGGAACAAACTGAACTGAACACATTAAAACTGTGGGGAGTTGAGTTTAAACCTTAAAGATCTCACTCCTTGGAATCATAGAATCATTTAGCTTGGAAAATACCTTTAAAACTGTCAGCTCCAACCATTAACCTAACCCTGTCAAGTCCACCACTAAACCATGTCCCTAAGCACCATGACACATTATCTTTCAAATATCTCAAAGCAGGCATGGGAACTCAACCACTTCCGTGGGCAGCCTGTTCCAATGCTTAACAACCCTTTCAGTCGAGAAATTTTTCCTAATATCCAAACTAAATTTCCCCAGTGCAACTTGAGGCCATTCTCTCTTGTCCTATTGATTGTTACTTGGAAAAAGAGGCTGATCCTCACCTTGCTGCAACCTCCTTTCAGGTAGTTCCAGAGAGCAATAAACACCAGCTCCCTCAGCCACTTCTCATCAGACTTGTTCTTCAGACCCTTCAGCAGGTTTGTTGCCATCCTCTGGACACATTACAGCACCTCAATGTCTTTCCTGAAGTAAAGGGCCTAGTACTGAACAGAGTTGGAGGTGTAGCCTCACCAGTGCTGAGTACAGGGGAATGATCACTGCCCTAGTCCTGCAAATCTCGGTGTCCCATTTATTAATACAGTTATTATTTGCTGTTTCTTTGTAAGATTAAATGATTGGAAAGCATTCAAACTTTGTAACAATTAGATATTATTACAGTATAAGTATTTCAAGAGATTAAACATCTTCTATGAGTATATGAATAGTTTCCTTTTCAGCTTAGAGTCCCTTGTCAATGCTTTCAATCTCCACCAAAGACACGAGATACAGATGGTCAGCACCTGCTTGCTTCGGGCATTGGTTTGGCTGTATACAGTCCTAAGTGTACTGTCACTGCTTAACAAATACATCATAAATAATTACTGTAATTAATAATGAAGCTACTTCCTTTGGCGTCTGTGGTTTCTTTGTCAGTTCTGTTGCATGTAATAGCGCTAATCTTTTAGACTAAGTAGGTATTAAATTCTTTGAGTTTGGTGGGTTGTTTTCAGCAGCAGAAGAAATGAAATATAATTAGAAATTTGCCTCGTATTTCTATTTATCCTCAGAAAATAGGCATCAATTCTTGCTTGCCTGAACGCATTAGGAATCAGTCAACAAGAGACTGCTCATAATCCCTAACCACAATTTCAAGTTTTTCTGCCCACTACCTAGTCCTGAAACACTGTCTCTTAGCCATACTACCATGATTCCTTTGCTATCTTCTGAGCTTTCCTGCTGCCTTCATGGTGGCATCTGTCATATTTACAAATAGATCAGAACAACACTCAGTCTCTGTATTTCCACTCCAGGGAAAACTCCAAACTGTGTAGTTCTATGAACATTTTCTCCAGCAACAAAGATTTTAAAAGAATCCTTCTACTGTCAGCACCTTTTTATTTGTGTCTATTCCCTTTGGGGGGGCACTTTAGGTCCTCTACACTGCATTTAGTACCAACGCAAATGTTTATGGGATCACAGTGTATCCTTGATCACTGACATGCTCGGAGGTAATCATTCCCTCTCCTATTTTGGAAGCCTTTAAAAAAATTTTACAACACCACAAGTAAATTGTTTCATGGATTTACCTTAGAACACAACCTTACTGCCTAGCTCAGGGTGGTGAAACATGAGGAAGAGCAGAAACAAACAGGAGTGAAGAGGAGTGGGGTTATTTTGTCTGCTGAAGAAAAAAAAAAAGGAATGCCAAAACCACCCTCAGCACACATAACTCAGTGCTTATCCTAGCCTTGTGTACTGGTTTGTGATTGGAACACAGTCTGATATTATTCCAAAATAAAGATTAATGTGACTGTTACCTGATTTAACCTGACTTGAAAGAAGCAATTACAGGTTCCATAAGGTTTGTGACAGTCAAAAGATCAAAAACCTTCTCTAGGAACCAGCCAACCTCCAACAGAGCTGTATCTTGCAGCATAGGACTGTGTCTAAGATTTTGCTTGCACCTAGAACTAGCTTCTATCAATTAGCTATCCTGTCTTTCCTCTAGTTCCTATGGGCAATCTGAAAATACGGTGGCAGAGGCTTAAGAAATGGAAGGGGACAATTGTCTTTGATGATAAGCTACACATTTTGTTACTTTAAAAACTCTTCTTTGCTGCTGCACAGCCTTAGGGATGTTTTGTTATTATTACTGTTGTCAGTTCTGAACACTCAAATTTACTGTATTTGATGTTAAAATCTCAACTCAAGGTTGTAATATCTATAAAGAAAATACTGCTATAAAGATTAAACTCTGAAGGGGTTGTTCAAATCCATGAACAGACAGTAGAATAAATACTGAAAATCTTATCTTTTTCTATTTATCCGAGAAGCAGGAAACAATATGAAAAACATTTATTTCTATTTGACAGAAAATACTTTTAACAATACATAATCATTATCAGTCAATACTCGGAGGGGTTGCTGTTGGTAGTAGTTGTTTGGAAGATGCTTTTCATGATGACCTTTAAATGCCACAGTCCTAAGTGATGATGTAGAAAAAATATTCCTTCATTTCAATATCTACTAGGAAAAAAAATCAAATTGCTTTTGGGTATAAACAGTCTGTGTGACAATGGGACATATCTCATACACTGGCTCGCTCTGAGAAATGAACAGGATAACATTCAGAATTTGAAATCACTACCTTTGGGCACGGCATTTCCTACTGGAAACAACCCTCAATTTATTACTCTTTAAATACTATGTCAATGCTTTTTCTTTATCATCCATCTCATTTTTCTCTCACTAGTATGTCAAACATGGTACACAAAAATATGTTCTCAAATGCAGTTCTAGCATATCAGTGTTTGCCTAATTGTCAGCAAGATCTTGCATGCATATTACTCTTTTATCCAACTATGCAACTAAGAAGATTATTCAGAATTACATTAATAATATATTTTATCGAATTTGGAGCTGCAAAACTCTTATGTTGTGTCAGATTCTTCAACAGAAGGAACTGAGATGAAACTCTTTGTATGGGGAAGATGCTCAGTAACTGCCTTTTTAGAGGTTTTTGTGTCTTCTTTTGAATTATTTCAAACTACATGACCAATATTTGATACTGATTCAAGACACTGAACTGAAGAGATCAGCAAGGGGTCAGCAAGTCTTACTACTGTTGAGACTATTGTGTATTTATTGGCCAAATCTTGCGTGGAAATGTTGGGGTTTTTCCTTCAAAAATTTAGCAAGTAATTATAGTGATGGATTAATTTTAAAATAAAGAGCAAATGTGAACTTAAACAAATACAAGGTGCATATTTAGTCTTGTTGAGATATTTATATTTGTTGAAATATAATATTTCAGCAGTAGAAAAACTGCTTAGGTAGCAGATAATTACTCTTCTAAATCAGACTATCTTCAGGATACAACGACATTCACAAACAGAGAAGAGTTTCCCCAAGCTTTGGCTGCTGGCCAAAAGAAAAGAAAACTTCTATAATATTTTGTATTGAAGAATGTAGCACATGAGGAGTGGGAAAAACTAATTTATGAAAGTGTGTGGAACTGACACAGTTTTATTTTCTTTTTTCTTCTGTTTTTTTAAATCTCTCTTTTGAATTTGACTTCCCTTCTATGCCCCTTTACAGGCAGTAATCTCCAAGCTCTTTAAATCATTAATGAATGAACCAGGCTGAATCAGGCTGAACCAGGCCTCCCACTGATTTTATAAAGCAGGAGCATATAATTAGGCTAATTTACAGAAGAAAGAGCTGATGTAAGGGGTGAGTGACAAATCCAAGATCCCAAAGGACACCCAAACCAGAATCAGTCATAAAATCTGCACCTTTTAACAGCAAATCTATTTTTTCTACCCAATCCACTTTTGCGGTAGTTGTACAGGAACACGTGCTACTGTAAAATAGTAAGAGAGAGTTGTGCTAAAGCACTAGTCAACTAAGTACTCATCAGATTAATAGGCTGATCAAGTTTATGCCTTCATCTCTCTTGAAAGTTCAGATCTGCAGGATCCAGGCCTTGAGTCCAGATCCACAGTGAGCAGAAGGCGATGCCCCAGTACCTCTGCAAATCTAAGCCTGTCTAATATCAAGACCAAAAAGAATCTTCTGCTGTAAATCTATAATGAGGAGCCAGGACTTCTGAAATAAATTTTACTTAATAGGCACAGAGGAAAATGAAACAAACTAAACAAAGTAAAACTTCACATTTTCTTTAAGTTCACTGTGAAACCCACATTGAAGTGATAAAGAGTTCTCTGTGACTCAGTAAAGGCCTCAGTTTTTGTCAGTCCTTCATTTAAAGCTTCGCTGACCTAACCACACAAAGGAAAATAATCTTCAACCTGTTTTTGTGCGATGATTAAGTCTGTGTGTGCTCCAAAAACAGCCACGACTGACAGTAGAGAAGAGGGTCCCGGGATATTCAGCTGTGATATGCTGCTTCCGTGAAGGTCATCACTTCTTTCAATCACAGTGAATGACTGACTCAACACGAAGTTCATATTGCACGACATACTTTCAGAAATGATTCATGTTAATGGTGTGTCTCAGGGGATTGATGTTGAACAGAAGCTACATCTCAAGCTTAAAAAATGATTTAGCAATATGAAAGCCTACAAACCGAAGCTCACGTAGAGACATTTGATAGTAAACATCAGAGAATAAATACAACTAAGGGTCATAAACTTGAATAGACAGTAAATATGACAGTTTTAAACCTTTTGGGGCTCAGATCATAGAAACCAACATCACTTATGCAGCCATTCCTGGATTCAGCTGTACATCTCTTCCTGAGATGCAAACAGAAGACATTTTCATGATTCTGACAGGTTGGAGCAGCTCAAGGAAGTAGTTATTTCGAAAAACACAAGTACAATTCTGAGGAAATACTGCTCCCCTCAACACTACCATGTCTCCCCACCTCAGCATTCGTGGGACATACCTTCAGCAGAGGGGCACTGGAAACCTTTATCCTGGTTTGGAACTGTGGCAATGCAGGCTGTGGCTGAGAGGAGAGGTGACACACCTTGCCTTTCTCCCCAAGAGCCAACACGCTTCTACCTCTCCCAGGCTAACCCTCCCCTGCTTTCACACACACATGAAAGTGTTTACTGGTTAATACTGAGAAGCCTGAGACCACACTACAGGAGAGATCACGTTATGCCAGGGAATTAAAAGTTTCTCCATTGGTGTTTCTCTCCAACCCAGCTCTAAGTTTCATGTGGAGACCTGGTGGCTGGCAGCCTGCTGGAAATATTGCTGAGTGCTTAAGGAGAAAGTTATGAGGCTGTGAGGAAGTCATGTAAAGGTCTGCTCAAATCAGTACAAGCACTTTTTAATTTTTTTTTTCTAATGTTGGCATTGATATGGAGAAAGGGATTGTCCTTGGCCAAAAAAATACTTATAGAAATTATGAAGTCAGAAAAGAAAACATTAGGTGTCTTGGCTTCCAACTGAACTGACAGTTAAGGAGGATTTCTGCTGAGAAGAGGTGGTGTTCCACTTGTGATTGCGTTTAGATAGGCATAAGCAAATAAATGGATTTTTAAAGATCAGGTCAATAGTTTTAAAGATTATCTTGATATATACTTGTTGTCTTTATTAATATGGTATGGTAAGACTAAAATATTTTTTGCTGCATTAGGCTCAGAAATGTAAGTTATCCCCAGCTTCTGCTGTCCAAATAGTATGTCCACCACTCTAAGCTTCAGAGGAAGTTAAAAGACCTCACAGCCAGTGAGTGTTGCATGATAGCTCTTTATAATTTTTTAAAATCATTAATTATGATAGGTCTATATAGTCTTGATATCTACATGATTATTCAGTCCTTTCTTATCTTATTGAACTCCTAGTCTCAGTGATTTCTAATGGCAGTGAATTTCACACCCGAAATGGATTTGAAAAGTACTGAGCTTTCTGATGCTAAGCTGCACTGAATGGCTCCTTTATTTTACAAACAAGGTTAAGCTGTGGGACCCTGATTACCTGCTCTAGAACATGCATTATCATACAGATTCATAAGTGATATCTATTGTCTCCAGGAAAATTCTTTTCTCTCCCCCTTAGCATCCATTTGGAGAGTGGGTGACACACTGCCCACCACGCTATGTCTCTGTTTCTGTGGTACCATTCCACTGCTCTCCATATTCATGATTACTGCAACCCATTGCACAGTCCCATAGCTGATTTGCTTTTTCAACTCCAGTTGTGCACTGATCTGTGTACAGTGAAGTCCCAGGTCTCCTTTAGATGATATAGTCAGCTTAGAGCTTTCCAGGTTGAACAGATTATTTTTCTTCGCAGTCTGATTTTGACAGTCTTTGTTATCATGCTGACTTTTCACCTATCTTATTTAAGTTTCTTTAATATTCCCTACCATCGTCTAACTACATGTATACATGTTAGCCTTATATATATATACAACTTGGTCTCTTCAACAGACTTTGTTGCAGTGCTATCCTTTCACTTTTCCAAGTCATTAATGAACTCATTAAGCATCATGGCACAGCATAAGGAGCACCTGGGGCAGTTAATCTACCACCATGATGGGATTTTGTCATTTAATCTTACTCAGTTTCCATCTCTAATCAGATCTAGACTGCAGCAATCTTAATCTTGTAGTTAAAAGGTTGAAACTGTGTCCTAACCTATCCATTAATGTACAATTATTTCATATTTATAATTAATTCCCCTAGGACTAAGTATAATTGAAAGCCAAAACTCAAAAATATCTCTAAAATTTGAAAGCCCCCTTAAAAAAACCCAATTCCAAACCGCCAACCTGCTGTGTTATTACCTGATTAAGCCTTTTACACTGGTGTGGTAGGAATTGTACAAAAAAAATGCCTTCTGATGCTTAATATATTCTCTTACCAGATGCACGGTCTTACGTTGCCTTCTCTATTTGCTGTTCTAATATCTGCATATGTTTTAATCTCTTAGAATTTCATTTATTCTAACTAACTATATGGAATTCCTCAAATCTACAGCAGAACAGAAAAGCAGATAACATGAGAACATAAATAATTCATGGAACAGAGACAGAAACCCAGGATTCCCCTATCTCAGGAGATCAACAACACCTATATCTCTTGATTAATGATCAGAGGAACAAGAAATTTATCATAATTCCCCAGTGATCTCTGCCCTGATGTTTATCTGTCATTTTCTAATGACTTTCTTCATGTGAATATACCCAGTTCTAAGAGGGCAATCTCATATTTCTAAAACTCTTATCTATAGTCAGACTGTCTTGTATTGTAATTTTTCATACAATATTCCCATCTTTTTTTTTTTTTTTTTTTTACATTATAGGATACAAATGAAACTGAAGGTTTTGCCCACTTTGTGGACAATGACATTTCTGACTATCTACTTTTTTAAGTGTAGACTAATACAAATTTTTCAAATGCGGATGGACAAAAGGCAAAACACCACCATAGCATGGACAGATATTCTAGTTATTCTACTTCATGTGCTGGTGGAGTTTGCAGTCCTGAGCGACATCATGACACTAAATTTCAGGAAGGCAAACTTCCATCTCTTCAAGGCGCCAGTCAATAAGGCCCCTTGGGGACCCTCTGAGGTCCCCCTGAGGAACTACCCTCAGGGACAAGGGAAAACCCCTCCTATGAAGACAGGCTGAGAGAGTTTGGGTTGTTCAGCCTGGAGAAAAGAAGACTCCAGGGAGACCTTCGAGCAGCCTTCCAGTACTTAAAGGGGGCCTATCAGAAAGATGGGCACAAACTTCTCATCCGGACCTGTTGCAGTAGGACAAAGGGTAATGGTTTTACACTAAAAGAGGGTATATTTGGATGGGATATAAGGAGGACTTTCATTACAATTAGGTAGGTAAAGCACTGCTGCCCAAACAGGTGGTGGATGTCCCATCCCTGGAAATCCTCAAGGTCAGTTGGATGGGGCTCTGAGCAGCTCTGATTTAGTTGAAGATGTCCCTGCTCATTGCAAGAGTGTTGGGCTAGATGACCTTTAAAAGATACCTTACAATCCAAACTATTCTGTGATACTATGAATATCATATTCTATTACACGAATCAGTACAAAAGGAAAGAAAAAGGGAAGAAAAATAATCTTTCTAGAAATCTTGAAATAACCTTCTTTTAATCAGTTCTTCATCAGAATTCTTTAAATTTTCCAATCTATTGCTAACATGAAGGTTCAGTTTTTTCTTAATTTGACCACAAAACACCCAGCTTTGCCTCTCTGAAATCAGAAACTTTACCCAATAAAACCTGCTTTTTAGCAATGAATAATATGATTTTAGTTGTATTAATCACCTCTTCTGAGCTTCAGTAGCTCTAGCAAGCTTAGCAAATGTGTAGAGGCAATGGGCCTGTAAAAACATTCCCTGTTTCTTTGAGATTTGGTGATTATTTTTCTTTGTCTGTTGAATTAACCAAGTAATGATTAATGTTGGCCTGATAAGTCTTACATGAAAGGGAGGCATTAATTTTATCTTTATCATAATAAGGCTGTCTGATGCCATGAATGGCTGCAAGATGTCTGAAAAGATTAAATGATTTTGAGAGAAGGGTAACCTTTTTGATCAAAAAAAAAAAAAGTCAGGACTATTTTAATTATTTTTTTTCTTCTTCTAGAATATGTGTGAACTGCAGCTGAGATTTATTTAGTTTACATTTTTTACTGAGTTACAATGGCCCAAAGGGGGCTGCTTTTCTTCTTGAATAGTTAAAGCATAGCTTGCATCAATCTCCTTTTGCCATTCCGAGGCACCCCTGCATGCTGTCCAATTTACGTATTTCAAGCTAGAGCAGGGCAAATATGTACCAGGAAACCCCTTGCTTTGAGAGTACTCCTGAAATATTATTTGTGTTCCACTGCTTACCTGGGCAGCCTAAGAACACCCCATGATCATAGCCTTTCTTAGATAAAATCACTTTTCTTTGGGGGAATATTTTATAAGCACAGTAATACCGTATCCTGCCACTGCTAATGGCAGGATGGATAATCCAGTAGAAGAGTGACCTCGTATTTCAAAACTTATTCACAGGCAACCTTTCAAACACACAGTGGGAATCTTCAAAAGCACAAGTGGAGGGTAAGTCTCAAATTCTCTTTGACTTCCAGCAGGATTTGAAAAACCTTCCTATTGCTTGTGCCTCCGAACATCTCCTACAACCAATAAAATGCCAAGCTAGAAACATTACACTGCAGTGAAGCTGACTTATGCTGAAGATAAGACAATGTCTCTGAGTTTATTGAAGCTATTGTTTTGAGTAGTTTTATAGTTTAACCTTCAGTAAGTGTTATGAACACCATATCCTTTAAGATTACAGGGAGAAGAAATTTATCTAAAATATAAAATGCCTGATAAATAATGGAAAGAAAATACTGGGTTTGTATTGAGTTCAAGATCTAATGCATACAAATGTGAACCGCCTTGACTGCCTTGATATGCTTATTGTAGTGTCTACATTAGGAGATGTTTACAGAGGAGAGGGTGCAGAGACAGGGGAAGTTTCCCCATGAGCACTGCCCTGTGAAGTACCTAACCCAGGCACATGGTGGGGGACCAGCTGTGCAGTTCACCCTGCTTCTAAGTACACTGAAGCTGCATCCAGTCCTAGTATCCCTTCACATATCCTTAATCGAGGCATTTCAGTTTATTGTACACTAATTAGATAGACCTGTTGGTTGAAGGAGAAGAATCAACACCCTGTAATTACTTCATTGTAAAATGTAATGAGCTTTGGAACCTGACTCACTGTAAAAATTGCAGCATAATAAATAGAACACGGTTTTCCAACTATAAACTAGCAGCAAATTCTGTTAGTGTATTTCTTCATGAAGCATGTTTATGTGATAGTCTTCCACTTTTATGGCTGAAGTTTATCACCATAAGGTGCATTTCATGACAGCCAAATAACTACATTCAGTTAGACTTGTCACCATGTGCCTTCAGTATCAAGACACATGCTGATTGTATCAAATAGTGTTGACTGTCTTTGGCTGCAAATAGAAAAGATGATTACACTGTTCTCTTTAGATGTGATGTAATATTATTCACCTCACTAAAAACTGAAGGTCAAGGTTGTCTAAGAACATGAGAAAGATCATCTATTGAAAGCTTCATAATGTGATGATAATGCACGAAGAGAGACAGCAGTAGTTTTACATTAATATCTCTGTGATTTTTTTATGCAAGAAGCAGTGTACAGTCTACAAACCAAGCAAGTGACCAGTGGTATATTTGTACAGAAAACAAAACAATTCCAAGAATTGCAATGCTACCACGTTTTGCAGCCCTTTTTTTGTCTTATAAAGGTCAGTAAAAATGGTTTACACTCTCAAGTGAAATTACAGCAAAGGATTAGTACATTATTAATGTATTTATGCCAGAATGCCACTGTCATCTCCCTGAACCTGTGAGAAAGCCTGAGTGAAGTAAAGGATAGTCATGGAATCTAGTGGAGCAGTTTTAAGTAGAAGGGTTTGCTTAGGACTGTAGTCAAACCTCATAAAACCACTGGCAACACAATTTGTATCAAAAGGAGGTAATAGAAACGCTTGCACCTCGTACCAGGAGTAAATACCAAATATATTGCATATCATGGTACACCGCTTCTGTAATTTGAATGGAAGTCTAAGACCCACTGCAGCTTTAAGGGGAGACTGATTTCTGACAGTTGAACCTCAAGCAAGTGGTGGATCGCTGGATGAGGGGCAAGTGGAAGGCAGCGAGTGTGGGAGGTGCTGCCAGTTACTGGAGCCCGGTGTAGGGATGGCTCTGGCTGCCTGATTGTCATGGCAACCACCAGAGGAGCTCCCCCTCTTTGCCCTCAGCTGGAGACACTTGGTCCCCTGCTGCCTTGTCGCCTGTGGGCCTGTGAAAGCCAGACCCTCACCCCATCTATCTGAAAAGGACAGAGATCTAGAAGAGAGAAACTGATCCGTGATGGGTTTTTCAGCTCCCCCTACTAGCATGTGAGAATAGGAAAATTCAGGAGATAAACGCAGCATTTAATATTGACATAATAATCATAAAGAATTAGAGTGTAATCTGCTTGGAAAAGACAGTTTAGTCTAATTTAGGACCACAGACAGAAGTATTTTGCTAGCAGACATTGAATGACTTTGCGCCAGCAAAGGACAACAGAAATAAGGTTGTTTAAATGTCCTATTGAAGCATTTTCATCCTTTAAAATATGCCGTTGTACTCCTTAACCTTAATTTCCCTCATTTAGAATACTCAGTACAAGGATAACGTAATTTACCTAAATTATCTTAATCTAAAATACTCTTATAAATTCTTAACATGAGCCACATCTTAGTTTATTTTAGTTTGTGAAAACACACAGAGCCTTGAATAATGGCAAATGTTGAAATGTTGTTATATTGAAAATATTGTATTCAGGGATTAGCTTTAATGATGTTTTAATATTTATTTTATTGTTTTAATTTTAATTTTTGCATTTTGGTTAATGAGAGTTGTCCCCTTAAGAACACATTTAAAAATAGAAACAGACCAGCTTGCTAAATAATTTTCATAAAATGTCACCCACAACACTGCTGAAATTTTGGTGGATGTTTTAAAAGATCAAATACTATTCCAGCATGATCATCCCAGGTTTTCCTTTCAATAAGCAAAGGGAGGTATAAGGAGACATTACAGAAATTTTAAAAGAAGGAGAAGAGGAGAGAGAGAAAGAAAGCAACTGATACAGAGAGGAAAATGAAACTGAAGTCACTGACAAAAGGGAAGTAAGAAGGAGAGGGGCTGCCAAGTGAGTAATGAGCTAGAGGCAAAAAGACACGGGTGGGTGGCTCTCAGCTAGCATTTACTGAAGCTTCTCAGAACACCTCTTGCCCCATCCCCATGCCAGGGGATCTTTGCTGGGTGCCTGTTGTTTCTCCCCCTTAAATTCTTAACAAGGTAATCAGGCAGAGATCCCTTTTTCAGATCAGCCGACACTGAAATCTACACCGTGGCATCAGCTTTCCTGGCACAGTGGTTTTAGAAATTTGAGCTCATACAACTGCAGCTGAAGTCAGTGACTACTGCAGGTGCTCAGCTGTCTCATCCCCTATCCCTTTCCTTTTCCATGCACCTGTCCCTATGAGGTTCTCTCAGAATTCAGCCAGAGGGAAAGGAAAGAGAACTGGAAAGCTCCAAAGACGTTGTGGCTTCCATATCTCCTGTCTGCATTCCTGCACCTGGAAGGGGGTTTGTCCTGTGTGTGATGAGGGGTTGTGCTGTACCTGTCTGTATCTGGGCACCGGGATATTGTCAGGGGCTTACTCTGTCCCTGGCATCCCTTCAGAGAGATGTGAGCTGGATTACTCATGTGGATAGAGTGGTAATATCAGTCCTTTAAATAGCTACATGGGGGAGTTTTATTTTCTCATGTAATCATTGTATTTTGTCATAAAACACCTCTTTTTCTAATAGCAAAAGTGTACCATGCAGGCTTTGTTTGTTCCCACAAAATGTGTCAGAGTTCAGTTTTGTGTAAAAATATCTGGTGATCAGAATGGACTTGTTTTGTCTTTTTTAACTGAAAAAAAAAAAAAGAAGACTGCAAGGAAATTAAAAAAAAAAACAACAAAAAAAAACCCAAAAAAAACTCCAAACAACCCTACTATTAAACTTTATCATTACTAACATTATGCCCTAATAATCAGTATTTTGTCTGGATTGCGTCTTCCTATCATCTAATTTTCAAGGGGCCTAGGTCAGACTATGCAGTCCTCATTACTGAACATGCATAGCATTGCCTTCTAAATTCCCTGTAACTATTCAAATAGCAGCTCGAAAAGACAAATTGCCTATCACTCCAAAGTCTTAAAACAAAACAAAAGGCACCATATTGCCACTTTAGGGACACATTTGTTGCCTGCTGTTGCTATTATATATGTCATTTCAGTCCTGCAGTTAGCTATAAACTACATCTTTTCTTTTTCCAGAGAGAAATAAGAGATGCCTGAAGGGAAGCAAGAATGGAAAGCATCCTTAAAATGACTGATTTACAATTGGTAAGGAGATACAATATGAAAATTATAGCTTTCTTCGTGTGTCACATGCCAAGCTTATGCAATGTTCTTGCTTTAAAAGCTGCCCCACAGGCCAATGTGATGGCTCAGAGGACAGCATGACATACGTGCAGCTGTGTGACAGGCAGAGAGTCCAGGTCGTGGTCCCAGGACAGGCATCCTCAGGGGATGAGCTCATGGGACAACTCTATTGCAGAGACTGCTCCATACAACCCCTCGCACAACAAACAGTACACTGCAACCTACTTTTCTGCAGTTTGTCTGAGAATGTAATGAAAACAATAATGGAGGCTCCAAGAACATCAATTGAGAGAAAGAAAAAGGCCCCTGTGATTCAAACTAGGGCCTGTTTCAGAAAGTAAGCAGCCTCTTAGCATAAAATCCTACCCAACTGCTAGTGAATGAAAGCCAATACGTATTTTATGTGACTGTGAAAACCAAACATACAGAATGTTATTTTTAGGCTCCTAGGATTTAGGAACCTGATGTGAGTTAATCTGCTTTAGCTCCTGTGTTGCTTGGTCTCTAATCTATGATGTTAAATAGGATGCGTTGCTGCAGCCTCTAGACTGTGGCATTGTATTCAAGAGCATCCACCTTCAGTTCATCTGCAATGTATAAGAAGAATATGGGCATTTTGGGGTGTAGGAGATGTATGGCTGTTCTTTGCTTTTGTCTTTTTTACTGTCTAAGATGGCTAGGATGACTGCTGATTCATTCTGCATTTTAAGCAAAAGGCATGTTGGTCATGTAATTTTGTGGAGAATTTGGCCCAGTTCCATGGTAGGTATGGTGCTTGGCTCAAACACTTTCATCAAAGTAGAGATAGACACCTCGAGTCTGTATCTGAGGCTTATTCAGTCTATTTCATAACCTAGTATTTCACAAAAATCCTACTACCATAAACAATTCAGGGTTGTGTTGAAGCATCACATCTATTATCTACCAAAGTTCTCCATAATTAACAAACTCCCTTCAATACCTTTTGTATTTTTGCTGTCTATATTTTACTGTAGCGTGGCATTCTATATTTTTCTTTCATCCTTTGTGAAAATGTACTTCACTTCATTTTCTTTTTGTTACCTGATAATTTAATTCCATGCCTCCTAGTTCTGATCTTGTCAGATATGAAATGAGCCTTCAGCACTTTTGCTGTCCAGTCACTCAGGACTGCAGAAACCTTTCTGTAACTTTCATGCTCACCTTTAGGTTTAATTACTTTAAATAATGTAGTATCACCTGCAACTTTATTCATTCCAGGTTTACACTGTGTTCCAAACAATTTAGTATAGTACAGATCTTTAGGAAACTCCCATATGTAGGCTTCTTTCACTGGGCATGTGTAATTTATTCCTGGTATAAACTGTAATATTCCAAATATATGTAAACTTCCTTTATTTAAAAATCTGTCATTTCTATAGAGAATTCCTGAAATATGGAGCTAGTGGCACCAGTGTCTCCAAGAATCAAATTTGGCTTGTTATAAATATGTGAGCTACTCCAGAGAGATTTACTAAGTTGCACAGTGATTATCACTCTGGTTTTCCTATTTTCCCATCACATGCTGGGATTATTGTTTAAAATTCTTGTGAACTCGTTTTGAAAAATAATCTTTGATGCAGGACCCCAAGAACATAAAGCAGGGTGACATTACAGTTCATGTGTCTCAAGCCTTAATTTGTATTTAATAAGCTAGTTTTTGTTAAGCTTATTAAATTTGGTTGACTTTTAAAAGAACACCCACTGAGTTTTATGAATATGCAAATTGTATGTCTGTTTGGTATAGAACGAAACCCTCAATTATAATGACAATAAAGATGTAGTTATAGTTTTAATTATCAGTTATCACATAAGCATCCTGATTAGCACTTGAAATTAAGTTACTGATTAAATATTCCTTTATATGGGGTCTTCAGGAACTGTTTTTCTTAAGGAGATTGAGCCTCAAACCCAAAGAAAGAGTACCTGGGTGCAGATCTATACTCAAAAAAAGGTGAAGAAATTTGCTCCAATATTTACACTCGTTGCTACAATAGAAGATTGCAAATCTGTGTCAAGATTCTTACCTGTATCCACGAACATTTCGTTTGCACCTGGTCATGGGCTGTAAATGGGGATTCAGTGTTACTTCTGAAACTGTTCATCAGCAGTTACATCGTTTGAGACAAATATCTTCAATTTCCCAGTGAGCTTAGTGGAAATAACAAACAGGTACTACCTATAGATACTGTGAAAAGATGCTTGAAGGCATGTAAATGGAAGAGATAAACACAGAACACCACTAGGCTGAGATGTAACTGTGATTTAATAGCTTGGGGGACAGGAAATCAAAATAACTTAACTATTTTTCTGGCCTTATTGCTAATTGGCTGGCGTTCTCGGGTAGGGTCAGATAGGAATTGCATATGAGACCTTCCTAAGAGGGTGTTAAACCACACTTCTTGATGCTCCATGCTCTTCTCATGCTGTATCTCATAGGATGTTTTACTGAAGTGCTTTAAAGTGAAGTATGTTCACCATTTGACATTTTGAGCTAGTTTATTTTCAGTATATTGTCGAAATGAAACCCCCAATGTTATGTCATTTTTGTGTGCTGTTCAGAGCATCAATGTTTGCCTTGTTGTTTTCCCCCTAGGAAGATTGCCTTGTCTACTAATTTGAATGTTTTAGCCTTTTAATCTACATGGATTTTAATGAAAACTCTTTTGACTGTTAGTTCACAGATTTTCCTTGCATTAAAAAGAGCCTGAGGTTTTTCTATTGAAGTCACTGTCCTAATATGGTGAGAAAATGCCAGCATCTAGAAGTAGTGATCTAAAAGGAATAAATTACTACTTGAATGGAAATAATACAAAGTACTAATTCTGACTTTATAAAACCTTTGGAAACAGTAGTCCAAAAGCCCAACAAATCTAAGAAGTCACATCAAATCAAAGAGTGTAGACAGAAATCAAGAATATATGTGGAGATTTCAGAGTCCTGGAGAGAATTTAGAGGGCAAAACCTAGCCTCTGATTTTGGAGAGCAACAGCAGAAAACAGTGAATGAGCACTTCTTGTAGCTTCCTCTCATTTTAAAGAATTCACAAGATGCAAAGAGGCAAAGATGGCTGTATTCTGGAGCCTTCAGTTTAACAGGTCCTTACAGGACCTTACAGAGGTCCTTACACATCTTGGAACATCATTTAAATCATACTGTCCAAAGAGGTCCCTAAAAGTGTTTCTTGCTCCCCAACAGTACTTTGTAACCTTTGCTCTGAATAATAATGTATGAAACATTTGTATTTAGAAAAGAATAGGTTACGAAATATTAGAGGTGGACACTGTCTGCTTCCCAGAAAGGGAATAACAAACTTAGTCATTCAAGCATTTGAATCAAGAAAAAGCTCACAGTTCTCAAGGTATTCCCAAAGGACTTACTTTTGGTTCCTCTTTTCCTCCCAATAGCACTTAGCAAGAATCCTATTTTCCAAAGCCTTCTGACCTGCCCATGGCTCTCTGTTTTATTGAAAGCTCTTGCCAGTGTGCAGGACATATGCAAGCAAACAGGGACGTAGTTAATTCCTGTTGCTTTACTTCAGGTTTCACAGATGCCGATGTCCTGAAACCTCTGCCCCACTGCTAACTCAGAGTTCTCCAAACACAGGCAATTCAGTCTACTTTGCAATAAAAGCTTCTGTCTCAAAGTTAAGGATATCCTGAACATTTGTAAAAAAATGGATGCTAAGACAGGAATGTTTTTACAAATTTCCATGATCACCACCAGTCTGTGGGGATAATTGAATCTGTGGGCACTAGGTACCAACAGAAAGATCCTTTCTAGAGATTCCTCAGCTTCTTAGAAATAAAACAAATAGTGCCCAGGTTTATGATATTGTTAATAATTTCCATTTCCTTTTGTCACGATGATTACTATGAAACAAAAAATGCTTCAAGATGCAATAGAGAAGGGGAAAACTAGAGCTTTCTCTGTCTTATAGAATGGACAGAAAGAGAACAGAAGAGGAAAAGGCAAAATCCTAATATTTAAGAATTCAAGGTTTCAGTTTTAAATAAAAAACCTGCTTTACTTGAGAATCCTGTTGAAATTTTTGGTGTTAAAAACAAACATATCAGTTCAATTTGTGAGAAAAAGGCTGCAAACATAAAATTTAAGTGGAGACATGGAAATTCCAAATAATCATGGGTTAGAGGAAATGGTAGTTCTGTAATACACATTCACTGTGCAACAAACTGTTTTTTCTTGTGTTTGTATTTAAAATTGAGGCTGCTTCTATTGAAGTCACTGAGTGTCATTATATAACGAATATACCTTCCAGTCTCCAGACCCTGGAACTCAGAGTGGGCGAAATCAATTATGTATCCGCTTTCTTCTAAAGCAGCCTGTACATCTTTGTTGTTTCAGCAGCATCAAATATGTATAGCAGATGCCATCTTCTGGCAATGCTATTTTTGGAAATTAGTACTAATCTTACACAACCTTCAGCAATAAACTGATTTTTAACTATTTTTGAAATATGAGCAATGTGAAAGAAAACTGTTATGTCCTTGGAGTTTAATGGAAAGCATTAACAGTTCAGAGACAGTAGCTTAACATTCTGCTTTTCACTTGACAGTTCCTAATAGTCTTGTAGTACAGAAATGTATGTTAAAAGTTTAAACATATTAAATACATTTAAATACATATTTAAAATATTTTAGAATTGTTAAAATGGCGAAGTTTACAGATAGGGGGTAATTTTTTCCTTGGACTACCCAGTGCCATTGGAAAAAGAGAACAAGCTTTGGGGCTCAGAAGGGGGATTGTAAACTTATCTTCAAATTCTTTTCTAATTATAGAAAAGAAACAGGAGAAATAGGAGAAACAGGAGTTGAAGTGTAATGATTTTCAAGAGAGACATGTCTTGACTAGCAGAGCAATCTAATACAGTAACATGGAAATATAACAGAGTTAAACTGGATAAAATGCAAACCAGTTTGTTTTGACCTGGATGTATACAGAATATTTGATGACATTTCACAAACAATTATTGAATTTCAGTAGCATCCTCAAGTGACAAACAAGTATGACGAGGCCACACAACAAGCTCATGGAAATGAGGTCTGCAACTTCTGACATCCAGTGATCTGCTTTATTACATGAACAGATTGCCTGGCTCTCTGCAGGGCATCGTCGTGAGGTCTGTGACGCCGCTGCTTTCACAAAGCTGAAACAAAACCAATAGTGATGGTTCTTCCAGCTAACTGTGATCTGTGTCTATTTTGTATTTCCAAGTCCTTTTGGACTTTGTGATATTAAAGTAAGGAACTAAGGGCAGGGGTCTCTCTGCACTCTGTCTCTCTGTACCATCCTGTGTTTTGTAATTTCTAATAGAGCCAAATTCGCATAAGACACCAAATCAGTAAAGTAAGAAGGTCAGAAACAAGTGCAAAGTGATCTTATTATTATGTCAGGGCTACTGGGGCTTCAGGAAAAGAAGGAACTGGTAGAAAAAAGCTGACACAGTGTCCCAGATCAACATTACTACAGTGTAAACAAAGGGAGAAAAGTAGCAGCTGCACACTTTTTAGGACAGTGACTTTAATCTTGCTGAAGCTTCTCCACTGTATTTAATGCAACACATTGCTATTGTTTCTTCTGTTACAGGATAAGAAAGCAGGTGATCAAAAAATGTTGATGCTGAAAGACGGTCCTACATCATTTGCAGCCCATGTATTCTGTGGCCTAGAAAAGAAACTTTTTGCTGTGGTCAGCCGTGGAAGTGGCAGTCAAATACTGAAGCAGTAGTGGCTAAAGAGTTACCTTTAGCTGCACCCAGGAGTAGGGTGCATTTCTGGATAGGAAAAACGTCACCTCTGACAGCTGAGCACTCCTACCCTTACATGTGCTTTGTTGCAGGACAGCACAAAGCCCTGGTGATCTGTGCTGGAACTGGAGCGAGCCTCTCCCTTGGAGAATCATGGTAGTAATTGCGGCTGACCCAAATCACAGAGTGAAAACACTGGGGGTCTTCGAAGAGACCCATGCACTTGGAATATCCCCAGGACATGGGAAAGATGTTAGCAACTGCACCTTGATTACACCTTCATGCTACAGCCTTGTTAATCGACGGCTGTCAGCACTATGTAGGTGGCTGTCCGCAAAATAAAACCCCCAGGAGGCTGTGCTCGTGAGAATTTGGTTCTTAAAAAAGCTTAGCACAGAAGGAGTCTCTAAAGGACTGTAGTAGACTGCTGACTTCATGTAGAGTAAATATATCTACGAGCTACTTCTAGACCCACGTAATGCTGTGCATTCATGTTTACGGCAAGCGGAAGACTGTGTCTCAGCTGCTGCAGCTGGGATTGTTTATCTTACAATTTAGTAATAAACCCAACAAAGTGCCGCTTACCAAAATTATGCCTTTTGCAACGGTTTAAAAAATTCTCAAAAATGTAGCGCTGCCTTTTGTAGGGCTTTCTTTTGCTTGATTTTAATGTAATTCTGCTTGGACATTCTTCGGCAACGTTTCACGGCTGTATAGGGAACACAGCCCCAGTTAGGGTCTGGTTATGCCATTGTCGCCTATCTGGGAGCTGACACCCCATCCCCCTGGAACATTCCAACTTGGCTGAGCACTTCCCGCCTCTCGCTCAGCTTCTGATCTTGGTAGGGCAGAGACTGTTTCCATAGCCCTAATTGCTCGGGTTGCAAGGCTCCTTGTTACAAGTGTTTTTGCGCTTACTGAGGCATGTGAATCAAACTTGTCTGTGTTTGCTTCAGCCCCATAAACAGTGCTTGTTACAATGTGGGCTGTTTGCCTGATTATTCAGAAGTCTAATCATTGAAGGCTTCATTCTAGCAGAGCTCACACTGGGCTTGTTTTGCAAAGCCCTCTCACGACTTCCATTATCCTTTTAGTACTATGAAATTCTTTCACATGGTACTGTTTTCAGAAAAGGAGCATTAAAAAAAAAAAAGAAAGCCAACACTACAGAATCAGCTTCTTTGCGCAGTGCAATATTGTTTTCCAAGACACGCCCAGAACTACTTGTTTTGCTCTATGGAAAAAAGAACTGTTTCCCATTGGTAATTCTAATCTGCCCAGTCCTAAATCTCATTATAATATCTTTTCCCCTATTTAGGTAATTATTGCTTGGCTCTTAATTTCAAAAGTAGAATCCAATAATAAAACCTGGAAATTGCCGTCACTGATGTAGGGAAAGCACAGACTGGCCATGTTTTCCTCCTGGAGGTTTTAACTTGAAAAACTGGAGCGTAACTATTGTAATTGTCTGAAACTTCAGTAGTGGCTGGCAATTTACATAATTAAGTATGCAAATAGATGATATAAACAACAAATTGGCCTCAGCGTTAACAGTTTTACTCCCACATTTTCAGACAAGCAAAGTGGTATAATGGTATGGAAGGGATCTAATTCATCCTAATTCTGATCTTCCTCTGGGAGCAGAAGGAATCCAGCTGGGCTGCTGATGGTGTTAGTAATATTGACACATGGAGGATTTTGTTTTTAATATAGTTTCAGAAAAAAACTACTTGATTTTTTTCTTCTTTTTTTTTTTTTTTGCAACATTTACAGCAAAACAAAACATGATGAGAATTAGGGTATTGCTGGTCAATCACATTAACTCAAACATGCATAATTCCCGCTTTGTAGGTGGAAATGGAACGTATCATTTTTGAGAGGCATCAAACCAGTGCAAACTATTTCTAGGTGGTGTGCAAGAGCCCCTGCTGCATTTTTTACTAGTCTGAAAGGACCATGTTGTTGGAGCTCTGGAAGTTAGTACTTAAGGTTATTGATCCGTTTTTTCTCTTAGCAGGGTAGAGGATGTGTGACAGAAAAAATTATAACAACAATACTCACTAATTTCTAGACATGCTCTTCTTTTACAGCTAAACAAAATGAATAAAGAATGTATTCACACTTAGATGTCTATGTGTATTCACCACAGTAACCCAGAGAGCTCTCTAACCCTATATATCACACCTTCCTTTGTATTTCATCTATTTTTCCCTCCTAGAAGGAGAGATCTCACAACCTGCCTCAGACCCAGGGACCCTGGCTTGCTTCCCCACAGCTGCCCCACATTGTCCCACAGGCCATTTGTTCTGGTCTCACGCGTTGCTCATCTTTCAGTCATGTCATGCATGCTGTTTGCTAATTGCGTGGTGGCTAACTAATCTGGGTCTGCCACTCATTTAGGGTAGAGGGGGGCTGCTTCTGGTCTGCTCACCGGCCTCTGCAACATCGTTTGCAGCATAACTGGGGGTAAATGACTGAGCTGTGTTTCATCAGAAGCTTAACCCTTTTGACTAATGCATTTTCTTTGCAGATCTGTTTCTACAACTCTACAATGCTTTACGTCGCTCTTGTCTTTCATTCCCGTGCACGTTTGCTGTATGTAAGTCAGTGGCTGTAGAGCAGAACCACGTACTGGTGCTTTCGTTGCATCCTCATCTGCAGATCACAGCAAGTTTTACATATTTTAAGTCTGATTTGCTTATTTTGATTGGCAGAATCATTCGTGAGGTTTTGTATTGTCTCTTCTAAGTGGATCTGAGACACAACCGAAAATTCTACCATTCTGAGGTCAGAATGTTCGTCTGTGCTTTGCCGGTACATTTGTTCAGCAGGGCACTGGCAGAAGCCAACAGAAAGCACACTCAGATAAAGCATATTCAGTAGTTAAGAAAAATTATCTCGAGTATTAGCTTGGCTCCACTAATACCCTTTTAACTTCAAATATAAGACAGAAAAGTCTCATATTTAATACTGAGTGAAAACCAAAAACAAACACAGCCATATTCCACAGTGTTTATTTGACAATTATTTACAGTTGCAAAACATCCTAAACCTTTTATTATTTAACTTTTTTTATTTTGGAGGCTGATAATTTCTCTTACATAGTTTTTTGCTCAGCGAAAACACCGTGAAATCCTTTGATCCTCTATGCTATAAGCACAAAGTAAGAACTTCTCCCAAAATAATGCATGATTTTTCTTCAGAGTGTTCACCTTTCAAGATGCGAAGACAAATTCAAGTAAGGTATTTTAGTACTGCTTTGGTTTTATGTAATTTTTGATAGCTTACATATGAGCTCTACAGACTCCAGCAATTTTGACACAAACTAAAGTTTTTAAAGAGCAGTCCCAGAGAACTGCTGTGTGACCATTGCACAAAACCCCCTGTATTCTAAGTAATCAGCTGTGTTATAATTTCATATCAAAACTGCAGACACTGTGAATTTGCTATGATTACACTGTAGCAAGAATTACTGGAAGAGTCAGGCAGCAGCCTGGATTTCAAGGAATTAAACTTGAACAGACAGTCATACTTGCATTTTCTTGCCCTAATCTAGGCCTGTTTGAAGTGATGATATCTGGAGAGAAAGGCATTGACTTCTACTTATACTGAGGAAAAATCAGTGTCTGTGAAGTGCAGACTCAAGTGGTAGGGCAGGCATGAGCTTCTTCAGAGAGGAAAGAGACGAGGAGTGCCTGCCATTTGGGACAGACAATTCCTAAGGCTTGCAGGTTGCTTTGTTTGTGGTTGTCTAGCAGTGCATCAGGGCAGCTAAGCTCTGTGGAATGGAAGGAACATGGCCATGGACCTACTTTTCCATTGGTTAGATTCAGAAAATAGCCGAGCATAAACCTGAAAGGCTCTACATGTATGGAGATGTCATTTCTGCTTAACCTCAGACTCCCACTGCTTGGATCTTAGTTAATTGTGTCATGGTCTATTTGGAACATCTCTCTAGGCAGTGTCCATGGGGAGCTGGGACTTACTTTATTGTTTGTATAGAAGGTACTGAAATACAAGTTCTGATCTGAAGCTATCTGGTCCAAATCCTGCTTCTTCCAAAGACTGTGTGGTGGTGACCACAAAGGCTTTGAATCATCTGTCTGTGCCCTTAAAGGGAATCTGATTCTGTGCCCAGTGAACCACAGTGACCTCCTAAATAAACAATGCCGTAGAAAACTCAGTGTTGAACTGAGCCATGTATTATGGCCTTGCAGGCTTTACACAACACCAGGACACTTTTATAAAAATAATAGGCTGTGTTTTTAAAAATAATTGGCATGCGTGTACATTGACAGCTATCTTCACAGGAAATTTTACATCTCTGTATTAAAAAAGAATAAATATATATCTTCTTTAAAGAGATCCTGTGCTTTAATTCATCTTGGCCTTGTGAAATCTTTGAGATTGCAGTGGAGTATCTGAAGTCTTTTGGTAATGAAATCTTCATGCTGAGGTAACTTTCTTCCTTAATAGCATGGTGGGAGAGAATCCATTATGTTTTAAATCTGTCTTTGTCTCTGTGGAGACATTTATTTTAAAGTAACATTTTAATCATGGTTTCAGCCTGCAGGGGAAAAAGAAGATACCCAGAGCTGAATAATGCATGTCCAACTACCAGAGGGGATGCTCTATTAACTCTGATTTACATATGACTCCTTGTTTAAATTTGTAATATCACAGATATTTAGATGTAATGTAATATTCAGATGGCATTTTGGAAAGGTGAAGACCTGGTTTAGGGCCTACCATAATTCAAGGAGTAAATGAATACAGTTTAATAAACATTATTTGGAAGCATACATTGTCAAAATAAGGGTGACCCTATCCATGATCACTTTTATGACAAATCTTCCAGAGTCCTTTGCCTACTGCTTTGGCTTAGAAATTATTTGCCTGGGTGTTCTTTACTGTGCCTTTTTTGATGTACCCTTGACAATGTTAGGGTCAGACATAATGAATATCAGCAGATAATTAGAATTTAGCAAATGTCACTGTAGGCATCCATTTCTCTTGCCTGTTTTCTTTCCACTACCAAGTAGTTCTGCTCAGTTCAGTTTGGCCATTTGTCTTCAGTTAACTGCTCCATGAAGAGTGTTCCTAAATTTAATTTTCAGTAGTCTGTCCTGGCTTTTCGGGGCTGTGTGCATAGAGGGAGACATTTTGCCATCCTAGCAGTGTTTGTGCATTGCTAGTGGTGTGTGCTGTATTTCGGGAATGCTTGGTTAAAGACTTCCCACTTGCTGGACTGGCACTGCCTTCAGTGACAGCTCTTCAGCCCTGAGCACCAAACTGTCCACTCCTGCTTTTGAGAGTAATTGTGAGATCCAGTGCCACTTATGCTGGGTAGAGGTACTAACGGTGCCATAGACACACAGAATCTAATAGCTTATTCAGAACACTTGCAAAGCAATCTCGATAAGAATACTTTCAGGATATTTTTTATGAGCTAGAAGCAGTGAACACTGTTATAAATGCTAGCATATAACACTCTGAGAGGAATAATTGCAGCACATAGTTACTTATGTTAATACTATCACATTATCTTGTGATAGCTGTGCAATTAAATGAGTCACCACTATGCCAAAATCTCATTTGTCTCCAAGCACTCTGCAAATATGCTGCATTCACTGTCTGTGCTTCGGTCTGATAGCTTTTTAGTCATTGAATTCCCTTTGTGTTTGGAGAAAAACAAGAGCTGTAGAGCCTTTGAAAAGATGGAGCATAATGTTTGAAATTTAGTAATAGACAGATATTAATCTAATGAATGGTTTCCCCAAAATGTATTTAAGACACTTTTCTAAATTATATTTATACAGCAAAGTCTGAACCTTAAAAGGGTATTTCAAGAATAAAAACACTGTTGTGAGACAACAGTCTGTGTTCTATTTATCCTCCACTCTGATGACAGCCTGTGTACTCCATATTCCACTGAAACAAATCCTATTGGCACTGTTTATCAATTTTCAGGTATTCTCGCAAATACATGCAGAACTTCTCTGCTGAGCAATACTGAAACATTCTAAAAGTGAGGGAATATTCCATCTGAAGAGTGATCAGCTCTTGGTTTCTGGTAGGAAAAGAACCCTAGGGCACAGATATGAAAAAACTCATTGATGTTTGGCAAAGCAGGTTTTAGGTAGCAAATATTATTTGTCCCTTTGGTGTTACAGTAAGTGTCACAGATCCTTGCAGCAGAAATTATATCATGAATGTGGAAGAAAACTGATTAAAAAAGCATTCCTTTTCCTTTCACAGAGTCTCTTCCGTTTCTCTTCCTTATTAAAAACTGCAGTTTGATTTTTCTGTACTTAAAGACACCTCTCTGGCCTGGAAACACAGCTAGGTCTAAATGTGAGTGGCAATTACACAACTTGCACCTGAATCATTGCAGAACTAGAACATAGCCTCAATGCAAGTGAGTGCTGAGTACAGGCACAACAGCTCCTCTCCTGGTTGCTGTAGCAGCTCAGAAAACAACCAAGGAAAAACAAAGAAAAACAGGAGTAAAACAGTGCTTGAAAAAATGTTCCCTGTGGCCTCAGGACCCTGTTTTGTTATGGTCAGATGCTGTTACAGTTTAAGAAAACAGAGAAACTGGGAGGAGCACGTGTATACTGCGGAGTTTTATTGTGACCTTTCATATTTAGGCAATGTTTTTTCCCAGCCCAGGAATTAAATATAGTAGAGAGAGACACTCCTCAATGTGACATCAAGTATCGTTCTTCCCCTGAAGAAATAAATGTGAATGATGAAAGCAGGAATGTGGAAATAAAAGTGTTACTTCCACACTTATAATGCCAGATAGCACTTGTTACCAAACTTGTGAAAATAACACGATTTACTGTAATAGTTTACACTTGA
This sequence comes from Myiotriccus ornatus, assembly GCA_036023395.1. NCBI lineage: Eukaryota > Metazoa > Chordata > Aves > Passeriformes > Tyrannidae > Myiotriccus > Myiotriccus ornatus. The sequence goes on along the minus strand of JAYRBT010000082.1, from coordinate 38,217,952 downwards.
CCAGTGAGGTATAAAATATCTTTATCTTATAGCCATATAAGCTGTGGTTAAATTAGGCAGAAAAGACACACAGAACAGTTCCCACAAAAGGATTAGGAATACAAAAGCATTACAAATACAAGAGGCAGAAGCAGAACATCCTGTTCAGAGCACACATTGAATGGAATGGAAACGAAAGGAATTAAACTAAACAGGAAGATGCAGCTCACCTCTGGGGTAATTCTTCATCTGAAAGAGAAGTTGATTTAGGCTGAGGCTGTACAAACTCCTTATTTCCCTGCAGCAATTTGACTGACAAGTAAAACAGGGACTCCAAATGTGAGAAGAGTAAGAGATAACATGAGATTAGTCTGATCACTCAGATTTGCACCAAAACAACAAAAGGTTTAGTTTAAACAATATAATTTTATTTGTATGCTCTTACCTACCTAATTGTTTATATTGAATACCAGAAATCTCAAGGCTTCTTTTGCTTTATTTTCACATCTGGATTACTGGGAAATCTGAGGTGAGAGTACTGATTATTCTTTTATTCGAGAGAGATGGGGATATCGAACCTTCCTTTCCACGTATGGGAATTAGTGGTTCAAAAATAAAGTAACAAACTAAACAGCTGAAAACAGCCAAGCTGGAAAAAATCTCAACTGAATTACACTTTTCCCATTTCCCTGATGTGATAAACCTTACACTCTTACAAGATCTGTCTTTTAAATGGAAAATCAAATGGAAAATCTCAACGCTTTGGTTTTTTTATACGTCATGAAATATTGAACAAAAAAGAGGTCATAAGCCATTTTGTTGACTTTATAGGTCTCCTGAGACTTCTTGAAGCTCTCTTCTTGATTGCTGCTGTACATCTGGAGTGAGAGTCAGCCAGAGACAAGATGGCAGGTGTAAGTTGCTCTTGGAGACATAATACATTTTCCTCCACAGCATGCAAGACAAACACTTCCTTTGCTATTTCCACCAGAATGATTAGGAAAAAAAAACATCTTTGAGCCATGCTCTTGCCTCCAAAAGCCAAATTATTTTCCCCAAAAGTTCAAGCATGACTAGGATTTCCTCCTACAATTTGAAATGTGACACCTTTTTGTTTGCTCGTGGTTTTTTTGTTTTCTTAGATGAAAAAAAATTACATTACTACTGGGAGAAAAAAAAAATCACATATTCTTCTAAAATAATTATTAAACATTGTATTTGCATGTGTCTAAAGACTAAGCCAGGGGACTCAAAGCTCTTGAAAATAAACACAGGTAAGACGTACTGTGCACTAAAATGAAAAACATCTATGTCTATAGCAGCCAAATTCGCAGGTAATGTAGCCACAGAGAGCTTGTGAGAGACAGAATGGAGTCAGAATCCTTCACGGCTGCTCGAATCGGCTTCACCAGCCGCGGCTCTTTCTAAATGGTACCACCTGGTGGTGCTGCAGGAGAGAGAATGAAAACGTTTTCGAGGGCCTCCGCAAGTACGAGAAACATTAATTTTCATTATTTCGGCACTTGCACCTTGCTGAAATCCTCTTTTCCTTCCTACTACACATGCAGCTTTCTTGTATTAAACCTCTATATCACGAGCTATTTATTTTGCTGCTCCTGAAAATTGCTGGGGACAGAAAGTAGTATCTTAAAATCTGTGTGTGACTCACATTCAGCAGAAGGGTAATGCAAGAGCTGACAGACTGAAACTATTCCATTTTGCTTAGAAAATCCACAAACTTCACTATGCAGTTCTATGATAGTTGAATCTCTGTGGCGCATTCACATCTCACATTCTTTTGATTTGTTTGCTGTAATTAGTATTACTTTCAAAATTAACTTCTCCAAGTTGCACCTGTCTGCACTACTGATTCTCCTAATATTGTTACATTTTTCTTCATATTCACAAAATCATTTGCAGCTAACTGTGTGAACCCTAAAATCAAGCCCAGACTAGGAGGGGGAGCCCCTCAGTCCTAGAACTGCTGACCTACTCAGTACCATCCAGACCAGCTGGAGAGAGATTCACTCTGTGCTGTCTTATCTGATATCTGATTGATTCTCATTTCATTGACAAGTTGGTCAAATTCCCTAAGAAACAAAGCAGGATTCTGAGAGAAACTAACAATGCACAGATGTTATTAGAAATTGTAATTAAAATGAAATTCCGATGTTATGAGGATTTGCCCAGGAACAAAAAGGTAGTATCAAAGCATATGTCTCTGCTGTATCTTATTAGGCTATTATGTATTTTTGAAATATGCAAATCATGACTACTAAGGAGAAATTCAAAGGAGCAGCCAAAGGAGTAAAAAGTTTGCAGGTGGCATGTTGATTGTTTAAATACGCTATACCAAAGACTAACAGCAAACATTTACTGCTTATCAAAAAAGACTTTAAAAGGACCACACACACGCAGAAAGCTGGCATGACTAAACAGAAATGTGAAAGCAGATGTTAGAAATAAGAGTCAGTCTTCAAAAAGTGGAAATTACGTTGAATGAGGAAAACAGCAAAGAACATAAACTCTTACGCATTTAATATAAATCCCTTATAAAGTGGGCCAAAAATATTTTGAGGAATAACTTGTGATAAGCATAAGAATGAATAATAAAACTTGTTCTAAACACATCAGAAGCATGAATTGTTCCAGACAGTTTATAGGCATTCTATAATGTTTGGGCTATAAAACGAATATTTAAAGAAGATAAGCCCAGAGCAGAAATACTAAATGAATTTTTCACATTAATGTTCTCCATGGACAAGCTTAGGCAGGTTTCCACAGTAGAACCTTTTTTATGGGTCCAAGTCAAAGAAATTATCTAAAATTGGAGTGTCAGAGAAGAAATTTCAGATTGGATAGAACCAAATGGTAACAAATCAACTAGATTAGATCAGGTTTTCAAAACACTTCTAAACGAAGTCTGATGTATGCGACAAATTATTAAGTGCGATGTAACTCAACATGTAGATTGGCCTCTGTTCCAAAGGAATGGAATGTGCCAAATGTGACGTTCCTTTTCTTTTTAAATGCAGGGGCATCTCAGGAATTACAGACCAACAAGCCTGACTTCCTGCACTAAGCAGGCTGATACCAATTGCGATGAAATATAGACAGACGTAGAGCTACCCATGACATGAAAATGGGAAGTTCATAAAGCTTTTTCAAAAGAAGGGTATAAGTCACAAACTATTAGTTTATTGAAAGATTCAACTTGCAAGTGAAGGAGAATGATTTGGATGATACATTATAGACGGATTTCCTAAATCTTCCAGCAAAGATCCTTCAACAAGACATGCTGAAAAAGGCAAGCATGGATAAAGCATGTTTTCTCAGGTGTCCATTTGCAATTGAAAGAAAAACTTCAGAAATCAAGAAAGGAAATGAAATGGTAACATTCCGTTTTCACAATAGCAGGGGTTTACTCATACATGTTCTTCAAGGTTTGATGTTCACTCCTGTGCTACTTTACATTTTCAGTGTTTTGGAAAAGAAGTAAATGGTGAGGTCGTAAGATGAGCAGATGATGCAAACCAAGATCCACTTGTGATGGGATGCAGAATGTTCTCTGAAGACAGAGGAATTGGCAATAAATGGTGGAAGAAATTCAATGTTAAATACAGAGTAATATCCATGAGAACAGAAAAGGCTCACTATAATTGTACCTGTGCAGCTTTAAATAAGTTATAACAGCTACAGAAGGAAATGTCTGAGTTCTTTGAGAGATACTGTATGAAAATGTCAGATTTACAATGGCAAATTCATCCATGGCAAACCAACAAAACCCCCAAGTATTTGGAGAAGTAACCGGTGAATAAAACAGAAAGCAGGATGCAACTATAAGCATGAAACAATTTACAGATACAGAGTTATAAATTTGACCCACATTTTGAAAACTGTGCATTGTTCTGGTTGTGCTTATTAAACCAACACTGTAGAGCTAGGAAAGATAGTAATGATGGGAATAAGTATGACCAGAGATAAGGTATGGCAACCACAGAAGATGAAACTTAATAGAGAAGGCATACTTTAATTTGGATGAGAAATATCTATTTGGGATATAAAATAACAGAAGTTATAAAATCATTAGTGGAATGAAAAAAAATAATAGGGAGGCTTTCTTCTCTTTCTCGCACAGCCTAAGAACTGGTCTGCCTGAAATGCCATTTGTGGATAGTAGGTTTGAAATCAAAAGTTTTTTATCTTTAGTTGCCATGGAACAGTAGCCGCTGTGTCAGTAGCGACTCCTGCTCTATAGAGATTTGAAAAAGCCCACAGAGACAAAAGGACATTGGATAAACAGCTAAACTGTACCTCAGTCAAGTATAAACAAATGTGGTTGTCAACTGTTTATGAAAGATAGACAGCAGCTCAGGGAGCTCTGTTGTGAAAGGGGATTGAAATCCATAGGCTTGAGGAAATGGTGGGTTGTGTTCATCTAAGAAAGAAGTCTGTAGGTTGCCTGGTTTAGTTTTACCTCTCTCTTTTACGATAGTCAAATCTCAGTCAAAAGTTGCCATTATCCTAAGAAAATGTGGAGAATGTTTGCACCAAAATGTTAACCATTAATACTGGATGGGATGCATCCCAGCTAGGTTTTGTAATTTTTAAGTAGTTGGATCTAGTCTAAGGTAGCTTCAGTACCCAACAGACAGAACAACATTCCTTCTATACGCAGAAACAGGTCCTGCCACAGGCTTTATCCCATCCTAAAGTACAAGCCAGATGTGTGAGTTTCCAACTTCCAGTGGTACCCGACTCTTTGCATGGGAGTCCCACTAGAGACAGGAAGCATTCAGGTCTTAACAACACCACAGTCCTGTTGTTCTCTTTTCTGCAGAGTTAACTTGAGTTAAAGTGTTATCTCCATGCAGTTCTTATGAAGATGCTTTTGTTCAAGACAACATGAGAGGAGTTAATGCAACATGGATTACAATTTAACTCTTCAGTGAAAACAGCTCCTACAACCTAAGCATCAGTGTTTTCCCAGTGTGTTTCTCTGTATAGCATTTCCTCTTAATCAGAGTAAACATATTCTGTGGAAAGCAAAGTGCTAGGCACTGTGAGATACAGCCTGAATGACTAATTAAGATAAATGTGTGCACAGTCAGTGCAAGGAGGTTGTGAAGTTCTATGCAGTCCAAAAAAAAACATTTTAGATGAGTAGTTCAGGATTATGTCCAAGGTAAGTCCTGGGGTTTACTTACATTTTTACGTATTTTTTAGCAATTTCAGGTAAAGGATTAGTAAGTTATTGCTGAGACTCCTAGCTAATTAAGTACTTAGTTATTACAGGAGAAGTAAGAGTACGATGGTACATGAAATGGCTTACCTCTGACACAGAGAGGTCACCTGGTTTTGTTAATGACATAGTAAAGCAATAAACCTTACTACATATGAATCTGTTAAATTGCAGTCCGTGTAGAATGGGAAAGAGGAATGCAATATCATCAAATTCTTTAAAAAGACATTTATGAAGTCATGATACGCTGACATCAAGCACCTTAATATAAGACTAAGGTCTTATAATAAATAAATTTGATAACTATAATGTGACTTGCAATTGAAAAAATTGTTAACTGTAATATTTAAATTTAAAAATTATAACCCCCAAATGTATTGTGGCTTATATTACCACCGTAAATTAAAATTAATGTATGCATTAGATAGTTACAAGAGAAAAAGGGGCATTTTTTGACAAATGGAATGGTAGTAGTTCTGTCTCCTTTCACTTGTTCCTGCAGACTGAAAGATATTGTGAATATGAAAAAGAAACTGGCCATTAAAAGGTTTAGCCTCTTAACTTTTGCTTTACTACTGCCATGCAAGCATAACATATCCTATGCTAGTTTGCTGGGATCTTCAGGAGGATGAATACGAAAAACTAAAAGAAAGTCTGTCATTTTGAGCAGCCTTTCTCTGGCATTCAACATTCATGTTAAAGGCTGAACTGTGTTATTTCAAGCCTTAGCATATATACCTCCCCAAATAAGAGACCAGCCAACTTATGTAAAAGAATAATGTGCCTCGGAACAGAACTTATTAGCTTGGGCACAGTTCCACAGCAGCATGTCCATACAGCTTTTGGACTGAATATATCTTCCATGCTCTACCTCAGAAAATGAGCTAAGCTATTCCACAACTGTCTCCCCCTGACTACATAGACATGCCTTCATAGTATAGCTTGGAACAAGGCCCTTCCTCAGCTTGCTGACACAAGTTGGCTGTCAACTACTTTTACTTCCCAGTTGGTGTGAAACAGTCCCAGCAAGATGAGTTCAATATGTATATTTACAATAAAGTCATTAGATGGGCAATAGATGAGCACTCAGGAACATACAGCATAGTTTCTGAATTGTGTAGGTTCCTTAAAAAGTTTTTCTCTGCTTGCTTATTGCCTTAAAATAAGGATTGCCTGGAAAATGATTGCAGTTAAAACTGAAGACACATAAAAGGCAGAAGTTCTGTCATTAGTCCTATGGATCGATCAACCTCCAGTGCAACACAAACTGTGCCTGGATAAAATCCAGGAACTCTTCTCTGAAAAACACATCATTGCCTGAGGAGCACCTATAGTTCAGAAGAGAAGGACCATCCAGCAGGAACTCTGCTCTAGTGAGTGGCTGTGTTGCACTCAATAAGTATTGTGGTTCTGGAAGGCATCACAGGGAATGTGCACCTTCCCAAATCCCTTTCAGATGCTTCAGTCTGTTCTGCTCTCCCCATCTTTCTTCTCAAAACCCAAAGCATTTCGGGTTTGACATCTGGTATGTATGTGACAATTTCAACATTATGGGGACACTGTGTAACTATGGGATTGCATGCTACAGAGGAACTTGATGCAAGCCCAAAGCAAAGAAGACCACTTGAACAAGGGAAACATAAGAAAGAAAAGTGAAGATAGGGTTCAGCAGCCAAAAAAAAAATTTAAAAAATAGACCCTTCAAAGAAATAGGAAAAGAGAAGAGGGGAGGAGGAGAAAGAAACAATAAATAGTTTAAATATGACATTGATTACAAAGTTGCTTCATTGTTCATGTTTGGCAGCGTAAGAGGAAGGGAAAATAGCATTTTGGAATGCTGCATGAACATTAATATTGATGGCCTCATAAAAGTAAATCTGGGTTTCTCAAGGGAGAGGAGTGCAAACACTTCTTTGCCACTTAAAGCTGAAGTTCATGTGGAGGAGAGTCACAAAAGTCTTCTGTCTGTGTACCACAAGTATTCAATAGACCAAATATTCTTGGCAATGTGCCTGTTCAGATGAGTGTGTCAGTGCTGCTTGCTGCATTATGTAAGGGGGGATACTGCAGCACAGGCAGTGAAGCAGGAAGCCTGAAATGTTCCAAAAGACCAACTGGGTTTTCCCCTGCTGCTATTGTCACAGCATAGCCACTATTTTTAATTTAACCAGTAAAAATGAATTTACTTGTTTTATTCTAAACTTAGTTTGCTACTGAAAAGAAAAAAAAAAAAAAAAAAGAAGGATTCAGACAATGCTAGTGGGATTTTAAACATGGTAGATTTTAAACACATAAATTTCCTGCCTAGTGGAGAGGAAGATGGAAGACCAAGCAGCACAGCCTTGCCTGCCTCATGCACAATGTGATGCTTGGTGGTGGGGAGAAATATTGGCTGTGGTGCAAAGGTGGTAGGAAGACAAGTCAAGCTGGCAACTCTATTTGCATGAACCAGAAATTAGCTTAACCAACACTCTTAAGGGGCTGCATCATAAAAAAATATGGAGAGGGCAGTGTGATGTAATTAGCTGCTAAAGCAGAGGGATGGGAACCAGAATGCCTTGATTTCCAGTGTTGTCCAAGATATGCATTGAGAACGTAGTCTTGCCAGGTACTAAATGTCTTCTCACTTACACTATCTATTTAGCATATTGCTGTGTAGTTTTTCTATATTCACCTGCTTTAGCCAAACACACTACAAATACAGTTCAAAATGCTCGTCTTGCAAGCTAGAGATTTTGCTCTGTCCTTTCTTCCAGGTTAAAAGCATTATGTATGCAGAAGTTGTAAAAGTAATTATTTGAGAACCTGGTTCCAATAAGATACATTGTCATACTGCCTTTTTTGAGTGGTAATATATGCTGCAGTAACATGAATTCTGTGGCACATCTCTTAAGGGTGTATTTGCACAAGTTAAATATACAAAACAATATTAGCCTTACCGTGGATGAGTTGCTGAGCAAAGGACACAGTAACAAAGACAGTGAAGTGTGAAAAGTCATGCACTAGTCACAGATGAAGCTAGAACTAAGAGTCCCTGGCCCCTGACCCAGGGTACTTTTCCTTAGGACAAACGGTAAATTCAAGTAAAACAGAAATAAAGAGTTTAAAGATGTCCATGGTTACTTGAATTTCAGAGTTGAACACATGACCTAGCATATATGTAACTGCAAATATATAGAGGATCTTGAGAGAATGTGATAAATACTGGTACATTCTGAAAGGTTAGGAAGTGACTAACAAGGACTGGTATGCACTTGCAAATAATTATTTTCCAGAGATTTATAATTTGTTCAGTGATTTTCATGGCACATCCCATCATGATGTCTGGCTCCAGTCCTCACATCCCCTCTAAGTTCCTTGTTTAGTCTTTCCTTCTTCCATCTCTCCTCTCCGACCACTAAATCCCACCCTTTCCCTATTATAAATTCTTGAGCCAGTTTTTCTCCTTTTCCACAAGCTTACAATTCCTTTTTCTACCAGGTTTTCTCAGGAGTTTCTTTATGCATTAGCTTCACACTTGTTTGTTCCCTGCATTTCTATCAGGCAGTTTTGTCCTCTACCTGTAACAAAAATGGAAAAAGAGGAGGATAAAACCTCAGGAAAAACAATCTCTTGGTTCTGATTGGTAAAATCCCAAAGCTGCAACTCTGGTTGGGGAAAGCTGACAGTATTGTTGCACCCTTTGGAATTTCAGGTGCAAAATGCAAGGGAGTCCGTCTCAAGCACTGATGAAGAGATTTTTCAAACACTTGGAGCCTGGTCAAGCTTGGTAGGCTTTTCACATAAGAACGGACATATTCATTGCACAGAAATTGTCCCCTTACAAATTTCAGATCACTTTTCCAAGGTGTTAAGTGCTGCAGCTGTTCAGAGAAATGGTTGTGAACAGACACAAACCCATGGTAATGGTAAAGCAGCAAACTGTTAAAGCATTGCTAAGTTATAGCAAGACAATATAGGGTATTATCACAGAAAGTGTCAGGCAAACATACTCATAGCTGATGCTATCAGCACCACCTCTTACTGCAATGCACACGTAGTAAACTCCGTACTTCTTCTGTCATAGTTAGATTTTATGTTTCTGAAACACATCGTAGGGTGATATTTTTCTTGAATGCTTATGGCAAAAAAAAAAATCTTACAGTTGATCCTTGTGTTTTAGATATCAGTTTACCATTTTAAAGTTAGTGCTGTGTAAACAACAGAGGAATTAATATATTCTGGGAAGTTCTAACCCATTCATGTGCCAAGGTTTCCTCAGATTTCTAAATGCAGGAGCTTCAGCCACATCTTTAAAATCATTGACACTTCTTTCTCTGTTGGCCTGAGTCTGCAAATTATCAATTACCTTCTATGAAGCAGCCCCCAAATCTGTCAAAACCTTGCAAATCAGGTACTCAGCTCCTGGAACACTGAGCTTCAATATATCAATTTTATCTGGTTGCTGTGTTTGGTCTCTTAAAAGTCCAGTCTTTTGTCATTATAATTTATGTCCTTGTATATTCAGTTTGCAGACACTGTTTCTGTTGATCTCTTAAAACTTTGTCATGACTCTGAATAAAACATGCAGAACTATGCACTGAATACCAAATGTGGATTAACTAAATGGTGCTTTCATCTTCCTAGAAATCAAGATCCAAAAATGTGCTTGTGTATAATCCTGAAATACATATTTAATCAACCATTAAACCATTTAACCATGAGATTTATTTAATCAATCATTTTCCAGATCACGGAAACATAGTTTTTATATGGTAAATTATTCTGTATGAGATAATCCGTATTTTTCAGATTTCCCAAGGTGCTTAGTTTTAACGGCATAAGGTTTTTTAATTTTTTTCTTTCATCTGGAGGATCACAAAATGCTAGATATACTATAGCATTGAGCAATAGAACATTTCTACAATGAAATGTGACAAATAGAGACAAACAGAAAATCCATGTGCCATTTAAAGACAGATTTAAAAAACAGCAACTAAACCCCCCCCCACTCCAACCCAGAATCACGTTGAAACTATTGGGATGGTTATCTCCTTGGATGTGAACCTCTGACTCAGCTGGTACTGTTCTAATATTTTAACAGAAGACATAATTTTGATTATGAAAAGGACGGGGGAGCACTGGGCAATCCAGGTTCCCTACAAGCTCTGCTTGTGCCCCTTGGTGCTGACTATTTATGGCAGATGCTGCTAGGCAAGCTCAGTTCTGGGTAGTTTTGCAATGTGGACAAGCACCCTGCAGGAAACAGCATTATTATTATTCTCTCTAATTAATAATTATTCTTGGTTTAATGGAGCTTTACAAAATACAAATTGAAATACATTCATTGCCACACAGGCTCTCAAAATCAAATGGATCTAACTGTGATGAAAGCAGTCTGCCCCTTTCTGGGGCTGTCATTCATTTGTCATCTACTTTTAAGAGAGGTTTTCAGGGAGGAAAGAGTGGTGGCATGGACAAGACACTGGAATGGCTCCTAACACAGCAGCACAGCACGTCTGTGACATTTCTGGTTGCACCTGGCAGTTTTGCTGAAGACAACCTTGGGCATGTCTCTGCTTCCGAGCTAAGAGCCTGGGTAGGTGAGCTCCCAGGGGACAATGCTAATGGCAACCTCTTTGCTTCCTGACAAAGTTTCCTGAGCTTTCCATTCCTCTGGATCCCATTGACAAAGCCTGTAAATACTACAAAACCCTCTGCTCCTTTCATCCTAATGTTTTTATCTCCAGCTCTCTTCTCCACTCTAAAGTCTTCCATTCCTTCTTGCTTCCCAACTCTCATCCCGCAGCCCTGCAACAGCCACAGGGCCCCCAGTGCTCTGTGTAGCCTTTAACCTGTCCCTTCCTAACTTCCCTGCCTGATACTCCTCCTGCACTGGCCACCCAGCCCTGCTAGTCCCCTACCTATTACACTCCCTTGCCCTCTTCCTGACTGTCGTGGCCATCTATGCATGGAATCTATGTATACCATGCCCACCTATCCCCTCCTTCTTGACCACCAAGCAAGGCTTACATCTTCTTCAGGTAGCATTTCACAAGTGCAGGTTCCAGATGTGCTTCCTGGGAGTCCCCTCTGAGGACAAAATTAGAAGATGTATGGAAAAAACAAACAAACAAACAAACAAACAAACAAACAAAAAAGGCATATAAGGAATCCCACTGCAACATAAAAGAAGGCAGGAGGAATTGTGACAAAGAACAGTGGTGGTGGTGGTGGTGGGGAACCTAAAACAAAGAATATGTGTCTAGTGAGCATGGGGAGGGGAAAGATGGAGTTTCAGGACCTGAGAGAAGATAATGTTGGTGTCAGAGAGCTCAGGGCATTTTGATGAGGACAGAGACAAAGCTAAGAAATGGAAGTAAGGAAACAAAGTTGCTGATGCACATCAGGAAAGTTGTTTCATTCTTTTAATTGTGGAAAACTGTGAGGGAAGGTTAGGACTCACGTTTTATTTGCTTTCATCCAAAATAGACTGAACAGCATTATGCTGTGCTGGAAAAGAGGAATGTGTTTGGCCACAAACAAAAGTTGCAGTCTATGGCATTCAACAGATCCAGTGTTAGACACCATCACAGGAGTCTGCTGGTTATGATGCCCCTGCCTTTCAAATACAAAAACATTTGCTTTCCAAAATTGTCTTTACGAGCCACTGATAAGCCCAGGTAAAGAGATTTGACAGGCACTTTGCAAAGTGTCACAGCCGCTTGTGCTTGGCAACAGCACACCCGTGTTGTGACACAGCTGCACAAAGCTTGCAGCCACGTCCCCCGTGGCCTCGGTAGGGACAGACGATTATCGCCCCCTAATCCGCACCAACTGCTGACTCTCGATTCTTTGTTACGCATCGTGCAATCGCATGATTGCACTCGCCACATCTATTGTCTGTATCCTCGTTATTTCTGTAATCCTCTGTCGGGTGTGGATAGTTTTCAGATGCTGTATACATTGAAACTTGCCTTTTTTTGCTTATGGCTTCCATTATCATGACACTAGAGGGTGACAAAGATTCAAATGAGAACCGCAATGAAATCATTTAGAACTGGAAATGTGAAATTCAGAGGATTTTTTTAAAAAACTGTCAAGTCTTCCAAAGAAAAAGGCATGAAGATTCAGCACTGTAAATGGCATTTTAATAGGAGCTGGTGCCACTTAACAGAAGCTTGTTTGATTCGGACCAACCCTGAACCAGACTGTGAAAAATTTAGAAGGTGATAACAAAATTTTCTGGGACTTTTCCAGAACAGAGGTGAAAAAAATCCAGTGTTTGGGAGGTTTTTTCTGTCTAACAAAGTGGTCCAAAACACAGTCAAAAAAAACCCTGGTCAAAATAAAGCAAATTTGAAGTAGTGATGGGAAATATATGTCTGTGGAAGGTGTGTATAAAGAGAAGAGAAAAATACATTGTCATATTTAGTCACTAAAAGTACTAACATGAACAGCAGTTTTCAGTTATAGAATTACATAGAAAAATACATTTTTTGTGTATGCAAAACTGATTACAAATGTGAATACATTGGCTAGGAAGTGAAAAGGGTCCAACTGCTGCATTTACAATAGCAAGGAAACAAACCACCTTTTCTAAAACAGTCTCATGCTTTGCTACTGCATTTTTATGGGTATACAATTTATTTTTCACATGAGAATAGGGTTTGCATATCTATTATTCACTTGTAAGCACATACATGGCAAGAGATTCAGAGTCAAATCAACCATGTTTTCACTTTCAGACATTGTAGGAATCATGTTAAACCTTGCATCACTTAAAGTGTGGTCTATTATATATGTCAAATATTTAAATTATTTAAAAATAGCAAGGAATGATCTGTTGAGTTAATTTCCTTAACTTTATTTGCCAATTCAAAGGAATTTTTTGAGTGAAATTTGCATAATATTGCCAGTTTCCAGGGCCTTATCATGAAATTTGGTAGCAACTGCAATGTACTGGCACTCAGAAGCGTGTAAATCTCAGCTTTCATGTCTACACAATATTTGCAGTCTGTAAGACAGTGCAAAAGGAGCAGAAGAAGAGGAACCTAAATTTCCAGCATCTGAGCTGTAAAGAAAAGAGCCTCCCTTTGTTATTTTAAAATGTTGTTTTAAATTTTATTGTTATTTTAATTTTTTTTAAGGCAGTCTTGTGATGATTGGGCTCATGTTCATCACTCTCAGGGCTTGGTGTTGGCAATGCAGCATGCAAATGGCACCAGTCTGTGCTAGCGGGATCGCTGACTGTAGAGAGGAATTTACCCCACCCTTTAAAATGAGCAAAAGACGTGTAAACCCCTTTGATGGAAACTTTGGGGAAGAAACAAGAGATTTGGTTAAAGAGTCTGGCTGCTTTAAGCACTTCACCAAAAACAGTGATGCTTAGCGGTCAGAATAAGACACAGTCTGTAATATTTTCTGTTGCCAGAACTAAGCCAGCCCTTCACCTAACAGACCCAAAACACTGGGTCTCCCCTATTCCTCAGCGCAAGTGCCCTCATGGATAATGTGGCATTTTTAGGCAGATAGGCTGGGATGCCAATTGTGTGACATCTGTGCACAAGACAAAGTAAAGGTTAAAGGCAAGGTGCATTTCCTCTGGTGGGAGGAGGAAAGCCCCACACGGACTGTAGAGTGCATGTTCCCCACTCTGGATAGCCCCTGTGGAAGAGGGGATGGTCACATCTTTTAGGGAACCATGTGCTTGTTGGGTGAAGCAAAGAGGGCTGGACCTTGGTGTAGGGCGTGGGGCTGGGAGAGAGACCCTTTTCATGCTTTCATAGTTCACCTTTTGCTTCAGCTTTCTCTCTAAAATAGTATTCCTGCCATAAGAAGTTTTGTAACGTGTTTTGAGATCTCTGTGGTCCAGCAGAAACACTGGTAAAAGCTGGAGAGGAAGGAGTTGCTGACGTAGACATGTGTAGGCTGAGGAACAAGGCCTGAAGTCATCCTGTCTAGCTGCAGGTGCTCAGCCACCAGGGGTATTTTGAGGCTGTAGCTGTCTTGGGTCTCAGGATAAGGAGTGACTGGAAAGCTTCTGGAGTCTTTGGGCTTCAACTGGCCCTTCTGACAAAGTCTGTCATTTGTCTTGGTGTCATGTTTTCCACTGAGACACCAGAAAGCATTCCCAAGAAAATATGTATGTAACAATTGCTTTATGCAATCTTTTCAGTGTACTAGCAGCCCTGACTGATCCTTGGTGTTAAAAAATGAGGGGGAGCCACCCAGCAGTTAGCTGGTCAAAGAGGAAGAGAGGGATTTGTTTTTACATAGTGCAAGGACTCGGGAAGAACAGGCAATAGCAAGTAGATAACCACATAGATGGTTCACACAGCCACTGGTGGTTTTGGTGCAGAAAAGAGGAATAATGCTAATGTGGTCAAGATGCAGTCCAGAAAGAAAAATCCACATTGGTATCTCAAAGACTGTGTCCAATGGAATACAAATGCAGGTCAGTGAAAAGGCAAGTAACTCAAAGCACAGGGCAGGTGGAGAGCATCTGATTTTCCTCTGAGATCTGGGCCTCTGACTTGTATACACAGCACACTCCAAAGAAACGTAGGAAAAAGATATCAAAAAAACACAGATAAAATAATGCCGTTGAGTATAACCGAAAGGCATTTTGTGGCTTTTTTGCTTGCATTACATTGGTTGTTTATTTTATTAAGACACTCAGGCTATGGGTAGGTGTGTGCAGTCAGGAGGTATAGCTATCTAAGGTATCTGTTATGAGTTCAGCAGCCCCACAGGCTGGGAAGCCATGCCCATGAGGCTGCATGCCCCCTGCCGATGGGAAGGAAGGCAGAGCCATCCTCGCTCACAGATGACAGAGGAACCCCCACAGGAGCTGGCTGTGGTCCACATCACCACCCTCATGTAGGAGCTACTGGGCCAACTCTGCTGCTACAGTCCATGTTACAAAGCAGTAGACCACCAGATTTTTCAGTGTGTGCTGTGGAAATCTGTTTTTTCTCACACAAATGGTCCCTGGGAAAGGGCTTTGTTGTGTCTGACACAAGCCTCCAGTGGAAGGCATGAAGGCAACTTCTTGCCAGTTTGTTTTATTCAACAAGCTGATTTTCTTTTGCCATTTAAAGGAAAATGCCTACTTCCTCTCAGACGGTTTCTGTCTGTGGCTATTCCATTTTTCAGTAGGAAGATGGAAGGCTTTCTTTTTTTTCTCCAAGTCTCCAGACATTTGCATTTTGTTTTCTTTTTCCTAATTCTTCAGTACTTTCCTGCCAAAAAGTAACTGCCAGCATATATTTTTCTGTGCCGTTGTTTGTGACAGATAAAATTAATTATCTGTATCTTGGACATGTACAAATCTAGACTTTTCCCCACCTTCCCATAAGTGACATTATGCTTTGGCATGGGTTGCAAATTGTTTATAGCATTATTAATGCCAGTACTTTAAAGGTTTACCCAATCATATGCTTTGCATAGAAACTATGCAGACTTAGCATATTCCTCTAGGAACATATAAAATATGGATCCAAAGGTATTTAATAAAGATATCAAGAATATATGATAGGGAAAATCCATAAGGACCTTGTAAACTCTGAGTACATCTGCTTTTTAGAATCTTACCATAGGAAAATGATACTTACTGGTTTTGATTGCTACAATTATTTTATGTTTTCATCTATTTGTCAAATTATCTGAATAAGCATTGTGCTAACCTGCACATAATCTCATGGTGATAAATCTCTTAAATTCATCACTGTCATCCAGTCTGTGCCACTAGCTTGAAAACTTTGATATTGAGCTTGTAAGTCAAACATGAAGTCACTAAGAAATTGTTTCATAACTATCTAATAAATTGATGGTCAGAGTCATGATTCTCTGCTTACATTTACCATTTGTCATCACTGTAGCCTTTGTGAACTGGATCTTCTGAGATCCATACATAGCCTTTAAATTACTTCAGAACCATAAAGTTTATAATGAAACTGTAATTTGGACGTTGCTTGATTTCAGAGAAATCCATACAGGAACAGAGCAGCTTAATGGGTTTGCAGCATCTCTTCTACCTCCTTGCTTAGGAGCAGGGCAAACAGATCATGTTGGAGCATTACTGTGCTCTACTTATGCTTTGGCTGCCTGAGAGATCTGCTGGGAATTGCTGCAGTCAAAACACACTGGAAGTCTGTAACAGCTCTGGCTTTGGTGAGAGAGCCTTCAGCAGAGTCAGGGGGAGAAAAAAAGGAGGAACAAAGGAGCTGCACATCTATTTTCTCTTTTCTTTTCTGCATGAGCATTAAATGAGGGTTGGTAAGAGTGGAAGGTATTTTCTCACAAAGTTGTCTGATGATGGTTTTCATGATTCTTAAGTTCATGATACCATTAGATCTAAGAGTAATGTCCCTAACACATTACAGATCCTTCTCTTGAGTAAAGCCAAAGTAAATCTGAATAGGCTAGAAGAAGCCATTGTGGGGATCTCATGGACTGACAGAAACACTTGGGAAAGTTTCAGAAAATGGATGACAAATTAATGTACAAAATTCCATGAGCCAAATCCTCATCTGGTTAATATAACTTTTTTTCCTATGAAACTGAAACCTCTAGATTCATTAACACCAGATGAAGATCTGGTCCTTGTCTGAATTTTTCCAGGCAGACAGCTATTACTTTTGCCCTCAAATACTAGCCCTATTACTTCAATAAAACAAAGCAGCCAAAAATTCAAAAATTAGGGAGAGGGATATGGGGGGGATTTTTCAAGCCAATAGTGGAAAGTTGCTTCAGTCTAGTCTGGAGGAATAATTTGTGCTTATCCATAATGGTCACATTAACACGGTAAAGTAATTCAATCATAAGTGTAATTGATGGCAATTGATATTGACTGCTGTCAGTGCACAGGTTTTGTTCAATGTCTCATGTTTTCAAAAGAATATAAGGTCTTTGTTGTTACAAATATACAGAGTAGTTGATATTAATAAGAAAATACAATTTCTGGTTTGCCCCTTGTCTGAAAGCAATGAAAAAATTATGCCGGTTTTCCAAAAATAATTCCATTGAATTTTGAGAAATCCAGTTAGGGTTTGAAAGGTCTCCTTTTCATGAAAAAAAACCCCTCAAACTGACAAGGGGAAAAGTCAATTTTATTTTTTCCCTGATGATACTCTGCTGAGACTCTCTGAGCAAAAAAAAAAACCCAAAAAAGTTACTGTGGTAACTATGCAAGCTGCAAGACACCATTGCCCAGAAAAAGACCTTCTTAGCATTCAAGGGACATTTCGAATGCCTATATGCCAACATCTTGCTTTCTGTAATGCATACCTTGTATTACATCCTTTTAAAACGGATCTGTTGTGGTTGTTCTTAATGCAAATCTAAACCCATGTATTTCCTCTAGTTCATATAAGATTGACACTGTTAGCCAGACTCTTTCCTCTGTCAGGGGGTCTGTGTGAGAAATATTGTCTATACCGAATCTTATCACTGAGTGACACCCATTGTACTTTCTGTGTTATGTGCTGACACATATTCATCAGTACGTACATTTGTTTAGATGAATATACACATTTGTTAGTGGGAAACAAACTTCTTTAAAATAATGGGTTTCTTCAGAGAGTCCAAGTACTCTTAGGGATCTGGACTGAATAGAAAAAAACAATAGCTCAGAGTCAGAATAGAAGCTTTGAGCCCTGGATCATTCAAATGCACAGAAATATGTGAGAAACTCTAAATATCGCACAGGTCTTTGTTGTAACATGTAGAGCCAAGTAAGGTCAGAATTTTATCTCTCAACTTCAGTGGTACCAAGTCAAATAGATGACAAACAGAATCCTTGTATTTTATAGCTTTGGAATTACCCAAGGAATTCAGTTCTCAGTAAAAATTTAACTGTTGAATGTCATCAGATGCATTGGGTCATGTTTTATCTCAAGCCCACACTATATCCAACCCTGCCAGATACCAGCTTTTCAGAATTATTTTTCAATAATTAAATAAAAGGACTTTGTCCGGAATTCTGAGTCTGTTAGCAGAAGGCCTTAGAGCACAGCAGCTGCTTGGAGGGGTTTCCTGAAAGGCTTTGTTCAAAGAGAATCACAGCCAAACAAAACATTACTAAGACTGAATTAGTACTAGCTACAAAATAGGATGTTTAAGAAACCACACATACATATCAGGCACTTAAGAGCTGATCATGGACGAGATAAAAGACATGCAAAAGCAGCCAGCTTGTGTGAAATACTCCTACCCTTCCTGCCTGCCTGCTTTCCCAGGGTAATATCACACAGGCTGCCCATGTTGTGGAGCAATACGAGTTGCAGTGATTAGTAATGGTGATCCCCCACCCCGGGCAGAACCACTGTTTTGGTCATCTCTCACCCAAGCATCCATTTCCTCCTTTAAATAATAGCAGAAGTGGAAACTCTGGATGGCTTCAGGGACTCTCTGACACTTAATTCTTTGTCTTTTTTTTTTCCTTTTTTCTTTTTTTTTTTTTTTTGTGCATATGGAAAAGAATTAATCTACAAGAGTTATTTAATTTCTGTTGTTTGGTTTTTTAGGTTTTGTGGTTTGGGTTTTTTTTTTTTTTTGATTGTTTGCTCTGATTTCTGTGCCCAAAAGTCTTTCTGAATATGGTTTCAGTGTTGTCCTCTTGAAATAAGTGCAGTTCTTAGGGCAATACAGATGAAATTTCATCTGACACCTCAATCTATTTCTTTCTTCATCAGAGTAATCAATGTAGACATCAATGTCCGTATTCAAATAAAATCCCAATAAACTGTCATGAGGCTGCATAAAAAACTTCAATATTATTTCAAAACTAGTGAGATCAAAAAGTCTTTTGAATATGTTTTGTTGGTAATTTGTTGTTAGCAAATGGTAAGATAGCAAAAGCTCCTCCAGGCCAACATGGGCTAGACTGCTGCATGGCAGAGTCAAATATCCGAGGATGAAAGATAGGGGGTCTTCACATACTTAAAGTATTAACAGCTCAGAAATAAAGTTAAAAAAACAACCAAACAAACAAAAAATCAAGACCCAACTCCCCAAATTTACAAAATTTGATGAGGTATTCTGAGACTTCTGCAAGTGAACTATGACATCACTTTTTTTTTCTGCTTCTGTAGTTGTTGTCATCACTGTTTTTACTAAGAACCAGCCCCATTTCTAAATCAGTAAATACTGGTTAAGGTACATTGATAGAATAGTGATGAGTGGGATGTAGTCACTCCCAAACAGACAGTTTCTTTGGCTTTGTTTCATGCAGTGAGCTCTTGCTATTGTCAGGGAATTTTAATTAAAAAAAACACCACAAAAAAAACAAACAAAAGAGAGAGGCAGAAAGTAAAAGTACATGTCAGGTGCTTCTGGTGTGTTATGTATAAAATTAGGAATTGCTAGCAGGTTCCTTACAAATAATATCTGCATATGATTAATAGAGTTTCTCACTGTTGTCACAGATCTCTCCACAACTCATGCAAAAGTGCCTCCAGCTGAAGTACATAATTAATGGCACCATAAAATCTTATTCGCTAATATCAGAAAATGATTTATTATAGCAGATATACACATTCACTTAGAAAACAAAAAAACCTTTTATTGGATGTACTAGATGAAATAATGTGGCAAAAAAATTACCTTTGATACTCTTCAGGTGTTTATCTGAGAACCTTAATGAAAGTTACATGAGGTCACCTTTTGGTGCAGTTGCTTTTTTATATGTTTATCTGGGTACAATAAATACAAAGGTAAGAAAATTAAAAAGGTGCAAACTTCACAAAACTGCTGTCCATTTAGAGAAAGCTACATTTAGTCTTTAAAAGAGTTCAATTGATAATAAAATATATTGATTAATTATTGTTATTTATTATTAGTTAGTCATTAGTTGTGGGCCACTCACATTTCTGATTTTATCATTATGGAAAGAAATGTAATATGCCCATTATATTCTATGTTTTTCACCAAAATACTAAATAATTAATCATTGTCAACAGTTTCAGGGTGGAAACACATGTATTTCTCCATGTCCCTATGGTATATTTCAATCATCATGAAGGAAAATCACTACCATAAGACAAGCAGTTTTACATGGCAGTTCTACAAAGCAATAAAACTTCATTTTTCCCTTTTTCATCCTAAAGCATCTGAAAAAAAATATTGATTTTTAAGTCTAACTCAGTTTCCCCCAAAAAAAGAAAGTTTAGGTCTCTGAATACCATGTGCAATAGTCTGTGCTGTAGCTTAAAATAGTTGAGACACAGTTACAAAAATGTCATGTACTAACTGACTGAAAACATGAAATAGCAGCCAGATATTTGTGATATTCCCTTTTCCAAAATTCACTAAAGTAAGTGGAAATGTTTCCACTGATTACATGGGTTTTGGAACAGATTGTGTTCAAGTTGGTTAAGGTTCTGCCTAAGGAAAGGTCACAGGAATACGATTCTATTTTGAGAATTTAAGAAAATGCCTATTTTAAGAGATTTCCATTTAACATTTTTTTGCTGGACAACTGAGTACTTAAACAAAACTAAAAAAAAATGTGGAGATAAAGAAAGAGTAATCTGCTTGCTGGATGGCATACTTTTCTGTTCTATCTTATTATTTTATTCTTCTAAATTACACTTTTCTTCATAAATATTTAGCATCTAAAAAACATTCAAATGTCAAGGAAGAAAACTGATGGAATTATTTGACTAATATTTCAATATTGCTAATATTTTGCAAATGATTAATTTAATTAAAATTATTCAGTACAGTTTAATTAAGTATAAGTAAATTCTGGCATTTGCATTGCAAGATTTAATTGACTTCTTTGACTAATAAATACTTCCTTTTTCTCACATACAGTGGATTAGAAAACTGCTGGTGGTAAACTTCTGAAATATGAAGAATTGTCTGAGCTTCGTGGCATCAATTATAGGCTAATTATATAGGCCTGTTTAATTTTGGTCGATTTCAACTAGTATTGTAATGTCCATGTTTTGTAATGATATCAACAAATACATTAAGGCTAAGGGAACAAATATAACACAATAAATTTATGGCTGGCCATTTCTAATGGAATAGATACAAATTAAATAACCTTTTTCATGTCTTATGATTAATAAGATATTATATAAAGTCAAGTTCTTCATTAGAAAATTATACATTTTTCATGTGTCATGTAAATAGCAAGGTTACTGTACAGAAACTCCACATATGGAGAGCAATCTGTCATGATGATCTTTTTCACTAATGAGTGCATATGGTTTTTACTCATATTTTCTCTGAACACTTATACCTAACCCACAGTATTCCAGAGCAATCAGATATTGTGGCAACAAGCCCAGACACAAAAAAAAGGCAGAACTTCGCTTATGCAGGGAAATCAGAACTTTGCTATCATATATATATTTTTTATTATTTTTCCCCTAGGAGGAAAAAGAGCAAAAACTTCAGACTGTTTTGAAGAATGAAGATTGATTTGCCATGCAAAATGTAGTTTCCTGTGACAACAGAGAACTGGACTAGATAACTCAGTCCTTTACTTGTGTTTAGGGAAAATCTGATCTAGTGTATAGAAAACAACTTAGGGACTCTCTAAGAGTCCAAGGAATTAAGTCAAACTAAATTACATTTTTATTCATTATCTATATGTAGGCAGGAACTAGTATGTTTGGCATATGTTAAGACTTGTATTTAATTTCTTCTCATGCATCTCAATAAAGTATGGCTCTATAATTACTTATGCATGAGTTAGCAAGTCATGAACCCCCTAAAGAGGAAGTTATTTTCTTCTTTTTTACTTGGATGCTAATGTAAACTGTGCAGTGTGAATGGACCCCAAGTTTTGGCACCATTGCTTTGGTGCTGCTATGATTATGGTATTTCTTTAACACTTGGTAACGCCACAAGCACACAGGGTACCGAGGTCTGCCCCTGAAGAGCCTCTCAGACTATGTGTACAGGTCCCCATGGGAACCTCAAGAAAAAGGAGGCCTTTAAAAATATCTAGCATGCCAAGGATATAAAACTGTAGATATCACCTCTGTGATACAGAGCCTATGTCCTGGTAAGGATGGACAGGAAAGAAGAAAATCTCTCTGGGCATACCTGCACCTAGGGTTCCAGTCAGCTAGACTGACTCTACTCTTCCTTGTAACACAGGGGAAGTTTGTGAAGCCCTGTTGCATTTCAGTCCCCTTCTTCAGGATTACCAAGGAACATGAAGCTCAATAAAACCCAGAAAGAAACAACTTTTCTTCCAGCCATCAGGTTAATGGCTAGCCCACCTGTCACTGATCCATCAGCTGCTCATGCTTTGGTAGTAGCGATCTCTAAGGCACTTCCTACCAAAGGTCTGGGATGGAAGGGAGGAGAGGAAAGAGGAGGTTAGCAATCTGTCTGAAATGCTAACTGGAACTGAGAGATCTGGGACGCGGATGGGAATTGATGCCTCAATAGACAAACTTCTGGATAGTACCTAAAAAATGTATCACTCGGCACTCAAGCAAAAGGAAATAAGGCATGTCTGCCCTGCTCATACCCTTGCATCATACAGAAAGATGATCTTGAGGAAGTGTATTGTCACCAACAGGGGAAAGAAATGATAATTTGCACTGTTGCAGTCTGTTTCCTGTTGGTTTTATGTAATTACAATATTTTGATAATGTTAACAACTTTGCATGCAATGTTATTACTCTTTATTCTTTCTCATGCATTTACATACCAATATATAGCACAGTCAAAACAAAGTACTAACAAACAACAGTCGAATCTATGCACTTTTAAAAGCCATCACAGACCTTATCTGTTTGCCAGCAGTGAACGCACACTCGGAAGTTCTGGTGTGCACAGGACTCTGTCTGTTCTCTTTTTCTGGATTTTTCAGCATGAATTTTCAGGCAATAGGTTGCAGCTCTTGTGCTAACTGCCTCAAGAGTTTAGGAAGACACAGATCTTTTGCTATGTCCATTCATCTACACTCATCTTTTGGTGGTGTTTGAGGAACCAATTTGCCTTTCTCTTTTCATTCTTTCTTCATCTTTCTCTTTATGTCCTGCTCCTGTGTCCTTGTGCAGGTAGTGGGAGGCTTGTTCCATGCAGTGGGCTATCTCAACCTTCTCCTGCAGTGGTTGGGGTTCCTCTCCTTGTAAGCATTATGCAGCTGCCCACCTACCCCAGCAAAACATTTTTGCCTTCCAGCTGAGGACCAAGCAGAGACATAGAGATGGCTGCTGATGTCAGGACATGGTGAGAACTGGCAGTGTTGAGGGTGACAACAAGGCACGCAGGGTCCAGTGCCAAGGGTCTACTGTCCCTTGGGTAAGGAGCCACATACATGGCTCACACAGCAGAGCCACTGCCACACGAAACTAGCCTCTGCTGACTAGCTCTTCATTATGGTGGATTCTATCTGACACCTGATCTAGTTTGTGTAAAGCTAGCTTGAGTATCTCAACTGTACTCTCCAATCTGCAGGACAGATATTCACAACTCACAGCATTCAGCAGAGCTGGGCTTGGACCAGGGCATTTTCTGGTCTGTTCCTTGAAGTGGGTGTGCCCAAGGGTACTACAGGGGGAGTTAAAGAAAAAGAGAGAGATATTATTTTTTTCCCTGGATGGAATCTGTGGGGAAAAAGGACAGGCTTTGCCTTGTTCCCATTTCCTTTTGTAGGTGACCGTATGCATAACTGACCAAGGCATCCTTTTTCTAAAGTCTGAGCTCTTTAGTTTTGCAACACTGCTAGTATGGAAGGATCCCAGATACCCCATTTGAGCCACAAGCACATGGACTAGAATTCAACTGCAAGAAAATGGGCTGTTTTTCAAGGATCATTATAGTAAATTTTTCTCAACTGTGCCAGCACTGTTCTGAAACTACAGCAGGACTTCATGATGAAGTACTTCACTGCTGACTTAGGCAAACTTGACTGTAATAATAGTCGATACATTTTCAGAGACTAAACAAATGCTGTGAATAATAGATTTGCTTGTTATGTCTAATTTGAAGTCACATTTAGAAAGTGAATTGAATGTGTCACTAGATCAAGAAAGCATTAGACTACCAAAGTTTTTTTCCTCACCAACTTTTGGCTGAAAGTTTGTTACCAGGGATCCAGGCTTTACTGCTTGTGTGATAGATGTTTTTATCAGCACTTGGGGAAAAGTCAAAGTGGAAAAAATTATGAGGCTTGTGTTTGTAGCATCTTATGGATTGACTTAAGGTTTATTATTGTTTAGCAATATTAAGGGGCTGACATCAAGAGAGAGATTTATTGGAACTGTTCTAATATCAAGATGCTTCTGCAAACACAAAAATAGATTTCAGACCCAAAGCGTATCCAGGCTTATTTCAATGTCATGTACGAATTTGGCAGTCCTCTTTGATTTGATTTATCTGCTCTCTTGCTGAGTCCATAGTCTCTAAGACTGGCTCCTTGCTGATTGTCATAGCATTATGGATTTCACTTGCTGTAAATGGGAGAACTATTTATATAATATTTTCATAAAACATGAGTTTATTATTAATTCATTGTTTATATAATATGAACTATAACAGTAGTTATTAATAACTATTTCCTTTAAATGACATAAAATCTTTAATTTCTTTTTTTTAAAATTACCTTTTCTAGAGATTTTTTAAACTACAAAAAGACTAAATATAATAATGGAAATATAAATAAATATAATCTGACCAAAGAACATATAACTTAGGCTATTATTTTCTCTTCTCTAAACATAAAAGAGATTTCACATACCTTTCCTGTGTTTATCTAGACTTTTCTTCCATAAAATCTATGACTACAAGGACTTGCAGACCTAATGCAAGAATTATTTTTGATCATAATTTTCACTAACAACTAGTGATTATTTTGTTAGCTGCATGGAGACCTGTGAAATCAATGGCCACTTCTGAAAATTGATGTCTGTCAGAGATAATGGTTATCTAGCATACTTCTGGTTTTTTCTACCTCTCACCAATTTCGCACTATCTGATTTTCACTTCCACTTGAAACATTTTTGAAAGTTATCTTCCTACCGTTGTTGCATATTGTCTTCTGTAGAACTGTGCCTAAAAAGAAAACTACTAATTTTGAAGTTTCTGCTCTGAGCAGTACCTTCACACTAGTTTCAGTGTCTCAGTATAAAGTCCAGTTTCTATTCTCTTGTACAAGGCAGCAAGGGGAAGTAAAACAGTTTTAAAAGGCTAAATATATGTTTGAAATGGCAAGAACCTTTGGGGAAGCAGGTAGTGTGGGAGTACTTACTTGAAATATTTGATCTCTGATCTACTGACCCAAGATGGAACATTTCCATTTAATGACTTGTTTCTTGTGCTGATGACCTAATTGAATTTATTGTCTGTAAATCCTTCCTTAGAAGTCACCTCCACCCTGATGTAGACACTGACCTTTACAAGGCAGCTGAGTTGGGTTCTCTTACCTAATTTAGTCACCTAAATGGCATTTAAGCACTAAATATAGACAAGTTACCTAGTTGCCTACTGCAGTCAATGGACAAAACCATATGCAGAAAATGATTCATCACATCCTAAAATATGTTGGATGAACGGCCCATTTCATGGATCTATCACTCTCCAAGGACTATGGCAGCAGCGGAGGTGTCTAAGACCGAATGCCTTACTTTTACACAGTTAAAGTCAGGTGACCTAAATCCCCCTTCTGGTGTTTGCATTCAGTTTCATGTCTTTTCTGAAGTAGTCTTATTGTTTCTTTGCTATTTTATCTTGTCTGTGGTAACAATATATAATCTTGTTCATTGTAGAAATGTTCTGGTTTGGGGTTTCTTTTAATCCTACACATAAATTTTAAGGTCTTTGGAGTGGCAAAATGAAGAAGTCCACAGGGTTTACCCACCCCTCCATTAAAAAAAAAAGCAACAACAACCCCCAAACAAAAACCAATAAGGAATAATTCTGGTGCCAACAAAGAATCATTTAACACATGTCCTTTAAAAAAATCTGTAACTGCTAATTTACCTCAGTAGAATTTATGACACATGTTCATGAACCCCCCCCCAAAGATAATTTAAAAACTGATGCTGGAAATTCTAATTCTTCCAGTTAGTACTACTAAGGGCAGTGGAAATATTTATATAAATGTTTGAAATGTCTTCAGTGAGAAGACATGCAAAAATAAGAATTACTCACATCACTAAGATTTGCTGAATTGAACCTTTAATTTACCATCTGCAAATGTGGGCCAGTGAAGATGTGGTAACATTTTCTACCCAGTAGTTAAACAACTCCAGCTTATGTGATAGCCCATAATTGAATAAATGCATGGTATTTATGAAGGATTGTGAAGGGGTATAGAAAGATTGCTTTCTTTACTGATTTTTTAGTGAAATTTCATATATTTGAAGATTGTATAATTGCAAGCTACATTTATTCCTATTCTCCCCTTTTAATTAAAACTTACAAAGGTGGAAACCAGAAACAATATCTCTAGGTACATTAAATAGGAAATTCTTGGCAAATGATAGGATTAAACCTTCAAGAGTGAAAAAAAAGTGTCCTCTTCAGAATGACTAAGGCTATAACAGCTTCTGAAGTTGTTGATTTAAACAACCCATGATAACACTCTATTCCTACACTGAACCTACCGGATTTCAACAGTTCCCATTCCAGCCTGTAAAATATATCCACATTGTGCCAGTTCTTGAGGAGATCCTTCTAATACCATTATACCTAACTTAGTCTTTTCTCAGATTTTCTCATTATAATTCAGAATTTCATAATTTTAGTTGGTTGCAGTAAATGCTTTGGAGGGGTGGAATAAAAAGAAGCTTTGTTTCATAGAATCATTTGTTTCATATGCTTGAAAGAGAGTTATGCTGGAAGGATAACTGAAGCAGTCTCAGAAACAGCAGTTTCTTCTGCACGTGAAGAAGTAACCCAGAGAGCAACTTCCTTCCTTGATGAGCACGAGGCAAGATTTTGTGGAGCACTGAATCACTGCCAGCTCTCAAAATTTCTTAGCAGCTACTGCTCAGACTCAGCATTAAACATGTAGCTGCACATGCTGTTGAACACATGATTTAAGATTAGTTCTGTGAAGTAATTTCTATCAGCTCCAATGGGGACTAGATATTACCCATAATTAAATAAAAATAGTAACTGTCTTGACTACTTATGTGGTATTTTAAATATCATATTACTCATCTTTGCAAGAACAGTTTGTAAATATTGAAATAATAGGTTAGTATTGATGTGATTGAAACATTTAGTAATAAATATGTCTGTGTATTTAAAATACCTGAATCAAACTGGTATTTTTCATGAGTTCAGTTCAGAGACTTTGTGTTTGCCTCCATAGGAACATTTGAAATCAAATCTCACAAACTTTGTGCTGTTGCTGGTTTCTACAAAGTAATCTAAGACTATGTTACTGGGAAAATCTCTTAGAACAGAATCATAGAATGATAGAACCATTTATCTTGAAAAAGACCCTTAAGATCATCAAGTCCAGCTGAGTGCAAACTTGGACATCGAGTCCAAACTTGTCTGTTTTGCTAGAGTGTCATTTTTCATTTTCCATTATGTGGGGAGCTGGGTCAGTCATTGATGTCCACAGAAGACAATTCACAGTGCTCAGTGAATCAAAAAAGAATTTTAGGATCTTCTCTTTGGCTTGTCCATACTGGTTGAAAACTTTTAGTTTCCTGAGGGTTTGTAGGTGAATTCATGACCAGTTTTCAGAAAAGTTGCTGATATGTAGCCACATGGTCCTTGGCCTAAGTGTCCAGGTTTTTGTGGAAACAGAATGGAGGTTCACCACATGGAGAAGTGCTGCTGTGGTCCTGAGTCCCACCTCTGATTTGGGTGACTGCAGAACCAGAATTATGGTGTTTGGGCACAGTGCTGTGTGAGAAATGTCTCTCTCTCCTTTCCCCCATTTCTTTAAATTCTCATGCTGCTACCAGGTCAAGTTGTTTGAAATATGTTCTTTGTTGTTCAAGTATTCCTTGCAGGATTTTCTTATGTAATAATTTGATTGCCTTATGTTTACTTTTGCATGTAAATGATCCACCTATTTTTAATTTCGGTAATGCAGTTCCTTCCACACTGAGGCATCTCATTTTATGCATAGGTACATAGATCAGCAGAAATCTTAAAATATCCATAAGATTCTCTAGTTGTTTTTTCCTAGGCTGTGAATCAGTCCTTGATAAAAAGGACATGATCCTGCTTCTGTTTAAATCAACAGAATAACTTTTAATTCCCCTTGGACAGAGATGAGCTCATCATGATACTGAGAAAAGTTTGTTTTTCTTTTTTCCCCCTAGCAAAGTATGCGTTTTGCTGCCCTTCTGTTAGACCGAAGTATTTGCCAATATTTAAACTTTATTTATGCAAAGTTCCCAGGATCAGAGGAGTCAGTATAAGACCTACTGGCTTTTTTTAATAAAGGAGGGGAAAAAAACACAAATCAAACAAAGCCCTGACATATTTTGCTTTTCTATTAAAGAAGAGCAATAAGTACTATTCCTCAGCTTCTCCTGGGAATACCTTAGTGTCCAGGGGTTATCCTTTAGGGCAGTAGGATGGGTGTGAAGAGGCCCAAGCTGCTGCTTGTGAGAGGTTGGTTAAGATTGGCTGCAGTCCAGCAGAACGGGAAGCTGTGAGGGCTGGTCCCTCCGTAAACAATTCCAGATGGATTTTTGTGTGGGGCAGTACAAAGAAGACTATAATCCCCCTGACAAATCCACCATGATCTTCCTTGGTCAATGCCTTGATCTGCACTTTTTCCTTTTTACTTCTCCTCTGTCATATTAGGACTTAAAGTGGAATAACCGATAAATTCCAAATACAGTGCATGAAACTTCCTCGCCAAGTCCCACAAACAAAATTACAAGGTCTGGTGAAATCTTACCCTTCTTAGTTATTAGATCTGTCAAATGAATCATGCTTCTGGGGAATCAGATGCTGTTAGGACTTAAACCTACATAGCTGTAAATGCTGGAAATTAATCTCTCAGAAAAAAAACGTTTGCTGTTTAATGAATTTGAGCACATGATTTCTGCAACCTGTCCTGTATACAAAATGTAGGAATAACACAAATGTAGCATGACACAGATAATAACAATCATAGCCCATGCTAAGCCATTATATGACAAACGCAATATATAATTAATAGTGACCCATCTCTAGTGGAAGGAGGTCCTGTTTTGGATGATTTCCAAGTCATTCTTTGTGTCCCTTTGTGACACTGCAGAGTGTCACAAAGATTTCTTGCTTCAGAAGCAGGAAGGATAAAACAACGTCAAAAAAACAATTTTAAAGCACTTGATACAGTTAAGCTTAGGACAGATCCATTTTGTAAAATTCACGAAGGAAAAAAGCATGCATGGAATATTTTCCTGCAGTTCCTTTGATTGTTGACTTCATTCAGGGGTTTTCTTTTTATCTGCTCTGATGCGTGAAACATAACTAAATATATGACTGAGCAAATATAAACAGGGTTACCAAATGAAAAGAATTGTCAGCAATTACCATTGGATTTCTCTTAATCTGCAAATTTAGTACTAGCTCTGAAGAAAACAGAGGCAAATCCTATTTGTAGTATTTTTTGGGAAGTAAAGCCCATTGCAAGAATCCCTTGTACAGCAAAGCTTCAGATGGAAATGAGGAACACAGCCTGACTCTAATCCAATTTCGAGGCCTTCTCCTGCAAACAACTGGGGAGTACTGGAAACGTTCAGCCCTTTGATAGTACTCAGTATCTAATTCAACAGCTACGTGGTAATTTAAGCATGTGAGAGCTCTAATTTCTTACAGTATATGCCATACAGAATAGGCTAGCCAAACCTGCCCTAAATTATTGAGGGAAGAGACAGAAGTCCATAATCTGCTACTTTTGCTAAGTTTAAGTGGTGCCTTATTTTAGAAATATCTCTCTGGAGCCAATGCTCTTTTGCATATCCCTGCTGGAAGCTGTATGCCCATGCTCTATCTTTATAGACCAGACAGGTCTGTGTTCCAAGGATAAGCACGTAACTACACCAGTCTTGATGCAATGGCACCATGTCAGCTCATCTGCTGAGGCGATGACATCAAGCTACTGAGGAATCTTTCATCTCTTCCCTATGCCGTCTGCTACAAACAGGACCAGAATTTAGTAGTCCTGGCTACCAGCAATCCATGAGTGGCAAGTTGCATTGCAGAGCTGCGTGGGGAAGTGCACCCAGCTTTTGCCACCCACTGCTGGAATCAGCGCAGGTAAGGCCACCGTGTGCATCTGTCAGTCTGTTCCTGTAGAAAAAAATCCCAACCTAACCCCAAACTTTCCCAAGCCTTTAAAGTAAAAGAAAGAAACCTCACAAACCCCTACAAATAAAAAAGGTAAAACAATAAAAAAACCCCTAACACATTTAACAGACAACTAAACTATTTTTTTCTAGACGCCCAGTATTGGATGCACAACAGCTGTGAAGGAGGACATGCAACACATTACGGCATTTCATATCTTTAATTGTATTTCCATTTCAGAACAGAGAGTGACTTGGATTTTGTGTGTTTTTTGGTTTCTTTTTTAGCTTGACTCTGACTAGTAAACTTCTTTCTGCTACAAAATGTTCTCTGATGCTCCCTAACATACTAACTACCCTCACATTGTCTGTTTCTGAATCTGTCATGTTTTACAATCCATTAACAAGAATAATGCTCATTCTTCACTGTCAAATTCATTAAACCCAAGAGACTTAATCTGTGTAGGAAATATTAGTTTCAAAGAAATTTAAACTTCTAAGTTTTAGTTTACGTTTTGTTTGTCTTCCATCTGATATAATACTGATATCTTCTTATTGGAAAACAGTGTCAGGAGACCTTGATGATGTACTTTGTATTTCCATTAATTCATTCTTCCCAGATTAATTATTGCCAGAACTTCTCAGTCGCTGCCTTTATTAACTCAGTTAAATTTCTCCTTTGGGTCATTGTCCAGTAGTTTGTCCAGCTCACTGAGCCATTGGCAGACTGAAGGATCCAGTGTCCAGAGGAGTACTCTAGCAGGGAAGAGGATGAAATCATAACATTTGTGGAATTACACCTTTTTTTTTTTAATTGAGAAACGGGTTTATGAAAAACAGTCACTGTGGATGCATTTTTCTCAGAATACAAAGGACAAAACAACTCAGTTTACTAAATTTGTTTGGGTCTGACTAGTTGCTTTTAAAGTCAATTTTTCTTTGGATACAAAGCTTCTATTCACAAGAACGACCACAGCCTGCTCTGTTAGTGAGGGGTGGTGCAGCATCCCTCCTGCTCAGCAGGACCCATTGAGAGGCTTAATGTTATCTTCTTATTTGTATTTACTACACAGATAAAAGCTTTCTTCCCATCTAAATCTTCTCCCACCATGTTCTCACAAGTCTGCATAATGAGATTAATAAATAAAGCTTCAAAAGGTAACCAGATCAATAAGACCTTGTATTCCTCAGCTTTTGGTCGTGGTGAAGTAAGTCCATGGTGAACCAGCAAGCTCCTGGTGCTTCAGATGGAGCACATCCCAGACACTACATAGCACCTTAAATTATAAATCTATTTTCCAAAAAATGATGCTAGAAAAATGATACGACCAAGTTATATTTTTATATTGTTCTGATTTGTTCCAGACAAAGCATATCAAATTTACAAGTGGAAAGGAAAGCTATCTCCCTTCTACGTCCTAATGTATTAACTTGCCAGTACTTGGCTCAATCAACTTGCTTAGAAGCTGAATGTCATTTTTGGATTCCTTCTCTTGTTTTTCCAATGTGTTGCAATGAACAGGCCAGTTCTGCCACCAGAAACACTTGGCAATCAGATTGTCTTCAGTAGCTTTGCACACATACAGTGGATTCTGACATTGCACAAGAGAAATAACATTTCACTTCTTCAGGTTTATGCAGAGCTAACGGGAGTCAAGAATAAACTCCCAAACCTCCGGGCAAACAAATCAACATGAACACACATGGACCAAGGCTGCAACAATACTGGCCAAACTTCTGCAGGATCCTATGGGAAGCTGCCCTGCCTCTGAAAGCAACGGGAAGCTCTTCCAAAGGCACAGGCAGTCTCCCCCCAACCCCTTGTTGCTTCTTAAATTGCTCTGCTGAATGTCTGGTCCACTCAGCGAGGCTGGATCAGACTTTTCCTGGAGAACTGGCCCACACTATACATCCATCTTGGCACCCATTCAGCCTGCAGTCTTTCTTTCCTGATTGCCAAAAAGCATGCTAGTAATTCAGATACACTGGTGGGTCTGGGATATGAATAGCTGGCCACTGGGAACAGTATGAGAACTTTATTGTCTTCCATAGCCTATCATAAACTGAAAATTATTTGCCACATGTAAGTGAGCTGGTTTTGGATTTTAAATCCTAAGACATCAAGTCTTCCAATCTATTTCAATTACATTTTTTTCTTTCCATTGCTCTGAGAGAGGAAAAAAAAAAAAAAAGGCTTCATTCCAGTACAATAAAAAAACCCCAGGGGTTATCAAGAGGCTGTTCATTGTTTGTGGCAAACTTATGCAGTCCTTAAGTATACAGTCAGCACACCACTGAAATTGGGTCATTTCTGTATATCCGTTGGGACAAGGAATTTAACAGGTTATTCAGATGGAGAGTTATGCAAACATGGTTAAAAAAGCCATGCTTTCATAGACTGCGTCAAAAACCAGATTCAAAATTTGCAGTTCATTCAAAAGTTGACCAGAGAGAGATGGGGAAATAACATAGTTAAAAAATAAAACACTGGAAGACAGATTGGATTTTCTTCAACAGTGTGATGAAGAACTGAGAGTGAGAGTTGACTCTGGGTGGATTCTGCTGTATTACTCTCTCGAAGCTACTAAAAGAACTGTTGAAAAATTAACCACCATAGAGGAGTTCAAGAAATCTCTCAACCATGTGTTTATTTTTCCATCATGACACAGCTTTATGCATGCAAGAGAAAGAAGCAATCTACCATTTGTTTAAAATAACAGACTCCCCAGAAGCCCTAGCTTTTACATAATCTAAAAACAGCAATACTAAAAAACTGTCCATCCATTTCTCTAACTAGACTTCTTCTAGCATAGTTGGGTGCCTTACAAGCCTGCATAAGAAGAGGCTGCTCCTCTCATAACTGTCAAAGATATGGGCAAATTTATGGATAATGCAATTGCTGCAGCAGGCAGGTATAGCAAGATGGAAATCAGCTGAGGTTTGTCCTTCGGAGTTTGTCTCGTTCCAGGCAAGAACTGCCTTGTTTTTCTTCACCTCACATTCTTATGCTCTCCCACAGCCTTCAGTACATGCCTGAGTGTCTTTCAGCTGTTCATCTCCTTATTCTCTTGATACACTGGCAGCTAGTAATTGCTAGCTCTGTTAGGTACAAACCATTGCTTTTGGTGGAAGCAGGAACAGCTCTTCCAGTCCATCAGAAAATTACAGTGGAAACCTGTGTGGACGAGGTTGAGTACTGCCCACCCACCCTGCTTTTAGTCAGTGACAATGTTTCCTCTGTTCCTCCTTATTTTCCTTTGTTCCCAATTCAACCATATGTTTGTGTTTTGTACATGTAAGTGAAGCTAGCAGGAGGCTTGCTGCTAACTTCAGTAGGATTGAAATTTAACCCGCATCTACACTTCTGCTTCTAATATTAAGTGAAAGAACTGGAATTTCAGCAGTGCTTTTACAGAGAGAGATGCATCCTTGGGTTAAAATCACTTTGGTGAAATTCAAGCCTGTTGCAGTCAATGTGGTAGCTATTTTTTTCACTACGCCTCTGTTTCGCCCACACTTGAGAAGAAAACACACACAGACACTGAGGGATTATTTATTTAGAATAAACATCAGTTGAAGGAATTGATTGTGAAAACTACAAAATTGTTTGTATTCTTGGTCATGACTATAAAAGCTTCCTCCAGAATGGCATAGCATAGAAATGATATTATACTTTCGGTCTTTCTCTCTTTTCCCTATAGCAGTCTTCACAGTAATACTCTCAATCAGTTGAAAATGCAGCAGCAGTGTATTATAATACTATATTGAGTATGGAAGAAGAGCATCTGCTGTCAGTATTAACCTTTGTTTATTACTGCGAAACCACAGTAGCGTGTCACGCAGATCTAATTTGAAAATTATGTGCTGAAATTATTACATAATTTCTTTTGTTTCCACCCTGTTCAGATGTTCTATGACTATTTATGTGTATTTTGTTTTGAAGAGTTCATAAGACTGTTTACAAGGCTTTGTTGGATTATTGTGTAGTGAGGTACTACATACCAGAACTGACTTTACCTCAGTTCCTCACCACCATGTTGTGCCATGAGTAGGTTTGAACTTCAGAAATTCAAATTGTTTCTGTGGTCTTTGCTGTGTAGATAATGCAGTGCATTCATTTTCTCTTTATATTCACTGATTTATCTGCTTATTAGATTTTAGCACCAGACTGAAGTTGCACCTAAATTTATTAAATAGGTATACGCTTTGGCTTTTTTTGTTGTTGTTGCTTTTAAATGGTTTCACTTCCTTTCTCAGGGAAAACAAGAAACAGAAGGAATTAAAAGCCTGTGTTGAGAATACAGAGGAAGGTGGTAGCAGTCCTAGTAATATTACTTAAGTCCCTTGCCACTGCCCTTGACTGTGATGCTATCTGGCATGACCTGAAAAAAAACACCGGTACCTCCTATTGTAAGATGGGCTAGCAGTGATGCAGGTTTGAAGATCTAGCTTTCAAGGAAAACTTTCCAGTACACAAATGGGATAGATGCTGGACAGTAGATGCACAGTTTTATTTTAACATGCTGATAGAGGACTAATATTCTGCTCCACAGTAAATTTCCTGCAACATCTATTCATTTCTATTTCTAGAAGGTTAAAGTATTAACTCCCTCTCAATACAGAGGTCCACCTGTAAACTATATAAACTGCTTTGGGAAGAAGATGAAACTTATTTGCTTTTCATGAAAAACACAAATATATGTATTTAGTTTACTTTAGGGAGTTTTATGTGATTTTTTTTTTAAGTAATATAAATATACACACATGTATATAAAGGCTTAGTTCTAAAACGCAGCTCTGAGCAAGGAAACAAACTGGTCTGAGAAGCCAAACAGTCTGTGCAACCAAATTTAAGACTCTTCAGTTTTCTATTGTAAGGCTTCAGGTGGGTGCTCATGATTACACAGCAGTCTATGCACTGCAGCAGTTCCTATAAGAAGAAGCGGTTTCACCAGTTTTGCAACCTTAATAAAAAGTCATTCTATCACAGAGAAAAAAAAATTTGATTTTTAAAAAGTGTGGCATGGTTCATCTGCATTTAAGTAACTTTTAAGAATAAACGAACTTAGTGTTTTAAGAAACACCAGTCTGTACCACAAAGCTGCTTGTAAGAAAACTTATACTGCTTCAGCTTCCCTGAGCAGCAAACACTGGTGCCTATGGAACCAGCATGAACTGGTTGTACCTAAAGGTGTAACACGCCCATGACATGGGAGACAAAATACCTCTTCTGAATGCTTCCAGAGCCTGCAGAATTGTGAAAAATTGTGAAAATGTGTTCTGGAAAACACACCATACCACAAGTTTGGAAATAATTCATGTTTCCTTTCTGATTATATGCTGAATATTGGCTGGATGCTCAAAGAGGACTATTTACAATATATGGTAGTTGCAAAAAAATTATCTCTTATTTATAAGAAATGCAAAAAAAAAAAAAAAGAAAAAGCTAAGTTAATAAGATGGTTAGAAAGGCAAGAAGGTAAACTAACTTTATACTTTTAGACATCAATAGTTAAATAATTTATGGATATGACTGACACTTCAGTTGAAATTCTGAGTTTGGGATGGTTTATTATGACTGCCCTCCCCTCATCCCCCTTCCCCATTATTTGCTTGTCTTCATTCAGTTGCTCACATGCAAAAGTACTAATGGAGGCATAGCCATAGGTTAGGTGGTCAGAATTCCACTTTGCAGTGAGTGTCAGCAGTTCCTCCTTTTCTCTTCCTCACAAAGGACTGCTCTTATCAAGTGACTTTCCTGTGGAAGAGGAATGAGCAGGCTTTTTCTGTCTGACCCTTGTTTAGTAACTTGACATGCTTTTCCTCTGTTTGTTTGTTTCTGTAGTTCTCATTTCCAAGACATATCCTGCGAACTGTCCAAATGCACTTCAGGAGTGAGAACTAAGTATACTTGCACAGTGTCTCACTGCATGTTGTCTGTCTGAAATGAAATTAATTAAATGACAGACAAACTAGTGGAGTCCATCCGTAACTGTACCAAGGTTCACACTGTTAGCCCTCTTTGAAGCTTCAAAATTTAACCCTATTTTGGAGGGTTGAGGTGAGTTTTTTTCCTCATCCCAGATCTCTTTCCCAGTAGAGCACTGATCTTGGCCAAGACAAGAAGATACTACTTGTGAGGTGTTAGTTTTTCTTGTCAGGCCAGTGTCAGCTTTTCTATCCCAGAATATGAACAGTTTATGGTTTTTCTGAAACAACTGAGCCAGTTAAATTCATATTTTCACAGGGTCCCTGACCCTAACATAATTTGCTGATGTGGTTTTGCTGCCTTACTGGGTTACCTTGTCATACATTTTGGTTGGTCCCAGCAGGCATCAGGGTACGGTGAGAACTGGGTGCTCTACAAGGGCAGGGGAGCCCCTCCTTGACTTTATTCTGGTTGCAGCCTCACTTGAGGAAAGAAGACATTTCCCTCTCTACAGAAGAAAACCCACCCTCTTGCACACACTCTGATCTCATCTGAATGTGTTTTTAACATGGTTGCTTAAGTTATTAATAGACTACTTTTAACTTGAACCTCCTTAAATATCCTCAAAGTGATATTGTTACTGTAATAGAGCACACTCCTACATGTTCCTCCTTGGTTAGCCTTAAAAATACTTTATAACCAGAAAGGAAGAATGGAGTCTTTGTCTGTCTTAAAATCTATCTTCATCCATGAGAAGCTGTCAATGATTGCCATGGAAACATTTATTAATTGTCCATGTAGCCTATGAAAATAGTAACAAAAAAAAAAAGTAAGATTTGTCAAGAAATGATACTTTGTAAGAGGTGACCTGAACCAGAAGATTCTGGACAGACATGGTGTGGTATAGCAAAACCTTTTCTTCTCCTGGTACTCTCTTGCACATTGAGACCTCTGTGGTGTTTCCCCTAATGAGATACATATTCCCATTGAATAAGAGTAGTGTCACGCTGATGTCTGTATCTTTCAAAACACAGGGGCTGCTGGACTTTGGATTCAATCAAAAGTTAGGATGGCCATGCATTCTCTATCATAGCTTGAAAGATCTGAGTAGTCACATTTCTCACTTCTTTTTTTCTTTTTATATAATTTCTTTTTTAGTCTCTGCAAAAAAGTAATTTTCCAGTTCTAGGTGTATCTCTTCTGGGCTGGGTGTGTTGCAAACCCACTTGTAGCTATTACCCTGTGGAACTTGCAAGGTAATTTAAAAGCTCACAGCAAATAGTGCAGTAATTAGGAGAGGCAGGATAAAAAACCACATTCATGTAAAACTAGGTTGTCCAAAAGTACATCTTGAGAAGCCTCAATAGTTGATTGTTGTTTGGGGCTTTTGTTTTGTTTCTTTTTTTTTCTTTTTTTTTTAAATAATCTTGAAGGACTATTGTAAGAATCTTATAGTCATCATTACTGCTCCATTGGCCAACCCAAGAGACAACTGGGCTCTTAAAAAAACCACACTGGGCCTCTGCATCATTCAGCTCTTGGTGTGAATCATCATGTTGCAAAGAAATCTGTCTGTTCTAGGAAGTGTTTCTGCAGCTGCATTGGTTTAAAAAAGTTGTGAAATGACAGCACCAATTTTGATCATTGCCAGTTCAGACTCCAGCTAGCAGCTCACTAGTCATTGACCCAACATGCTTGTGTACTACTCGATCTAAACAATTCTTTACTCATTACATGGGTCATTTAACATGGGCAGAAAATAGAACCAAACACAAGAAGTGGCTGTGCTTTCTCTCTCTCTTCCCATTACAGAGAATTCTGTTCCCTATCAGGGAATGAACAAATGATGCCTCCACTTAAGGGAAGTAGATTCCTTACCCACTAGCAAAACTGTGGAGCTTAGAATTAGTTTCTGCTGAAAGACTTTCCTCCTTACTGTTCCTGCAGGGATTTGTAAGAAATATATCTATATATACTTTGCTTAAAAGGAGACAGTATGTGGATGTCTGTCATATGTCCACTCAGAACATGTATGACAGCATATTACTACAGAAGAAATCTTGAATAAAGTTGCCATTTCAACTACATGTTTAATATTGATATTAAGCCAATAAGACTCCCTAGCAGAATGATAGCAATGGAAATTTTCAATGCACTTTGGATCAGAATAAAGTAATGTAATTGCTTTATACGCTCTTACTAGAAACATCAACAACCTGCATTTCTTTACTATCTGAAATCCATACTTTAACACATGACCTGCCATGCTTTCCTAGAGATGCAAAAAACAGAAGATCACTTAGGGACTTAGTCTCTTAATAACACTTCTTGCAGATTTCATCGAGGATCACATGAAGAGAGAGTTAACCAGAAAGGTGAGAGGGAAAGTTACTGGGCTGGAGAGAGAAGGGGTGGCCAAGGCAGAGCTGTGTGAGGACAGGAGCTGTGAAGACAGCCCACGTTTGCATCACTGGATGAGAACCACTACATAGTTGAGAGCTCTTCTCTTTCTGAAATTTTTCAACTTTCAAGCCTATGTTCTTTGAGTAACAATGCCAGGAGAGTCCACTGAGTAATCTGCACAGAATTTGTCCGTTCCTTTATTTCTTCTTGGTGGATAAATCTTTTCATATGGTGAGCTGCCTGAGGCAAAGCTCATGGCACAAACTTCTAACTTCTCAGAGTGTGTATCAGCACAGACTAAAAACAATCATCAGAGGAAGACTGAATGGCAAAAAAATACTAATACGAACTACATACATTTCACAGAAGCATTTGACAGTCTCTATTCTGTTTTATTTTGTTGTGTCTTGACACAATGTGTTAAATCAAGGAAAATAATTAATATCAACACAGTTTTATACCCAGGTGCAGCATGCACAAGTGTAAGTGAAATGAGATAAAATATTCTGCTTGATGGTTAACACTGAACAAGGTTGTATTGAAAAAAGAGATGCCAAATTTTTAATATGAATGTATGTCAACAAAAAATGACAGTGTAAACTATTTAATGTTTTGGGGTTGCTACTGATTCACTATGAGAAATGTCGAGGCAGCCAGCCTATTAGATAATAAATAGCTTAATAGCAACATGCTGAAATTTTATTTGGCTAGTGACGTAGGTCTTCAGTGTCCACTCAGACATGTAAAACCACCTGAAAAGGTGAGCTGAAAGACTGCTGAGCATGATAGTACACACAGGGCTAATGGCAAGATTATGAAAAATAATCGTTCCAACAAGA
This sequence comes from Myiotriccus ornatus, assembly GCA_036023395.1. Lineage (NCBI taxonomy): Eukaryota > Metazoa > Chordata > Aves > Passeriformes > Tyrannidae > Myiotriccus > Myiotriccus ornatus. Next base: position 38,178,355 of record JAYRBT010000082.1, on the reverse strand, counting down.
AACCTAAAATTCAAGCATTGCTTTAGAATGCAGAGGAGTGTAGGAGATGAGTCAGTCTCAATACCTTGGCAGTAATATGCAAGCCAGTGGGGATATCCAGAATGAAATCATGTCACAAATTGGCAAGGCAGCAGCTGCATTTATCCCCTTAAATAAGATTCAATCCTTGAAAATCTACAACTTAAAGAACAAACTGAATATTCAGCTCATGTTATTTTCAACTTGACAGATGGATGAGAAAGCTGGAAGTCTACCGAAGTATAGGCAGTCATCTAAGAAGCCTGATAAAACACTTGGGAAAACTTAAACCTAGAAAAAATAGTATTTTTTAAAATAAGTGAATTTCTAACAAGTTTTACAAAATTTAACAGTGTCTGTCAGATATCAACAAAAATAAAAGAAAAAAGAAAGTTTTATCTGAGATATATGTTGGTGATAAAAATGAAGAATCTATTGGATAAAAGTATACACAGAAGTATATGCAAAAGGGGAGAGCTAAAAGTGCACCTTCTGCTGAACACCGTGAAGGGCAGTGCTTTACAGAACTCCCTACCACAAAGATCATAAAACTTGCTCTGTGTGTGGAGCCCACGTGGCTGCTGCCAGGATGCTCCTGGTGGCTCCCACCAAAGACAGTTCAGGTCAACCTCCCCCTGCCCTCTCCCACTGCAGAAGCTCCTGGAACATGAGGGAGCTCTGGTCTGCTGTTTCCAAACTTAGGAACAAACAGCATCTCAGAAAATAAATATCTTTTAAATGGACTTTTATGAAAACCAAGTCATGAGAACTGAGAGTGCAAGTGAATTCCTTCCAGTTTGTACAACACAGCAAACCAGGTGCTACCGTGTGATGTATGGATGGAAGGGTAAAAATACCGTAGTGGCTCAAATAGACTCACACAGTGGCTGTATGCATCAAACAGCTGCTTCATCTCGTTGCACTGTATGGCTGGGAGTTTTCCAGTAGATTCATTCCACTCAAGATTTTAAGGGCAAAGTCTGCGGGAGAAGACATGCCTTTTTCTGTAAGCAAATACAGAAACACAGTTCTGGTAATTTTTATTTCTATATTCAAAAAAAAAAAATCATTATTTTAGAAAATAGTGTGACAGTCTAGTAGGAAGCATGAATAGCAAAGCTTCAGACCCTACTCCAGACATTTTTTTTCATTACACTGAGCCTTGTCTACTTCAATACATTTCTCAGTTCTTCCCTGTTCCAGCCAGTTGTGTCTTCCTATCTAGTGCTTTAGCACAGAAAAAAAAAAATGAAACTGCATCAATAATAAAGTCCTTTATAGGTTAGATCCATTTTTTTGCTGTTGGATGGAACTATGGAAATTCCCTAGAAAACAAACCCCTTAAAATATATCTCAGAAACAGTCTTGAAAACACTCTCCTGATGGTCACCATTCTTTCCCGCACCACTGGTAACACCCCTATGAACATCCAGCTCACTTCCCTTGTTCTGCTACATTAAGGTGAAGTTTTTGTCTTTACTTGCCTTCACCTTGCTCCTTTGTCATTGATTTTTTGATTTCACTGTCATCACTCCCCTCACCTTCTGCCATTAATAGTGTGTGTAACAGCATGTTTCCTGGCTTATTATAGTCCTAGTCTACAGACCTCCTTCTATATGGAGCAAGTAGACTTAGGGGACAAAGGTAGTTCAATCTCACTTTGTGTATCTGTGCTAGCTGAAAAACTGTTCGTATAAAAATGAATAAATATAATTCAGTTCATCACCCCTAGATATTTTAGAGCACATAGCTTTTTTTCCCCCCTAGAGTAAGAGCAGTCCTTCTTCAGGTCTTTAGAATACATTAAAACTTTTCTAGATCACTGATCATTACAGTGAGTTCCTAATTTGATACATCCACAAGCATAATACAGAGCGACCCTCTGCAGTGTGCTGCCAGGAGTCAGGGCCAAAGTATTAGATGATCTGAATAGAGAAGCTTGTTTGCTCACCTGCACTATTTCCTGCTCAGGTCAATTTGCGTTTTGCTGTCATTTGTTGAGTTACATGACTAAATTAATTTAAATATGTAGAATGTTTCATATGGATTATGAGGAGTCATTCTTTTTTTGATTAATTTTAGTGAAGACTTGTAGGTATGGTGTTGTGTACGGAAGTTAGATTTTTAACCCATTTCAGTGTACTATACTTAAATAATTATTCTATTACTTGAAGATCTCATTTCAGGATTGTTATTCAGTGGCAACATCTTCTGTATGTAAACTGAGCAGAAACGATGCAGAAAGCACTGAGACACAGTTAGTACGTGCTATCCCACTTTCAGAGCAGAATCATGTTATAGAGGAGCCATGTTCAAGAAGCTTAAATGCTAACTGGGTAGGAGCTTTAATCCTTTTCCTGCCTTTGAACCACACTCCTCTCTCAGCTGTGATATTATGAGGCTGTCTAGTCAAATTAATTGCATCCCCTTGTAGGAGTCATGTAGGTGCTTATCTTATTTCTACATTTCTAATGCAGGCAGCACTGTGCTAGCTAAACTGTGCTTCGTCATTGTGCTTTTTTCTTTCCTTTTATACCTTATCACATGTAAAAATTGCTGGTAGAGAAGTCGAAAACAGAAAGAAGCAAGACATTCAAGCCAAATGGGTGTATATTTTGGCAGCCCCGTAGATCAGCCTCCACACCTGGCCACTGATGAACAGTGGTGCCAGGGAAAAAAAAAACATCCCCCCTCCCCAAAAACAAACAAACAAACAAACCACCAAACAAAAACCCCACAAACAACAAAAAAAACCAAGCAAACCAACAAACAAACTTCTTTGCAGTCTGGAAGAAACTGGTGCTCAGTGTCCACGAGATGTTTCGCAAAACCACCTCCGCCAAGCCCGGGCGCAGCGGCTGCTCTTACGCAACCCGCTGCTGTCCTGCTGGGCGGCTCCGCGGAGCGGGGCTCGGCGCCGAGCGGCGATAGCCCTGAGCGCTGCCTTGGCACCTCGCTAGGAACCGCAGAACCGCCTGCTGCTCTCCAGCTCGCTGGAATTAGCGCTGTTCCCTCGCCGGCAGTCTTAGCGGCGCAGAAAGCAAGCGTTCCCGCGGCGAGTTGGCGCGGGGCGGCGCGGCGGGGCCCTCCGTCCGCCGAGCGGCGGGGGAAACTGCGGGTACCGTCCCCGGCCCAGCCGGGAGAAGCGCCCAGGAGAGGCGTGAGGAGCTGCGGGAGCCGCCGCCGTGCCCGGCGCTCCGCGCCATCAGCGCCCGCGGCGCTCCCCGCGCCCGCCCCGCTCCGGCCGCCTCCCTCCGCAGGGCGAGCCGCCCGCCCGGCCCCCCCGGCCCCGCGTCCCGCCGCCCCCCCGCGGGGTCACCCGGGGACAGCTCCCGCCTCCCGCCGCAGGAAGCGCCGCAGCCGCCCCGGCGCCTCCCGCTCGGCGCTCTCCTGTGGCAGGTGAGACTCCCCGCGTCCCTCCCCGCTCCCCCGGCGGCCGCACCGCACCGTGTCCCCGCCGGTCCCCGACAGAGGGGCCGGGGCCCCGGGGACAGCCCCTGGGCCGGCGTGTGGGTCGGGAAGCCCGAGCGGGGGTTCTGCGGACCGGGGCCGCTCCCCGCTGCTGGGCTGGGGCGGCCCGCACCGGCGGGGATGGAGAGGCGCCCGGGCGGGAGCGGCGCCGCCGGTCGCCCCCGCAGCCCGGGGCCCGGCCTGCCGCCGGGGCGGGGAGGCCCCGGTGTGCCGCCGCCCAGGGAACGAGGCTCCCTCCCCTTCCCAGCCCGTGGCCCGGGCTCCCCGCGCTGGCCGTGCGAGGGCTGGGCTGGAGATGCAAGGGCAGCGTCCGCTACTGAGTGCCCCCGGCCCTACATTTTGCCAAACGTATTTACTGGTTACACGGGATGAAAATAGGCTCCAGGAGAGGCTACGACGCGTTTGCTGCTTCTGCAGAGTTCCTCCCACTGGTAGGAGCTGCGCAGAGCTCGCAGGAGGGTCCAGGCTGCTCCCCGGGGAATTCAGGCACTTTCCCTGCGCGGCGCGTGCGGGACTGCTGAGCTCAGCTGGGATGGCAGCATGGGAGATGGCTGGGAAACGCTGGGGAGTTCGGGCCACAGATGGCAGTGGCCGTGTGTTATCATTCCAGACTGCACTCTGTGACCAGCTGATAAATTGAGACAAGTTGTAAGAACCTCACTGCAAATATAGTAACACTGTTAATCGTACTTGTGACTATGAAGGATCATGAACCAATATTTTTTAAAAAAAGGGATCCACTGGCCTCCTAGTCGAGTGAAGTCAGTGCCTCATGGGAAAAACCTTGGAGTTTCACAGGGCGTCCTGCGGGATGCTTCTGTGGAAGAGATGTAAACAAACTAACACAGAATACACATTATGTGAAAAATGCAAGGCACAGGAATATGGAGTAGCTTAAGTCCTGCAGCAACAGGTGGCAGAGCTGAGAAGAGTGCGTGTCCTGGCTCTCTGTCTTGCATCTGTCGTAGCACAGTTTTCCTCTATAAAGGGTAGAGCTTCCTCTCACCAAAACAGTGGCAAAATACCATCAGCTGGAAGGAAGGCAGGATGAGCTCTTGCTTAACAAAACTGGGATAAAGAACTAAAATTAATTTATTATTATTAGACTGGGAGAGCAGCTCTGGGCAAAAAAGAAATGTCCCTGTAAGTTGTGCTCAGACCGTATGACCAGAAAAACAGTGTTCTGGTGAGGAAATTGAGGCTCTCCTGAAGGCATATGTTGTGACATGAGTACTGCCATCAGAGGAGGATGCTTTCCTAGGTCACGCAGCATGGAGCAGTTGTGCTCTGGAGCAATCAGGAAACAGTGAAAAGCAGAAAGAGCCTCAGTGAAATGAAAGCACTTGCAGAACATAAATGATAATCGATTCACAGTTCTTTCACACATTAAAGATTTTTTTTTTTTTTACCTGGAAATTACACCTGAAAGAAAATACTGCAGGGGACTGCGGCACTAAATGAGAGGCAAAGGAAAACAGAAAGATACTCGGTATCATTAAAAAAAACGTTAGTGGAGTCAATCTACACAAGCAAGATTACCAAAAGGAGTAAGACTTGGTTAGGACTTTGAAGCACAACAGCATGTTGGGCTGCAAAAGTTTAAGATCTTGGTCTTTTTCATTGAATCAGTAAACATAAACCAAAAATAAACAGCTTCTAATATAAACTTATATGAGCAGTTGAGATAAAACTTGAACAGGATAAATGAAAAGGCATTATTAGTAAAAAAGGCTAGGGACATTGTATCAGAATTTATTAGGGAAATGAAGAAAGACATATTGTCTCAGATTTAAAAAGGAAACCTCTTAAAAAATGAGGCCTAGCAGAAGGAAAGAAAGGGAACCTGCAAATACAACAATGCTTTGTTTTCATAGAAAAAGCTGAAATGGAAAAGTTTTGCAAAAAAAGGTGGGGGGAAAAAGTGAAATCAAAGGAAATGTTTTTCATAATGATGGAAACCTCTTATTAAAAAGAATTGGAAATGCTCCAGGTAACACAAACATTTTCAGAATGTAATATTGGAGTTAGTTGACCAGCTCAAGAGAATCAAACCATAAGACCTAGGATGGTGTTACTCAGAAGTTGAGATGCAGGAGATAAAATACATTTATTTTCATTACACAAATTGTCACAATCTGGAGATCAACCTGAGAAAGACACAAAACGTGAGGTAGCTAGTAGAAAAATTGGGAAAAAGGATCAAGAAAAGAGAGTGGGAAACAGAGCATAAGTAGGAAGCTGAACTGCTACAGGCATTTCTGGAGACTTTCATCTGGGAGGGACGGATGCAAAGTTGCTGTCCTAGGGAACTGTGAGCTTGTTTTGCTATGTTGGTGGCAGTTAAAACTAGAACCCCGGACCCAGAGACCTTACTGTTTTATTTTCTTGGCAAATGAAGATACTCTGGATAAACCAGAGAAATTCTTGAATGTGCCAAGGTCTGCATTTCCAGGAAAAGGATAAGAACTAAGCAGGAAAAGAGCTGATACAGGATGATGTATCTGTCCCAACTGGATGATGTCAGAAGGAAGGCCAAGAAAGTTAAGGAGCACTGCAAGCCAAAGGTGCTTATAGAAAATACAGATTTTATATACACCTGAAAGAAAAACAAGAGATTGTGAGACAATTTCCTGGAAAGCATTACCAACTAGAATGAGCAACTGTGATAAGGGCTGAGGTTCAGCCACTCTTGTACAGAACCACGTACACGACTATGAGGTATGATCTGTTACAGGGTGCCCCACAGACCAGGGAGCAGCCTAATAGTTATCCTGTACCAGGCTGGGCTTTCTAGGCCATGACAAAAACAGCATTTCATGTAAAGAAAGGGGGCGATTACTGGGTTCTTCATCCATTCAGAGGAAATGTAGAACTTTTAATGGAGTATTTGCCACCATAACAGAAAAAAAAAAAAAAAAGAATAAAAAGGAAGGAAAGCTTTTATAGAAGGACAAATATAACAAAGTGGTGCAGTTACAAGAGTACAGACAGCTAAAGAAAAGGCATGACATAAATAAAATGAGAGGAAAAACAGTAAACTTCCTGATCTTTCCAAGTCAGCAAAGCAATTCAGCCCCATTTGCAATCAGTCATAAATAATGCCACTCATTCTAACAAAAGATATCCTTACATTAGGATACATCCTAACATAAACTTTACATTTAGGTCTGACCTCAGCTTTCTAAATACAGACCAGTCTGTTTTTACTGCTTTTATGAAATTACAATTATTCAATTTGCATTTCAAAAATTTGCTACGGAGGTGAAAACAACAATATCATTACGAACCAGTTAATTTTCTGTACCTACTAGTTTAGCAAAATACAAGGGAGAATACATGAAACCTATGAAACCCGAGGAACCTATGAAACTCAATCTGAAAGACGGCTAGAGATATGCAGGATCTTCCAAACATTTTTTGGTTTTAATATTAATGAGTTAATAAACAAATAATCGGAGGAAGAAAAGGATCCACACAATGCTTTCAACGTATGAGCTAAAACTTTGCACTTGTCTGCCATATAGTGGCTAAAATTCAAATGAGATGTTGGGGCTGCATTATATAAATGGTACTATGAGTTCCATTATCTTCGGTGAATTAAGGTTTTAGCTGTAGTTAATGTATGTTAAGAGGTTTGGTCTAGCTGTTTTTGGAAAATGACAGAACACTAAAGCCACATGGTTACTTCAGACAGATGTTTTCCTTTAGGTTTCTAGAGACAGGCGCAAGAGAAACCTTGACTTTCTTCTGTATGGCTAGGTCCTGATGGTTCCCCTTGATCAAGATCATGGTAAAATAAACTTGAGGAACTTTACTTGTCCTCCTGGTGAAGGTAAGAAGTTTTTGTTAAGAGGGTTTGACTTCTGAGGGATATATAACTGTGTCAAGCACTAGCTGAGGGAATGTAATACTTTGTGTTGAGATGAACTGCCAAGATCCAGTCTGTAAACTAGCCAGCTAAAGATCAAATGGCAGAGAAAACTGAGTAACTAAAATAGATAGGAAGAGACTTAGAGGATTCTGTGTCTCAACATTGTAATTAAAAGAGCACTGGAGTGGAAAATGTTGCAAATAACTTTCATGACTTTGGCCAAAATATGCCGTATAGTGCTGCCTTCCTAATTTTGTTAGGATAATGACAGGTTTAATAAAAAAAGTAAAAGGGAACTGTAAATAAGTAAGTAAATAAATAAAAACCTAACCAACCAAATAAGGGGTTGGTATAAGTAAGTATAAGTAAGTATGGTAAAGTGGGGACCATTGTGTTATGAAATGGCAGAACAGGTATACATTTGGCATTGGAAACTCAAATCTATCTACTATATGGATGCACATTTTGTTGTCCTTTAGTCTGGCCAGGATATATGGTTTTGGTTCATTTACAGTGACATTTAAAAAAAAATTTTAATTACTGGTCTTCACAATAAGAATGCATGAGTTATTTACTGTTTTGAGATATAATAGGAGATGTACTTAGGATCTGAGATCTGTTCAGTCCTCTGGGATTTAGATGGATGATCTCATCAGATTCAGAGTCACTGCAGTAAATCCAGAAATGTGCAGATGCTAAACATAATGCAGAATCTTAATTATTGTTTGTAGTTAATTAAAATGCTATTTTTGTTTGTTTTGCCTCCCTCTGGCATCTTCAAGTCCTAATTAGTTCTTGACTGTGGGTGGTGGGATTAGGATTGGCAGCAAAACACACCTCAACCAGCCCACCAGCACCATAGGGCTGTACGTGCAGAAGTACTGCAGAAGCAAAGATCACATTCTTGAGAAGTTAGATAAAGGTCGCTATTGTTCTTGCCGCCAAGATTATTTTTATCGCATTGTCAACATAGTTGTTAATGTACAAACATGGAGGTGAGATACAGAACACATGAAACTCATAAAAAAGGTGAAGACTTTGTATACATGTGCAATTAGAGCACTGGAGATGAGATGTACAGAAAAATGCTGAAGGGGAGCAAGTGTTTGCTTGACAGATTAAGGAACTGGCTGGCACTGTTCCTTGTGGTGTACTGCTTGGTGACATTTATGGCACTGATAAATAAAATCTCTGAGCAAATATCATTAATGATGTAGTTCAAGGAATGACTATTTGGCACGGAAGTGGTATTTCAGGTGCATAACCAGATCAGGACTGAGGGGTTTTGTTTGGGTTTTTTTCCTATAAAGTTGCAGTTTTTTCAGAGTACAATGAGATTTTTTGGCTTAGAAGTGCTGCTGTAATTGGTTTCTGGGGCTGTGTTGATTTGACCTAATTGGGCATTTTGAAATGTTGCCAAAGTACAGGGAAGGATTTTGCCAGTTTTCCGTCAATGATTAATAAAGCTCATTTGGAGGATCAATTAGAGTTCCAAAAAGAAGATTTTGAACCGGAATTGTTATAAAACCAATGAATGCCATTTTATTAGTGGACATTTTCAATGGTGCTATAATTTTTTCCTAGAGAATTTCCTCCTTTCAGGTTATTATTGTGTTGTTTCAGGAATTCTATAGTCAGGATGGAGAAATACTTTAATTCTGGTTTGTAATGATATCTTTGGCATAAGTCAAATTGTTGTTTTTTAAAAATCATTGGACCATTAAAAAGTGGTTTAAACAGGTAAGATTTTCTCAAACGTTTATTTCCTCTTCACAGTGCTAAAAGTCTTAACTGCCAGCTTTCTAAAAGTCTTTAGAAAGAGTAAGAAACTGCTCTTTCTGTGTCTGAATACCTAAGGAATTTAAAGAAATTAAGTGATATGTTTGGAGGGAGTAAAAGCCTGCAGTATATGCCATCATCAGTTTCTAATCATCCCCAGCTCCTCCCCAAGTTCTCCTTTTCATAAAGATAATTTAAAAACAACATGCAAGTGGTTCAGCCTGTCTCTGTGCATTATAATTTGTTTACTGCCCTGGTACACAAGTATAGATTCAGTGGATTGTTTTTCCTATAGTCAGAGGACTGACTAGGGTGGATAAATTAACAAGCAGGAGGTTCCTGCATGTTGGAATTAGCCACTTATCTGTTTCATCCATTGCTTGTTTGTTCATGTTTTGCTCATTCAGATGTATCCTAAAGAAATGAGTTACCCAGCTATTACAGTAGTGCCAGTTTCTAATTTGTTCCAGGAGTTCATAGCCATGGGTCTGAGCGCATCAGGAATGATCTGTAGGTGTTTCCATACTATTACTCATTGCATTGCATTTGGGTCACAGCTAGGTTTTTAATTTTAATGTTATTGGGTTTCAGCTGACCAGGTAACTAAAAAAAGGTACGGCAATGCTATGTTATGCTGTGCTATGCTACGCATAGCTATGCTATGACTTTCTATACTTACTTTTGAGAAGTCAAGCAAGAGCTTTTACTGAAGCACGTCCCTCTGCAAAGATTTATGTACACGGGGTAACACTGCCACTCTGCTAAAGCACTTGAAGGTCACTTGAAAACCTAGAGTTTTGACTGAAGTAGGACTCTTCCTTGGCAGGTCCTACAGAGAGATTTTTCAAGCTGGCCTCTAAAGCACCTGCTGCGATTCCTGAAAGATCAGGTTTTCCAGGGGAAGGAACTGCTTCTTTTGCAGATACTATTAGCTTAAATATCACAACATGAAGCCCATAATCACAGTCAGAGGACGCCCTCCTCTTGTATGTCAGGCAAATCACATTTAATTTGGCGTTTACTGAAATATGACTGTTGGAACTGTACCAGCACTACATACTACACTGAGCAGGTATCTGTGCTACACTGCATGCTACGCTTGGGGCAAAAAATGGCAACAGCCATTCTAAACTAATAGAATTATAGTGCTATTCCATTATAGTATTTCTCCTAGCACCATGGTAGTATTTCTCTTCCATGCCTCTCAAGAGAACTTAGGAACCAAAATACTTCAATGCAAACTCTCTCCATGTCTCTTAAATTCTTCCAGAAATTCAGCTATGATTGGATTCAGGATGAAGACGGTTAAGTAATCTCATTTTTTGCATGTTTTAGGCCTGCTAAAATAAAGCTTAGCAAAATGCTGCTAAAGCAAGAGATGGAGAATAAATGGGAATATTATAGTGCATTATTTTACATGGTTTTACTTACTGAGTAGATGACTTCATCTTCTCCAGAGAAGAAATACCAGGCTTCTACCTTCTGTTCTGAGCTTAGTAGAAAGGTGGAATCTCAATTCCTAGACATTGTGATTTTTTACATAGAGGTGAAGGTTGTTTCCCAGTATCTCTATGTTTCTTGCTCTGTTTTCTATAGTAATGAGCAGTTATGAAAAATAAATTGATTTAGAATAGGACAAGCTGCACATTCCCTCAACTAATATACCCACCCACCTCGTACTTGAGCTCCATATGGTCTTGGATTAGGAATGAGAAAACTTGCAAAGCTATTGCTTCTCTCAGGCCTCCAAAATCAAGCCTCTCCCTGGTGGGTTGTTGCTTTCCCTCAGAGTAACACAGTAATAATTATTCCAACTCTAGGAGCCTGTCCAAGCCCTAATCTTTTAACTGAAACCACCATGGTTTGGGATAAGGGATCTGGTTTCAGTAGAACTTTCAGCCATCTTCCCACTTGACCTTCTCTCAGAGCTGCATTCACTCTTCCTTCGATTCTTCTCAAACGAGATATCCCTTATACACCACTGAAAGGGAACAGTGTGCAAAGCCTTTGGTGCTATCATGCCCACTTCAAGCTAGAAGCTTTCCTGCAGGTCAGTTAAGTGCTATTTCTTCTTGCTTAATGGGCTGTCCTTAGTAGTGTGCCTGTCTCACCCCTTGTCCATCCCATTCAGAATTAAGGAAAAGCTGCAGATCTGAGCTAATGCAGCCTGTCAGCTGCCCTCTACTTTTTGCATTTATATTAATTTATTAATATATAGTTGCTTCTGCTGTGTATTTTTTGGAAATCCAATCTAGGTCCACTATCTTGCAATTTGGAGCCATGACTTGGATCATTAAAAAATTAATCACAGATGACAGCAGAATAGATGACATATTAGGAGTATAAGAAGAATGAACTACTGATTTTGTTTACTCCAATAACCCATCTAGCCTAGTTGCCTTTGACTGATGAGTAGAGGATGCTTGCAGAAAGACTGGAAAAAACAGGACAAGTGTAGGATTTCCTAATTTCTGGCAGTCAGAGGGTGTGGGAATTTCCTAAACCAGAATTTTCACTGGATTGCATCATCATGTTTACTAGCCATCAATGGACTTGTCGACCATAAATTGTCTGTTTCGTTTTGAACTTTCTTGACCTTCCACATCATCCTTTGATAACAGACCAAATACCCTTTTTTAGTAAAACAGCTTTTGCAATAAAAAGGAGAATATACCCAAGTATGTGTTTAGTCTGGAAGCCTACTTCAGTGTAGCAGAGCTGAGACTATTTTCCCCAATACTTTGTTGCTGCAATTTAGAAACACAGATCTTAAAATTAATTTTTGATAATAATTTAATCTTGCTGCTTTTCTTTAAGTTCAGAATTTTTTGCCCTTGTTCATCTGGTTTTGTGGACAGAGCACTAATGCACTAATGTCCTGTGCCATGTGCATCCCTGCATAACTTGAAAAAAAAAAAAGTCCCTGCTGTGTTTTTTCATGGAAGATGAAAAATGAATATGAACTGTGCATTGGAGGTTAGATTGTGCCTCTAGGTTTGTTTCTCTCTCTGTTGCTTTCCTACTTATTATTTATTTTTCTTTCTTATTTGTCTCAATTTTCTTTCATTTCTCTTCAGTTCTCACACATCTCCTGTGGTTCCCCTTGAATTCTTATGGCAGGATGGAATTGGATCTCTGTACAAAAACAAAGTATTATTACATTAGGTTACTTTTTTTGTTCCCCAGAAATCTTGAAACAGATATATAATACATTGTATTGGAAAATGGAAATTGAAGAGGAAAAGAAGCAGCATATAGTTCTAGTGGTTTATTTTACTTTTTTTTTTTTTCCAGGAAATGGATATTTGCCTCAGACAAAGAGTAAAGGATGTTGGCCAAATACCTTCAGTTAACACCAATATGCTTTGAAGTGTTTCATGGCATTTAGAGAACCTAGGCCTCTGATAGAATTAATAATAAATGGACATTATTCTAAAGTCACTGTAGTCATGTACTGTCCAGTATTTTTGTTGTGTGTATAAGCACTGGTCATCCATGGTTTAAAGAGGGACCCACACAGGATGCTTTCCTGCTGTGCTGAATCATTCCTGCTAGTCTAAAAAATGAAAAGGGGCATGTGTGCTTCCTCATTTTCACATTCCTTGTAACACTTTTAAAACAAAATGTTTTGGATTCTCTTTATCTGCCAAAAGGTGAGGTTCTCATTTAAGCAGCAGATTCCAGAGTAATTTTTAAAGTGCTATTTTACCACAACTGTTTTCATCTTTATTCACTGTTTTCCCATGCACAGAGGAAGTAAGAGGGCTGGGAAATTACAAATAATAAGAAAACTTGTGTGTCTTGTAAGGCCCTCCTTCAGAAAGTGATTAGGGCTCCTCTGTCCACCAGTTAATGTGTGCTAGGTGGTCAAGTGATTCATCTTAGCTCATGTTTCATTGCCTGTGCTCTCTGCCTGCTTGTGTTTAAACAAATTAGTAACATCCTTCCTCAAAAAGCAACACATGAGGTGTGTAGTACTTCTGAGAAGAACAAAAAGTCATTTGTACCTGATTTGTCAAACAACCATTCTAAAATCAAAGATGCATAGGAAAAAACAAAACCAACCAGTAACAAGGGAATCTGGCAGTTGATGGCAGATGCACAATGTCCATCCATTACCATTAGAAAGCCCAGATAAACTAAAGTTCTCCATTGCCTGAGGTATGACAGCCAGACAAAAATTACTTAGGAGAAAATGTAAACTGAGAGGAATAAAGGATAAAAAGCTGAAATACACCAAGGTATGAAATTAAGTCGTTGTGTTAAAAAGCAAAAGAAAGAATACTGTTTCATTGACATGAGCCTTATGCCACAAAAATTGTAAAGATTCTCTTCCAGCTCATCTCAGAGCTTGATTACATCCTATGTGCTCCTGGTCCAGCTATCAGGCATTTGATGAGGTCAGTGTTAGGCTGCTTTTTAATTGAAGGAAGTTTCTGACTCCTGCATTTGTGAACAAAGTCATGGCCTGTGGCTAACTGATGCAGTGGGAAATTATGCCTGTAGATGACCTGAACTGTTCTCAGGGAGGAGGAAAATGTTGTCATTGCTTTCTTGGCTGTATAAACTATGCGCTCCCTCCCTTTGCTCCTCCCTCCCTCTTTAGTGCCTGTTCCAGGTCAGGCAGCACAGATAGTGAAGGGTTTCAGAGGCTCTTTGACATGTCCTGCAGCACTGAACTCTTGTCTCATGGTCACTAAGAAAAGCATTTATTTGAATGCATGGTAGACACAGCATATCCCTAATAGCAGCAAGGCAAGCAGGGATTCCCTCAAACTCAAAGAGAACAAGAGGACCTCTCTTTATGCCAGACAGGAATGGTATTTCAGGCACTGGGGTTTGGGGGTGGAGGGTGGGGGCATTGCTAGTGAAAGTCACAGAGGGCTTAGGGTCCTGGACTGCCCCAATCTGGGCAGCTACAGTCCACATGCAAGTATTGTCTTCTGGCTAAGCAGATGGAAGGGAGACTGTGGTTGTGTGAGGGCCCAGGAGCATCTGTCCTCATGTCAGAATGCAAAGTAGGTGGCTAGAGGAACACTTCAAGATACTTTCACATATCCATTCCAAATGATGCAGGGAGTTGGCATCAGAATATACTAGTAAGCCATATCTCTTCAGTATCCACAAATATTTGCCATTGCCATCAGTGAATGGCATTCCATGTCAGTGTCATTCAATGGGGATGATGACACATTTTAAGGCTCCCATTCTCACCATCACATGGCTTTGTGTCCCTGCATTTTAGTCATTTCAGAGCAGTGCATCACCACCCCACTGGCTCATGCTGTGCTCTGTGTTTAGCAGCACATATTTATGACATGGGGAGTGAAGAATGAAGTTTAGCTCATGTCCTTAACTAACCCGTAAGTGAGGGATTAACTGCCTACTGCATTCTTTTACTAAGTATTAATCACTTAACATTATTTTCATTTTTTTGAAAAGTCTTTTGCTTCCTTAGTATGTCAGCACACAACTGGGTTTGAAATCGTGGTGTTTGAGGGGCTGCTGATACATTAGTCACACCATTGCTGTCGTCGGCCTGACAAGGGACCTGTTGTGTTACTTTCTGGGTGAAGGAAAAAGTACACGTCGATGGGCTGCAGTTATCAAGGTTTGCTCTTGCTTCACAAACCTGTCTTCCTGGCTGTGGTAGAGTTAAAAAAATAATTACAAGTTTTTCAAAGGATCACCCACATACACATGGTATGAGAGCTCTTTTCTTTGTTGGTTTCATTTTATTTGTACATGACTCACTCTTGGCAAAATGAGTGAGCCTCATGAGCCTGTAAAAATTCTGTTTGGATTAAATGATTTGCATTAAATGATTTATAACTGCAAGAAGGGTTTAATATTCCTGTAATTCCTTAAGGAAAAACAAACTGATCTTATTCTTTCAAGTAGCTATTGCTTTCACGCCTGTTACTTCAGACGCCATCTTACTCGCTCAAGCTGATAGCTGTTAGTGAGACTCTGGGTACTTCTCCTTCCTTGCTTTCCCGGCCTCATGAATTAGAGATGGGTGGTGGGGATGTACTGCCATCCTCTTCTGAGCACACTCTTCTGAGCGTGACCGAAGGCCAGGGAACCTACAGCCTCCCAAACCTGTTTGCCTTGTGAAGAGCAAGGAGCAGCATTTGCGCTAGGATGATGTGGGGTGATCATGTTTCTGAGACCCAATTTGCACTGGTTTTGTAGGCCAGAGGACTGTCAGTCTTCACTTTCCTGTCAGAGCCTGTGTGCTGGTTACAGCCCATCTCATTCCTGCTGACGTCTGCTGACGACTGTCAGCAGAGCTGGTGGGCTGCCCAGCCGCCCTCTCACCCTGACCCCTTGGTTTCCCAAACTCAGAGTTGCGGGGCCAAGGGGAGAGCCCCCACTGGTCATCCCTGCAGAGAGAGGATGCCAGCCGCCAGCACCCACCGGGGCTGCCTGCACCCCTGGGATGGAGGCCCCGCGGCGGGGAGCGCCTGTTTAAGCCCATGGGAAAAACATACGAGTCAAGAGCGGGACAATCCAGCCGGATGCAGGAGGTGCCATCAAAAAGCCCTTTGACTGCGTGTTTGCGCAGAGCCGCGGCTGCCCTGGGTGTCCACTCCTGAGGCTGAGCCGCGGCACAGTTGTTACCTAGGGGCCGCTGCCTTCAACCTCGGACCACGGGGGATTCTCCTGCTCTCCCGTGCCCGTGCTCCTCTGGCAGGGCGACCCACGGCCGCGGGATTTACTATCCGTGGCAGAAGCGCGCCGCGGTGCCCGCGCAGCGGCTGCCCCGCGGCCCGTCCCCGCACCTCTCCGCCCGAGCCCCGGGGCGAAGCGGTGACTCGGCGGCGCCCCGGGGCCCGCCCTGCCCGCCCGGCCGGGCGCCGCCCGCGGGGCCGCAGCGGAGCCGGGGGGATCCCGGCTCCAGCGGCGCTACAAGTGGCCGCCGGGGGCGGTTTCGGCTCCGGCTCCGCCGCGGTTTCCCTCCGCCCCGCGCCCGCCTCCCGGCGACCCTCTCCGCGGCGCGGAGGGGCCGCGGGGCGCGTTGCGTAACGCCGCGCTGGGCTCCGCTCCGCCGCGCGTCGCTCGGGGCGCGGGGAGGCGCGCAGGCAGCGAGGCGGGTCGGGTCGCCGCGGCCGGAGGTGAGCGGCGGCGGCGGCGCGGGCGGGGCCGGGCCNNNNGGGGGGGCGCAGCGCGGCGCGGCGTGTGCGCGGCCCCGCGGGAGGCGGCGGCGCAGGCGGGGGGAATCCAGGTCACGTCCGCAGCCAGACGGCGGCTGGCGGGAGGGACGCGGCGAGAGGCACCGCACCGCGCCCGGCCGGGCGGGCGGCGAGGGGCGCGGGGCAGGCGGGTCACTCCGCTTCGCCGGTAAGTCACCCGCGCACCCGCTCGGCGGGCGGCGCGCCTGGCCGCGGGCGTGGGCGGGCGGGGGGTGTCGGCCCCGCAGGTTGGGAGTCCCGGCGCGCCCCCGCGGAGCGCAGCGCTGCTCGCCGCCCGCCCGGCGCTGCGGGGCGGGCGCGGGGGAGCCGAGCCGCGCTCCCCGGCCGCTCACTATATTTAGCTGTCACCGGCGGGGAGAGCGGTGGCAGAGGCGCGCAAAATGTTGGTCGGGGAGAGAGGACCGCCGGCCCGTCGGGGCGCCGCCCGCAGCAGCATCCGGGGGCGGCGGGGGGCGAGCGGCGGCGCGGCCCGGCGGGGAGGGCAGGGACGGAGCGGCGGCACCGCCGGTATTCATCACCGCGGGGGGCGGCGGTGCCGGGCGGGGGGAGCGGCGGCGCGCACGGCTGCCGGCGCTTCCTGATTTATTTATGTTTGCAGCATAGGTGGTATTTCCCCGTTACAGAGTTTATCCGTTGAAGTTCTGTTTGACTTTCTAAAGCGCCGACGACAGCAACAGCAACAAGAAATCCGCGAAGTTAAAAAAGTCATATGTGTTAATTGTTAACTAAATATAGAAGAGGAAGGCTTGGAAGCTGTAGTGGGTGGATTGATCAGGCAGCGTATGAGTAAAAAGGAAAAGGGAAAACTGTCAGCCCTACGAAGCCAGTTGCCGGTAGGAAGGATCGCACCTGTTCTGGTGAGTGGCAGGAGCCCAGCCCCGTGGTCCCCAGAAACCTTGTTTGCCCTCCTGTGATCTGAACAGAGGAAGGGCGAAACACAGGTTAAAAATGCTGTAATAAATACCAGCTCTGACCAGGAAGGCAGACAGGATATTTTTTTTACAGTATAAGCCGTCTTCCCTTTATTATTTTAACACAAAATTCATGCATTCAAACTGAGCCATCTGCTAGTTACAGTAACATACTTGGCATTTATTTACAAAACTTAGTCTGTCGTAAATATATGTTTGCTTAATTGATAGACTGGAGTTTTTTTATAAAAAATGTTTGTTTTCCTTTTACAGTTCAATACTACTCGTATGTTGAGGCAATTTACTAGATTTTCTGGTTCCTGTTTTCCCAGCCCCAACTTCTGAATAAACATTTGAGAAGAAAAACCAAAACAACAGAGCAAAGGGTTTGCTCTTAGTAAGAAATTTGCTCTTTATAAGAAATAGTAACAAGTTAATTTTCAGAAGACTTTACCATGATCAATTCAGTTGCACTGGTTAGCTGTATTGCTTTACGGTGAGAGGCTTGAGTTCTCTCCCTTACTTTGAACTGTAAGTAATATAGCTATATGAACTTATAGCCTTTTTAAAAGAGGAGAAGCTGGGCTAAATCACTGGAAAGTATAGCTGGTCACTTTCTCTTAGAACATCTGTTTAAGGCACAATAAAAACAAAAGTTTTGTGAAACTGTATATGCCTACTTCCTTCCTCACAAGACTGTTTTTTCTTTTCTACTAACTGGCATGAAATCACCCTTCATATTAGTCCCAGGACCCTTAAATTAGTCTCAGCCTTCTTGCAGTTTATTTGAATCGGTGACCTTTGGATGAGCTGGTATGTTCCATTGTTACTTGCTAATGATGGAATAATCTAGTCCTGACGTACCAGTTGTGAAACCGAGGACACTGCTGCTGGATGATCCTGAGGAAATTTAAACGTCTCATGGCTCCATGTTGGAAAAGGGAGGATTTAGCTGTGGTTTTTATGTGCTTCTAACTGCGTGGAGTATAATAATTCAGAGCTGAAAGGGCTCAAACCAAAGTCTGTTAGAGTCGGTGGAAAATCTTCCACTGATTTTTACTGGTTTTGGATAACGCCTTCTATGAGCTGATGTTGAGCACACCATGGCTACTCCAAATTGTTCAGTGCTTTTGAAATTCTTTGCATATCCAAGTCATTATGTAAAGTAAATTTTTCTTTTGTGCTATGACCTGTGTGGGAATGTTCTTTCGCTTGGTAGAAAGTGGTGGTAGTGTTTTTGGTCACTCTTTTATATGCTATAGCATTAATTTTATTATCTGATCATTTCCTGCTATGTGAGGACAACATATGGGGGCTTTTGGAAGAAGTGAAAGTGAATCTGCTTTGCTGAAGGCTGCTTACCCTTGAGACAGGTTTCTTCAGGTGTTTTTCAAAGAGTTTACAGTAGTGGGACATCTGAAGTTGGAAGACATGCTTTCTCTGAGGTGCACATTGTACTTCCTTTGTTCAGTATATGGTTGTTTGCTGCCCTTTTTTTTTTTTTTTTTTTTAAGCTGAAGGGGAGAAAGCTGTTAGTGATAACTGGTGTTCTCTAAAAAAGCTTGGAGAATAACACATACCTGTGATAGGCATATATCCTCTCCTGGCTTCCGTGTTGCTGATGATGAGCAGGATTTTTCCTCTTGGCTATGTGTAAAAACCCAGCCAAGAGAAAGTAGGGAGGAGAAGGATTGCTAAACTCAAATCATGGAAGTTTGTCAGAGTTTAGTGTAGCCTGTCTTGAAATTTGATTCCATTTGGAAGGGAATCAAGAGATGAAACCTCAGAAAAACCCCACCTGATTTGAGGCAGGACATCCTCCAGCAAGAATCTCATTTGCCACCGGAAGGGTGAGACCAGGAATTTTGGCTCCTTGGAAAAGGAAATTCTGGTACTCGTTATCTCTCCTCCATCATATTCTGGTTTACTGATTTGGGGTTTGCTTATTGCTAAAAGTTGAAGAAGGCAAAAGAGGTATGCATGTGAAAGAAGCTCAGATAAATAGCCTGAGATGAGCGAAGGCAGGAGAAGTACAATTCCTATGAACCCTCATGTATTGGATTTCCTCCTAGGATTTGGGAAGTGCTAATTTTTCCAGCCAAACCAATTTTGTCTTTAATAGGAGATGGCTGTCATGGCAGAAAGCAGAGCTGTACTGCAGGGTGCAGGGTAGCAATACAGAGCTGCATATTTCCTGTGCGTTGTACTTTTGCATGCAGGGTTTCCAAAGCACATGAGAATCTGGCATCTGGAAGAAGGGTGGAGATACTGCTGGGGCACTGTCCACCTGCCTGCAGGGAACAAGGCAGCACATTCAAGCCATGGGTTTCTACAGAGATTATGGTCAGGGTATGAATTTCTGAATTTTGTCAGGTAGGGTCAGAGGATTGATCAGGAAGGATTTTCTTAATATTTCCACAGTTTGTTGTTGTCCCCTTCTTTCCAAATTTCACAAATAGCAATGTATTTAGTCCCAGATTCTCTCCTGCATGGCCCTATTCGAATAAGCAAATAATTAAATAAACAGATGCTCTTTGGTAGCTCTTTGTGCATATGACAGCAGAATTCAGCCAGGTCACAAAGGTCCTTTCCTTCTTCTATCTAACTTAAGTAAGGCGTCCGGGTGTGTGAGGAAGTCTGTACTTGAAATGCAGTATGTTAGTCCGAGGGTCTGCTTGGCTTAATTTATCTCATCAAAAAAGTTAGCAGAATAATTTACATGGCCATTAGTGTGGCAGTACTGTTTCTGATGTTTTTTGAGCTTGTCATTGTGCAGTGGAGAACTACTCTCCCTTCTCAGGGATGAGCTAGGATTTTATGTATTGTACAGGGATAACTAAACAAACAATGCATGTGTTATGAGGACCTTTATAATCAAAATCGAGGGCAGACTATAAATTTCTGTGTAAACATTAAAGAATTGTATTCCTTCAGTTTTGTGTTATTTCATTGGTTGTTATGTGGTCCAAGAGGACATTTTGAATAAAGAGATTGAATCTTGCACAAGTTGTTTCTCTCATATAATTTACAACACGTGAATGAGATTGTTTCCATTATTCATCACAACTACTTTACTTTAAATGTGGTTATGGTAGGGGGACAATGCAAGTAAAAGGATTGTTTGGAAAAGCTAGTTCTGTTGTTAGGCTTTTTGGTTTATGGTCACACTGCCAAAGTGTGTGTAACAGCCTGCAACTAGAGAAGAGGAAATTGAAAGCAAATAAAACGCCTTTTTGGAATACAAAAATTAAATTGTATATTCCGTTCTGAATTCTTTGGTCATAAAAATTCTCATTTTACTCTGACATATTGTAGCTTCTTAGAAATTAAATATCCTGTGAAACCAGTAAACTAGTCAAAGAGTACAGGAATGAACTGCAGTTTTTAAAAAAAACCCTGTATATCCTCAAGTGTCTTAAATATACAGAGCTGTAATAATTTTTACTGATGAACTAAAAGGGCAAATACTCTTATGTTATAATTAGATTATACGCTTGAAAGCAGTGTGATCATTCTAGACTACAGAACTGTTCTGTGTCCTCTGGTGAACCTAACCCAATAAATTAGGGTTCTGTTTTTCCATTGGAAGAAATAAAAGGACTGATTGTCGAGCTGCCTAATAGTAAGGTAGAAAACAGAGCAAGAAGATCAGTGTCTGATCAAGTGAATTTAAAATCAAACAAAATGTAAGTCTTTCTTTTACTGGATGAAGTTGGTACACATAGAACCAAAGTGCTTCTCAGTATGCATACACAATGCTTACTGTTTTATCTGGGGTTAGAAGATCATTAGTTCTGCTCACCTGCTAACAGGGTTTGAGGATTGTAGTCTGAGCTGTCTCTCACAACCTGCTCACAACATTTTTTTGGCCTATTTTGATCCCGGTGTTTGGCTGTCTTCTGACATGAGAGTTGGTAGGAATGAACTGCCGCAGATACGGCAACAATGTTGCTTGACAGTAGATGTTCTTTGCAACAGCTGTGGTGTAGGAAAATAAAGGAGCTCTTTGAAGAAAATCAGAAGTAGCTGTCAACTCCCTAAGTAGTTGGATCCTTGAACAGTTCTTCACTCACCAATGTCTTAGTGACATGCAAATAGGTGAACCATTTTTAAAACATTCAGGAGAAAAATGTGTGGGTAAGAAGAGCTGTTTTCATCCCTACTGCAAGTTGGCTTCCTTGACTCATGTGTCATGTGTGCTCTCATTATTTACATCTGTGCAGTGTTCTTGAACTCTGGGCCTTTTCCTTTCTTATGTTTTCATGGGTTTTTTAGTCCCTTGGTCTTGCACCTTGGCCTCCTTTAGTATCCTGTTAACTCCACACCTTTCACTCGTGACTTTCCATTATTTCTCTTGACTTGGCTATGCCAGCTATTTGCCATGTCCTCCAGCCAAGCTGTACTTCAGCAGGTATGGAATGCTGCTGCTGCTGCTGCTGCTGCTTGGTTTCCTATCAGTAGAAAGAATGAACACTAATAAAATGATAATATTTCTTCTTTATCATTGTTTTTTTCCTCTGACCTTAGCAAAATTGTATCAGTCCTAGTCCATAAGCCTACCTCCTTGCAACTCTTGACAAGTAGGATTGCCTTCATGTGACTTCATACTGTTTTCTATCTTTACATTAAAATAATTTTATTTCCATGATTTATTTACTTGTCCCTGGCTCTGTTTTGGGATTGGTTATGGGTTTTTTTTTCAGTATTTCATACATCCTTTTAAAAACTGTGGTGTGTTTGTGCACAAGGTGCTTCAAAGTGTAACTAAGATGTGTAGCCTTTTTGTGTAAGGCTTAGAATGACTTTGTTCATCACTTCAGGAAATGGAAGTGTTTATCTTGAGCCTTTTTTAATGAATAAGATGTCTTATTTTCTATATTTCATTTGTTCTAAAAAAAGATAAGGTGAAACACATGCCCATGCACACATGCATTAAAAGAATATTCGCCTATAAAATATTTTTGACAAATTTCATTTTTAAGGAAAAGTCATTGCTTCAATTAAATATGGAAGTATGATTTTATTTCTACAAAGAAAATTATATCTGGAACAAAGAGTACTTCCTATGCAGCATCGAACCACATGCATTTTATGTTGTTCCCATTTCAGTGTGGCTTTCTGAAGTGATTAATTTATTGAAATGTTCTATGTGACCAGAATACAACAGTTTAGTTGGGCCAGAGGACTGGGATCAACTGTTTAGCTGCACAAGTTGCTGGTTATTAAAATTATAATGTCAGGCACTGAGGAAAAGAAATGCCAGAATTAAGGTTGATTATGCAGCCTTAATTGAGGTATCTTTGAATATATGCAGATAAACTAAGGTTTAGAGTCCATGGATGGTACTGCTTCACTTTTCAGGGTGCTTAGCCATATGTAGTAATAACTGTGCTTGAAAACTACAGTTTCTCTTAACTTTATTTGAAACCAGGAAACTTAGGAACATCAGATCACAGAGAATGCA
Source organism: Myiotriccus ornatus (assembly GCA_036023395.1). Taxonomy (NCBI): domain Eukaryota; kingdom Metazoa; phylum Chordata; class Aves; order Passeriformes; family Tyrannidae; genus Myiotriccus; species Myiotriccus ornatus. Next base: position 38,155,645 of record JAYRBT010000082.1, on the reverse strand, counting down.
GTGGGTTATGTAGCATATTGTGAGCATGTGGTCCTTGCCTGTGAATTATACGCATGTAACAGTAATTTGTCACTGGTAATTGTGAATTTTGAGTTGAAAATCACTTATCCCTGGACCATGAAGGCATCTAACCTGATTATCCAGCTTAGCATTCAATTGTTACAAACTGTTAAGCTCTCTTTTTTTTCTTTTTCCCATCCTGTTCCCCACCTCCCACCCCCACCACCGCCAGTCCCCTGCCTCTTCATGCTTTTTTCCTTTGCCAGAAATGGGGCAGTGCTGCTAGAGACATATCATTTTCTTGAAGAGTCTTATGCATGGAGATAGCGTCCTCAATCTTCTTTCCCCATAGGATGTCCTGTCAGTTTAAACTCTAGTTGCTTAATCTGGCAGGTGTTGAAGGCAGCTGCCACGCTTTTGGTGTTGATACAGTGGGTTGCACTTGGAGTCGCCTGATTCCTGGTTGCTTCTGACAGGGTCTTCTTGCCACCTGAAGGTATGAGCCAATGACAAGAGTCCTGCTTGCCATTGTTTTGACCAAACCTTATGCTTTCAGCTCCTTGTCTTTCTGCATTAGTGAGTGTTGAGTTCTTTGGTTGGTGGGGAGTTTTCTTTGTCCCTAGTCCCACTGCTATTTGGCCCTCCCTGGCCCCCCGTACTTGGCAGTTCTGCTGTGTATGTATGTGACCACTGACATGTGCTGTGAAACTTGGACAGGAATGGTGATAGCCTCTGTAGCCTCTGAAATGTAGGAAGCCTTCTTTCTTGCCGAGTAGGTTGTTGCACAAGATACCATCTTGATGGCAGCTGTCTTCATTTGCATTGAACTCTAGGAGAACCCAGAGACTGCTCTGATAGTCAGGCCTCCTAAGAAGCCTATTCACTTTCATCCTCTGCCCAGGGAAGATGAATCTCACCCGCTGTCGCTCTTACAGTAGGATGCAGGGAATGTGCTTGCAGCCATTCTGGCCATGACTTCCCGGTGCGTGGATGGTGGGAGTGCATTTTGCGAGGCAGAAGGATCTTCCACTGTGATCTCTTCAAGAGGATATATATCAAAACACTCCTCAGTTTTGTGAAGGTAGAAGTGCTTTCTCTGCTTGGAGGGTAGGTGTGAGTGGGAATGGTGTGACCTGGGGAAGGGAAAGTGCTGTATTCCATAATTCCCAAGGGAGAGAGGGCTCTATAGAGCCCTGTCTCTATAGAGCTGTTCCCTAAGCTAGCCATCCTGATCTCTCCGTCCTGCCTGCAGTGACGTGGATAAGACTCCTTGCTTTGGCTCTGGACTGGCTTTAGAGTGCCAGTTTCCTTGCATAAAGCCGTGTATATGAAGAACCATATGTTTACAGAGCATGCTTTCTTCTGTTTCTAGATGTCTTCACATCTTAAATACCTGATAGCTGGTAAATTCAAGAATCTGCATGAAACATGTTTTTTTTTTCTCCAAATACAAATAACAAATATCTGTGCAGCACAAACTTAGGCAAACCCCTCTCCCCTGTTTTCCCCTTCTGTCTAGATTTTCACGGGGACAGCAGGATTCATCCTTGTCATAAGGGCCTTTTTTGCCAAGTTTACAGCTTCTGTTCCAAGTAATAGAACTCAAAAAAAAAACCCTCCAACCCCAAACATTTCCTTTGCTGCAGAAATAGCAAGACTCTTTGCACCGATTGCCCAGAGATGTTAATGCATCTCCATCCACTGAAAAAACAGGTGGACGTGGTCCTGGGCAACCTACTCCAGGTGACCCTGCTTGAGCAGGGTGGTGGACTAGACAGTCTGCAGAGGTCCTCTCCAGCCTCAGCCATTCCTTGACTGAAACTTTCTGAAAAGATTTTAAAAGAGAATTGAAGTTCACTTGGTTAGACATGAGGGAAGCAAAAAATAAATTAAAATAGATTCATTTAATGGGAACTGTAGAGCACACTTTCAAATTAAGCTGCTCTGCCAGGCTTGCCTGTAATTCTGGGGAGTCAATAAAAATGTTATGAATTCATAACAAAATAACAGAGAGCAAATCATATTACTTCTGTCTATACAAACAACTGAAGCATCTCTGTAACTTTAAACAGTACCCTAAATGCATTTTCTATGCACAGATCAGAGTTGTGAGCTTACCTAAAACTTAGAAAGAGAATGCATGCTCTCACCTTTGAGCATAATAGGCCAATTCTCAGCATCATTGCCTTTGATCTCATAGAAAGAATCATGTGTGCAGAAAAAGTAGCCAGGACTTGCTGGGTATTTAGGAGTAACTTTCTGATCATGCTTTGCTGATAGGACTTTAAATGTAAAAAGTCAAATTTACATAAGCAGACTGAACCTTTGCCCTCCTCTCCCTCTTGACTTTTGCTGCCTAGTTTGGCTCCCAGTACTTTTTCAGAGATCTCTTTTGTGAGTTTCGTGTTGCTCCAGCAAGAAACCCAAGTTCTGAAATCAAGACAGTGGTGGAATTGCGGCCACAAAACCTGAACTCAAGCAATGTTCTCTCTCCCATTACTGCTCCACCTACTCATGAGGCAGCCCTGTGGGGACCAGTGTGGACACTGGCTGGTAGCCAGGCATGTACCAGACATCTCCTTACCTTTACTCATAGATGGAGCTAATCCACAAATGGCAGCTGGAAGTTCATACCCATTATATACGCCCACATGATTGTAACCTGTACTTTGCAACAACAGTGCAGGCGGCCTTCTTTCTGAAAAATTTGTATTTCTCAATATTTTTAACATACCTTATTTTCTCAATTTAGGCTTATCAGGAAGGCTTATCAGCAATTTATGCTGGAGATAGAAGGAAAAGGGGAAGTGGATTACTGAGAGGATATTGCTTGCTGTCTGGGCAAGCATAGCATGCAATAAGATGAAAAGCTTGGACTCCTCTTTGTGAAGTTCAACTCCAAGCCAAGTTATAACGAGCTCAGCTTCTTCAAAACCTGTCTGTGTAGATATAGCCATAGTCCGTTTTGATGATCGTAAGTCTGCAGCTGAATTAATTATTTGATGGTGCAAGAAAGATATGTAAAGGCAGACCTTTACTACTGGAGTCCAGATCACAAGATCAAATCTACAGTCTAATATTTTTTTAAATGTTTTGTTGCGAAGGGTTTCCTGATACATCATGCCTAATCTTGTCAATATTTCTTTAGATCTTTCTCCTTTAAATAGCTTTGGATGAGTGGAACATCCTGTACTTTTGCAAAGATCTTCTTGAGTTAGTGAAAGCCGTTTGTGTGAACATGGGCAGCTGAAAGAAGCAAAGGGATTTTGAACCCTGCACAGTTGTAAGGAGATCTTTGTTTGGGAAATGAGAATAGTAGGGCATTACTCTGTTGGCTTGGAAAGTAATCTAATCTAAAAGAGCTTGAAACAATTTGCAAATTAGGATTGTGAAAACCTCAATGTCATTTTTAGTTCTTTTAGAGAACAAGTATTTAAATCCAGAAAGAGCACAATGCAGGAAGAATTTGAGAGATTCAACCTGGCAGATGTTGGAAGGCATGGGATAGAACAGGACTGAGCTTTACCTATTGCCATGTGAAGGTTAAGATCTGCAATCTCTATTAGGAGATCCAAATTTCACAACACTTGGGTGATGGTGTAACAGGAAGAAGGGTGTGGGCAAAACTACAGAGCGACATATGAGTAATTCAAGACCTCACCTGTTTTCTCATCTGGAGAGCTGGGCAAAGTGGGGAAAGCAGATGGGCAGATCAGAAGTTACAGTTTAAGTGGTTACTTTTGCTGAGCTTATCTGTAATGGGGATGATCTTTGAGCATTCGTATTTATTGCATGCTCTTTGTATTTTTGGGTGGAAGCATTTTGAGTGAGAAGAAATGATGTCTGGTGTTACTCCTTTTATGCGCTATCTCAACACAGCAAATCTGAGCTATTAGGTTATAGCCAGCAGATGCCAGCAGTCTTTGTGATACTTTACTGTTAATTTACTTGGATGTGTTTTCTTCAGTGATTTTCCTAGTGGTGATACAAGCCACCTTTTTAATAATATCAAAGTGGTGGAATTACTCCCTCATTTTGATGTGAAAAAGGCTTGGTGAGTATCACAGGCAGATTATAACCTTAAATAGTGCCCAGAAGTGATATGTTACGATTCCAAAAGTGATTTTTGCAATTCCGTCAACATTATGTAAGGTTAATAAATGCACATCTTCCTGCAATGTTTGAAATGAGGGTTCAGGACTCCAAAATGAAATTTAATAAGTAATTGCCTTCAGTGGTTATTGCTGCTGGAGAACTGAGAAAGGCAAAAATAAAGATAGGTGATACAAGCTTACTATTTTCCAAAGCTCAACAGTTTTGTGAGCAAAATTATCTGATTACAGTGTGTTTTGATGATGGAAGTAATTTTATCTACAGTGCTAAATTTGGAATCAGTATACCCAGCCATTTGCATCTGTGTATATGGCAGGTCTAATATCTTGATTTAGGGATTAAAATTATACCATGCTCTTATTTGTTTTTCTTCAGAGTTTTACCTTGGAGTTTGGGGTTTTTTCTTGGCTTTTTTTATTTTTTTTTTTTTATTTTTTTTTCTTTTTCTGAAATAGTGTGAAATCTCATTGTTGAATTTTGTTGTATTTTATGTTTACTGATATCTTCAGAAAAACTTGGTTAAAGTTTGTGATAACTCAAGAGTCCTTGTACCCTTATATTTCAGTTAGCCCGTGGTATTGATATTGAAAGCAATTAATGCTCTTCCCTTTGTAATCCAAGCTAATGTCATCTAATCAACATTATGTAATTCAACAAATAGAGCAAAACCTACTGAATTTAAATACTGTACTCTTTTGTTATGTGCAGCACAGCATGTATTTTTGTACCTTTTCAACATTTTGTAGATCAGAAGGTGAATTTTTGGGAGTAAATGCATTGTATTTTTGAGTCAATAAATTTTGCTTTCTGTCAACACTTACATTCAAGTTATGTTTCTGCTGAATTACCCATTGTTAATTAAGAATAATTTTATCTCTTTGGTTAACAGAAGAAATTGGGACATTATTAGGGTGTTGGCCTTGCTGTTTCCATAACAGGTTAGCTGCTTTGATCTGGCTGTGTTGACAGTAAAATTGGGTCTTCTGCTTGGACGTGTAGGAGAAATATGTGTTTGGTTAGACCGTTATCAACTTGGAGGAAGTAACTAGAACTGGTAAAGTGAAGACAGGCACAGTAATAATGAAAAAAGAGAGGAAAAATAATTTAAAAAAGAGAGAAAAAATTAAACAATGCAGGGTCACGCAGAACACTGTCACTTTGTTGATGTAATTTATTGCTGTAAACAGAGGTCATGACATCACGTTACAGCTTTCACAGCTCTTCTCAGTTTTGTACCATTTTTCTATGGCTCATACAAGCCCAGTCGTAGAACGTTGCATTCCCTTTTGTGTAGTGCAGATTATTTTTTGTGTTTTTTTTCTAACCACAAGAGATTAAACAGGAGAGAATTCAGGCAGGATTTGGAAAACTAATAGAGTGGGAAAGGAAAATGACATTAGCAAAGACTGCAAGGTGTTAGCACGTGTCTGTTAGTGACCATGTCTGAATTGTCTGAAAGTAGTTGTAAAAGGTAACTGCAAAAAGTGAATGTTTTTTAAATTTTAATGAAGAGATCTACTTGTTAGAAGGGATGGATCTAAGACTTTGGTCTGTGTGTGATGGTGTTACCACCTTGTAATTGACTGATAAGAATCTAAGTTGTATAAAGCACCAGCAGCTCTATGTTATGGAGTGGTACAACTTCAATACAATGAGGGATACGCAGCTACTGAAATCTGCTCTGTATGATAATTTTTGATAGTAGTGACATGTCCTGGTTTTGAATACTAAACGCCTTTGACCTAGTTTGGTATAACAACATTGAGAATATGGGCCATTTACATCACGGAAAGAAAAAAGGGAAATACATTAAATTATTTCCTATTTTTAATGTATTATTTTTTCTTAATTAAACATTCACAATAATATAAAGCAAGATACAGCAAAAATAGGTTTCTGTTGTATTTGCTTAATATAAGCATATGTAATCTTGTAAGCCCTGTGTGCCATTTTAGATTTTATTTAATTTTCCTTTTAAGCTTCAGACTGGAAGTTAAAGTGCCCCAAAGGGGTCTTTATTCTAGCTGAAGTGCTCTGATTGCACTGATCTTTTCTTCCTTTTCTTTTTGGTAGTATTTTAAGTTTTGTGGGTTGTGGGGGAAGAAATGCCATCTTTTCTGTTATGAATATTGGCAGCTAAAGCTTCTTGGTGCCTTTTCAGTGATCTTAACAATCACCAGTCAGCCAAAAAATGAGGAGGACCTCACAGAATTGCACATTATATGTGACTCTGATTCAGAACTGTGTCTGTAATTTAAGAAACTTGAAGGACAGGTTGTGAGATCTATGCTGTGGTTGGCCATCTCACTGGCTGTCTGGGTCTTCTCAAAAATATCTGTTTAAAATGTTACAACGACTTTTGTGAAACTTGTGATTTAAAATCACATAGTCTCAAAAATTGAACTGTGACTAACTATATGGAGGTTGTAGATTGGTCAAAGCATGAGAGATTACATTTCAAGACCAATATACTAGGAGGAGTACACAGGGAATAAGGAGGGGAAAGCACCCCTGTCTCCATGTCAGAATTACCAGGTTTGGTGTATGTTCCTCTAGTTGCTTGGGCATCAGTCCCCAAAATGTGGTGATCATATCCAGTCTTGAATTGAGGTGTCAGTGCTCTTTCCAAAGAAGTCTAATTTGACTATTTCATCCTCATGAAATCTTCAAATATATCCTGGCATCCTTAATTTCAGAATGTAGCATTGTCAATCAAGAGCATTAGTCCTAACATTTGGTCAACACCCATTTCAACTTTCAGTCTGGATCTTTTTACAATATGGTGGTGTAAGAAAGCAAGTTAGGTGCCTGTTTTTTCTTATCTTCACATAATTCCTTATTGTCCTTAAATAACTTATTTAATTTTTTTTTTTTTTTAGAGTCCAGCTTGTTCTACTTTAGTCCTCACAAGCAAACATTTCAGAAGGTTATATGAAAAGTCACAGTTCCAGTAGAGTGTGTTTATGTCTTGTTGTCACTCCAGAGCCACCACTCTCAGCTTCTGAGAAGTTATGAGGATCACTAGATTCCATTTAATTTTTCTAGTAAAACTGCTGGCAAGCTTCGCAGGTGTCTGGAAGGCTCTGCAGAATGGCTAGGAGCAAACTGTTTCAGGCAAAATCCTTACAGATGAATAGTGTTTTGAATGGACATAATATATTTTTCATAATCTTCAGTCTGCCATCATACTCCCCTGAGGAACTTTTGGAGCCTAGTGCTGATTTTAGAAATGGAGAAGGTAGCATTAGAAATAAGATGTCTATTGAAGTAGCAATAATGAAGGAGAGAGTGTTTCACCACTGCTGGCGATCGTTTGGAGATGAATTCCCCAGCAGTAAATTTCCAAAGCGCTAGGAAGTCATCTGATAACATAAAATAAAAATGAGGAGTTTGCATCCCTATTATAATTACAGTGCTGCTTTCCTGCTTGAATTTTAATATGTAGCATTTCAGTGGTCTGCACTGTTTGTAAGGATAGAGCAGTAACCCATCAAGAATGAAAAAACTACCATGGTCTATGTTGTGTCAACCAAATAAAAATCCCTTTTCCATTTGTTCCTGCATATACCTATTTGTATGCCTGTAAATGGTGCTTTACAGTCATATGAAAAGAGATACAGTCTTGCCAAGATCTTCTAACATATTTTTATATAATTATGGCTATTTTCTCTAGTTTTTCTGGGTTTTAACACTTTATTAGGACAAATGCACATAAGTGATTCAATTTTTCAGTGCTGTCTGTTTACCCGTGTTAGAAATTATTCTTTAACTCTGTGTGTTTGCTTTTTTAAGGATACCATGACTCATTATTTACTCATGGGTAATCATCTTTAGTAAACAGTGCATCTTATGAGAGCTAATACAGAGCTTTGTGTGTATCATTTAGAAAGAGACCCTTCAATTCAAAAGTTCCTGCCAGCTGTCACCCCTGCAGTTAATATCACCTCATAATATAGAGCTAGTCACAAAATACCAGAAGTAATGTTTGTGTTTAGAGAAACAGGAAAGCTTGCAAATAAACTGGAGCTCAGTAACATGCATGACTTCAGGGCTGCAGTAAAATATACCTGGGCATATAACACTACAGATTTCTGTTTTGTGTCTGATATCTTACTGCTATGGTTAGTTGGTATTTTATACTTTTTCTATTAATGAAAACAAGAAAAAGTCAGTCTAAACTAGAACAACTTAATTTTGTAATTTTTCTGTTACAATGAGAAAATATACTTTGTATCTATTACCAGTTACTTTCCTTAAAATTATATCATAGGTTTAGATTTTCAATCATTCCCTGGCTGACTAAGTGATGACTCTCTCATTTTGTCTCCTATTTATGAAAGAAGTCAAAAAATTTAGTTCATCCATTTTTCATACAGACTGCAGATACACTGGTTGGGGCCAAATTCTGTCCTCGGTTAATGCCTGTCAATGGCAGCGTTGTGAATGTATTTCAGCGTAGTACTGAGTCTTTAATGTTTTGTTTCTTGTGTGTATATAGGGGTAAGAATTAAGGAGATGATAGATAAACTGATTATAAAAATAGATAGGAAATAGAGGTTCATTTTCCAGTCCAACATGCTGTTGCCAGTACTGAAGCAAGAGTAAAGCCATTACTCACTGCCCTGCGGGTACTGCACCCTGCAATGAATGAGTACCATATTTTAAAATATCTAGTAACATCATGAAAAACTGAAGTTGAAGCAGGAGTTCAGATCTTAATTAGTGAAACTGCCTTTCCTCCTTCAGTGATGCCAGCCAGAAAAATCTGATTATATTTTAAACTTTCCCAAACAGACTTTGTCTTTTCACTTCTTAGGAAATGTCTGAAACCAAGAGCGAGGAAAGGTGTAGCACAGAAGGCAGCTTTATGTGCCTTTATAGCCTGGTTTCAGATTGGTAACATCCCTCTGAAGTTTTACTGTATTCTTTCAACCTCTAAGATTTTCTGCACTTTGAAGTTAAAAACCAAGTTAACCTTTGACCACAAATTTCAAAATCGCCCTGTAGAAAGCCCTTCCCCTTCTGCTGCCTGATAAATGCAAAACTTTCCTCTGCATATATAGGACTCAAAAAGCCTCTGTAGAAAAGTGGCTTTATTAATTCTGAATTGCGCTTTTTCTGGATAATTCTCTTCAAGAGGAGGCATCTGTCCTAAGTGTTTGAAGCTCTTCCTTCCTTTTCAACCTGAGGAATAGAATACTGAGCAAGAATAATTAGAGGGAAAAATGTTGGTAGCGCTGTCGTGATGTGAAGACCTTACCTGCAGCTGGGTTCTACCGGCTAAATGAATATGGCTCTCAGCCTTACTAACTCGAGACCTATAGGATACAAAAGAAGCAAACCCAAAGAAAACTAAATGGAAATATGCCCTGCCATGTGTTTTTTGTGCTGCAATGAGAAAAGCAATCTCTTTGCTCTGAGACAACTTAAGGTTGTTTTTAACCATTGCCTGTATAATTCAACATCTATTTTCTGAAAAAGGGTTGAGCATGGGCTGTTGCTCATTTCACAGTCCTTTCCAGATTGTGGGCATAGGCAGTCTTCTCAGCCCCTGTACCAAATTTCAGTAGAAAATGAAGAGTATTCTCTAGTATGGGGTAGATGGTATATTTTATATTTGAAATTCCAGTCACTGCTCCCTGCATGAGCATCTTGAGGTTTCCGAGTGAGTTTGTTAGCAGTTTCACAGATTTCTGTCCTCCTCTTGTAAGGCTTTTCCAAACTTTTTTTCTGGTCCCGTCTCTGCGGAGCTCACAAGCACACTCATGGGTTCTGCTCTGTCTGTGGAAAGATTTTATGTCAGAGGAGAGCTGGGTATCAGTACCGCCCAGGCACGGCACGCCGGGGTGCTCACTGCAGTAGCACGGCGGCTGCCGTGTCCTACATCCACCTCGGTGCTCCCAAAAGAAGGCTTCACATGGGGGAGGCTTTCCATCAGATGCATGAGGTAGCATCAGTGGCATGGTTCAGCAGACGTGCAGCTCTGAGAGAGCAGGAGATTTACAGACTACAACATGGTGTGCAGAGCTGGTTAAGTGGTCAGCATCTGTCTTGCACCTGTAGATAGTCCAAGAAGCTCTGCAGTGTTGTCTGTGCATATATTCTGAATGCTTCTGCCTCAGCCTGGGAAAGTCAGAGATTCCTGCTCATGGTCAGGCTCTAAAAGCATCAGGGTAGGACATTTTTAGTGCCCCTTCAGGAGGTGATATGTACCTGGAAGGGGCATTCTTCTAATGCAGGCAGCATTGTTTATTGTGTGATACACAGTTTGGGAAGGCAGGTGGGACATGAACTATCTGGTATTACCAGGATAATGCAAGACATGTCTTTTAAGAGGAATCGTAAACATGTTTGGCATATATGCACAATAAAGTGTCTCCTGTATGACTCATTCTTCCAGTGTTGCCTAATCAATTTGGTACATTGTTTTTGAAGGTTTGATTTCTTTTATGCCTTATGTCTCCTTCTGGTACTCAGATGTCTGGTTGATGAGGTCTTTTGATGCTATGTGCTGTATTTATAGCCCTTATGAACTTGTCTTGCAAAATCACTAGATTTTAATCACTCACTTCTTTGAGTACTGAATCTTAAATATGCAGAGTTCTTGGCACTTCGACAGCTTTATTTGTCTATCAAAATACATTAAAAACAAGTCAGTCTATCAGAGCTGGCTATCTTGAAGGGGTTACAATTAAGATATCAGCTTTATCCAGTGACAGCACGGAGGTGAATAGCCATAGATGAACAGAAAGACTGGGAAAGAATTAGCTATTAATTTAAGTATCTTGGAGTTATAAACAAATGTTTTAACAGAGCAAGTGTATCATTATCTGTTTTTCTCTTTTTGTGGACAGTTCCTGATCTAAGTCTGCTGCTGAATGCCATTTTGAAAATCTTGTCAAGGATAATTGCTGTCACAGGGGTAGATAGATATCACACATTCTGGAGGATGCTTGAGTTATAAAAATGGTGATGTCTCTAACTACCCATTTCCTTGCTTTTCCACTTCTTTTCCTGAAATTTAGAAAAGGAGGTGTTAGGCAATGATGCTGGTAAAATGGATTGACTATCCTGGATTTTTGAAATTCCATGTTTTCTCTGTGGAGTTTCCCAGATTTTTCTTCACCTTTTAAATTAAAGATGGAGAGTTAAAATTCTTTGAGAGGTTGTTAGACATAGAATATGTACCATGCTAACTAAACAAGTAACAGTTCCTATTGAAGTCTGTCTGTGTGGCAACATGAACACAGAGTGGAAGAAGAAAAGAGTTTAAGAAGGAATCTCAAGGATGTGATAAGTCCCCCCTTTTTTGCTACTAAAATACTTTAAAAGTGGAAAGAAAGCTGATTAGGCAGTGTGTTAAAGATAGGCTATATACTGTATAAAAGCACAAGTTTAGCTTTCATCTTACATAATAGACAGGGGGAAATGTCACTCCAGATTATATTAGTTCCACTAATGCTTGTCTATTAAAAGCAATTGAGTTTTTTTTCCTGCTGTGCTGGCATATAGAGTTGCTGTTTGCTGTGCTGTAGCATTCAACCAACACAATTTCAGCTATACTGTTTCTTTTTTTTCCCCCTGAAATTCTGTGTCTGTCAGTCACTTTACAGAACTTGCTTGGAATTACATATATAAAAGTTGTGTGACAAGGAAGCAGGCTGCTGTCCCACCAGTTTCTGCTTTTCAGTGTCTCTTCTCAGGGCAAAACAAAATTTAAGAACTTTGAAATGTCAGTTCTTCAAGTGTTGTACAGGCAAACTGCTATGTATGATAGTTTTACTGGGTAAATTTTTGGGGATTTTGACCCTTAGCATTTATATTCAGTAGCAGAAATATGTTTAGTTTAAACTCTCAGAGGCCCAGTGCTTCAAGTGGGCTGATGTGGCATATATACCACCATGTCAAAAAAGTAGACAAGCTTTTCACAGAATTACAGAATATTCAAAGTTTCAAGGGACCCACAAGGATCATTGAGTCTAACTCCCGGCCTTGCATAGGATCATCCCCAAGAATCACACCATGTGCTTGAGAGCATAGTCCAAATGCTTGAACTCTGTCAGGCTTGGTGCTGTGATGGCTTCCCTGGGGAGCCTGTTCCAGTGCCCAGACATGCACTAGGTGAAGAACCTTTTTCAAATATCCAACCTAAACCTCACCTGACACAACTTCAGGCCATTCCCTTGGGTCCTGTCACTGTTCACCACAGAGAAGAGATCAGTGTCTGTCCCTCCTCTTCCTCTCATGAGGAAGTTGTAACTTCAGTGAGGTCTTCCCTCATTCTCCTCCACGCTGAACAGACCAGGTGATGCTTTGTCTGATTCCAGCCAGGACATGGTTGACCCTCCTGGCTGCCAAGACACTCCTAACTCATACTCAGCTTGCTGTTGACCAGGACCCCCAGGTCCCTTTCAGTATCTCATTCCCCAGTCTGTACAAACATCCATGGCTGCCCATCCCACGTGCAGAATCGGGCACTTCCCTTTGTTGAATTTCATATGGTTGGTGATTGCCCAGTCCTCTAATTTGTCAAGGTCTCTCTGCAGGGCCTCCCTGCCTTTGAGGGAGTCAACAGCTCCTCCCAGTTTTGTGTCATCTGCA
>JAYRBT010000082.1:38108321-38142831 GCA_036023395.1 Myiotriccus ornatus | reverse complement strand
ATTTGTCAAGGTCTCTCTGCAGGGCCTCCCTGCCTTTGAGGGAGTCAACAGCTCCTCCCAGTTTTGTGTCATCTGCAAACTTCCTTAGTATCCCTTCCAGTCCTGTTATTTATCAAGCTGTTGAGGGCCTAAGATGGAGCCCTGTGTAACCCCACTAATAACAGGTCACCAGTCTGATGTTACACCATTCACTATTATCCTCTGAGCTCAACCCATGAGGCAGTTGCTCACCCACCACGTGATATGTTTATCCAGCTGTTTGCTGGACATTTTGCCCAGAAGGATCCTGTGAGAGACAGTATCAAAAGCTTTACTGAAATCCAAGAAGATTACATCCACAGGCTTCCCTTGGCCAACTAGGCGGGTTACCTTGTCATAAAAGGAAATCGGGTTTGATAAGCAGGAATTTCCTCTCATGAAGCCATGCTGGCTGTGACCAATGACTGTGTTGTCTTTCAGATGTTTTTCAATACCTTCTAGAATAATGTTCTCCATAAGTTTACCAGGCACTGAAGTGAGACTGACAGGCCTGTAGTTTCCATGATCCTGCTTTCCCTTCTTGAAAATTGGAACAATGTTTGCCAACTTCCAGTCAGCTGGGACCTCTCTGGATTCCCAAGACTGCTCAAAAATCATCAAGAGAGGTTTCGCAATGACATCAGTTAGCTCTTTGAGGATTCTAGGATGAATTCCATCAGACCCCGTAGAATTGTAGGGATCCAGCTGGAGCAGCAGATCCTGCACAATTTCAGAGTTGACTGGCAGTAGATCATTCTCACAGTCATGGTCCTCGAGCTCAGGGCACTGAGACCCCCTTTGTCCATATCCGTGTTGAAGACAGAAGCAAAGAAAGCATTAAACACCTGTGCCTTGTCTCTGTCCCTGTTTGTGAGGTGACCATCCTGTAAGAGGCCAATGATATTTCTATACTGCTTATTGCCATTAATGTATTTGAAAAAACTCTTTCTATTGTTCCCCACATTTCTGTCCAGCTTCAACTCCAGCTGAGCTTTGGCCACACAAATTTTCTCCCTGTAGTAGCAAGGAGCATCTCTGAATTCTTCTCATGTCACCTGACCTTGCTTGCACTGGGCATACACCTTCCTTTTTTGCCTTATTTCCAAGAGAACGTCCCTACTCAGCCAGGTCAGCCTTCTGCCTCGCCTTCTTGACTTCCAACATTTGGGAAATGCTGTTCCTGTTCCCTCAGCAGGTGATATTTGAAAAGTGACCAGCACTGATGGACCCCAGCACATGCAAAAACATTATGTCCAGAGTTGAGGTTTTGCTGGCACTTTTCCTCCTGTCAACAGAGATTTTAAACTCGATTACTTTGAGGTCGCTGTGGCCAAGACTGCCACCAATCTCCAGTTTGCTCATGAAATCCACTCTGTTGACAAGCAGCACATGAAGAGCATCTTTCTGAGTCAACTCCTTTAGGATCTGTTCCATGAAGTTGTCATCCAGGTTTTTTAGGAATCTTCTGGCTCAGGTTGTACCAGCTGTGTGATGCTCCCAGTTGATTTCTGTCAAGTTGAAGTCCCCCACAAGGACAAGGGCACTTGACTTCAAGTATCTCTTAGTTCCTCAGAGAATAATTTGTTGGTGTCATCATCCTGGCTGGGAGGTCTATAGCAAAGTCCCACAATTACATTCACATTATTTGTTTGCCCCTTGATTCTTACCCACAGGCTCTCAACTGTTCCATTCCCAACATAGAGCTCCATACATTTTAAGCCTTCTCTTACATACAGTGCCACCCCTCTGCCTCTTCTGCCCTGCCTATCCCTCCTGAAGAGCCTGTAACCATCCAACAGGGCACTGCAGTCACAGCTCTCATCCCACCTGGTGTCACTTATGCCAGTGATGCCAAATCTCTGGGACTGGGCCAAAGCTTGGAGCTCCTCTTGTTTGTTCTTCATGCTGCTTGCCTTAGTGTAGAAACATTTCAGGTGTGGTAGGTATATTGTAGCCAACCCCTCGTGAGGCAGACTGAGGGATCCCATTAGTGCTCATTTCCTTTTGTTACTGCTATTATGGTTTTTCTTCTAAAATACAGGCAGAAGTTGTTTGTGAGAAATCAAAAATACTTTTTATTTCCTCCATTTATGAAGGAGGCTTATTTTTGTGGGGTTTTTGCTTGTTTGTTTTTTAACTTGTCAATTGAAAACCTTGCCTGTGGTGTTTTGTTTTGTTTTGTTTTGTTTTACAGAACAAACCAGCCAAAGTGAGCTTTCATTTTTTCCAAATTATGGTGCTACTCTGATAATAGTTAAGGAATTTATTTTTTGCTGGGTTTTGATACTAGATACAGGATCTTAGACTTTCAAAAATGACTCATGATTTGGCATAAGGCCATTTTAGAGTGCATAACCTAAAACATTGGAAAGATGGTATTCAGTTCTTACTGGAAACAAGGTTTCATTAAAGACATTTTGGTTTGTCAGAGAAAGGCCCAGGCATCCAAAATCACCACTTGAATGTGCAAACAGAGCTTATTAGATTTCCTTTCAGATTGTGTTTGAAAGATTTTTTTAATTCAAAAAGGTGAAAAGATTAAAATCAAACAAATTTTTGCATCTGTAGTTACATAGTACAATATGATGTGATGATACTATAATTTATGATATAATGTGATTTATTATAAAACAATTGTATTATTGCCTGTATTATTGCAAGGGGAAGGCAAGCAGGAATAACTGATGGCTAGAGAGCATGTTAGAATCCTCTGTAATTTTCTCTTTACAGCCCTTAAAACACTGGTTTTGTTGAGTACTTGACAGAATCACAAAATTATAGAATGGTTTGGGTTGGAAGGGACCTGCCGTGGGCAGAGACACCTTCTAGTAGACCAGGTTGGTCAAGTCCTCATCCAGCCTTGCGTTGAATATGTCCAGGGATGGGGCACCCAGAACTTCTCTGGGCAACCTTTTGCAGTGCCTCACCACCCTTGCAGTAAAGAATTTCTTCCTAATATCTAATCTGAGCCTGCTGTCTTTCAGTTTACAGCCATTCCGCCTTATCCTGTCACTGCATGTCCATGTAAAAAGTCCCTCTCCAGGTCTCTTGTAGGCTCTCTTCAGGTACTGGAAGGTGCTTCAAGTTCATGCTGGAGCCTTCTCTCTTCTAGGCTGAACAGCCTCAACTCCTTCTGTCTTCATAGGAGAGGTGCTCCAGCGCTGTGATTGTCGTCACGGCTCTCCTCTGGACTTGCTCCAGCAGGTCCACGTCCTTCTGTTGGGGGCCCCAGAGCTGGATGCAGTACTCCAGGCAGGGTCTCACAAGAGCAGAGCAGGGGAAGAGAATCATCTCCCTGGACTTGCTGGTCACACTGTGTTGGATGCAGCCAAGGATACAGTTGGCTTTCTGGGCTGCAAGTGCACATTGCTGACTCATGTCCCGCTCTTCATCCACCAGCACCTCCAGATCTTTCTCCTCACGGCTGCTCTCAATCCTTTCTCCACCCACCCTGTATTTGAGTTTGGGATTGCGCCAACACTAGAGCAGGATCTTGCACATGGCCTTGTTAAACTTGATGAGTATTGCACAGGCCCACCTCTCAAGCCTGTCAAGGTCCCTTTGGGTGGTATCCCTTCCCTCCAGTGTGTTGATTATATCAGACGGCTTGGTGTCATTAGCAGGCTTGGTAGGGGTCCATTCCATCCCAATAAACATGCTAAACAATGTTGCTTTTTCCGCTACAAACAGGTGATTGGGCAAGAGCAAAAGGTTTGTGAGTCTGTGATTGCTTGGGGCTATAGTGGGGCAAGACAGCAGGAAAGAAGTTGCTGAATGGCCTGATACAAAAGAAGTAATTGAATCTTATGGAGCAAAATGTAAAACCTAGCAAGGGTTCTCAAAACAGCAGCACTAAAATGAAAATTGCCATTGAATGACATAGAAAAAACCCGAAGTGCTGTGTTTGTTCCTGGCAAAAAAACATTTTTCAGATTTTTGGCATCAGAGAGGATAATCCAAATCAGTACCTTGTCACCAAAATGCATGTACGAAGAGAGTCCGTAAGCATGACCTTGTTATGTGTTTCATTCCCAAACACTGGCCATTTCTCTTCACTGCTAAAACAATGGAGAAAATAATTGGAACACCATAAATAAAAAGATCTGATTTCAAATAGATGAGACTATCACAGTCATGTTTTGTGTTTAATGTGCCACTTTCAGCATAGCATAAAATAGAAATTAAAAAATTATTTAGGAGTATCCTGAATAAATAAATAAATAAAACAAACAGGATACATGGATGTATCCTGTGGGACAGGTTTGCACTTTGTTATTGTTTTGAGTGAAGAAAGCAGGTACGGAACAGGAAAAAATCTAAAATAGTTCTATGAAATAGGCAGCTGCTCATCAAAATAACCTGATAATAACTGTCAGCATTCAGTGGAAGATGTATTCATAGTTAATAATTTTGATTCTTCATCGGTGAGGAAACCACAGAGTATTCTGTCCAAGTTTTTAAAGATGCCATCCAAAATGCTGTCCAAGATTTTGATTAAAACAGAGTATGCTTTTTGCACAACGAGTTGTTATGGCTGGATCTAATTAACAATGAACAATTGGAACCACAAGAGAACAAAATAAAACAGTGATTCAGATAAGTTATAGAGCTTTTCCATTACATAGTCCATATGACCAATCCCAAATACAAAAGTCATAGATGGATTTTTTTTTTTTTTTAATTTCAGGATCAAACACAAAAGTTGAAATATATATGACAAAAGCTCTTCTGTTTTTAAAAATTAAAAATGCAGATTTATGATTCATTGTAGCTTTGCTGCAATCTTCACTTGCTTTGTCATAGAATCATAGAATATCCTGAGCTGGATTTTTTTTTTTTTGTTGTATATTGCACTAGTGACTGTTTCAGTGTGTTCAAGTGTAACCTTAAAAATCCAGTACAATATTGCTTGTTGTTACATCAATAATCAATTGTTTACAAAATCTAAACTATGATAACGAATCACGGATCTTAGAGATGGTGTTTGGGAAAGTAATTCCAGTGTTTTTTACTGTAGTTTCTTGAATAACGGTCAGATTCTTCCATTCTGGTTTACCAAAAAGCCAGTAGGATCAAAAGGATCTCAGGATAAATTTAAGCAAAATGTGTTGACTTTATTTGTGATTCCCAGCTCAATGTTTTATTTTGAGGAGGTGTAGAAATCTTCTTGATTTAACAGGAACAGAAACTACAGTGGCAATTGATAGCTAAATAAACAATGTGCACCGTATTGTAAAATAACTTCCCACCTATGTTCTGCTCATGGAGTATATTGAAGTGAAACCTAACCTAACATCCTGTTTAATTCAGATGGTGAGATGCTTGAAGTCATCTTTGCTTTTGTTTTTCCTCACTGCTGAGGCAAGCTGGCTGGCAGTTTGGTTCAAAGCATGCTCAGGGCACAACCGTAACTGGTATGGGTCCCCTGGGGAATGCTGTGCAACCAGCCACAGGTCTCTGGTGCACAGGGAACACCTGTTCTCAGGAAGCTGCTGGTGGAACAGGAGATCCAAAATACAGGCTACGTCCCCCATACGTGGAGGCATCCCACTCCTGCACGTCCAAATGCCTTTCGTGACCAGATGGACTAGTGCAAAGGCAAGAACATGGTCCTTGTCCTCAGTGGTGTGTTACTTAATGGATGCACTGTCATTCAGGTGCAGGTGCCCTTACAGTGGCCTGATCCACATCCAGAGTGGGCTCGTTGATCAGTGGTTCTGCTCATGCTTGTCGTGCAACAAACAGTGCAGCTTCTTGGTGTTGGCTGGTTGGGATGGCACGCGCGACCTTTTGGTCTCTGCTCCTTTTTCACTGCAAAGGCTTGCAGCAGCTGACTTGCTTTGGCTGGTTGCTGAATTACAGCGTCTACCTTTAGTGTGGTTTGTTTTGGGCTCAAAGTTTGCTGTGCTTGTTCTTCATAATTTTCTAACTGTAAAGCAGGTATATGCTATCAACTTCAGCCTACGTAGGAGAGCTTGGCAGAGTCTGCAGGCATCCTTTAGGGATGACAAGCATTTAGAATCCTTTTTATGGTGACATTATGAAAGGTTCCTTAGTGTAAGTGGTGATAATGCTCAGAGGATTTCTTAAAAGAAATTATTTTGAGTATAGTATTTCTTTTAATATATCCTTATGCATAAACCATCTTGCTGTAATTACAGCTTTGTAAATCCCCATTATTTGTTCTCTCTTTATAACAAAGGATTTGTCTGTTGAGTTACAATTGTAAATACCTCATAAACTTGGCAGCTGAGTATTATCTGTGATATACTGAGGGGAAGAAACCAGCAAATACCACCAATCTTCCTAAAAATACAGAAGTGCAAGTGAAGCCTTTTTTTATGGAGCATCCAAAGTGGGGGAAATACCACTTTCCCCTTTCCTGCTAGTTGTGCATTCAAAGATTTTCAGTGTGCATGAATGCAGTTTTGAATTTGAGTAGTTTAATAGATTTTTTAAATTCTGATTTCATTTGGTAGAAATAAACATAAAAGACAATTGCAATGCATTGGCTTTGATACATTGCTACATAGTTCCTAAATGAATGTCTAAATCTGTCAGTTGTCTCTTAATTGGAGTTCAGCCCAATTCCACCTTTCAAAAAAAACCTGGGAGCTTCAGCATCCTTGACCTTAGCTCCACAAAATAAAGCAAATATAATTTCTTAAGGCTTTTATTCCATTACCTTAAGTGGAAAACCTTGATTCAGCAATATTTTGAATTTAGTCATAGTTGGTTGTCACAAGCAAATGATGTCATTGTCACTAACAATGTTTTCCACCACCTCTTTGCAGAAGATGAAGAGAAGTTAGGCAGCTGCAGACACTACTGAAGTATAACTTTGTTTCAGTGAAGATTTATGTTTGCTCTATGTACTGGGCATAGGGAAATGATTTCCAAAGCCCTTCTTAGAAATAGCTGTTTCTGTTTCATTGTCTGTTTCTTAAGTAGGGAACCAAAATTGCCATGTGAAAAGCACTTCCCAGGAGAATTGCTGCCTGATGATTATACAGCATTGTTGTACAATATACCTTAAAATCTTTATAGCACCATAAATAAGAAGAAATTACTCTTCTCTTTAAGCATGCTTCCAATGACTTTCAAATGTCAGATTTCCATTTTATTTATTCTTTGGGTATTTTTCGTATCTTTCAAAATGTATGCAAAGCTCAAGGATATATTTCTTGTTCAAATCATGCAGTCTGTGCCACGGTTCTGAACTGCTTTGGTATGATTTACTGGGACATGTGCTATACATAGGACTTAAATGAAGACACATGCCATACAGGTAGGAAAAAAGTAGAAGAAAGAAATGTAACAAAAAATATCCTAAAATCAAAGACAAAGCAGTTAATATACTACAGAGCGGTTTGGCATATTTTTCCAGCGTTAGAAGCATGTATTAAACCTTTGCTTTCATAGAATTTGCTTTAATTTTGGATGGAATTACCATGACAGCTGCACTCCTGTGTGCAGGTGTGATGGCTGTCATCCACCATCCCAATCACAACAGAGCACCACCAACTTAGTTATTAGGAAAAGCAGTGGGGAAAAAAAAACATGTTCTGGATGTGTCATGAGTTGGTGACAGCCTGCCTTTATTATGTTCTGGGATGTGTTGGATTGGTACTGACACCCTGAAAAAGATAACATAACAAAGTCTGTCATGTTTTATTCCAAGACTCAATAATGAACTTCACTGGCTGGGGATATTATGCAGTAATACTTACTGTACATTTGTCCTTGAAGATAGTAGCTTTTTTAGTTCAGTCGTCTCATAGAAGACAAACTAGGGGCAATTAAGACAACAATAATCATTCTCATGTCAGTGGGGTAATTATAAGCAGAAAAATATGTGCTTTCTGATAAAAAAGGTTTGAAGGTCCGCAGTCTGTAGTTTATGCTTACTCAGACATACAGGCAGTGATTAAAATCAGACATCTGGTGTAAAACAGTCTGAAACTAAGGATGATTGAATGGATGATGAAACCTTGTTTGGCTGTCTCAGCTTGTTTGCTCCCTGAGTTCCTCTTCAGTAAGCTGGAGGAAGAGACGAGAAAATTCCGGGGTGCTGTTTGTACCATCAACCTCAGAAGTGGTGACTTCCACTGATAACTGCAGTATATGGATAAACACATGTGGGGTGAATACCGCTGAGTTCGCAATACGTTGCATGTAAAGCCCGAAGGTTCTCCTCAGATTTGACTATTAGTTAGGGGTTTTTTAAGTTTTGGGCAATGGTCAGAAAAGTGATGAACATCAGCAGTTCAAAAATATGTATGAAGGCTTGTTTTCAACATCCTGATGCTTTTTGGGATTGAGTTTTTGGTCCTAGGCAAGGTTTTCAAGTCTAAGGTGAATGCAAGGTTTCTCGGTGGCTACTGTGTGCATCGTTTTACTTTCGGTGGCACTGGGCCAGGCCCTACAGAGATGACATCCTTAAATACCTTCCAGAGGAGGAAAATAATTGGGTTTAGGGCATATGATTATGTTATGCACAGGGAGAGTAACTGCCCTTTTCTGGCATCTGCTTTAGTTCTCTTGAATTCAATAAACTCTTTCATTGCAACAATAAGCTTTTTCTTTTAGTGGCATAAATAATGTATTTTTTTATAAAAAGTAGAGAAATAAGTTTAAAGATTTTAAACAATTACGTTTGGTACAGTTTTTGTTTTAAAAGTAAATTAATTTATCTTTGTCCTTTCTTAAGTCAAGAAGAATTGTGACATTAACATTGATAATATAAATACAATGTACTGTAATAGAACTTGAAGGTCTACTTGCCAAAGTGTATTTTAATCTTGTTAATTCTTCATTAAAACAGAGAATTGTAATGGAAATGCTGGCAAAACAGGACTGCAGACATTACTGTCTGTGGACTCATCATTTACTGGAGAAGATAATAGCTTCCGGACAGCTTATTTGTACCATTTTCAGTAAAGCATCTGTGAGTTTTTATTCTCTAGAATGGTCTCAAAAAGCAATAGCAATGGCGATTTTTGTTTCCTCATTATTTCACCTCTGCACAGTTAGGTCAAGTTACCTGGCTAAAATTTAATACTTCTTAGACCCAGAAGGAGGACTACCTTCCAAAAACTTATTGAAGTCCCTGATTTCTGTGAGAGCCAGCCATTAAGAGTAGTAATAAGTGGTGATGCTTTTTTTTGGGCATTTTCTTGGGGAGCAGGACATACGTGAGATGGTGGCTCTGTGTCTGGTCATGGTGGTGGGGCAGCAGAGCACAGAGCACATACTCCTCTTGCATTAGGCAGTCATACATAGGCATGTATAGCTGTGGGTGGGGTTATGTGCGTTTTTTTGGCAACAGTGGTTAATTTTTAATCTGTATGTATACTTTATCTGGAACTATTTCAGGAGTTTTTTGCCTTCTGGCTGTGATCTTGTCTTTGCTGTCCAATCTAAACACTTCCTTCTACCCTTTTATCCTGCAGAGAGCATATACCTGCATCATGACTGTGATTAGCATTGTACTGGTAGTAAACACTCTCAGGATGCATCTCTAGGTCTCAGAGTTTAGGCTGTGCACACAGGCCTGTCTGCTGCCGTGCAGCACTGCCCAATCCAACGCATGATTTGCAGAGTTCCAGAAATGAGAATGCCTGTCACAGATTAGACTTTGGCATGCTGCAGTCACGGCTTTTCACTCTACAGAGTGCATGGCACAACTTGCTAACTACTGCAAGTACTGGGACTGTGAAATCAAATGGCCTTGAGTCAAGACTGGTGTGGCAGGAAGAATTAAGTTACCTTTCTGTGCCAGCGGAGTTCATTGCATATTGAGGAAGAGCTTTGTTGAGGGAGGTCAGTCAGATTTTCCCTGATTTTTTTTTCTTTTTTTTTTCTTCCCCCCCCGCCATGCATTTTAATTCTTACTGGGAGCTGCTAAACAGCAGAGCTGAAAGCCAAACTTACTGGTGTCGCTTTAAGAATGAATTTATCTCCTGGTCAGGATTGTTGGTCCCCCACCCCTTTCTTTTTCCTTCCTTGGCTCTGATGGAGGGAGAACTCTGGGGCTTTTCCAAGTCTGGGTGGCTTTTTGTGATCTTTTGTGAAGAAGGAAATTGTAGTTACTTCCCTCAGTCAGTCTCTTTGTGGACCCCTTAACATCAGAGCATTCTGCAGGGACTACAAAAATAAACTGAAACAAATTCTGGGGTGGCGGTGAATCTGTCTAGAGGACTGAATAGATTTTCGTCTTTTGGTAACTTTAAGGTTTTTTTCTCTAAATGAAGATGTCTGTGATGGGTGTCGGGAGCCTGAAAGTAAGTCTTAATAGGATGAATGGGATTTTGTTGGCTAAGAAGAAAATTTTAGGAAGAAAAATAGTGCTCTTATCCCTAACCTGATATCTGCTCGAAGACTTAGGCAGAATACTGTTTAAATTTTCTCAAGTGCACCTGGGTGTCTTTTCTCCTACTGCATACTCGATAAGTGCTGGATCATTTGGAAATAAGTTGTTTTAGCTAATTGAGTATATTCATTATAGAGATCAACCCCCTATTTTAGTTAATGGCAAGATGTGTTTTTTTATCTTCAGTTTTTCAGTTTCTGCTAAACAGAAAAGGTGAAATAATAATGACTGAAACAAAAAGGAACATTTTTATGTGTACAACTCCATGCAGTCAGGAATTTTTTAAGTGTGGCAAAGGTGGAAATCTATTCTGGTGTCTGATCATTTTGGCAATATTGATTTCCTGTGGTCCAGTGAGTCAGTGGTAAATCTTCTTTGAGAAAAATCATGAACAGCATCAATAGCAAAGTACATTGTAAAAACAGTCTCTGTCAGTAGATTTTTTTAGTGTTAGTTTTAGTATTTACAAGATTGGTTGATAAGAAGTTGTTCTGAAAAAGATGGATCTTGCAGAAAGATTTATGATTTTTTTTTTCCTGTACCTGAATTGAAAGAGTAGTGGTAAATACCTTGTTGAATTTACACAGCCTGTTGTCACTGAGTGTGGACAGTTGTCTGCTTGGTTTAACTTAATGGTACTGATGTGCCTTTGAGGCAGTCTGCTAGAATCCTTCCAGAGTCTGTCCAAAGTTAACACATTTGGTGACTGGCAGCAAGTATAGATTTTACTGTAAAGAGGCATATGCTTAGAAAAATGACACATCTGAATATTGAGATGAAAATGTCTTGATTTTTTTTTTTATAACACTTTCTCCCTCCATCTAAGCAAGGAGGCATTAAGCATGAAGTACAAGCAATAAACAGGAAGTATCATATTTTTATCTGAAAGTGTAGAGCCCACACTTTCAAAAGAGTGAAACTCTTTGCCAAGGTGTCAGAGGCAGATAAGACAGGAAATCAGACAAGTCTTCTGCAGGAACCATTGAATGCTTGGAACCTCACTTACCCACTGTGGTTTTGGGCACATTGGGGTAGGGGTTATCTCCACTTGGATAGAAGCCAGATCATCTGAAGACAGAAGCTTCCTGCTACCTGATGGAGAACAGTAATGGGTCCTCATGAACAAATGTCTGCTGAGACCATTAAGCTAGAGAGGCAGCAGGGCCCGTGAGAACCTACAATGGGAGGTGCTCATGGCCCTCATTATAGCTTGTCCTGTTATCAACAGCTAGATCAGATAAGGAAAACTTATGCAAATAGTTTCTTGAAGCATGATAGGATTTTTTTTTTATGGGAGTCATAAACCCTGCCAAAGTAAGCTTTCATTCTTCGTTAGAAGTATGTAGGATGCATTAAATATGCTTCAAAGCAGTTTGTGCTGTGTTTGTAGCATAGAAATACTTTGCTTTAAAAACTGTGGATCTTGTCACAAGTACAGGATGACTTTTAATCTTCTTCAGATTTGCCTCTGTACCTGCTTATAATTAAAACAGGCTCTCCTTTAAGATACTCCTTTCCCTCCCCAGAAAGAACCATGCTGGTCCCATCATTTTTATGCTGTAGTATTGTGACAGGTGAGTAATAAAGAATCAGAGATGTAATACGTCCTCAGTTGCACTCTGTCTAGCTTCAATGGGTATTTTGCATGAGAAAAGTAAGAAGGATTTAGCCCTTTGCTGTAATAAATCCCACTCAATCCTATTGAAACCCTGCGTAGCATCCAGTGATAAAATACCTACTGGTTCTGTCCCTTGATTCCAGCAGAATCTTTCTTAAATTACCTCATGTGGGTTACCCACACCTAGAGCCAGATAGGTAAATGTGAATGAATCTGGTGCTGATGAATGTTTTTAATAGCTGATTATCAGAAGGAGCTGATGAAAATTAAACCCATGAGGGTTTATATATTTTACTAAGTAGTTAAATGACCTTATAGTTATTTTTCTTCCTTTAAAGGTACAGATGTGCAGATACTCCGTTGTGGGAAATCAGACATTGTAAATGTCAGCTCTCATGAGCTGACTCATAAAAATGGGATCTCATGCGTTTTCTCAAAACAGGTCATTTATCTAATGATTTTCTACACTCCAGGAATGTCCCTCTTCAAGCTTACCTGTTCCATTTCTGAAATAGTATCACCTTGTAGGTCTCTCATAAAATATCAGGTGACCATATTGTAAATTAAGGGAAGAGGCACTTCTGCTATTCACTTAAGCGTTGCTTCCCCCAGATTGACAGATTCATTCCTGGAAGACTCTGTTATTAACCCCTCTGTCCCCCAAATCCTAGTATTTTCATTTTAGAGCAAAGAATTCATCTCTTCAACCACTGTGTTGATCTCATGCTTTGAGACCAAGCTTCGAATTCGTCCTTGGCAAGGATGAACAAGGTCTCTCCTTGTTTTCACTTCATCTGTAAATCTCTAACCATACTGACTGATGGCTAATGAAGTGTACAGAAAGTGCTAGAGGTTGATATGCTTTGCCTGTGACTCAGCATGATTTTCTCTGCTTTTCAACAAATACTGCTAATAATTGTCAGATTTTATTAGACTTGGCTCTTTGTTTTCTATTTCATGCTGTGTATTATGCTAATTTAGAAAATGAAATAAGAAGAAGTGTGATTTTGTTCTTGCATACATTACTGGCAAAATACCCATTTACTTCAGAATTACCAGAATCCAATTTCCGATTATAACACTGATGCCTGAAGACAGTTCTCCCCAGTTGTAAAGGACTGAACAAAACCCACAAGAAAATGAAAGGTTAATGAATATTTTTGCAGGCCTTGACATTCATTGATTGTTCTGAGTCATGCCTGAACTTTTTCAGAATAGTCTTAAAGCTTTTTCTGTTTTGTTTTTTTTTTTATTTTGTGATGCACGTTGGTAAGTTGTTGACAAATGTGTTGTATAGAGTGGCTTAGTTGAAGCAGGTGTTTAATGAAATGGCTTGATGCTTTCATTCTTCTAAACCGCTGCTGACTTACCTGTTTGGGATTTGGGCAGAAAATAGCTGCTTCTAAAAAAGCTTTCCAGGCTGGGAAACTCTGTGAACTTACTGCTATGTAAATCCATCTTATAATGGAAAATATGAAATGTCCAGTAGAAATAATGGCGATACAAATACTGGTCATAAAATACGTCTTGCAGTGAAAATAAACCTGTTGAGTGTGCCTAATCAACCTGCAGTTTGGGTGATGAATTGGTGAGATCAGTTGTTTGTATTGATATTTCCGAAGCATTTTAAATGTTTTTTTCAGCATAGCTAGTTAGGATGGCAAGTAAATAAAGGCCTCCACCCCAGAGTATTGAGAATGATCAACTCTCCAAAATAATGGAGACTTATTCCAGTTAGGTAAAAAGAACCCCATAGTTTTGGTGTTAATTGAAGTGAAACTAAAATAATAACTTCATAAAGTACTTTTTATAAAATGGATCTTTAATACAGATTTCTTTACTCTTTTCAGTGAATGAACGGAAAATGAAGCTCTAATAAGGTAAGATTCTTTTAAATTCAACTTCAGTAAGATATTCAAGTTAATTTGAAGCAATTTTAACAAATATGCTTGGCATTTCAGAGTAGACCTGAGACGTAGTGTGGGTCAGTATGTCGATGCACAAATAGGAGAGGATACGTATTGAAGAATGAGTCTAACATTGAGCTTTTTTGTTGTTGTTGTTGTTGTTACTAAACCACTCTTTGGTCTTTTAATCAAAATAAGATACCTGCATAGATTTGATAACTTCCTTTTGCCTATAAAGAATTTACAGGTAATTATTTTTCAACAGATGCTATAGTTTTCACTACTCAGTCAGTGAAAATCTTCACTTTTTTGCAGTTTGAAAATGAAATTTTATAGTATATGCTGTTAAAATAAGTAGCTTGGTCATAGATCTTTGGGTTTTGAGGTGTGATGGTAGGAGTTTATGAATTACATAGTTAAATAAATAAAGGAGGGGTGAATTCTTTTAGCAGTGAATATTTCCTGTTCAATATAATGTAATTCAGACTGCATTCTGGAAATGGATTCTGTATGCATTTCCTAGATGGCCAAAAGACAGAAGAAGGTCTTTAAAACATTACCAACTTCAAGAGATGTTAAAAAATTTGGTTTATCTTTTCCTTTCTTCCATTGCTAGTGAAGATGCTAGTGAGGACATCCATGTAGTGTGCTTTCTAGAAAATGCAGCATCTATGTCAAATAACATAACTAGGCATATGATAGCAAGTTGTTCTGACAGGCAGCTGCAGAACGAACCTGTTCAGAACATTACAGAAATATATAATTGCTTTTCAGTCACAGGTAATAGTTTAAATTTTAATAGCCATTCAGAGGTTACCAAGGAAGGCGAGTGTTGTTGGTTACTGTTTTCCTTTCCTTCTGTATTTGCCTGTTTTGTTTTTTTATCGGTGGTTAAAGTAAAAGTTTGCAGAGTTTTTAGCTGGATTTCGTGCATCTATTTCAAGTCAAATGCCTTCCAAATGGAAATGTGTTTAAAAGGAACTTTTTTAAACCCTTGACATCTTAAACCAGTAGGAGTTGAAACATCTACATAAACTGTGTTCCTGATTTGCAAAGGGATATCCTTGAAATAGGGAAGAGGGAGGCTAAAAAAAAAAAGCAGTTAAGCTATGCAAAATGTAAACTGCTAGAAACCACAAGTGAGTAGAAATGTGAAATATTAATGGGAAAAACAGTGGTGTTGTGAAAAAGTAATGAGGTGTCATAACAAATGATGTTGTAAATAGCAGACTATCTAGCTTTGCAGTTCTTATTTGTATTAGTACATGGAGAGTATGTGCCTGTATTTGCAAAGGTGTGTGCATATATGGTATATGTCCTAGACAGCAGGATGCTGCTCTTCGTACTAAATCAGTATGAAGGACTGAAAACCCTTCTGGAATAGAGCTAAGGAAGCTAAGGAACTTTATAATGTGTTGAGAACCACATGGGTAGTACAGGGATTTAGCGAATGCCAGAAGAAATTCTAGTTCTAAGCGGTCTTTGTACACTGAGCTCATCAGCATCTGTGATCCAGGGAGGACACAAGTCCTCCTTCTGTCTCCTTACCAGGATTCAGTCATACAAGAACTGGGCAAACATTGCAAAAATGAATTAAACCTGCTGTGTTTGTAGTTGATCGCCTAACACAAGAGAGTCTTATGTGGAGCCGCTGAATGCTACAGTAATATAAATATCTTAGTAATATGCCTTAGTAATATAGCGTGACGGCAGTAGTGGAAATTTACTTATTTTGTTTACCAGAGTCACAACTGGAAGTATTTGAGGGTATATTTTGGTCACTTTTGGATTTCTGCCTTGGCAGTGCCTGCAGAAGTATCAGGTAATTCTGTTAGCAGGATTTTTATGTGATTTGACATATGGATAGTAGAAAGCCACCTGCCATCAGCCAACTTTTTATTTATGAGTTAACTATAGTATTTAGTAACTGCTGATCCTGTTTGAGCTAGAATTTATCAGTTAGGTTAAAAATGAAGCTATGCAGATCCCAACTTTCCAGCTCTCAAAAGTGGGTGACTGCTGTGAAAGCTGGAAAAGCTTGTTAAAGAAGGTGCTTGGTACCTTTCCTTTGCATTTGAACTGAATTTCGTCTTATAGTCTCTGTAGTCAAACACTGTATATACTACTCCACTGCAGCTGCTGTGTGTTGGATTCAGGAATGCCTGTTTTGATTTGCCAAGCAGGCAAACTATTTATCTCAGGTAAGAGAATTTTGAGGTGTGATGTGGTTAGTATCTAAAAATATCAGTGTAGGGAGATAGAATAGGGCTCCAACAGACAAAAACATGGCAAGATAAGGAAGAGGAGTTCACACTGGAATTATGATACTGTGGGTGTAATTAACCACTGGAAAAGCTTAGAAAGGAATGTGGTAGATCACTTGGAGTAATTAAATCAAGATTAGATCTCCTTCTGAAATGTCTTCTAGTAGAGTTACAAGTTCCTGTGCTTTGTAAAGAAATTGCTGCGTGAGGTATTATGGGCAGTGCCAGGCAGGAAGTCAGACCAGATTATCATAAGAATTCCTTCAGGCCTTTTAAATCCACATCTCCACCAACAAAGGCTCTTATGTGGTACAGGCAGCCACAGAATTTTCTAAAATCAGAGCTAGAGCAGGTCACTCTTGTTTTGGCAGTGAAGGATTGAAAAGTCTTTGAGCAGATCCTTGCAGAGATGCGGTGATGGGTACTCAGTGCCGCTGACCTTGCAGATTTTGTGTGCTCCAGTCATACAGACCAGTACCAAGGCAGTTTCTGCTCTTATCTGATCAGTCCATAGACACATCCCTCTGCATAATCTTCTAATATTTCACCTGATTTACTTAGTAGTTTGCTTTGTATTGAGTTCAGTGAAAAGTAATAATTTTTCCGTGATGCATATTGAATCCCTTCTGTGATACAAGTAAGGTCCTGAATGAATTCAGAATTTTCCTCAGTTATTCAGTGAGCATAATACTGTCCTCTTTAACATAGGATCTTCTATAGCCAGTCTTAATATCCATATGAGTAGAAAGCGCAAGGTAAATTTTTAACAGATTTTGTAGAATTCTTAATATAAAATAATCTGCTTGCCCCAAAACTGAAAAAGTAGTAACTTATATGTTTGGTCTGGGACTTGCATGAGAGGGAGTGGAGGATAGTCATTTTTCAGTTCTCTTCAGCTACAGCTTCACCTGCATCCTTGTCTTGCTGGGTAAGAGGCACAATCCTTTTAACAGAAAATAGATTTAAATGGTTGGTCAAAAAGTAATTTTGTGCTAGAAGAAACACAAAACACTCTGGTGAACCAAGGATAGCCCTGGCTCTTTCTTGTTTCTTTGATAAGCTCATTAATTTCAATGTTCAAAATTAATTAGGAGTTACTGTGCAAAATCTTGCAATGGAAAAATCCATCAACTTGAGCTCAGAATTATGTCACCCTGCTGTACTTAGGTTGCATAGCTTCTGTTACAAGAATGTTCAGTGTAACTCCACAGCAGCAGGACAGGGAGAACAGCTAAGACTTGTGCTGGCTATATGTGTGCATAAAAAATTATTCAGGAGAGTTTTCATGTAATTCTGGCCTTGTAGAAAGACCTGTGAAAAAGCTCTTCTGTAAAATTATCCAGGGTAATTGAGGAGTGAGCCCAGACATATCAGAGGATTTTGTGTTCCAGAATACCTGATACCCAATCTGGCAGCAGGTGGTGGGCACTTGGTACCTGACCATCCCTACTGCTCTCCCTCTTCGGACTAACATGTACGTATGGTTTACACAGGGCAGTCTGAACCTGAATTGGAAAAATTATTAGACTAAAGCAATAGGAAAACTAAAGTAGAGAAAAGAAATACCCTTCTGTTTGATAACCCAAAGTAAGATGGTTAAGTAAGTGTGTGTCCCTCCACGTGAAGGCTCCATCTGCTTTCATGGACATCTAAGAAAGAGAGAAAGGAGAGGCAGGGCAAGATGTTGGAGAAAGAAAAAAAAAAAAGGTTCATTACCCTTGCTAGTAGGTTAGGGGTTTGTGGCTGTGGTGAAGTAGAAAGGAGAGAAGACTTTGGTTAGTCAGGAATCAAACGTGTTTGGCTGGTTGCTATGCAATAGTTGTGATATTTTAGTATGAAGTTTCTTATGCTCCGTGTCTCATGAAAATATATTACATACCCATGGTTTTCAAAAATTCCTGATAGCCATAATACTGACTGTGGAGAGTATTTAAAAACAAACTTCAGGATGTCATTTTTTCACATGTTTTTGCTGCCACTGAGTCAGTCTTCATGGGTACTTCAGTTCTGAAAAGGAGTGGAGGAGACTGTGCTACTAAAGGAAATTGCTGTCTCCATTAGAGAGTGTATTTGAGACATCATATTGCTGCTATTTTCTTTTGTGTGAAAGTTCACGACTAAGTCATTAATGTAAAGGAAAACAGTCGTTCCTACCACAGAAGAAATGCCTCTACTGGACAGTGGCACATAAGCCTGCAGATTTGACTTTGGTTATCGCTGAGGGTTTCCTTGGCATTTCTTTCTGTTCAGGCAATGCTGTAAAGGCATTCCAGATGACAGAATGCAGGAGTTATGTTGAGGTCTGGGAAGTTCCTCTGGTGCATTTCCAGCACACTGGTAGTCCCAAATTCATTGTTTGTATCAAAGAACTGCACTTGCTTTCAAAGCTCAGTTTGACTGCATTTGAAAGCTTTTCAATCTTGTTTCCTGCATTTTGTTTACTTATTAACCCTTATACAAGAATCTGTGATTATGCCTGGGTAACTTGCTGCTCTCTTCTGAGAAATAAATACACGGTTTTTCAAATTTTTTAAATCCACATGCTGGGTTGGAGCACAGTTTGGCGTAAAGGAGTACCCTGGTGCTTCTACTGTGCTCACAATGTCTGCTCAGATGAGAGTCAAGAGTGCTGTGCTCACTGTTACATAACTCTACAGAAAGTGTCGATTCAGGGAAATTCTGCTACTGTGAGAGAATGGGAGCATCGGGAATGTTCTCTCTGGCTTAATGGAAATGAGGCTTTTGGTGACTAGTACATTTAAAAATTTACAGATTGCGTGTATGCTCTCATTGACTGAATCCAACTTCAACATCATGATGATGTTCAGGACAGCAGATCCTGCTGTTTTTTGCAGCCCTGGGAGGGTGGATGAGGCTCTGATAGCAGCAGACTGGTACAACATATGTCTGACTGCTACCAGAGGGGATTTGCAGCCAGACAGTTTTTGGTTTTGAGTAACCTTTAGAAGAGAGCATTGGAAAAATTGCCAGGTTGGCCAAACAGATCAGTTCCCATCAACAGGAGACAGCTGCTCATTTGACTACATCTCCTTCATTTGGCTGTGTGGGTTGTCTCACTGGATGAAGTGGGCTCCAGAGACCTGCCTGTGGAGAAGAGAGGCAGGTAGGACAACATGCACTGTCAGAAGTTCTGTTCGTCTTTTGGCATTACAGAAATGGCCTTGTCTTATGGATGTGGTGGAGGGGCAGGTTGCTAGTCTAATGTTTTGACCTTTGCCATTTTGCACATAGCCTCTGAATTTCAGCCCTGAAAGAATATTTCAGTTTGCTGTACCCTGCTGCTAGCACTAGTCAAATGCTTCCCCCACCCCCACTAATATATTACTGTGAAAATATGGATAAGAAGGTAAATTAAAGGTTGGGAAAGTCAGTGGTGGCTCAATATTATTAGTACTAATCTCCCTAAGCAATATGTATGTATTCTCTGGTTTTTTGCTCACTGTAAGGGGTACAAGCCTGTCTAGAAGCTGCTAGAGATCTAGATGGTGTTAGCTAGGTTTGCTTCTAGGTTTTTCTCATTCAACAGCATCCTCAGAGCGAGCTTTGGTTCTGTTGTTTCAGTTTCCCCATCTGTGCCTTTAATCAAGTTGTCTTTTTAATCACATCCTTTATGCACTTGTCCTTTGAGTCCCACAGCTCTTCTTCACTCCAAGTTTAGGGTTTCAGTTTGCAGTGTTGTGCAGGAGACTCTGTGAATGATTTAATTTTGTCAGCTGAGGTAAACAAACAGTAAAAACATACACCACAGCACAAAATGTTCTCTAATCAGTTATTTGACAAGCACGGTTTAATTATTTATCATAGCTTGTAAAAGTAATGAGGTCCCTGTAACATAAGACTTAACACTGTCCTATTAATTTTTTCCCTGGGAGTTGGAAAAAGACTGCTGTATTTTTGTGTGCAAACTGAGAGCATGCAAGCTAATGAGATTTGACTGAGAATACGTAAAAGGGGCTGGAACCTTTCAGTGCTTCTTAATAGTTTCGCTAATAGGTAGTAAATCCAAGCACATCCCACAGTTAGATAAGATTCTGCCTATGTTGGGAAACCAGAAGGGGCCGTCTGATGCTTTGCCAAAGCAAAACAGAGTTTTCTTGGCCCAGCTATAGGGGTTTTTTTTATGTTTAGCTTAGTAAAAAGAAAAACTGTAAGTAGCAGCCTTGCTCAAGACATATAATTCAAAATAATTTTCTGTAGCGTGATAGATTTCATGTTGCTACAAAATAAATATTTAATAAGTGCTAATATTTTTGGTTCCCTCAGGCAGGGAGAGAAGTTCTAACTTTTTACTCGAGTAAGTGCAAATGCAATCTAGCAGGATGTTCAAAGTAAAATGCATGTATATCTTAGGGATTTTTTTAATGGATTTTAGGTGCAGGCAGCCAGGATTGATGGCTGATTTTATTCCTGAAAGAGAACACTTTATCACAAAGTTAAAAAGTCTCTCTCATTGAAAAAGGAAAAGAACCCAAAAGATAAATGTAAAACTAACTTCAAACTAACATCTGTGTTTGATCGATTTGAGCTGTATGGTGAACTAGCTCAGTTACAATCACATAAAAAAAAAAAAAAAAGAATAAGAATTGCAGCCTGAAATGCTTTGCTTTTCAGTCACAAAGCTGCCTCGACCATGCCAGCCCAACTCAGTGACTGAAAGGAACAGTCTAATGACTCTGTAGAGTTGCAGTTACTGGTTAGTTTCTAATTAGTTGATCTTATGTGATCTACTGTGCTCTTTATTCAGGGGCTTCACTTTGTAGTACAAAAAAATATTGTGAGCAGGGAGTATTTCTTATCTAAGCTGCTCTGTCAAGTACAGCGGCAGAGTTTGGCCCTTGGAGGACAGGAGCTTTCTTGTGGGCTTCCTAAGAAAGCTGTAGCTCCCATGATCCTAATCAGACAGAAGGATGGGAGACAAGCACCTAAATTTTGTGCTCCTCCTGTGTTTGCAGAGGGAGCAAGGACAGAACAGAGTCCACCTTATTTTTCCTTCAGATGTGAAATGCTGACTGAGGCTCCTTCTGCTGTGTTCCCTTTCTGCTCAAGAGACAGTAAGAACTCTTCCCTGGTACTGTGGTGGGCAGACTTGTATTTGTAATGGACCAGTCTTGAGATAGTCATCATGCCTGCATTTAAGAAAACCTTTCAGGACACATCTGTTCATTAGTGCTCTCTCTCTTTTGATCCATTAGAAACTCGTTCCCATCCTTCTAGCCACCAGCATCTTTCATTGTCCTTTCACAAATTAATTTAAAGACCAGTCGTCCTTTCTGTGATACAATAATCACAGAAAAAGCCAAGAAGTAAAGGCAAAGATAATACAGTTTCAGGAGGGAAATTGTATGTTCTGAACTGAGACTGGAAGTGCATGTGCACCTCGCAGAAATGCAGCAGGTTTCTATAAAGGTCACCCAGAAAACAAGGAAAATGTTCCCTGTCATGTCTGACTGTAACCAGGGAAAAGTAGTACTGAATTTTTGCTGATTGTGAGGATGTCAATTTGTCATAGTCCTTTAGTTATAGTAGATGTGTAGTATAGAGGGATAATACTATTGAGCAGTTATGACAAGTTTTGACATTTCTGACTTTCTTTATCTTAAGATGCGAACCATAGACCCCGTTAGTCTCACCCCCTGATTGGGGCTGATTCAGAGAGCCTTGTTTTTCAGTTACAGGGTGGGTTTAATACAGGACAGTAAAAAAATCAGATGTACAGCCTCTTTAAAATACAATGACAGTATTATCCCATCAAGATTTCCAGGTAAGTAACCACATGTTCACCAGATCTGATTTTCTTGAGATATAGGGGCTTGTGCTTGTTCCAGTCCAAAATTCCATTTCTGAGAACTAACTGATTGGAAGATACTTAGATTTATAGGAAGAGCTCCAGCTTTGCTGGCAGCAAAAGCTAAAATGACAGGGAGTGCGCACTTCTTTCAGCAGGTTCTGTTCTCAGTGGGAAAATGGCAGGCTGACCCTGGTGTATTCCTGTTCTGCATGGGTGGATTTGATGTTCTGTGTTTCCAAAAGTTGGTTATGGTTGCAGCTTTCATGTATGGAAGAGACAGAGGTTAAACACAAGACTGCTGTAAAAATGTACTAGCATCCATAATTATGTTTTAATTTTATTATTCGTTGCTTCCTTGAAATAAAATAATTAACAGAACATAAATAATAACAGAAGAGGAAAAAGTCACTTCTTGTTCTTACAGGATCATAGGATCACAGAATGGCTTGTATTGGAAGGGATCTTAAAGATCATCTAGTTCTAACCCCCCCACCATGGGCAAGGCCACCTTTCACTAGAACAGGTTGCTCAGAGCTCCATCCAACCTGGCCTTTAACACTCTCAGGGATGGGGCATCTCTGGGCAACCTGTTCCAGTGCCTCATCACCCAAACAGGTTCCTAAATCCTGGTTCTGATTGACACAGTATTGCAGCCATGGTATAAAACCTTTTAGATCCTCTTAACTTCTTCTGCCTTCCCTTAGATTGCCAGTGCAGTTTGCTCCAGCTAATTCTTAAATGAAGTGGAAATTACACAAATAGGAGTTATTTGAAGCTGCAGAACGATTTTACACTCACGCTTATGCAATGAACTGGAACTGCACAGCTGACCAAAAAACAGTCCTTAATTCACAATTCTAGCCTGTTTTTTCACTTCAGTGGCTTTTTAAACTTCCCTCTAGTCTTTATGCATTTTATGTGGTTTAACTGAAATTCTGAGAAAATAAAGGAAAATGAACCATGGACATGGAGAAATGTAGAAGGACAGATGAAAAGAGAGTTTTCCTGTAGGAATGGGGCATGGAGAAAGCAGTTCTGTAAAAATGGTTTCATCCAAATGCTTGGGATGGTAAAGTGACACAGAGAAGAAATTTGATTAATTGAGAAAGAATGCATGACAGGAAAGATGCAATTTGTTGGACTGGAAAAGTCTTCCTCGACGACAGCAAGTAGCATAACTTTCCAAAGAGAGTATCTCTCTATTACTTGGGAATTGAAAACTTGGTTGAATAACCACTAGAAAACACTACTATAGAATCTGTGCTTCTTTAGGTGAGCACTCTTCAAGCAGAAAGCCTCTTCTACCTCCATATTCTGACTTACTTGAGACAGCTCCATGAATCTGGTTCAGGCTTGGGATAAAACCATAAGGTATGTTTTCTCTGCTCGCTCTCTTTTTCCCCTAAATGTTATTATACTGCAGTTTGGCTCTGTCCACATAGTCTGGAGCAGACTGTGTTGTAACTTGCTTTAGTCGCCACTGAATTTAACAGCTTTTGGCTTTGTAAGTAATGCCTTAGGAGAACTCTTGCTCATCTGTTCCCTGAGCCAAAGGAAAACTCCTCCAGTAGCTTTCCCAGTGTTTTCTCTGGCTGAAACACATAGTTACCAATTGCTAGGTGAAGATACACTATCTTTAATCATTTTATTTTTGTATTTTCATTTTGTCCAGCTGATATATTCTGAGACATCCACTTTAACTAAAACAGTGAAAGAGCCCTTTTCACAATGGATTTTTTTTTCTTTTTCCTGTACCCCATGTAATTAAATTCTTCCACTGGTGGGAAAAATGCTTTTCCTTGATGTAAATGTGTGGAAAGTAGCTGAATACTGAACCAGTCAGTCACATTTCCCTGTTAACCATACTTCTTCCATATCTTCCATAACAAAAGGATTTATCTTAGGGATCTTGCTCAGAGATTTCTTTACGTGGGTTTTTTAGTCCTTTACGATTGGCTTTCAGGAAATCTGATCATATTTGCATTTAATCCATTGCTAAAAATGTGTCCATTGGGAAATTGTTAAATAGGATCTCAGTAAACCTTTGATTTTTTGCAAGTACAAATCACTAGGAGATATTTGCATATTTATTTGTTGAATTTCACCTTCCACTTCGGGTTAGATGAGACATAAACAATTATACAGCACCTCTGGCAAAGGATTAGTCTTCAAAGCAAGTCAAAGCAACACTGGGAATTCAGAGGAAGATTTCTAAAGTTTTAGAAGGAACTGTGAAAGACTTGTGCTTTGTTTTAGCTCCATACATTTTATGTCGAGTATGGATTTAATGTTGTAGACTTTTACTCTGATCCTCTTGTTTGTTTTACTCTAATACGTGTTTCTAAAAAATATTTATGGAAGCACTGGTCACAGGCAGGGACTGCACTTTTTCCTTTCTTTGTTAATGGAAAAAATTACCCTAATTTAAAGGAAGATAAAATATTTTTGTTTGGGTTTGTTTGTTTGTTTGTTATTTTGACAGGGTATGTGGGTCAGAGTCTGCATTGTACTTTATAACAGAGACCACAGATAAATGTGATCTGCCAGAAAGATGTTAATCTTTTTTTTTCCAAGATCGGGAGGCCAGGTACCTTCAGTGCCCTAGCACAAGAAATGCCTCTTTCGATGTATTCTTGGCTTGCTTCATTTTAGGAGAATCTCTGTGGAAATCATAAGTGAAAATTAATGTAATTAATTATAATTAGTATAGTGTTTGTAGTGGATAGATGTTCCAAAATGTTTAACAACAGTGAAAGAGACGTCATAGCTTTCAGGAACTGTAGATTTACAGCAGCAATTAGATCACTTAGGCCATTCCTGAATACCTTTTGAACTCTTCATTTACTGTCCATTTGCATCTTAGAAAATCCTCCCAGTTATTGACAATTAAATTTGATGCCTTGTTGCTTGTTTACATGAAAGCAATTGGCATCCTCTTTCTGTTTGTATCTCAGTGTGCCTTATTTATTTAGCAGCATTGCTGGATTTTGAGTTCTGGAGATAAACCAAAGCATTGGGGGCACAAGGCTTTCCTGCTGTTCATGCTTGTCCTTTCTTGCATGCCTGGATATGCAAGAAAGCCTTGCACTGAAGGTGAGAGCGATAAGCTCCCAGTTCTCAAACAAAGTGCTATTTTTATTATATAATAAAAGGCTTGAGATGACACTCTGCTTTGTACTCTGTTCCTACACATCCACATGAACTTTGAAGCTCTGTCCTTATTATTTGTACTGTAAAATCTGTGTTATTTAAAGGGGAAAAAACCAATAAAGTGCATTTTAGTTTGTGTGATACAACTCCTTAATATAATATCATGATTTGATGGGAATAATCAAGGGTTGGAGTCTGTACTTTGGTTTGCAAAAAGATATCTTTGTTAAATCCTTGAAC
Source organism: Myiotriccus ornatus (assembly GCA_036023395.1). Classification (NCBI taxonomy): domain Eukaryota; kingdom Metazoa; phylum Chordata; class Aves; order Passeriformes; family Tyrannidae; genus Myiotriccus; species Myiotriccus ornatus. The sequence goes on along the minus strand of JAYRBT010000082.1, from coordinate 38,117,453 downwards.
TGTATTTTCTTTTTAGCCACATGCTTCTGCAATCATCTCTGATTTTGAAGAAAACTCCAGTAATTATGTTCTGTATCTGAGGTTCATGCAAAATTATTTTTCCTGTATCATGAGCATGAGGAGTCATCTGTTAGTACCTAGGTTCTTCTCAGAAAAGTAAGATTACTCAAACTGGATGTCTGATCTCTGATATGAAATTCCTCCCACTACTTCTTTCATTTTCTTCTACTTATGTAGACATCCACTTTTCTTTATGTTGTAGTAAAGCTTCATGCTCAAGAATTTCTGCTCTACATTTTAATTACTCTTTCTGTCTTTTTTTGGTGTTTTTTTTTTTTTTCTGGTGTTTACAAGAACAATTTGCAGTTTTCAGTGGATTAAACTTGCAGCTGAAGGAGTGAAGGAGTTTTTTTGCCTTTGATCACAACTGAAACTTTTCACCTAGGAGAGCTTAGTTCAGGCTGGGCAGATAACTGCCTTTCAAATGTGGCCAACAATTTTAAAAGTCAGTGGCCAGAGGAAGCCAGCATTTAATGAAAATTGAGAGTCTGGATGCATAGAGTCTGGGCTATTTATTTTTCCTTGAAGGCAGAGACAAGGAAGGATGTGCAGTGATGCAGCACTGAATGAAGGATAGCAGAGACGACACCGAGACTGAATGTAGGAACAGAAGGAGATTTACTTTCTTCAATGTTACCTGATAGGATCTATTTTTATATAAAAATGTCACCTGACAGAAGTCAGGAGAGAGAATATCCGAGTAGTTTAGATGCAGCTAAAGGCAGGGAGCTAAAGACGCGAGGGAATAGAAGAGGCAGTTGAGGTGATCTGAATGCACAGCTGTATATAAAAATAGTAGTTGGAAGGGAGAGGTCTTTGAGGGAGCTGACCACAGATGCATGTGGCTATAATCATAGTGTAGAGGCTGGCACTAATTGGTAGTGGAGAAATCAAGAGAAAGACTGATCTGTTATGATGGAGAATTCAGGACGAAAAAGTGAGAAACAGATGACACCAAAGAAGAGTGGCAGCAGAAAAGAAGGAGAAGATGGAGATAAGTAAAGATTTTTGGTTGAGGAAGAAGAAGGATGTGGTGAAAGAACTAGGGACAGAAAGTATAAGATAGTTGGGTAGCATCAGGGGAAAAAGGAGAATAAGAAACCCAAACCATGGGTCCTAGAGGTTCGAGGAAGATGCAGATGTGTGTTTCTGAAGACTCATTTTCTTTAGGTGGAAAGACACATCTGTCAGCAGAGTTCATCTGGGGGAAGAGCGGTGTTTTATCTTCCAGGACCAAAGAAACATTATGCAAACATAAAGGTAGAAAAAACCGGGGACAAAAAGATTGGAGGAAAAACTTGAGGCAAAGATCACAGCTTGCCTTTTGAAACAAAATGAAAATTATTATGTCCAGCCAGAGAAAAGTTTCCTACAGTCTGTGGCTGGTGTGGTCTCTGAGAAGGAAGGTGAGAGAGTGACAAGCTAATGATGATGTACAAAGACTCATGAAGTACCCAGATCATGCAGGCATGAAAAGGTCTTCATGCAATCGGCATGTCTGAAATGGTGCCTAGGAGCATTCCCAGGCCCTGGAAATCAAATATGTCTACTATTGACTGTCACTGGCCTAGTTTTGGTTTATACTTACAGGAACCTACCTGAACTATTCCCAGGTAGAGTTTGAAAATCATCTTGGGATTGTTCCCAGTATGCAATTTGAAAGCAACCAACCTGTTTTGAAAGGGATAGACTTTACTAACATGGCACCTTTCTGTGCCAGTTGGCCTCAACATTCTTGGACGTGTTTATTTTGCTTGTAGAAATACAGCTGTAAATGGCTCAGTAGATGCAATCCCATGGAGACTTAGGACACTGACAGTCTTTGGTGCAAGCTGTGACAGGCAGTGAATATGATTTCTTCTTAAAAATGTTGCTGAAATAAAATGTTGATGTGCTCTCAAATTTTGTTTTCATGTAGAATGGTGACATTGTAGAATAGTTAGTTATACAAAGTAAGTTTGTATGAACCATGCATTTAGATATTTCCATTTAAATGTAATACAAGCATAAGCAAACATAGGTCCGTAAATAACACTCCTTCCAACAGAAGACCAGACTGTGAAATTAAGGAAATAAGGTTGTGAGATTGGTAGGTAGTTAAGTTGGCTGGACTAAAAAGCCCAAACATTTAAAAGTACAGAAAATATTTTAAAAAGTTCTTGAAACTTGTATCAAAACAAGGCAAATATCTAGACCTAAATGGATAAGATAAATATGGATCTAGAATGGAATAGAGGCAACTTGAAGGCGATGGAGACATGGCCAGTGTAGAAAGATGCACAAAATCAAATTTCATGGGTTGTTTTGAGTTTTGAATTCAGGAACGATTCAAACTGTAACAGGTAGAGCAAGAAAAGGGTTTCTGAGAGCCTTTGTCTTAGCAGAGCAGGCTAATAAAGTAAAACCTGAGGCACAGTAAGATAGTTCCTTAATAAATACATCAGGGAAGGGACTGGTAGAGGGGAAAGCTAGGTAATTAAGCTAAACAGTGTTAACACTTAAGCAAAGGTAATAACAGATTTTAATTTTAGCCAAAAGCAGTCAGTTGACTCTGAAACTAAAGTTAGATCATCCAGGTTACTAGAAGCAGCATGCATCTTAGCTCACATTTTCCAAATGAGTTCATGAATGTGACCTGTTCATAACCAGATGCACTGTCGGTGTTTTGTGAAGAACTTTAGAGATGAGCAAGAGGAGTTGCACTTTCCTTTCAAACGCCTTATCTTCTGAAAAGCCAGATGCGACATTTTTGGAAAGGAATGTGCAGGGTGTTTTGGCAGTTCTCCTCCAGCATATGATCAGTCTTTCTGCACTCATCCCACACTCCTGGTTCCTTTCCTGTTCCGTTATAGAATCATAGAATGGTTTGGTTTGGAAGGGACCTTAAAGATCATCCAGTTCCAACCCCTCTGCCTTGGGCAGGAACACCTTCCACTAGACCAGGTTGCTCAGAGCCCCATCCAACCTGGCCTTGAACACTTCTAGAGAATGGGGCATCCACAGTCTCTCTATGCAACCTGTTCCATTGTCTCGCCACCCTCCCAGTAAAGAACTTCCTCCTAATCTAAACCTACCTTCTTTCAGTTTGAAGATATTACCCCTTGTCCTGTCACTGCACGTTCTTGTAGAAAGTCCCTCTCCAGCTCTCTTAGGCCCCTTTTAAGTACTGGAAGGTGCTCTGGAGTCCTCTCCAGTTCTGTCCTTTAGATTTTTTTCTGTTGTGAGTTGATATTGTATAGGTTCTCTGTGGCCCTACCATCACAGATGCTGCGCTGGTTTCCTGATTCAGCTGTTTGGGAAATCAAGCCCACACAGCAAGTTCACCTGAAAGAGCTTATCTCTAGGCAACGTTGAGTTGTGTCAGACTGTGTCAGAGTGTTGCACTAGTTTTTTCAAAGTGTGCCCTGTTGCTGGAGAAGAATTTCGTGGAGAGCATTCAAAATGCGTATCAGTGTAATATTGGGAAATGTTTTTTTTTTTATGTGTGGCTGAACTTGAATATGAAGGGATAATCGTAACCCCGGATTGTGACAGAACTTAATTTTAATGTCTTTTTTATTTCTGTTAACCTGTACATGTTTCTATAAATACTGTGTCATTGAGTGAATTCCAGACTGATGAATGTGGAAGCCTGCCTGTCAGTGTCTGAAAAGGAAAGCTTTCAAATATAAATAGCCTTAAAAATATAAATAGAAAAATCTTTTTACTGTATTTATCACTGACCACTTTCTTTTTTTCCTTTCATTGTGTCTCCTATTTTATTTTTAGTGATGCTTACTTAAAATAGTTTCCCTGCTTTCCTGTTGGCCATTAGATGGCCACTGTGGAATCCAAGTGATTTCTAAGCCAGATAGTAAGGAAAGTGTTCCTTATTTGAGCAGTGTGAGCCTGAAGTCTTGTCCATCCAGACCTTTTTCACTGATGCATCAGCTCTTTTTGTTTGGTTGATTTCACATACACAGGTCTATGTTGGTTTCAAAATCTGATTCCAACATTGTTGAGGACCTCCTGTTCTTCCTACATTGATGTTATTCTGTACCCCTCATAAGTTTGGAGCTCTGTTTTAACTGACTCACTAAAGTCAATGCTCTTCACAAATTGTCACTATATTGGCAGGCATAAGAATTTTTAATTGTGTTTTTTTAATTCCACAGTTTTTAGAATGTTTGTGTGCTGGTGGTCACCTCAGCTGCACACAAAGTAATTGGGAACAGGTATAAGTTTTGATGCCCCTCAGGCCTTAGCTTCACTTCACTATTGAAACTGCAGCCTCCTGTCCACTTTTAATTTGTGTTGCATCCTTTTGCTCTTTTGTGTGTGTGTTAATAAACACATAGTTTTAAAGTAGGGTTGAATGTAGTGTAAGACACACTACTGCTTGTTAAGGTTTGCAGGCCACAACTGTTTTCCAACACTACTTGTTTGAAGAGGCTGCAAGTACATCCCACAGTTCTTTTCTCCTGAATTATCTCAAGAGAGGGAAGTAAACCTCCACAAGGGGCCAACTGGTTATCTGTATATTGCTTTAATAATTTCTGCCTCAAAATGGCAGGGCAAGATGAAGTAGTTTCATGGGAACTTTACACACGAGTGATGCTTCCCAGACAGCAGCACGATCGACCCAGTAGCTGCGAGTGAGGAGCCACACAGAAGGATTCCAATAAAAGGGTTGTGTGGAGGGCATGGGGGATTGGAGCACAGTGGGACTGTGCCTGCTGTTCGTAGCTTTGCTGCTCGGTCCCATGATGTAGGTACTGACAGCCAGCAGCAGCTCCTGATGACCTTGAGACCAAGTGCAGGGTCATCCATATTCCCTGCTGGGGTGCTCTGAAGGTGCCACTGGGTTCTAAGATGAGGGAGCATCTTCTGTGCCCCATGGCTGCTTGAGCACTGGAACTGGCCAGTGTAGAAATGCAGTTGTTTTAAGGCAAATAAGATCACCGGTTGGTTCCTTGTAACTCTGACTGCATGCTTTGGTCTCAGCCTTGCCAGCTGTGGGAAGGGCAAGGAAGGAAGCAACATAGGAAGTATTATGGCAGAGCAGTGGGAAACAAGGGGACTGTTTAGTGTCCATGTGAGGGGTTTCCTGGCACTTCTGTGACAGCAGCAGTTCCCTCTTGTACCAAGAGAAACACCTTCTCCCACGTCATTTGCCCTAGTGGCCAGGAGGTGTGTCTCTGTGTGTGGGTGAGCCAGACCCAGGGTGCACCTCAGCCATGTCAAGGTCTTTGCTATCATTTCCTGTGATATTAGTGGGGTCCCAAGAGCAGTGGATCTGGGAGCTTAAGTCAGTAGGGTGAGACATGACATCCCTGTGTCTGCCCAAGCCTGTGCTGCTGTAGTCCACTTTTACCTTGGACTTCTTGCAGCTGTGGAGGAGCAAAGATAGGAGCAGAAATGTGTTCTGGAGCCACCTTTGAGAGGTGCAGGAGGCATTGCTGCTCATCAGATAGGAAATCCCTGAAATAGCTAGCTACTACTCCTTGACTAGAACTGTTTTCCTGTCCTTGTCAGGTGTGAATATTTTTTCTGCCAGTAGGCCTTCATGAAGATTCTTTAGCTTTACATCCAAGTAGATCACTAATGCACCCAGGCAGTGGCAGGTAAAATGGTCTGTATTCATGTGGCTCCGAGACTTTGGGGAATTATGAAGTCGTTTAACCATCAGTCTTTATGCTTCAAGGCATACCCCAATCTGCAGTCTTTTTGTTAGTTCTAAATGTGATTGGTGTAGTTTCATTTTTATGCAGTGCCTTGGGATGCTTACTGAGGAGGGCTCTTACAATAGGTGTAACTTAAGGTGCTGTTCAGACTTCTCATTAATCTGCGTGTCTTCACTCTTACCCAGAGGTAAAATACAAAAGCTACAGAGGGAGGAGTTTGGAATAAAATGATAGAAAATATGACTCTGAAATAAAGACATTTAGTACTGACAACTAAGACTAGTGGTGGAGGAAATAGAACAGGATGTTCAGAAAGTCCGGGCCCTTTGGCATGAGTTAAGGAGCTTGGAAAATAAGCAGGGCTACAGTGAATTTGTGAACAATGTTTGTCTTCCTAAACTGAATTCTGGAAAGGATCCATTTCACACTTTGCCTTTGCCAGCACCCTGATATCTATTGTAGCACTCATCTTCTGGCTTCTTTAGAGAAAAGTTTTACTTTGTGTTTAGAACTTCTTAGTGCTTCCTGCTTTCTTGTGGCATTAGCTTGGTCATGTTGTGGCTATGGGGCTAAACTTTGCAATCTTAGTGTTTGGTCCTGCTGTACTGCCCTGTTTCTGATGTCTGTATTTTAACTACAGCGATGTGCTTTAAAGACTCCACTCCCACTTTGCTCTACCACTGCTTTGTCTGGATGAGTAAATTAATCAGGGCCAGGACTTGTATCTTATGGTTGTCTGTATTGTTTAATTTCTAGCACATTCTGTGACATGATTTTGGTCTTTGCCAACTTGCACGTTCCCAGATGACACCTATGACAGGATGGTGTGGGAGAGGGATTGTTCTCAGCAGGCATTATTGAAGAGGTAACAATGTTTTGCAGGGAAAGACAGTGTAGAGATGTGGATTTGAACTGGCTCTGGCCTTTCCCCATGAGCCCCTGGATTCTGATGCATATTATAGACTAGGCCAGCCTCTCTCAGGCTTAACATTTGCAGAGGATACTGAAATATGGATGTTCACATCCTCACTGCATCACTAGGTGCTGTTATGCACAACAGTATTGAGCCATCTCCTCCTCTTCTCCTTCTGGCCATCTGCTCAGGTTTACAGCACCCCTTCCGTAGTGCTAAGGTCTTTTTCCTTTGAATAAGAGTCAGGTTAGGGGCAGAACTCAAGTTTCACGTCAAGCTAGTATCACAACAAAACCAATCCCTCTGAACTTGAATGAGCTTTCCAGAGGGTGGTTTTCCATCATGCAGCTCATTTGCAAGCAGAAGTACAGCAGTAGCTCACAAAGCCAGTGTCATCACAGGCCCACAAAAGCAAGTTAGGTAAGTAATTACTGTTCTGGTATGTATATATATTTAGTTATCACACAGGCTCATGGTCATTGCACATACAGTTTTACATTTGCTTGCACATATAGATTGTTTTCTTGAACTTCACTCCTATAATTCACTCTTCAGGCTTGCTTTGGAGCACTTAATATGAATAAAGCTAGTGTTTACTTTCCTCTATGGGACTTCTAGTTTGTGAAGCCCTCTGCAGTTCTCTGTTGGAAAGGATCACTGAATTCCTGAGCACTGACGGTGCTTTGACTGAATGTGTTCCAAAAATTGTTTGTGCAAGGTGCACCTGTATATGCAATATTCTTTATAATCCTTGCCTTCTCTCTTTCTGACATTTTTTCTCTTGTCTGAATTTTTAATGACACATGGAGACATTACTAAAACCATAGTTTTCCTCACTCACCATTGAAAGTATTTTTCATTTAGGTAGTACATTGTACTGTTTGTAGGATGTACATCAACAGTAGCTGTGGGCTGCACAGACTTGTTCTTTTGTCTCGAAAATGATAGGATTGGCTACTCAGTGAGCATGTATTTAGCATCAACATTTAAGCTCCTGAGCCCGTTCTTGGTGCTGCTGGAGAGCAAAGGAAGAAACCACAGCTGAGTCATATTCAAACCAGTATTCTTTTCTTCATTATGATTCTCTGTGTCCAGTGCTGTTATCATAGGGGTTAGAAACACTGAGCAAAAAGGATTTTGTTACGGCAGTGCTAGGTGAAATGATGTTTTTTCAAGTTGGTGTGATGTGCAGTTTTCTTTCGAGGCTAGTGAGGGCCCTGATGGTAACAGTCACACAGAAATTGTTATGAAAAAGAAAGGCTGAGAGAGGTGCAGAGTCTCCTATGTAAACTGTGTTTACGGTTGTTGCCAGTCTATGCACTGCTCTCAGTATTTATTAACTGAAGAGACTGAAAAGTCTGGAAGGGATTGTGCTGACTACAAGTTTTTGTAGCCTTTGGTGGTGCCAACTGCAAAAATAGGCAAATCCCACTGCAGTGGAAGGGCGTGATGGGGCAGCTCCAGCCCAACTGCTACCCTGGAGGCGTTTTGGAGGCTTTGGCTGGAAGCCGTGAAATGCATCTCCCAAGGGAGGACTGGATTGCAAACAGACCTTGCCCTTCCCTATCGGTGAATTCCTTTGGCAGTAGGCTGGCATCAGAACACCTAAACATAGTTATGATAAAGCTGCAGTGATATTTCCCCTCTCTGAGGTGGGGGTGAGGTGTGCATTGTGTTTGTTAATTCATCTCACATATGACTCTTGCAAAAGGTCTCGTTATAGCAGCCACTCATTAGTGGTGGCATTGTGCATGGCTGAAGGCCAGGTGAAAACATGTTTCTCAATTTCTCACTGTTACGTGGCTTAAACCAAACATTATCAGCTCTCCACTGACTTGAGTGGCTCTCGTTGGATCAAGCCACTCTGCTGTAGGAAACAGGACTGGAGAAGTAGCTCCTAATTTTCCTTGGAGTTCAGCTTCCATAAAGAGCAGAAGGAAAAGAACTGAAAAGTCCTCTGCACCCCAACCTGAAGGAAAACCTTTGAAACAGGATACTTGTTTACATGTATGAAGAGATTAGCATTAGAAGTAACTTAGAGGTAATAAAATAAGTCTTTATGAATGCTTCAGAGCACTTTCTCTCTTCCCACAGAATTATGGTCCTTGGTCAGCTTTGTGTAGGAGAAGTCTTTCTGGGGAAGGGTTAGTGCACAAGGAGAAGAGCCCGCTGAACAAAGCAAGCTTTCTCCTGAAAATTAGGAGTTTAAAAAAAAATAATATTGATTTATATGTCATAGTTTTATACTTTCCGAAATTGAGTTAATCTTTTGCAGGGAATAATTAATCTTTCTTGCTCACTTTATTAACTTAATTTGCATAGGAAGGGGAAAATGTTGGAATCACTCAGTAAATAAGTCTCAATAAGAGCCAGTCTTTGCTTCAGGCAGAAATTGGATGGCAGCAAGTGTAGTAGACTGGTGCTAGCTCCCATGAACTGTAATGACACTTAGATTGTTGCTGAACTAAGTATGCAGGTCAATGGGTAGGTCTTTGC
>JAYRBT010000082.1:38096145-38108221 GCA_036023395.1 Myiotriccus ornatus | reverse complement strand
GTGCTAGCTCCCATGAACTGTAATGACACTTAGATTGTTGCTGAACTAAGTATGCAGGTCAATGGGTAGGTCTTTGCGTCCCATACTGGAGCTCTTACTGCTGTATGATTCACTGCTTTTAGGACATGCATTAGTAAGATTAAAGTCAGTGCTGCTTTGCCTACCTACGTCCTTCCTACAGGGAATACAGGGGGAAAATACTTGTGAAATCCTGAGCACAGAGAAAACAGTGAGAGATCCACACTTATTGCAGTGATTCTGAGGCTTTTTCATGTTTTCCTGTTGGACAAATTGCTGTGTTGCCTCATTTTTGTTAGTGTTGTTCAGACATCAGTTATTCAGTTCCTACCCTTGCATAAGTGCCAAAAATCACAGATGTGGAAATCTTGGACATTGTGATTTTTCACAGAGTTCATGACAAAAAAGCAGTTGGGTTCAGAGATCAGAGGCATCTTTGAATATGAAAAAAGCTCTTTTAAGTGTATGCTTTTTTTCTAAAGGCAGTTGCTCATTCAGACCACAGTCTCAAGTGTGAGTACCCTCAGCTGGAACCCTCATCCCTCTGCTGCAGTGTGGTCTTGCTCCTGTTTAGAGGCAGTGGGGTTGTTTGCGCCACTGCAGCTCATTACCCAGGCTTTTCATCAGCTGCTGAACTTTGTTTGTTTTCTGGAGTTTGCTCCCTTAACAATATGGTAACCACCAGTAGAAAACCATCTGAAATAAGAAACGTTGGATTTGTTTTCTCTTTTAGGTATTATGTGGTTCTATAACAAAAAAGGTTATAGATAATTTGTATTTATTCAAACAAGTGATTTGCAACAGCTGGTAAGAAAGGGGAACAGCCGTGAGCTGAAAATAAAATTTACAGCACAATTCCGTGTATGTTGTCGGGGAATCATACCCATGCAACCCAGTAATGGTGCAGGGATTTCAGGGATTATGCTCAGATTAAATGTCAATAAGAGCTGAGCCTTGGCAGTATGCCAGGAAGGTCATATGAGGAAAGTCCCAAACTTTTACACTCAAATAAAAATGTGGTCTGCTTAATAACCTTAATATTCTGCAAATTTTAAGACATCTAATGTCTTAGGTTAAGAAATCTTACTACAACTTAATTTTTTTTGAATTTATTTTTTATTTAGATTCAGGACTTTTCGCTACTTCTTGGTGTTTAAGATTATATCAGCAATTTTGTTTGAGGTTATGCTTCTACTGTATGTATTTTTTCTTGGTAGAATGACATTAAGAAACTAATCTAAAGCTTCTACCAGTTTTAAAATTTCAAAATTTTCAAGTTACACATAAATGGAACAATAGCCTGCTAATACTTCCAAAAGTATTATCATTTCCCAGAAACATCTCTGTTATTTCTAAGATGAAGTCTAAGATGCTATGATTTCATGACATTTATAGTACAATATTATTGTGAGGGAATGAGAAAATAGTTACAAATACATAGCTGGGAATTGCTCTTTCTTTTATTTATCTGTGGTTGATCTGTGCCATTCCAAAATACCTGTGGAATTACGAAGGAATATGCTGACACTAATACTGCATTCAGAATGTCTCATTTTGGTTTAATCTGATCTGTTTACAGTGGAATTGGTTTCAGCTATGGAAGGGAATTCTTTCTCTAAGGGATGTCTACACATAGAGTTGTAGGGCCTCAGCTATACCATTTGAAATAAACACTCTTTTAATCTACTTGCTATCTCTGAAAAAAGCTGAAACTATTTTAAAATTGATTTCTTAAATCCCTTAAGTACTCTCAAATGTGATCCTACTGCTGCGTACGATTAAGGGTATATGATGATTTTTTACATCTCATTTCATTTGCTGCCGAGCACTAACCCCTGCAGTGGTGTGAGCACACACCTTCCTGGTGCCCTTCATGGGCAATGGGCGTAATGGAGAGAATTTTCAGAAGACTTTTTGTTTTATGGTGCAACCAACCTGCTGAATCAAACACCAGCTGTTGGATTTGGTTTGCCAGCGAGCTTCAATACAAAATGGGAGCAAACCTGGGAGTCATCAGCTGAAGCAGCTGCTGAGTCTGTGAATTCAGGGCTCCACCTTTAATTTCTAAAATCCCGTATTTGTATGTATACTGTGTACATTTAAGTATGTATTTGTACACACATGTATGCGTGTGTGTGTGTAAACATATGTGTGTATCTGCGAGCTCAAGTTAATTTTCCCCTTCCTCCTCCTTCTCTCTCTCCTCACCTTGCCTGCTGCAGTGAGGCACGAGGGAGGGGAGAAAACTCTTTTCACTGACTGAGGCTAGCATTGCAATGCAAACTCATCTGCGGTTTATTAAGTGTAGAGGTTGGGAGATAACAAAATTATCAGATTCTGGAAGGGGTCACAGTGATAATGGTGGGGTCAAAAATGGAACTGAAAAGTACTGGGAGATGTGTCTGGCTGCAGCAGCAGGAGCCCAGGCTGGGGACCCAGGCTCCGGAGGCAGAGGTGCTGCCAAGTTTTGCAGAACAGATTCAGTGGGTTTGTTATTTATGAAGGGTATGGCATGCAACCCTCAACATGTCAACACTTCTTAAAAGTGCAGATGTAAGAAATTGCAGTTTACTATGAATAAACAAGGTAAATTCATTAATTGTTTTAATAAAGTTAAACACCTCTGATTTGTCCTCAGTTATGAGCTTAATAGGATTTTTTCCATTAGTTTTCTAGACCTCTTTTTAAACTACAGTCAGTGGAATTTTACCATCCTCCAGCCCAAGACACACAGTAATAAATCAACACTTGTTTACTTATTTGTTTGAAGCTAATGTGACAACAAATAGTCTGTTAGCATACATTATTTCTTTGTACTACAGATATGCAAATATTTCAATTATTATCCTTTTATCTCTATAATATTCTAACAACATGATACAACATGTTTCTCTGATAAATTGAGTTACATAAAAGCAGGTTCACATCTACATAATGCTTTAACAAAACACTCCCTCTATTTCAAGTTAAAATGTTTGTTCAGCTTGGGAATATGCTCATAAAGAAACTTAATTTGCCTTACTAAGAAACACTTGTGCATTCTCTTAAGTTTCTATTATTATTTTTTTTAAATAATCATTTTATCACATTATAGACTCCTGCCTGCTTGGGCTGCCAGAGGTTTGGTAGGTTGAGTCTTGCAGTTAAATTAAGTTGGTTTCCTGTTTATAAAGAATGTAGATTGATTTGCTTGCACCTTTCTTTTCCCCTTCTGTAAATATTTTCTGTAATGTTTATTTTCTAGTATTAATCGTTAGTGGCTTGACAATGACAGTTTTCCCACTAAAGGTGGTGGAACCATCAAAAGTGGCATTAGCCCCGCAGGGTTCATCCAGCGTTGCACCTGTGCCGTGCTGTGTCACCAGCATTTTTTTAAAGCAGGGCTGTTTTGAGGGATGGAAAGATCTTTCAGCTGGGCATCCTCGAAGCGTGGCACAGCCTCACCTCTCGTGTGTCACTGCATCCCGGGGCCCTGCACAGACAGGCGGGTGCTGTGGGGCCCGAGGAGGTCATGAGGATGGCGAAGGCAGGTGCGCTGCTGGGTACCTGTGGGCTGGGGTAGGTGCAGGTGACCTGTGTGTGCTGGCCGACCTGGCTTCCGCAGGGCACAGATCAGTGCCAGCTGACAGCGGGGTACTTAGAGCTTCATAAGGCTGCTTTGGTTGCATCCTGAGTGATTTGAAGTGTTTTATCCTAATGTGAAAAGCAGAATATGCTAGGTAGGAGTAGGCGTTCTTCCCCTTTCCTAAAGAAGGGAAAGATAAATACATAATGATAGGAGAATTAATTTCCTCTTAACTCCGGCTGTACTGTCTCCAGGCTTTTTATAAAACCACATAGCATTACTAAGCATCTATTTGCTGGGGGAGTGTGAAATGGCCAGGTGTGCTTTGTGTATAAGCAAGTGATTGTAGCCTGAAACATAGCTGCAGATACTTTGTGAGTCAGATCATTCATGATTGCAATAACGAGATTATTCATAGTAGGCTCCTCCTTGTGACAATGGTCCTTTGTTTGAGGTCTGCCTTGTATATGGGCTATACTTCCGATTTGCAGATTCCTTCTCTGCCAGAAAACAGCATTGCAGCAGGGAACCAAGAATGAGAATCAGTGCTGTTAACTTCAGGATGTTACTCAGTGCTGGGAATAATTGGAAGGTTCATAGTTGAGTTAAAAGCTTTAATCATGACTTTCAGTGAGATGGTACTGCTTCCTATGGTTCTTGAGGTAGGTTATTTATTTGATTTTTAGTCTGTTGTCTTTTGGTTTTGTGGGTTGTTTTTTTTAAACTCTGTCTGCTGATTAAAACTGGGTCAATACTGCCAAGAGTGTTTTGTTGCTCATGGCCACGTAAGAGGTGTTCTGTCTTTGTGTACGCAGTCATTTTGTTTAAGAAAAGGAAGAAAAACACAGCATTTCTTTAGTGTTCGTAGTCAAATTAATTTTAAAACTTACTGTAATATTTTTTATTAAAATGATGCTTGTTTTCATACAATAACTGTTTTGAAATCCCTATGGTACAAGGTAATCATCTCCTACAGCAAGGTGATTACACTTTGTGGTGGAACCATGACCAGTGTTTTAGGTTTCCTACTATAATATGGCTGGGATTTGTCTCCTTTACATCTGGATGGTCCAGGCTGAAACCAAGGCATGTTGTGCTTCAGACCTTTCCCCCAAGGGGAGCATCCTTGTGTGATCTTCCTCACTTGGTGCACAGAGCAGTTGGGGTGCTTGTCCCTGGAGAGGCAGGATGGGGAGCGGGTGTGGTACCGAGTCCTCCTCCTCCTGTGGAATTCCTCATAACTTGCAGGCAGGTCTGCTGGCTGCACTGAGAGGAGGCAACCTCTGACACCACTAGAAAGGTGATGATGATGAGTCAGTGATGATGACTGTACACAATATTCCTGCTTCCTTTTGAGAAAAGGGAGAGGCCATCCCAGTGCAGAGGCAGCACCTCAGAGGGAATCACCAGAGCTGTTTCCTGCAGGAGTAGTTGAAAATAACTGTGTTTCCTATGGAGGGTGTCAGCAGCTTGTAACAAAAACACAGAGCAAACTCAATTCTTGCAAAGCACATCTGAAACTAAAATACTGCTCTTGTGTTTAATTCCTTGATGCCAGCTTTTATTCTTGAAGCTCAGAGGTTTCCTGATGTTTTCATTTGAAGCTGTACTGTTTCATGAAAGGTGAGCAAGGCTAAAATAAATCCAATGCAATATAAAGACTCTGTCCTCTACTTGGGCATGTGATTTTTAATTTTTTTCCCTCATTTAATTACTTAATATGCATTTTACAGGAGAAGATTGTTTAGGTTATGTATGTTAGCTGTGAATGCAAATATGAATTCCAGGTCATTTTGTCACAAGTTAACATAATATTTATATGCTCACTTTCAGATCTAAAAAAGCAGCAGTTAATTGCTTGACAGGAAGAATAAAGCATTTGACTATTCTGTACTGTGTGGGGTGTTATGACAGATTTCTTTTGGTTGCGTAGCATTCAAATTATACATCACTAGGGTAACGTTACATCATTATCTATTGGCACTTCTACAAGCAAGTTCATTATTTTAATAAAAAATTTCAGTGATCTGAAAGCCACTTTGTGATATATATGGTAATAATTATACACGTGATTTTTTACAGTGTTATACATATCTAAATTTTCTGTATCCTATAGCAAGAAATAGACTGCTATTACTCTTGAGATACTTCCCAGGTAATTGAATATAAGAATTGAATTTTTTACTGAAGTTTTTAGTGATCTCTGAAGGTATTTGGATTTTAGCCATTTCAGTTGCAGCTGACAAAAATTCTTTCACTGTCATCATGAACGTAATCAAATTGATCTTGCTGAAATGGAGATCAATTTTTTGAGACTGATCTATGTAAAAATGAGATTAAATGGGAACACAACTTAATAATATTTTTTTTCCTAAGTGGTTAAAGAGTCATTGTTTACTGATTGCCTTTTCCACACGTCTAGATCAGAGCTGTTTAAATTGCTGGTTTGGATGATGAGTGTATTTGAACTTGCTGTGACTACATAAAGTTTCCCAGATGCTGTTGGAAATGTGGCACATCTTGCTGTTTTTCCCCATTATCTTGGAGAGTGGATTCACCATTCCTAGGTGTCAAGATTGTGCATGACTCTTGGATAGCCCTGAAGATGCAGATCAAGTGCACGACAAATAGCTGAACAGCTCTTAGTAAATTAACTGAGTAATTAGGATTAGTGTAGTATTATCTTGTTATTTAGTGCAAAACATAATTTTTTGAATGAAAAGAAAAAAATTCACTGTAGGAGTCTATTGTCAGTGAACTTCTGACAGTTTCATTAAAAAAAAATTCTGGTTTCTATGAAATTGTATAAATTTCAATGAAAATGTGTAAAACCTTTGTTGTGATCAGAACTTAGTTACTTAGTTTATTAGGTATTCATTAATAGATGTAGTTTTTACTACATGAATAGGTTTGAGGAAGCCCTAAGGATCTTACATGGGTTATAAGCATTATGAATATCAGAAAATGTACTGGGAGTGAGGGATGCTGACTTTTGACATTATCCCCCATTTGTAATAGTCCAAAATGAGCAGTAATTATGTTGTGACTATATGTGTAAGGTGCAGTGTTAGGATAGGAAAAGATATTCTTGGAGTATCAAGTTTCAGTTTTCGTATTTCTTCTTATGTTTTGAGAAGTTCACAGATTTGCATTTGAAGTTTTATAGCAAATGTCAGATTTGAAACTCTTCAGCAGAACTACTAACACCATTACTGCATGTACGCAACAGAGCAAAAATCTTGACAAGAAAACCCTCCCATTTCCAGTTTCCACAAAAAACTTGAAAGGAACACTCACATGAAAATATTTCCTTAAAATTGTTTGACAGTGCCATTCATAAATGAGATGTGTTGTACTCCTACTTGTTAGCTCAATCACAACCAGATAATGATAATTCTTAGACCTGTGATTATTCATTGCTAAATTTATTAATAATGGTACTGTTTCATTCTTGTATTGTAACTTTCTAAAACTATCTATGTATTGCAAGGCAGTCTGCTCATATTTTATCTTTTACCACCACAGCAAGCTTCTTTTTTTTCTCTTTCTTTTTTTTCTCTTTTTTTCTCTTTCTTTTTTTTCTCTTTCTTTTTTTTTATTAATTATTGTATAGAAAAGGACTCGAAATTTTAATATACAACCTTACTAGGGAAGAGAAAGGAGGAGAATAAGATAAACTAACCTAAAAGCAAAAAGAAAAAAATGAAAAAAAGAAAAAAAGAAAAAAAGCAAAATGAAGTCTACAATCTAAGTAATAGCTCTTAACCGGAGTTTGAAATATTTATCTAAATCAGTAATGATTTCCTCTGTCAACACTGTAAAAAAAAAAAAAATCTGTAATTATTTGCCTAAGGTTAAAGCATATCATATCATTATTAGAGATATGTCACTGCTATCTGTCGACCATTCAGTGGTCAATATGTAACAGTCATTCTTTATAGTGGTCAGTTTATTTGTATCAAAATTTGCTCCTTGAGATCTTCACAAATGTTGAGGAAAGAGAGATTTATTTTCTTAATATGATGGATTAAAAAAAAAAAAAACAACACTACCACTGAAACTATTTTAGGGCTGTTTAAAGGGGCTTTCTTACACACATGCTGTTAGCAATACTTTACCCCAAACCATCTTTTTCATTTCTCTCATTTTATTGTCAATGTCCCACAATAGTTATACCTCCAGGGTGTCTTTACTTCCTTCCTAATTTTTCCTGGGTTTGGGGTTATTCCTCCCATACACTGAGACCTCAAAATACTTGTGTACTGAAGTGTTTGTTCTCAAGACCTCTGGAAATCCATCTTGCCCTGAGACTGAATTGGTCCATTGTTCAGCTCAGCACTAAATAAACAAAGCATCTTCATGTTTACTAGGAATCAAAATGCATTTCCAAGCTCATGAACTTCTACAGAGAAATCCATTTGCTCAGTCTTCAGTGTAACAATGCTGTTGACAAAATTTCTGGATGCCTAGCATCATTTTTTGACATTACCATAAGAACGTGGTAAAGGCCAATTCACCAACCATAATAAGTCTGTATTTCCCTGTGTTCCTCTATCTGAATAATTCTCACTTGGAACGTGTGAAAGCACCAGACGGGTGAAATATTTAGAGTTGCAAATGTGAAGAGGGGCTGTTCCTGTTAGTTTGTCCAGGAAATAACATTATTAACTCTTCTGCATGTATACACCCTTATTAACCGCTGAAAATTTCTTACGGAATTTTTGGCTTAGTGCAAGAGCTTGGCTGTAGAGCTGGAGTAATTGACCTCCAAAGCTGACGAAGACTTTGAAATTTATCTGATGGATTGTCATCTCTACACCATAGAGATGACCTGAATCAAAACTTTACCTGTCAGAAGGTTTCAGAACGAGTAAAAACAAACTGAATGCAGTTTTTGAACTTTTGATTTATTTCATTGGAATATTGTGCTTAGAAAGATAGTGGCCAGCCCATTTACAAAAGCACCAAAGTTTGCAATGACCCAGACAGGTGTCTTGGTAGGCAGAGTCACAGAAACCTTTTGGAAGCATCCTTTAATCTGGTGGTGTGCTGTGTGTGGAATCCCCCAGGGATTACTGTCATTAACTACTCCCACGAGACTCCTGACCTCCAGAGAAGGCTTTTCAACACCAAATCTGAATCATGCCTTTGATTGATTGCAGCCTCACGTTTGGAAGTGTAATTAGCATCTTGGTTCAGCTGCCAACATCCTGATGCCCAGTGATACTTGAGATGTCGCTCACAGAGGGTGTCCCGCTTGGCCTCCAGCAGTGGCCCCAGAAGGAAAGGTGTCTCTGGGGGAGATACCCCCTAGTGTTGGGGTGGTACTTGGAAATAGGCAGTCAAAAAAACTTGTGCTTTTCATCAGAAGAGTGGTAAGTCTTGTGTTATTTAAATTCATATGAGAATGTGGGATTTTTTCCATTTGCGTCCTTTTGCCTTTGACTTTTTCCTCTGTTATAAATAAAACTTAAGTGTTTAGGCAAAAAGGTACTAGGGTGACAGTAAAGATACCAGTAACTTCTCACAAGAAAAGAATTCTTAGTCTTGGTCTTCATCTTGTGTAATAATGGCCAAATGATGAAAATATAGTAAATTGTCTTTAATCTTTTTGACGTGGAGATTAGCAAATCATAAAATATTTTTTGCTTTGGCTGGTGATCTCTTCATTAACAACTGGAACCTTCTTAGCGCAGTTCAGTGATGCTTTCAATCCATTTCCTCTTGGATGAGGGCCAGAGGATTCCAGCGTGGTCGTTTTGGCACAGTTGATATGTTTTATAAAGCAGATGTCTACATGTGTGTAATAAATCCAGTTATGCTGATAAATCTGAGCAGATAATTTAAAAGTATGTGTTACAGTGAACAAGGGTGGTAATTTACCATGACAATAAAACAAAATATAAGCAGCATTTCTGTAATGTATGTGATGTTCAGTAATTCTACAATTTAATGGCTTCATTGTGTAAGCGATTTTTAAGTTCCTCTTCAAGATATTCTTGATCCAGATGTTCATATATTTTCTTTTATTATTAGCTGTCTTGCATTTAAAATCTGCAAAACTGATTCTCATCTTGCTTTACAGTTGTACCAGCCAATCAGGGTAAACAGCAACAGTCCATGACAAAGGATATAAAATTAATGGGAAAATGGAGAACTGAATCATACACATTTTATGTAGTAAATGAAAATCATCAGTAGGCTTGCATTACCAAAGAGTTACTTTTCCAGGTGATGTTCCAGTATATTCTTTGAAATCAAGAAAGCTTTTTAATCCTGCCCATATCACTTACATCAGACTGTTGCTAGTTAAGTTGCTAAGATTCAGCAGTGTCTCAGATGTTCTGGAAATCTTAGAAAAGCAAACTGGCCATTTTACTGTAATGAATTTCATCATTAGCTTTGTGAGGTTTTGGGGCTTTTTTTTACACATTTCCATACAAAGTTTTAAAGTTTCAGTGTTTATTTAAGATGAATGCATTGTAGTACTGTCGTAATTATCACCATATTCATTTGGAGTCCCATGACCTTCAGAGAAAGGTAGAGAGAGGATCTTCAGTGTTTTGTAAAGCTTGTGAAGAGCTGAAAGAAATTAAGCTCAAATGCTATAACCTCCATGATTACTGTTACTGAATTAAAAAGAAAGAAAGAAAGAAAGGCATAGCAAGGAGACAGTTATATTGCATTTAATAGTTAGGAAAAGTTCTTCTAAGACCCAGAAGATAAGCTGTAGTTTGCTCTTTGTTCCTCAAGTGCATGAGCCATTTCAATGGTTGTCACCACCTGTGACCAAAGACTTCAAAGATGCAGAGAGAACCGCTACAGAAGGTCCTGGATTTTGCACTGATTTGGGATATGTGCTGAAGGTGAACATCAGTCAGTCAGGATCAGTAGATGAGTATCTATATTGTGACTATATCTATATAGTATATCTATTTTGTGTCTGTGTATTCAGAATCTATGTATGAGTTGATTATTTAAGAGGTGTAGCCTGTATAACATGTTAAATGATAATCCAATCCGTCATTCTTCTATATGCTCTATTTGGAAAAGTCCAACATTCCTAAGAGGTCACCTGGATGAGAGTTGATAAACAGGATTTTCCCCCTCTGTAGAGGGCATGAGCCCTGAGAATAGGTCTGATCCTGAGCAGACTTACCCTAAATGCCTTTGTTCAAGGAATTCCATGTATTGCTGCTGTTGCCTCTCTTCCTCCTGTTCAGGATACCCAGCTAGAACTAAGGGTAGCTTTGGTGAATTAACAACTTCTTCACTTTATTTGGAGACTGTTTTGATCATCATGAGTATAGGAGCATAAATTCCCCTTGGAATCTGTCTGAGCTGCCAGATGAGGGTGAGGGTGCTGTTCAGTGCATCATCTGAAAAAGCAGATATATGAATCGTCTTCCAACTGGGAATACCATGTCAAGTAAAGCACTTCTTTTATGTGCCCTGATGCGATGATAGGCAGCTAATCTAGTTCTGTATTATATCTTTTCTGTATTACATCTTAGTATATATATAATCTATTTTGTATTATATATTCTGTATTATAGCTGTGTATTGTGAGGAGTCTGCAGATTGAAATTCAGACTTCTAAGGACTGTTAGGATCTGTAGATAAAAGGCTCGAGGCCCATGCAAAACACTTTGACAACAATTTGTGTGTTGTGCTTGGAGTCAGCTGTGATTACATTTTGTGACCAAGAGGAGGAAGGAAGCATGATTTACAGTATTGGGATTTGTGGTGCTTTCCATTAGTTTTGACACTGCAACAATATTAGAGCTATTTTATTGTGTACTGCAAATCTTCCCTACATGAGAAGAATAAGGAGAAAGCAAGAAAACTGTAATATTGATGATCAGAGTGTTGTGTGATAATACATTCCAAATCAAATGATGACATACAGTAAATATACACCTAGCACAACCAAAAAAAAAGACACTGGGATGTCTAAACTTGAGTGAATAAAACTTAAATACCCTCTTTATGATACTACATTTCCTTGACTGTCATATGTATAAATTGAAAATAACTGCACCTAAGTTGCTGAAATTGCATACAGCTGTACAAAAGATAGGAATTAACTCCTGCTACCCGTTTACTGGAGACCTGAAAAGTTCTAATACACATTGTGGATGATAGTTCTAGAATACAGTCCAATTTAAAGCAAACACTGGCGTAGAGGCAGTCTTTGTCTGATGGCTCCATCCTTTCCACTTTGTAATAGAAAATAGTATATTTAGACAAGCACTTTTTGTCACAGTCTTTATATGTGTTGGCATGCACAGGATATTCGATACTTTTATATATTAAATATGTGCAAATCATATATTGTACAAGTTTGTATATATGTTATTGTTTTTTGGGGGTGTGTGAAATCTAAAGCACAAAGATATAAAACTATTAAAGTATTTTTCTTGCAGAATTAATGTTAAACTCTATACTTACTAACAAGTCATCATGTATAATTAATTAAACACTCATACAAAC
>JAYRBT010000082.1:38018162-38096045 GCA_036023395.1 Myiotriccus ornatus | reverse complement strand
TTTCTTGCAGAATTAATGTTAAACTCTATACTTACTAACAAGTCATCATGTATAATTAATTAAACACTCATACAAACATTCTGCTTACCATTTATATGCTCAAAAAGGTTTGATTTTTTTATTGCTTCTCTCGACCATTATGTAATGACCCAGCATTTCTGCTACTGAACAAGATTGATTTGTTTTGGAAAACTGATTATACTAATTATTCTACCTGAGCTGTTTTCTTCTGTCTCTGCCCAGTCCATGTGGTGTTGATACTGGGAGAGGGTTCCAAGTTTTAGGTGCCTGAACTGCTTGCAGTAAATCTCACTGAATCACAGAATCTGATGAGTTGGAAGGGACCCACAAGGATCATTGATTCCAACTCCTGGCCTTGCACGGGACCATCCCCGAGAGTCACACCATGTGCCTGAGAGTATTGTCCGAATTCTTCTTGAACTCTGTCAGGCTTGGTGCTGTGACCACTTCCCTGGGGAGCCTGTTCCAGTGCCCAACCAACCTCTGGGTGAAGAACCTCTTTCTAATATTCAGCCTGAAACCAACCCTGACACAACCACAGCCCGTTCCCTTGGGTTCTGTCACTGGTCACCACAGAGAAGAGATCAGTACCTGCCCCTCCTCTTCCCCTCACGAGCCTCAGCACACGGGTGCAGTATGCAGTGGATGTTATACTTGCAGTATCCTGGACCTTATTTGTATAATGGTATTGGAGGTTTTATGCCCTACAGATTGAATATGAGTGGAATGAATGAATAATTGGATGGGAGTTGAATCAGTTGTTCAAATACTAGCTTTCAACTGAAACTGGATTGAAATTACCCTGTTTCTCATTTAGAACTTGAAGAGTTTTTAGAAACCTAAACTAAACAGAAACAGGATCTAGATTTACCATCTGGTAAATGGAGAACATTCCTATGCTTTTGGCAACATCCACTGCATATATTCTCCATAGTAATATGACAAATGTAAAAATAGTTTATCACCATATATTAATGTCTTGTTCTTGAATGGATACAACCTCTAGGTTACATGGCATCTATAAAAACAGTGACGTGGGCATCAAATATGACAGATTAAGGAAGGAACAACACAGGTTTTATTGATGGTATCTCCAGTATTTAGAAAGAATTGCACTGTGTTTTGTCAGTGTGAAATACATGCAGTGTTAGCAAGACCGTTCATGCCAGCCCTGCCTTGTGATTTTTTCAGTGATGATGCACACCCTTTTGTCCCAGCAGGGAAAGAAGTTAATTAAGTCCTTTACAAATACATGTGAAATACTCAATAAATAAAATCTTGTAAGAGTGCTGCTTAAGGTTATAGTGTTCATATGTCAGCCTCAGAAGAAAATTCCAATTACAATCCCCATGTGATGAGTGGTTTATGTTACGCATAGTACAGGTATCATAATAGTTTTCCTTTTCTTGATATATTGGTAATTTACTGAATACTGGCATGAGGTAGTGATTTGTTTTATGGCTGTCTGAGATCATGGTATAGAGTTAATGCTTCGTATTCTTCAGACTGAAAGGGTTTGGATGCCTTCTGTGTTTTATTGAGAAGTGGTGCTATATTTAAATGTATTTTACCTTACTGATTTATCAGCTTTTCATAACCATGTCTGAATTATCTCAAATACCCTCCTATCCCAAATCATTCTCCCTGTGTTATAGTCCCTCAGACACCAAGTCCTCACAGCTGCCTGTCCTGTATGATTGTCTGAGCTTTTATTCTCTGATGAAAGGGTAATTAGAGAACAATGATTTAGCTTTTGTGTTGATATACACGTAAAACTTACTACAATACTCTTTCATCTGCTGCCGTTGTCTTATCCAAGTATTATAAATATCTCTTGTTTCTTTCCAGTTAACTTCCCAGCTCTCTCAGAGGTGAATTGCTGTGTCCATTAGCCATATAAAAACATTGTTGTCTGGGGGGGGTGGGGGAACAGAAGAGTTATTTCTTTTAGTCAGCCTAGTGTGGGAATTTGGAGAGACAGAATGTAATTAATTATCAAGCTTGAATTTTGGCCAAGGTTCTATTAGACTGAGAGTTACAGTTTATGAATTTCTTTCATTCTTGAGATGATAGGAGGAGCAGGAGGAAGACGAGAGTGGGATTTTATGCAAACATAGAGAGTTTGGAGTCTTGCTGTGGCAATGTGTTTCAGTTGTCACCATGTTAAGCTGGACTGCTTTATGTGGCTGTGGCAGGAGGATGGGGAGTAAAAATGATAGCACAGCTTCGAATGAAATTGTTTGCAGGGGAAAAAATGGTTAATTATACATAAATCAAGCTCACTAAAACCAACCAGAGCATGAAAGAGCTACAGTGCATGCCCTCTGCCTTTCACATTCTCTTTCCGATTCACTTGGTGCTTTGTGTTGCTTTTCTGAGGCAATTCTTTGCTCTTTATGTGCACTAACACACGTTTTGTCATAGTTTGTTGATGGTGACTTTTGGGCCAGATCTAGCAAGTTTCTAGTAGGCAGTTTAGCAATTAGATCAAATATAAATCAAGAAATTGCTGTATAAGTTATATTTTAATTTCTCTACTATATCTAGAGTTACTTTAGCAAGGAAGAAATAATCACAGTTACAAATATTAAGAGTGAGTGCATCCAGAATTGGAGGGAAGGAGAACCTATATATCCACCAAGGCCACTTTTCTGACATATTATTGGGAGCATAAGCCACATCAGCCAGTACTACTAGAAACAGTTTTATATTATTGGGACCCGGAGGATAGATCATCTGTCTTTGACAAATAGATCTCTTGTGAAGTTTCACTTGCGTTCCTTTTCATCACCAAAATTCTTCAAATGTTAACTAGTAGTTTATTCTACAGTGATGGAAGAAAATTATTCAAGGTCCTAACTTTTCTGAGTCTCTTGTTTTTATGTATTTGTCTTCTTAAATGCACAGTATGCAAAGTTCCTATATGTCTGTATTCTTAAATAATAAGAAAATAATAATTCACCAAAAATGAGATCTGTTTTTCTTCTATCTAAGGAAATGCTTTCGTTTTGAAAAGGTTGCAGTGCTGTGCTGTGTAATGGTTCCATCGTCCTTGTAAAACAAAATGTACTTCATCCTGTTAAAATTAGAAGTACTTAAGAGATGTTGCACTTATTATGAAATTGCAAATCTTTTCTCTCCTGGGAGAAAGTTCTTTTCTTTGCTGAAGGAAAGTTAGCTTTAATAAGCACATAATCCATTAAAATAGTGTTGTCATAAATGAGTATTGAAATTTCTATCTGTGGGAATAAATAGTATTGTAGGGGGTAGGAAGAAAAGCAGAGTCCAAGTGCACAGCCAACGTTGCTTTTCATCTGCCTTTAAGACTAATTCATCACATAATCAACTAGTTATGAAAAGTGTAATTCACTGCTGAAATGAGAACAGCTGAACTGTTCTCTTTGAGAAAAGTGAACTGACGATTGAAAGAAAAAAAGAATCTGTATATTTCTAAGACTAATCTTTGTATACCACCTTGAACCCTCAGTCAAAGAAAATTTCTGCCTTACTTTGTTCCATTCCGACTCTGTACTGTGGTGTAGTTGCACGTGCAGTGCCCTCTCTATATTGACCAACAAACATTAGAAAGGTCAGTGATTAACCAGCACTTGGCTACTGATCAAAAATCACTGCAAAACATCAGAAATTCTCCTGTGCTGAGGCAGATTTCCCATCCCACTTTCTGCCCGCAGAGGACAGCAGTTCAGGACTGCCCTATCCTTGCCACTGCCTTCTGGCAGGGTGACCCTGAGTGCTGGCATGTCACAGCTGTGGAGGAGCAAACACACCGGAGCTTGGTCTGAGCCATAGCTGCTCTGAAGGCAGAGACACGGGGATTGTGCCCCCACAGACTCTCTGCTGCTCGTACGACTGGGTAGTAGGTGCCTAAGGAGGTGTGCACCAGCCTACACAGTAGCTGTAGAGTAAACACACTGTTTGACCTTCAGAGGGTTTTGTTTTAATGTTTTGTTCTCAGTCATGATTTGTAGCTCCTGTGTCGTCTCCCCAGGACGGATGAAATGAAGCTACACATAGCTGGATTCGTAAGGAAACAGGAAAGATTTTCCAAGTCATGTTTCCTTAAAAGTCTCAGTAAGAACTATCCAGCTGATTGCTGTTGGAGGTACTTCAAATCACGTTTCTCGTTTTTTATATATGCATTTCTAATCATGGAAACAGGGGTGTATTTTTATATATGCTTTAAAAAAGAGGGATCTTCTACAGATAAACAGTTTTATTTCTGACTGGAGTTATGGGTATGCTTGGTGTCTCAATAACAGTATATCTGCATGGAGCGGCCTAACTATTTAGGAGCAGCATATTATAGTCAGTACCTGAGAACATTAGCTTTGAGTTGTACATTTCTGAGTTACCAAGTTATTATATCCTTTTAAGTTCATTTTATTCTTACTTGAGTGCTGCACACATGTAACACACAGAGTTTGCAAAGTCAAGCACTGTACCCCATCCATGACCTTGTCTGGCTGTCTTTTTTCATTATAAACTCATTATCCAGGTCGCTTCAGTCAGCTAAATCCGCTTCTTTTTAACCTCTTCTTCAGGGGATCCTACTCTCTGTGTAAGTGGTCTGTATGGGCCAGATATACCTTCTTTCTCCTCCTCTTTCCAGCAGATTTTCCCTGATGGAGGATGGGTCAGCCTGGTCCTGCTCTCGGTGCCACCTGACCTCCATCTCGGGTTGCAGGACGGGCAGCAGCAATGGCAGGGGGATAGCGCTTGTCAGTGGTACCTGGCATTAAACTAAATATCCAGCACCTCTCACAAATTTGCAGAGGTTCAGAGTGTTACCAGATTTGAACTGGTTTTAACTGGCCTGGCAAGAGCCACTTCCCTGACTAAAATGCACTTTCTGCCTGTTTAAAAGAAGAGGGGATATTTGAATTCTTGAAAGAGGAAGTACCAGATAATATTTTCTCAAGGAAGTACCAGATAATGTTTTCTCACTTGTGAAACAATGTCTTTTTTCTTTTTTTTCCTGGCTTTTTTCTTGAAAATAATTAAACTATTTTGGTTAATGTAAAAAAAAAAAAAAATCAGCTTGAAGCACACATCTAACTTTTCAAGTGGAAAGTTGCAGCCCAAACAATTAGTCTGACAAAACTATAAGCAAGTGAAAGTCAGATTTTATGGAAAGTGTTGGATAATCCTTACTAAGAGTCCATGTCACAGTTCCCACCTATGTGTATTGAATTCGCAAGAACACTTTCTTTTCAACATGCATGCAACTTGCACACACTCTCATCCAGTGTATTCTGCTGAAACGCATATCACTTAATTAAATAATCCACTTAATGTGCATAAGAATCAGTCTATCTAAATATGACTGCAGCTAATCACAAGTGTTGTTAAACCTGTTAATTGCTTATCATCTGTTTGCATAGAATGCGTTTTATAACAGCAAATGGAGGACCAGCTGCTCAGTTGTCCTTTATAACTGTTCCTATTAGACATGTTTGAATAATTAGAAAATTTTTACCCATGCTCAAAAATGTACAGTGAATTTATCATATAAAAGCTCAGTAATTGAAATGCTATTGTGACATAGAAAGCTGTCTAGCAATTAATGGTTCCGAAAAACAATAAGTTAGTGGAAAGCCTTCAGTCTTCATTCTTCTAATACATCATTTTGTTTATTTCCATACCACGTTGTTCACAGTGGGTGTCAAAGGAAGCCTTTGGCTGAATATTCTCTACCCCTAGCTAAGAGAGACTGTTCTGTTTTCAGTACATTTGCCTCACATAATCACTCACTGTTAATTTCAAAAAGCTTTTGATATTTCTCTGTGTGTGTGTCCTAAACAATAAGCTGATCCATTAGGCAGTGTGATTTACTGCCTTCTGACCTTACACGCAGCTTTTTCTTGTGGAAAACAGCCTATGAATCTGGGTGTTAACTGCAACTTGAGCACAGATAACTTTCTTCCTGTGTATAGTACCTGGCATTCCTAGGCAAGGTCAGTGATCTGGTCAAGTGAGGCTTTTTTGTTTGGATGGCCTCTCTTGCCCACATTCCTTAAAATAATTTTTTTCCTATATTGAGGTATGCTTCCCAGACCAACTCAGTCCTTGTGGAGAAGTCTTGGTATTTACTGTGACTGTGGGTTGGCGATGCAGTGCATCTAGCCTTAGTACTCCTAGGACCAGACTGAAAACGCCAGTGTGCTGTGGAAAAGCAGCAGTAAGCATGAACACCTTTCCTTCAGTTTGTTTGTTTTGATGGGTTCACGTTGTGCCATCAGAACAACTCTGGTGTTGGGTATGCTGGGGCAGGAAGGCTGAACCGTCCCAGGGAGGCACAAAGAGGGAAAGTGGTGTGCAGAGAGTATTATTGCCTTAAAGCTTATAATTTTCAGAGGAGCTATCTGCAGGAATGCTGTAGGCGTGGAGGAATGATGATCTCAGGAGGTTGCTCTGGCTACACCCTGGGATGTATACCCATTTATGGGAAGAGTCTTCTCACAATGCTATAGGTAGAGCTGTATAAATTTGAACAGCCCAGCATTAAAAAGTTGGATTTTGGAATTTGAGTACAGGAATCTCTGCTACTTAGTTCTCTGATAGATGCAGTAGATACTTGCTGCTTAAGGGACACAGGAGGGAAAGGGTTAAAAGAAAAAGAGTAAGCAAAACATTTTGAAATTCAGCATGTATGATCAAAGCCTGCTAGAAACCTTTTGTGAGACAAAGGATGCCGAGTTAAAATGGTAATTTGTTGTTCAGGCAAGTTCTTTTGGAAGAAGGAAGGTGGTTGACTGAATATCCAGGTGATCATGGTGAGAATGGCAGTGGTTACTCTTCTGGACCTGCTCACTGTCATGGCTTGGCCACTTTTTCCTCCTTTGTCAGTCTTTTCAAGGTGGGCAGAGCTGAGGAGGATTTTGCTGCAGTAGGATAGCACCATGCCTTGCAGTCAGTTCCAGTGTAAGGGGAAATAATAGAAAAAATAAAAAGAAGGGGCAGGGAGAGAAGAAAGGAGTACAGTGGTAGTGCCCGGTTCTGTGGGAATGAAGAATGATCATACATTAGAGAGAAGCTGGCTCTAATATGCATGGAGATCTGTACCACACATGCTGATGTGCTGATCATGGCCAGTGACCTCATCCATGTGCAGGCCTGGATATTTCAGTGATTAAGGTTTGCCTGCCAAGGACTGACTCTCTGGAGGAAAGTGAAGGCTGGCTGTTTTTGGCAGAGAATCCCCGCTCTTTGTGGAGTCACTTGGAATCTTGTGAAGGCCATGAATCTTACAGTCTTTTCTTTGCAGGGCTTTAAAGGTGGATGGCAGATGAAATAAGTTCATCCACTGGTTATTTCATTCCTCAACTAAATTTGCTTTCTATCTGTGCCTGCATGAGCTCACTGATTTGCATTCTTGTAATGTGCTCTCTCTTTCTTTTTTCATTTATTTTTCCTGGACTGTCTTACTGTAGAGTCCCCAAAATCCAATACCCCACTAAGTTTATTGAGGCACAGAGGAATGGTGGTACCTATTACATTTGCAGGCTGATGGGAATGTCAGCACTCCCTTGGAAAGGGTTGCAACAGTCTGGATGAACAACTTAAATCTAGGATGAAGCCTCTGCTGCTGCAGGTGCTCTCAGCTGGATGCAGGGTCATCAAGGCGTCTTAACTGAACTAGGACTTGGTCTGTAACTCAGCATTTTCAGGCAGGGAAAGGCATGCTAGCAGGGCTGCTCTTTCCCAGCAGTGCTACTCAGCCCTTTCCAGGACATGCCAAGTCCTCATTAATATCTTATGCCCACTCTTGACATAGTTGTGGGATGGAGTGGTTGGTATTTTCACTTAGGTTCCACTGATTTTTATGTTCCTTTCATAGTTCTGCATTTAGAAGTCCTTGCTACAGCATACTGTAAGTGTATATGAAATTTTCCTGTGGTCCCCACAGCTCTGCAGTAAAGGTAGAACTGCAGAATCCCAAGAGACAAAGCGTTTTCCCATAAATTCTTTGCCCTGTCTGCTTTCAAATTAACTGAGGATGGATGAGGGGGAAGATGAAGAGAAAGAATAGCATAATAAAACTCCTCTGTTGCATGACTTCCAATTTTCAAAGAATGTTTGTAAAAATCGATGTTGCTTCTCTTCAAGCTGCTGGGGGGCACAAGTCTTTAGTCAATTAAATTCTCATTTTTGGATTTTTTTTTTTAAGCAAGGCTTCTTAAATGTCTTTCTGCTGTTACATGTGTCTGGTGTCATTTTACTAGCTAAAATAATTGGATAAGTTTATCGTATTTTAGGTATATATTAGATAAGCAAATAATAATGGGAAACATGAAAGTATGGTTCATATTAGGAATTAAAAGTTGATGTAATCTGAATGTGAGCCACATGAGTTTGAATTATTTGACTAGTTTAGTTCATGCAACTGCAAAAATAATGGAAAGGAAATGTAAGTACATGTGACCTTGCAGATACTACCTTTGGTTATTCTGGATAAAGCAGAATATAATATATAGAATAGAATATAATCCAAAATTATATATTTCTTTTTGTGATAATCCTTTCCAGTCTTAGGAGGGCAATCAAGATAAAATAAGATCTGTGAACTGCCATTTTCCTCATGAGCTGAAAAAAAACATGCTCTGGTAATTTGATCTTGAGTAGGTGAACGTGGCTCTTCTTATTGTAGTCCTAATTTTCATTTTGAATAGAGATACTAATCTGAAAAGCTGTGCTTGATCTGTGTTTCAAAAAAAACCCAAAAAACAACCAGCTGGTGGAATATCTATAGGCCGGGTAGGAATAATTTTATCTAAAGTTACTAGCTTCTTTAATAACAAGTTATCCCTTCTTCTCAGTGTAGTTTATCCCACTACTTTTTTAATCCATTTCAACTCCACGGAGGGCTGGTATCCTGAGAAGACCTCCATTCATTGTGTTTTGTGTCTGACCTCCCAACAGTAGTACTTGTTTACCTAGAGAGATAATTGTTTTCTGGAGAGCATCCAGCTGATAACTTACTTTTTCATTAGACCCCTTTTTCCTATTAGTTATCTTCTGTTAGTTGATCTGTGTCATTTGATAAAACTAATTAGGTAATAAAAGACTATTTCTGAGCTCCTCCCTTTAATTTTGGCATGGTGAAGTGTACTTCTTGGCTCCTTGCTCTTTCCACATAAAGACAGCCTTCAGTTGACAAACAACATTAATCCAAAAGAAAACAAGCCAGTTCACGCATCCTCTCTTGATATATCCCTGTGCCAGAATAAAATAGTTCCTAGCAAATTATTTGTACCAAAGATAGGGACATAACCCTGGCTCTGTTTTAGAGTTTTGCAAATGTTTGCAGAGCTTCTCAAGAGGCCAGGCTAAAAATACTCAATGAAACCATTCAGAATTCTACTAAAAGCATTTTGTTTCCTAGGACTTTCCTCCCTTCTGAAAATGCCCTCCCACAGCTGCATGGCATTTATTAGAAGGTGATGCAGGTATAAGGTAGGAAATCAAATTTTATATTTTGTTTTAAAATTTAGGCTTATTGTCAGGTTTCCTTTTTAGATTATGTACATTTTTTTAAAAAAAGGGATATCTCAATGGGAGGTAAGTTTATTATTAGCTTCAAGTTGAAATATACAGTGAAGAAGAGGCTGATCAGATGTGTCACAGTGTGAAAGTTTGAGGTGTCATGATATGCAGCATTTCAAAGACAGATAGCAAAGAATTGCCATTTCTATATGGACAATGGCCTTTGCTGCACCCTAATGAGATAGAAATTCCCCGAGGACACCGGTGGATTTTTTTTCTTGATTGCTGCACCCCAGAACAACGAAGGTTTCAAAATTTACACTGAAAAGAGTATGTAATCTGCTCTGCTCAGATGTGAGATCTGTAGAAATCTCTGTAGTCATTTTCTATTCAGCCTAGAGAAAATCTATCAGAGCCAGTGAAATTAGACTGACAAAAGGATCTCATCAGTAATTCTTCTGTGTTTTACAGTCATCTCTCTTAAAAGAGTGGCTTCTGCCTGTTCATTGCTCAGTGTTAAATGCAACCAACGCTTTGGTCAGGTCTGAAGAACTGCTTTGATATTAGTTGCATATTTACTGTGTGTTTTATTTACTTCCATGTTAGAAAGATTTACTATGGGGGATGTTCATGTTGTGCTTGCAGAGATTTGGAGTATACATCTTCAGGGATGCAAGAGCCCCATAATAGCAGTGTATGAAATTTTAAAATCAGTGGTATGATAAACTCTGATAGTACCAGAGTGTGTTTATAAGTGAGTCATGTGATAAATAAATGATGTGATAGTGCGAGGCAGTTATAGCAATAAGAAGGGACTGTTTTAAAAATGAAAGAAAAATTGAAGTTTGTACTTTCAGTTGTCCTAATTAGATTCAGAAAAGGTTCTGACTTTGCTTTCTGCCCCTGAACATTTTTTCTTGTCTTCTCTAGATGCACTTATAGCCATCAGTGACTCATGGGTATTCAACTAAGATGTCCAAAATGGTTATTATCCCCTGGAGTTGCTGTTTTTCCTAACAGGAACACTCCTGAGATACTGCAGTTTATAGCCTGTGATAATGTTAACTAAAATTTTTGGCTATTTTGACTATCATATCTGGATTGCAGGCAGAGTTAATTCTGGATTTCTAGCATTAAACATGAAAGCTTTCCAAGCAAATACCGGTTACCACTGCAAGGGAATTGAAAGGATGGACTAGCCTGCCATTGTGTCAAATCTGATAATTGCTTTTCACACATAAGCAGCTCTGGAAGTCCAAACTACCAAGCCTGTTTGTCTTGTGTACTTTCCTTTAATGCACTGCTCCTTTTCACTTCATATAGTTTCTTAACCCTCATGGCCAAAATTCAGTGCCATGAGAAGCCCCTATCAAAGCCTTGCATGAATTGTTGCAGTGCTGTGCTTAGTGGTGCATCAGTGAATTGTATCCTGCGTGGCGTGATTTACAGCTTACTGTGAACAAATTCTCCGGGATTATAGATTCGCTAAGAGATAGTGTTGAGAGTCTCTATATTTATAGGCAGCTCTGTGGTGCCCCATCAGCATGACACTCATTTTCCCATAGGATCCTTTCCCGACCTGGACTCTGTGCTGCCTGCCCCTGTTATAAATGAAGATGTGGAGCAGTGCCAGAGATGCTCTTGCCAGCAGGGTTATGGGCTCGTTTTGGCCTAACCCCAGAACAAGGGCAACAGATAAGGAACGGAGGAGACTACAGCCTAGTTCTGAATGGAGTTGCTGTTGGTTTCTCTGCCTCAGCTCAGTGTTTAGCTGTGGTCTCTGCACAGCTGTCAAGATCTGGTCCATGGGAGGGGAGAGAGACTGTTTGGCTCATACTGCTGCAGTCCTGTCCTCTGCAAAAACAAATGAGGAAGTGCTGCTGAGCAGGAGCGCTGCTCTGGGTGTCCTGGCAGGACACAGCATAGCACCTCTATTGCTTTTTACCCTGGACAGGGCGAAAGACCTCCCCTGCCTGCTTCCTGTTTGTGCTGCCAACAGGTGCTGCTTGTACAACTGAAGAGAAGCAAACCTTTCCAACCCCACCCTCACATGTGAAGACAATGCACTTCAATATAACATGTCCATTTCATTGCTTATTAAAGCCATTAACATATAGTGGATTACACCATTAATATTCACATATTCATTTGTACAGGGTCCACAAACCCTATATATATATGGAATTAAGAGTGCAAAGCTGTAGGTGTTATCAGTGAATAAAGAGAGCTGTGTCATTACTTGCTAATAGCCATGCAGCTTTTTCCAAATTCATGAGAAATCCTTCCACAGTATGTAAACAGTTGCAGAATTTTTTTCTGTACAGCCATCTGAAGATTTTAAAGGACACCCCCCCCCCATTTCACTGCCATGTTAGTGTAAGCTTTGGTGACAATTCAGTAGGAGATAACATTTTGTGCTTTTGTCTGGTACTAAAAAAAAAAAAAAAATGTTTTCTGATGTGTACCAAAGTTACATGGAATATATATAAGAGCTAAAACTGAGTATACCTCTTGCAAAGGCAAATTAAAATTGGAAGGAAAATATACTAAATTGTGGCACAAGTGGGTTGTGGCAGTGACTTTCTTCTATGCAAAATTTAAGATAAAAGATAAAAAATGCTAAAAGCTAAGCAGCTAGCAGCTAGCATTAGTAAACAGTATTTGTCTTCAAAGAACCACAGGAATTTTTATGAATTTCAAAGGATCCATAAGTGGAAGAGATGATTTGGCTTGACTTGCAGATACTATAGTTGAAGTGAAGAAGTTAAGTAGCAGAGCCAAAATGAAATCTGACTCAAGAATTCCTGATTTTTTCCCCATGTTCTCCAGCTTCTTGACTGTCAAGGCAGACTGATGTAAAATTGTTAGGAAGGTCTACCAGTTGTTCTTGGGTTTTTTGGGTTTTTTTAGCAGTTAGATACTTTGGTTCTAACTGATTTGGTTGTAACAGA
The DNA here is from genome assembly GCA_036023395.1 of Myiotriccus ornatus. Lineage (NCBI taxonomy): Eukaryota > Metazoa > Chordata > Aves > Passeriformes > Tyrannidae > Myiotriccus > Myiotriccus ornatus. The sequence goes on along the minus strand of JAYRBT010000082.1, from coordinate 38,083,569 downwards.
CAACGTTTGTACTGCAGATGCATAAAAGTGGTTTGAGCATGTCTGCTTCTGAATATATTTTATTTTTAGAAACTGCAGAATTTTCCCCTGTTCTTACCATTTCCTGTGGTTTTACTCTGGAGCACGATGGATGAAGAGGGCTATTTGTGTGATTAAGGTATGAGAATAGAAACTGTAGGTCCTGGGTTTACAGTTGCAAGTCAGCTGTGATGGTCAGTCCCTTAAGCATAGTAGCAACAAATGAACTTCATCTGTAAAAGAATATTTGTATTATTAGAAGTATGTGGGAGAGGTGAGGCTGCATTAAGATTTTAAAAGCCCTGTGGGATCCATGTAGGAAAGTGTCCAAAAGTGTCTGTAGAAGTGATATTAAATCAGTGAGAGTGTAGAAACAGTACATTCACCTGTAGTAAGCTGTGAGAGAATTAAGCTAAACAGGAACAAGATGCACTGGAATAAGTGTTAACACATGGAGTTAATTGAGAACAATTAGGTCTGTGTGTAGACAAGATCTACATAGCCCGTTTGAACTGCATAGTATTATGTGAGTAAAGGGTGCAGGATTAGACCTTTTGTTTACAGATTTACCTAGTGCTTTAAACTATTTGGATGAATGGTGTTGCACAAATGTTAGTCATAATTATTATTTAATTATGACCACATGTTTACTTTGAACATAGTCCTATGCTTAATATGTAGGAAAGCCAGGATAATGTTGCAGCTTCAGTGTGTGAGCTACTGTTTGCCAAGCAGCATTTTGCTAATGGCCTCTCCTTTCGTGGGATGAAAATGCCTCCCTGGACAGTGAAATTGCACCAGTTGTGGTATGTAATAGGCAAATAGTTTTCATAAAAATACCTTCAGCTAGAACATTTTGAAACATGCATCTGAGATAGAATGCTAACTTATTAAAATGAATGCTATTAAATGTGCTGCTTCTGTACCATTTCAAAATACCTGAGATGCCAGTATTTCATTTTGGTTCCACTGAAAGAGCAGAAAGCAAATTTCATGGTATGATTCATAAGATCAGGAGTGCTACAGAATTTCTATAATTCATGTGTTGCTACTTTAATTTGCATTTAAATGTTTGAACTGTTATAAAATTTCAGATTCTTTAAACTTTAATCTATTTTATTCACTCCTAAGCAGAACAAAGTTGTTCCTCCTTTAACTTTGTTTTGAGGTACTCCTTTGATCAGATCTTCCATTTCATATACTGTAGAAATCTTAAGATAATTTCATGAGTGGCTACAGATACAAGCAAGGAAGAGCTTAGTGGTTTGTGTTTTTTAATGTTTTAATTTTTGTGCTTTTTTTTCCTGATAAGAAATATAAATCTGAGGGGTGTATAGTATATCTCAGGTTGCAAAAGATGGGATGCTTTCTATCCTATCCTTTTTAATAAGTTAATGGGGTTTTTTAAGTGACTGAAGATAATGGAGAATACAAACCTTTTCTTTAGAATGCTTTTAGTGCTTTGAATGGAGATACCTCAGTTCCTCCATGTGTGGCATTTTACAGTGATTATCGGTGCTACTGAGAGGAGAAAAAAGACCTCTCTTGAGCACAGGCTGTGCACGTGAACTTCTGTGCGGGATTAATCTCATTAATTCAACAAATACTAGTCTTTCTTTTAACCCAATACAGGAATCTTCCAATTCCTGACTGAGTTACTGAATCCCATGTAGTTATTGCAGCACATATTTTTCGCGTTGTTTAAGGCACTTGATCTTCTCTGTGCGCCTCCCCTGACACGCCCCTTGGTAGAGGAGCTTGTGAACTCTGCTTACCAATACGTAGAGGAAAATCTGTGAGTCTTCTGGTGGCGTCAGGCTTAGGGTCACATGACACTTCACACGTGCACCAGAAAAGCATGGATTTCTGTACTTCAGTTTTCCTGAACACCTGTGTGCTTTGCTGTGACATGACTTTTCCAATTCTTTTAAAAAGAAAATATTCAATCGTTTAGAGTAAGTGTATGTTTTCCAAACCAAAAAGGGGTGACATGCTGATTCCTGCACAAGAGAAGAAACTTTTTTAAAAGTCCTCAGTGTTTAACACTTTTACTTAAACTTTCTTTCACTTGAAAGCCGTTCTGTTCTAAATGACTGTTTCTGCTTGAAAAGAAAATATTTTGGTGGAAGTAACTTACATTTTATTTGAAATGATTTCTGAAGGGAAGTTTGGTTTTAAGAAACCATTTCACCTCTTCAATTTATTATTTTAATGTAGAAATAAAGGTAAAAATAATTTGTGAATGCCATTTCCTTGAGAGGGCTTGAGTTTTTGCATTCCTTTGCCTTCCTCTGTGTTTTTCCAGCCCTGCCATATGATTGAATGTTTGAATATTGTAGTGTCAACAGCTCCTTGTATTTTCACTTGATACGGTTGAGCAAAAGTTTTGACATTCAGCTGAAATGTTTGAGGGACCATTACCAGCATAATTCTGCTTCTTAAGTAAATCTCATCTCAGTGCTTGAAATCTAAATGGATTAATATTTTTAATGTCTTGTTTACAATGCTGCCTATGAAAGCCTGTATTTGTCTACTTGCCAACCTTCCTTCTTGGCCAGGAACCGTTCTGGCGTGAATCTCAACGCTGGGCTCCCATCCATTTTCCTTGAGTCTCTCTGGTTCCCTCCCTTTTCCTCAGGGGCTCTCTGGAAGATTGTCAGAAGGGCTTTAATTTCTTGAGCAAGTCAGCTTTTTTTGACTCCTAAATATTTCTGCCCCAGCCCTGAATTTCAGAGTTTGCCAGCCAACCACAGATGGCTTGCCTCGGTGGTGTTACAAAAAAACACATATTTTCTCAGGTTTTGATGAAAACAAACCTAAAAACAAACCACTGTTGGCTTTGCAAGTGGGCAGAAAAAGATGGTTAAGAAAAGAGAATCATACAGTGTGTGTGTGTGTGTGTGTGTGTCTTGACAAGGTGCCCAGCAGTCATGATAGCTAGTAGATAACTCCTAATGCAGATTGCAGTCATTATAGCATACTATACTATTTATACATTTTACCAGAAGAGCCATACTGGCTGGGATTGCCCCCAAAATTAATAAAATTTAAAAAAACCTCCACGTACGTCCAGTCTGGTGGCACTGGTTTAGGTGTGATTGCTGAGGGTCTTCAGGGATAGACAGGCTCTTAGAGGAGAGTCTGGGGACGTGGTGAGTGTGACAAGTGCTAAAGCAGCAAGCAGGTTATTAGAAAGTAGGTGTGTATGACATCAAACTACGTTACAGTAAAATTATGCAACTTCAGGTATGGTGAGCCCTCTCTTCTGAGCAGGCCAGCAAATCCTCACTAGTGGTTATTTTGATTTGTGATACCCTGATGCTAATCTGAGGAGTTGAATGCAAAACCGAAGAAACCCCAGCAACAGTAAGAGCCCTTAGCCGAGTGAGGAGCACTTGACAGTGCTTGCTGCCTTCTTAGAAACAGAGTGAGCACAAGCGACAGGGTGCAGGGTTCGCATAGAGGGATGGACGCATCCATGCACGGTCCACTGAACTGGGCACACGTGGAAGGAAGAGGTGGTGTCTCTGCATTGCAAGACTGAGACTGGTAACCAAACAGCCCCCCCAAAGCAGCGATTTATGCTTTGTCTGTCTTGAAATAGGGTGGGGGCTTGCTGCCCAGTCTGCCGTTGGAGAGGAGTGCAGCAGGGTGGCTGCCCTGGAGTGCAGCCTGGCCAGAGACACGTTTGGCCTGCCCACCCCTGCCCTTGGAAAAGCAGGAGGCACTGCGACCCCACCGTGGAGGAGCAGCCACGTTGCCCCCTGCCATCAATACAGCACTGGTTTGCCTCCTGCCCGTCCTCTCCCACAGGAGCTGGGCTCCAGCCTGCTGGGGAGGGTTCCCTGCCTGGCAGTGAAGAAGAAGGGACAGATGAGAGGAGAGAGCTGAAGCCCTATGTGCCTGCCCACGAGGGACGTCAGGTGGGGGACAGCCATACCCCAGGAATGAGTGAGTGAGTGAATGCATGCTTGTGCGTGTAAGAGTCTGATTTCCAAAGAGATTTTAATTTCTGGTTCTTAACATGCCATTTAGTTTTGAAAACATAGTATTACTCAAAATGAGATAGATTGATGAGACACAGTAATCTTGACAATCTTTCATTACAGATATCTCAAGGTATATGAGCATTTTTGGTGTCTTATAGACTAGTGTCTCTGGCATTAAAAAGTTGTGAAGTATAAATAGCAGGGATAAGGAAAAGAGAAACTTGGATTTAATATGTGAAGCAGCCAAGTGTTTGGCTACCCTTTATCATTTATTGATCATTCTTTCTGTTGTACGGAAATTATTTGGAGTTGAGGATTCTCAGAGTTGTTTTTTTTTTTTTTTTTAAATCTCCTTGTCTTTCTCAGACACCAGGATTGCAAGATGAATATACAAACATGAGTGTGTGAGTCAGGAAACATGTCAGCAGAGGTGGCTGTGTGAGCAAGGCTGTAGGTAAACAGAAATAAAGTTAATTGGCAGTTTTCTTGCATACCATGGGCAGCTGAAGTCCTTTTCGCTGGAAGAAATTTTCTTTTCCCATTATCCTTCAGCATTCTCTTGGAGGGATTGTCTCAAGGGAAGTGAGTGAGTCAGAAAATATGCCAAGTTCATGTCATGGCTGTTTCGGCATTTCTTTCTCTTGCTGGCCTCCAGGAGCTTTATTGGCAAGTGTTTTTAAAGGAAATATTGGCACAGGAAGGCCTTATTGTTTATGTCATGAAAGTCTCTTGGCATCTTCTGCCTTGTTATTTTCTCCCTTAAATGGGGAAATTAGGAGTGGGGGGGACTGAGAAAGGAAAAGAGGAGAGAAGGAGAGACTTGCTACCAAAACTGTTCCCCTACATCAGGATGTTTCTTGGTGAGTCCTCTCTTTTCTTTTTATCTCCGTTGCTGCTTTGCAGACTCTGCTTCAGCCAGTGGATGTGTTTCTAAATGTATGTTCCCTCTTTATGCTTTTCAAGATGTGGCACTTAAAGAGCTTTTTGAAAGAGAGAAGCCAGCAGTTTTCTGGTGGGCTCTCCTCTGCCAGAACAAGGCAGGGAGAGGCAAACAGAGCCTAGCCAGGGTCAGATCATTGCCACCTTCTCATATGCAGAGCAGGGCTCTGTGATGGGCTGTGGAGGACATTTCATTAGGTTGTTTTCAGTTCTGTGTAAGGTTTGCATACAGAATACAATGTGTTTTACAGAAAAAAAAAAATAAAATTGAAAAGTTCTGTGGAGCAGATGGAGCGGGTACAGACAGGAACAATAGCGAAACGATGCATGGTCAGAAATGCTGCTTGTTAAAAACTGAAGCAGAAGGCAAAAGAAATCCTTTAAATGTATACGCATTCTTAAAAAAAACCAAAAAAACAAAAACCCAACAAACCAACACACCCCACAACCTCTCCCCCCTCAGCCCCCCTGCCTAAACTTACTCATATGCACTTAGGCAATTTTGGCATAACATAAAAGCACACCAAAAAAAAGAATTATGTCCAGTGCAGCAATAAAAATTGTTGTAACCCATTACCCTCAAATTAGGTGAGAGTTGTGAAGTCTCTGAGGATGCTATTAAAGAATTAAATATTAACATTTCAAAGAATGTTTCAGTATTTACTTTTTTTTTTATTATTTGCAAAGTAAAAGTTACCTCTCCTTGTGGTCCTTTATGGCAGAAAGTCTGTTTCTAAACCAGGTTCATTTTTATCTATGATATTTGCCTCTCTGATATTTGTGTATACAGCTCAAAGACACAGAATAAAAAATTCTCTCATATTAATGTAGCACAGGTATGCATTGATGTACAAAAAGACCATAACCCTATTTCTTCTGAATTTGTTACCAGCAGAAAAAGAAAAGAATTTTAAGCAAATGCCTATTTTTGAGAGCCAAACATAGAAAATGACATCTAAACCACTTGTCTTTGTACCCAGTTTAAACTAAGGATTGTCTGTGGAATTCAATATCTATTTCAAGGCTGTGATGCAGTTTTTGTGATGTCTCTTCAAACACTAAGTATTTGTTGGTACATAATACATCTTTTTATTGTGGTGTCTTACTCGCATTTTGGTGATGCTTTTTTGGAATGTTGTTTTTCAAAGGAGAGAGAGACGATTAATCTTGGCTCTTTAAACCTATATTGTTTCACTTTCTAACTCTTTCATGTTCTTTTGTTTTCTAGCCTACCTATTTGCGGGGTCTATGCAAAATTCTGTAGTGCATAGTAGTTCAATTTGTGGAAGCTTTTCTCTTCCTCCTCCGCTTCCAGTTCTGTACTTTGATTCACTCAGACCTTTTCTTTACTTTCTTTAAAATGCATATAGAATTGCAGAAGTTTAGAGTGAAAGTTTTCATGGAACATGCATTTATAGACCTGGATATTCTTAGAGCTTGGTATGTTTTCAGAGTTGGGATCTTGTTCAGCCTGTTACAGGAAAAGTAACTGGCTGCCAGCATTAGAATCCTGGGAATGGGAACCTGGATTTGACTTGAAAAACATCTTTAGGAAAAGTGGCTGTGACCCTTTTATTCCTGCCTTAAAGTGTTTTTACCAAGATTGATCCGTAAGAACTGTATGGTAAAATGGTTATCATAAAACTAGGGAAAACACCCCTTCTAGTTGTACTAGCATATTTATTTATAATTTATTTGGATGAATATGAATCTGTAGCAATATAGTCACTTAAAAGGATATCGTAGTTTGATCTAGAATGTTGCCAGTGAACCATTTTCAGTGTGTTGCAGTTGTTATAGAGTAAGACATAAGCTTTTTCAGATTGCCTGTGTGTCTATACATATACCTGTATCTATGAATATGTTTGAATCGTTATTTCAAAAGATAGGCATGTAATACTTATGGAAATATCACCATGAATTTTTCTTCTTGTGTTAGGAATTGTGCATTTCTCAGTTCAAGCAGATAGAAACCTTTCTGCTGTGTTCTTTGTGTCTCATGTCATAACATGAGAAAAAACAAACCATAAACCAGGGTGTGAATAACTGTACTTTGGCCTATGTCTGCTATCCATTTTACCAGACAGCCAAAATTCTTTAGACATGAAGCTCAATATTAAATCATCAGCCCATACCTACTGCTCCAGTGTCAGATACACAGTGACAGTATTGCTTTATAGTTGTGCAGGAGCACCGAGTGAAATACATTGCAGCTCTGTTAACAAGGTGTCACAATGACATTTTAAGTGGAAAATTTTCTGAATGAAAAGTTCAATTCAGAACCTCTTGGGTTAGGTAAGCCTGGGCGAGACCCAAGAGACAGTTCCCTGGTGACCTTGTCTTCATCATGGCAGACTGTTCTGTAATAAGGTCCCTGGTGTTGCCTAAGCCAGTGGGTAGGGCACTCTCACTGACTACTGGGAGCTGGTGGCTCCGCAGCCCTCAGCTGTGCCTGGGTATCCCGGGGTCCCTGTCTGCACCTGTGTTTCACCTTCTCTGAGATGCTGCAGGTTCAGGGCGTGCATGACCCCTGTTCCCCAACCTGGGGAACTTATTTTGAACTTTGGCTAATGAGACATCAGCAACAAATGTAACATCAGCAGGAAAGATTTTTGACAGATGTAGAGAGAAGCTGTGCACAAAACCACCAAACGGTGCGCTGCACCCAGTTTCCTCCTTGCTGTGCTGTCCGTCTCCCCAGGCTGGGTGCCACCACAGTGTCCTCCTGCTCCTGCTCTGGGTGTCTGGTTGCAGCCAAGGAGTTTTCCAGTCCTTCCAGCTCCCCATTTGAGGGAGGCACTGCTGGGTTCTCTTCCTGGACATCTGGCTCCCACCTTGCCATGGCGCTTGCTGGAACTTGCACGTTTTCTGACCCTGTTGAGCTGAGTGAAAACCATCTAACAGGTAGAACAGGGCAGAAGGGGTGGGAAGGTGATGATGGAGTGGTGAACAGCCACTCCAAGAACCTTATTTTCTTAGGGAATTGCATTGGAGATGTCTTTCTCCTCTGTCCCCTGAAGTTTTGAAGTCACCTCTGAGCCTTGAACCCCTCAGTTTGGGCTACTACATTGCTATTAGGCTTTTTAGCTTCCTTTGGAATGAACTCTAGGAATGCTTTCTCCTCTCTCCCACACCTCCATTCATTTTTATTGCACTGGAGAAAAAAGGAAATAAAAAAATGGATATGGGTAATAACAATCTTGTAAAAAAAATTTTCCATCATTCATAACTTTTCATTTTCCGACAGCCAAACTCTGACATGTGCGTAGGGAGCTGATCGGGATGTGTGCTCTCAAACCACAGCTACAGTGTAGTGCTGCAGCGTGAAATGAATGGGAACAGGGAGTCAATTATAATTTAGGATTGTGTTGTTCATCATGCAGGCTAAAAAGCTTGGCTTAACAACGAGAGGTCAAAATTTGCAAGTCTACCCAATTCTCCAGGGCAGGCCATGATTTGGGAGAAAAATGCGATCCAACTATAATCTACTTGGATTTCTAAAAGTTTTTTATAGGATTCTTTCCCAAAGGCTCATAAAGAATTAAAGCTGCTGTACAATGAAAGGGAAACTCCTGTCATGAATTAATAGCAGGTTAAAAGTTAGGAAGAAACAAGAAGTAAATGGTCAAGTTTTGCAATGGAGGGAAGTAAATCACCAAGGAAGTCCCGTAAGACATCAGCCCAGGCATCTGGGTGGTTCAAGATGTGGAAAAAAGGGTTAAAAGAGAAATAATAAAGCCTGCTAGAGGTGCTTGAGTCAACTGGGAAGAGTTGTAGAAGGATCTGAGTGCTTGAGTCAACCGGGAAGAGTTGTAGAAGGATCTGACACACTCTGTAGAGTGTGACCGAGTAATAAGATGGCAGAGGGAATTTGGTAACAGAAAATGTTAATATTTTTTAAAAGGAGAAGAATTGCGGTCATAGTGGACGTATGGCCACTTAAGACAAAAGTGGTAGTGTTTAATAGATGCTTTTGTAAAGATAACAGCTGAATGTCCATCATATGTCAAAAATAAACTTTGAGAATTTTTATGAAGGAAACAGGGAAAATTGCTGTACTCTCCATGTTTCACTCTATGTAGGACTGCATCCAAGTAGTGCAGTCCTTATTCTGTCAGATTTTCATGTTTGTATTCTTAAAACATATATAACAGCACGGTGTTTTCCATCCTTACATGCTTCTTTTTCTGACATGATCTAGAAGCCCTGTAATAATGAAAAACAAATGAAGATGGGCTCTGAATATTATTCGTTTCTATTTTTCCAATATTAATTACCAGTGTTGTAAAACTTTGAAGTTTTACAACATTGCATCCAGCAGTTTCTTAGTGGTGATTAAGAAAGAAAAACATGAAGAGAATATCTGAAAGATAAAAGGAGTAAAGCCATATCTACATGAAATCTGAGGCTGGGAAAAATTACAAATATAAGCAGCTATATGCTGAACAGAAGCCCTCCTTAATACATAAAGCTGGTTCAGCTGGGGGAAGTTATGTGTACTTTGCTGTAACGTGCCTGTCTTCCATTATGTTCTATTCCAGAATGTGTTAGTCTCAAAGGACTTTTTGAATATGTGTATTCAGATGTATGTGCATACAGCTGCTATTCCTAGCAAATCCTGTATTTATTCCGGAGCAATTTTAACCGGCAAACCTTATGCCTGTTGGGTGTTAAGCACCAGTATCATGTCAATAGATACATAGAATGAACAAGTTTTCCATAGGTACTTTGTAGGTCCAATATCTGTGACATATTTTATGTATATTTCAGTTGTTCTCTTGGTTACAAACTTGCACATGAAGTGTGGGACCCACACTGCACGTAGTGATTTCTGCTTTTCCCTCCCCATCCATCGGAAGATCTCAGATATTTATAGATGAAAAATATTCTAATCATGTGTTCATGAAAGTCATTGGTCTTTGGATCATTTCGCTTGTGGCTTTATATGATGTTAAAAGTTCCCGATTTCTAACAAAAAAAACCCCCACAATTTCTTTGTCACCTACAAAAGGCTACAGATCATACTGGACAGACTGCTCTTCAGAGTTATGTAGTTGCATTCAAATAGCTTAAAAGATTATTATCATTGCTTCCCTGATTAAAAAAAGAGATATGTTATGCTAATGTTGTTCTAATGTTCATCTAATACATATATAGAAGTAGTAAATAATTTTAAAATTTACTCAAATTTAAATAGAAAAAGATTGATTTTGAAGAAAAGCAGATTAAACTGTGATTGATAATCAAATGTGTTTTTTCATGGAAAAAGTAATGCAAAGATTACTACTGTATAAATAGTTGGTGCATAATGATAGAAAATGTTATTTCTACGTTACTTAGTTTCTCATTTTTCTCCCTGACATTTTGAATCCCGCATTAGTCTGTAGAACAGATTCAAAATATCAGAGGTAAAACAAAAAGCTAAACTTCATCTTCAGGATGTAGTTTCACTAACTTGATTGGGCATTACTCAGAGCGTATCCATTTTTAGCATATTGTAATTTGCATATTGACCTTTTCTGCACTGTGAATGAAAATTGGTGCTGTGATGTGTTGATTAATCCAGTAAAATAACATTTAAAACTTCATTTAAATATATTGTTTGGTGAACAGTAATGACATCCAATCCCTTACAATAATAAAAACGTCCATTGCAACAATAAAAATAAATCTAGATTGCTTCCAGATAGCTGAAAAAGATGGTCTTGCGAAGCTAAGGCTTATTTTCAGAAATGCTCACTGACATTCTCTGTCTGTCTTTGGTAGCTGTCACTAAAGTGCAGAACTGTTGAAAGTTTAACGATTTTATGCAGGATGGATCTAGACATCAGGTCTGAAATGGGGGATACATTTGCATGAGCGTATATGCTGAAAATATTAATTTGGAAAAACATCAGCTAAGAACTTGAGACAGAGCAGCTACTCCAGGTGAGCTACTGAAAGCAGACTTAGTTCAGAGAAAAATGATCTGGAATAGTTAATGTGTGTATTGCCCTGAGTAATGACTGAAAAATATGTACACAAATACGTTGACCTGCTGAGGTCCCAGGTGGAGTACACACTTCAGTTTAGTATTGTAGGAGAAGATAGTGAGCAACAAGAGACAGTCTAGCAGGAGTATCAAGAAATACCGAAGGCGTGGGAAGCTTGAGTTCTAAGTAAAGGTTTAGCAAAGCACAGCTGCTTAGTTTTGCAATAAGGTGAGTGGGAATACCATGATAATAGTTCTTATGAAATGCATAAAGGTTAGCCCCAAAGAAGTGCCAGCATTGCTTGTGGACGTAGCAGGACACTGAGAGTTGAATCTACAGTAAGAGAACTCTGTATTGGAAAAAACACTCTAATGAGAGGAAGAGATGAGAAATTTAAGAGATTCACTAGGATTGGTGTGGCATTTGAAGATAGCACAAATGGGAGTGGGTTTACAAGAGAGATACACCAACTGGCAAATCTCCCTTAGTCACAACTAAGGTTGTGGTGTTCACTTTGTCTCAGGTGAGACATGCTGTAGTAGTCCCAATAGGTAGCCTCTGGTATATCAGGATTTATATAAAACCCTATAAGTTGAAACCCCTTTCAATCATTGCTGTCCTTTACCTCTTCACCCTGTCCTTACTCCAAATCCTGCTCACAAATTACAGCAGCACCCACCCTGGTAGCCTGTCTGTATGGACAGATGAAGTAAATCCACTGCTGCACTGCAACCAACTCCTGCATTGAAAGAATAAACTTTAGACTTGTTGAAATGCTAAAAGCCCACTGAACGCTGCAATTAAGTTCTTAATGCAAGGCTTAAGGATGTTTCACTACTGTACAGAAATTGGAAAAATAGATGGAGATTGTACTATTTCAGAGAGGTTTTTCGGTGTTTAACTTTCAGCTATGTGTCTTGGAGAAAGGAAGCAAACTTTCTGTCCTTCACACTCCAGTGTTCATTCTGAAAGACTTTTAATGTACAGCCTACTGTGGCACCTCCTTTAATTAGCACTTGCTGCTTTTCTTCTTCTGAAAAGAATTGTGATATCGGCAGACTTCATGTCTTTTATTAACAGCAAGATGGGAAGGGCTCCTGTAACTTTTATAGCTGATCGACTGAGACAGTCTGGTTGCCCATGGTTCCTAATGAGCAGTGCATGACACGGTGCACGGTATTGGCAAGATTAATAAACCCAGATTTCCTTACCAGCACACTGACTCGTAATAGCGGTATGGAGGAGGAATGAGAGCATTAGCACATAGCCAGTAGTGTAGCATTATACTGATGTGAAAATCCTTTGCAACCAGCCACAGGAATATGAAAAAACTGCAGGTTTCTATTTGCGAATCAGAAGGCATAAGGTTGTTGGGAATTGACCATTGTTAACAGACTGAAGCCCTAAAGAGGGAATCTGCCGCTGACTTTATTTTGGGAAAGTATTCCCATGTGGGAAAACAGATCAGAATACGCTCCCCTCCAAAAATTGTTCCCAGTTCTCTTGGCAACATCAAAGGATAATTTTTCTTTGTCGAAGTCCCTGACAGTACTTTTGTAACATCTTTAACAACCTCTCTCCTTTGTAACAGGAAATTATTATCACAGAAACCCCTGAATGAAATAATAGTAATTCCGATGTTTTCTAATCAATGGATTCCTGCTAAGTTTTCCTCTGTATTGGTGGAATTGTTTTCTAAATGCATTAGTTTGGAAAACTAATGACACTTGCAATAGTTTCTGACTAAGGATTTGCAAATACTTGCTTTTCATCTGAAGTTTCTGATTTGGTGATACAGACAGCTCCAAGGAAGTGTAATCTTTTGGGTAATCTTGAAATGGTGAGGATGCAGAGAGACTCATTTGAGTTGAATCACATATTATAACCATTCAAGTCATACTCTGGCAACCAAAGTGCTTTAAAACACCCACTGATTTCTTATATTTCTTGACTCTTAAGGAAGACTATAAAGATTGACTGTTAGGAGTCTACATGGAGGGGGATGAAAAAAGACTAACAAACTGAGTATGTGCTTTATCCTACCTTTCTTTGAGGAGCTGAGCACCTGCACGCTGAAGGGAGCAGTGCCTTTATTTGAGATCAAAAAGCTAAGTACAGTACTGGAGTCCTTTGTGGGTAAATGCATGAAGGTTTTGCTTTGTGACACCTATTTCTCAAGAGTCTGAATTTCAGGCTTAATTCTTGGGGTTCCTTATGGCACTTACACACGAACCCACTTCTACTGCGTGTAATGGGAGATGACTTAGAGAGGAGTGGAAGTCTTACCCCTGAGATAATTTGGGCTGACAGCATTTAGTTCTGGAGCCAGGCAAGTCATATCCATCCCTGTCTCCTGGAAGCAGGAGGAAATGCCTGATGCACAACAGATCAGGTTTGCAGCTCTGAGGCTTTCCTATTCCGATCTTTCATCTTGTCTGATTTGATTTCTGGCTGTGAGCTTCCTTGCTAGGTAGGTAGCATTGGCCACAGTGGGGGTCTCTTGGCATCCCTGATGAAACTGTTCCTCTTTTTATATAAAATATTTAAATAACCTCTGAAAATGCAGAAAGAAAAATGTCTTTTCTGGGAGCAATCTGTGCAGCGTGGAACTGAAATCAGCCTGGAGTTGTTTTACATGGATTTAAAAAACAGAACAAAACAAAACAAAATATCCAGCAGCTGTGAAAAAGTATTGAAAGAAACAAACATTTCCCAGCATTAAGTGAGGGTTCATTTGGTGAGTATGAAGAAATGTAGGTTTCTTCAGGAGATGATTTACATGGTAATACTAATTTTGTAAGATGGAAGAACGTTTTCAGAAATCATCTGTCCAGTTCCAGAGCAGCTGAGACTTATAGACAACAGGTACTCATAGCTGGTAAAATTTCATCTGAAGGCCTTGATCTCTGTCAGTGCATTTGAGTTGTGAGACAGTGCACTAGTGAGGTCTGTGGAATTGCAAATGAGTACCGTGCTCCTCTTCTTCTGGGTGGTGTAGGCAGCTTTCTGCTCTAGGCTGCTGCCTTGAGCTATCTCTGCTTTTCTGTGAAGGAATATAAGCAGTGGGTAGAAAAAAATTCTCTTGATTTAAATGGGAACAGGATCAGGTTATGATTTAAGGTCAGACTGCTTGTTGGTTTTTTGGTTTTGTCAAGTCAAAGTATTTCAGGTGAATGTCGTCTTTATTCAACCCACCTGAAACAGGGAACTGACAGTCATTGTAAACAGGAGCTTCACTTGTGATCATTCTTGTGTACAGCTGCCAAATGGCGTATCTAGGCCCCAAATAAAATCTTGAGTTTTATATCAAAGACCTGGAGAACTGTGATTACTGCTGCCTAAGCATTACAGAAAGACATTTGCCACATACATAGTCATCAGGATTTTTTAAAAATGAAATTAGTTCAAGTCTTTCCATCTGATTTCATTATTTTAAAATTTGTTGGCAATTTCAATAGTTTATAATTAAGAAGAAAAAAAAAAGTTTTATCTGCATGTTTGAAGCTTTCCCCACAGAGCAGTAACAACAAAAAAGCATATGGTTTATTTTATTATTTAGCTTGTAAATGTGATTTTTGACACTTCATGTAGGTTGATCTGCTTCCAAACTATGGGTTGTTTCAGTGATGCACAAATGCCAACAAACAGAACTTTTGTTTAGCAGCTTGAAATCCTATTCCTATTAAAAAAACCAGTATGTATAAAATATCCCTCTTCCTGAGAGAACATTTAAAAAAGAATGTATGGTAATATTAAATATTCTAGTAGCTAAACCAAACAAGAAAAGTGCAATGGCAATGATTACCATCCCAAATCCCAGCTTTCTTCCTAGGAGAGCCTGGATTCTCCAGTGTTATGCTGCTTTGTGCAACTGTTTGCATTTTGTAGCGCTGAATGGTGCTTTGCTTAGTTGTAAATGTGCTGTGAATGCAGGAGGTGCTATTCAGTGGACATTGTCCATTCAGGCTCTGAAAAAATTGAACAGTTTTTAATAAAAACACCTTGTAATGAGTAAGAGTTAATATATTTAGTGAGGTTTCTAGGTTTGTATCTCCTGTAGTTGTCTTGGTGTGGGATTTTATTAAGTCTTCTTAATGATCAAGCCCTTTTTCTTCTTCTTGTCTATCTCTCATTGAGAGTTGTAGAACTTCCCTTTTATTTTTGAGGATATTGACTCCTCTAGATGATTTCTTTTTGCTCTATGGTATCTCACTTCATAATTTGAAGCAAACTTCAGAAGCATAGCTGGCACTCGAAGGCAGCGCATCTGTCTGCTGGAAGACTAAGCCTTAGTTATTTCACCCGTCAGCATCAGTAGTTTACACCCTGAGTGGGGGTGTTTGGATTTGATATCTGTGAGGATAATACACTGCATACTCTTTTTAAGGGTAATTTGTGCAGTATCTAAAGGCAGTAATACTTACAGGAAATTTGTGTCTCTATGAAATGAACTGAAAAAAGATCTAAAGGTTATTGTAGAACAATACCAGCGGAAAAAACTATTTAAAAGGAAGAGACTTTCGCCTAGTTTTCACCTAGTCCGTATTGTCACAAAAATAATGTTTTCAATGTAAGAATACAATAATTTCATGTAACATTTTTGTGAAGAAATATGGGCAATTCAGTTTCATTACGTGCTCTTCCACTTACTGAATTTGAAGGCTTTAACTCCTTCTATGGGACTAGGCAAGCAGTGAAATGACTTCAGATGATTTTTCCAGCATACATATGTTGTGTAGAGGCATCTAAAAATAATCATCCCCTCCTAGTCAGTGAAATTATCCTGGCAAAGTCCCTAATACATATGAAGCTATGCCAATGGAAAAATGCCACTGCCTTTATCAATTTAGCTGAAGCCATTTTGGGGAGATGACACCGCATTGGTGGGAGAGGGTTTCCTTCTGCTGCTGTGCGTGTGAGGAGAAGGTCAGGAAGAGGCTGAGGCTGTCAGGCTTGGTACCTGCAGCACAGCGGCAACACCAAGTGCTTAATCCATAGCTTTGGATGTTCCCCTGTGCCCATCCCACTCAGTCCTGCAGACTACGCCAGCAGGTCAGCACACATGACATGCTCAGAACAACAGGCTTGGCTGGTCATTCCAATTTAGGACAACAGGCTGCAGTACTCAAGGGCATTGACCCCCTGATAGTTACCCCAAGCAGCCCTGGTTAAAATAATTTACATCCGCTGTTACTCCTTCTACCATTTCTTGACCCTCCTTTTTGCTGCCCATGTGCCTCTTTTCTCCACTGCAGTCTCCTCCCTAATAAACAACCCACCCTTAATTGCTTTTTTTCCTCTTTGATCCCATTTTTTCCCCATCCGTCTCAACTCAGGCCTCAGGTGACATGATAGGTCCTGCTGGCCTGTGTGGCTGTACTCCCCAGCAGGTCCTCTGCCCTCCCCTTTCCCTGTCTGTGACACTTGGCCACTTCTTGCCAAGCTCTCCTTCACCCATCAGTGAAATCAGTGACAGTTGAATAAAGGTTGCAGAAATGACAGTCCCAGTAGACTTTATTGAGCCTGCTCAATAAAAATGAGTACAGAATTTTGTATGAGAAGCCCTTCTTTGTGTCCTAATCCCTGCTAGAGGAACGTGCTACAAAATAGCTGACGTCAATAGAAAGAATCCCTTGGCTTCATTGGCCTTCCAGCAAACCCTTATCTTTTCTCTTACCATCTCAATGCTGGCAGGATGACTAATAAGAACAGATATCCTAAAGCTGACAATGACATCTTAAATCTGTCCTGGAGGATCGAACAGAATATTTATTTCTCCAGTTGAGCAGGGTTTTCATGAATTGTAGCCCATTATTCTATAAAAGAGTGTAAGGATAAATGAAACCAAAATGACGAAATACATGTAAAATGTAGCCAAAGGATATATGGTTTAGAAAAAGATAAATGGAAAAGATACAGGTATTTTGGCTATAGCTGTTGACCACAATAGCTCAGAAATAAAGTCTAGCCTAGTGTGGTTATGAAATTCCAGCAAATTGATGGATTGTAGCAATGTCAGTTTGTTCCAGAGAGAAAAGATGTCTGTGTTACTAAGGCATTTCCAATGATCCATTGCTGTCAGCTTCCAGCACTCAGGAACTGTGGATCAGGTCATTACTGGCAACTCTATTTCTTTCTGAATTTTTTTTTTCATGTTATTGTCTATATGTGGTTAAGAGCAGCACTTTATAGTCCACTGTATCCTGTAGCTTCTGTGCCAGTTCAGCAAATGCTGATAGTATATCAGTTTCCCTTTTGAGAGATCTACAAAGATGTTTTTACAAAAGCAAATGGCTGGTTTAAAAACGTACCTCATACTGTTTCACAAATCTTTTTTTTTCTGTAATTTGGTTAGGATACCTCAAAGAAAATTCTAATTTTGAGTCTTTATAAATATCTTCTTATGTAAGATCCTTCCAACAACTTCACAGATACTAAAAAATAAGCCCTCTTTAGAAGCTAGTACATTTTGTGCTTCCCATATAAGCAGAATTCTTTGTCGTTCAGACCAAAGTCTCTTAGTGGATGGCAGAACATGAAAGTAAATCTGGGAATCCTGTTCTGATAAAGTTTTCACATAAAAAGCAGAGTTGGTTGCAGATACCTTCTGTAGACAATATGAGGTGTTTTCTCATTCTGTCAAAATCTTTGGGGTTTTTTCTAATTAATCTCTATGTTTTAATCACAGTAAAGATACTCTGTTTTGATTTGCACAAAATAACAACTCAGAAACCTCCGTGCTGTACTTTTTTTCCCCCCAGAAATTTTGCTATGAGCTTTTGCAATCTCCACATATTGTAGCTTGGCACAAAACACTACCTCTGCTTAGGGTTTGCATCATTAAATATCAGATTGGCTTCTCACTGTGTTTATAGGATACAACAAGAAATAGCCTGTTAAATCTGGCTGGTTGGTAAAACTGGTGTTTGTTGAATCATTGCGCTCCTGTGTTCCCACATCATACAGAGAACAAAATCCCATAAAACTAATTAGCTGTAAAATAGAATTTAAGTCAATGGCAAAGAATATGCCCAAATGTCGTAAATAAATTGAGAATAACTTTTATGAAGTCTGAAAAAGTGATTCTCTAAACACTGAGAGTAGACCAGAAATGCAATCTATAAAAGTGTTTTGAAGTAAAAAATGCATGCCAAGCATATATAATATTAATAATAACAGTTCTGATGGCTTATCTGTAGATCTTACTGGCATACTGTTGGAACTGAAGCAAGTATTATCATCTCCACCTTATGGATGAGGAAGCTGGGTAACTGTAAGAATAAATTTTAAACACAGAACACGAGGCAGTGCTGACTCCAATTCCCATTGCAACTCCCAACTTTAATTATTTTTCTGTGAGCTTTATTTGTTTTCCTTCGTTATACAGAACTTGTTCTTTCAGCACAAGGTAATTTGGATAACACTGAATGTAGATTAGATCCATGTATTAATACCTATGAAACTTATTAATTCTAAAATTGTTCTGATAGATTAGCTCCTTCCCATCACTATATGGGAAGGTGCCCACATCCTTAATTTAGACTGGTGTGTCTCTTTTGACAATATTTTACTGCTTGCAACACTACAGAAAGCAACAGGAAAAGACTGTCTCTGATGCTTTATTAGCATGTTTCCAGATAAGCCTGGTGGGAAGTATGTGGAATATCACTTCTAAAATCGTGTGTTTCCACTGCCCAAGATCCATGTGATGCTGCTGAGATAATTCATGGGAAGCCTCAGTATCAGCAATACAAGGATGACATTCTGTTCTGCTTCTCCTCATTGATGTGCCATAAAAACTGTTTTTCAGGATCTGGCTAAAATCAAACTGCATATTAGTTAAATAGAAATGGTGATAAATGGAGGACTGAAATCTACTGAAAACGTAGCAATTTCCATCTTGTCTTATATTTGGGAGTCATTTTACTTGTGGCTTCTTTATTATCTTCTTTTTTGGGGCAGTATTTCCTGAGATAATCAGAGAAATTTATCTGGTAACTTGACTGGGATAATCCTCACGTTTGTGGCTTCCATCCCTTAGCAGTACAATGCATTTACATAGAGCTTTATACCAAAATATTTTGCAATTCTTTGAAACTGTTCAATATGCTGCACTGCTGAAAGCACTCCCTGTTTTATCACTGTCTTGCCCCTGGGGCTCCATACCAGGTCTGATTCAGTATTTTCCTGCTAACCTTTGAAGTCATCTGTGCTGGGTGTCTTTAAAACGAAGTTTTCCTTGAATGGTAATTGCCCCTCCTTGCAGCTACATTCCTCAAGGATCTGTTTGTTCTTCAGACGGCGGATGCACGGGACGAGTAGACAGAGATAGAGCCATCAGGGCCATGGCTTTGGTGTCTGGCAGTGGAGACCCTGAATGTGAGATTCTCAGGAATGAAATGCAACATCCAGTTCTCCTGTTGCACAGTCACACATACAAGATTAGAAATTAGAACAGAAAGGGAGATTTATTGGAAAGGAAAAGAGAATAATGTATTAAAAGAAAAGCCTGGCCAATCCAACTAGCTCGGGAGAGCAAAGAAACACAGATTGATACCTTGGTGTTATCTCAGTCACATAGCCATCATGAAACAGTATAGTACTTAATAGGGGTAGGTAAGATTTCACCATGTGATTTTTGGTGTGCTTTCTGGAGAAAGTGTGTCTGCTCATGCCAGGGTTTTCCTTCAGACATCCTTGGAGAATGCTGCTTCCATACTGACCTCCCTGCTAAGGTAACTTAGCAAAGATGTGGACTTGAGTTCTTGCTGAAAATTTATTCTCGTGTATCAATAGTACTCGATTCGTGACTTTACTCAGTCCAAAAGGGAAGACTGACCTTACCAACTCATAACTGCCATTCTCCAGGCCATACAACAAGCACCTTTTGGTGCCTTTCTTCAGTGTATTAGGATCTAAATACAAAAAAAAGGTATAATGAATTGTGTTGTTCTTCGGGGTTTTTTTCCCCAGTGCAAGACTTATAATCTTCAAAGGTGTTTCAGAAAACCTCAGAAATAATTTTAACAGTTAAAAAGTAATTTCCATGCACGGAGTCATAAATACTCTAGTTTATTACAGAAGGCATAAACCTGTACTGCATTCCTCTGGCATGCCATTTCATGAGATAGGGTGAACCTCATCTCCCTTCCCTCCTAGCAGTTGTGGTGTCTTGCCACTTAGTGCCAGTTGTGGTCCTCACCAGCCACCTTGCAGGGATAATTCAACTCACTAACCCAGCGCAGAACTAACCCAGCATAAAAAGTGGGTATTTTCTGCAGGGTCAGCAAAGCGAGTCAGGTCATGCAAGGGGTAGAAGGGGGCTGTGCTACAGAGAACAAAATCTTTTATGTCTGTCCTCATTAATCATTATGTCTATCCTTAAAACTGTCATCAGTTTTTATAGTGTTTTACATGAAGACATTCGAGTGAGTTGACTGTTAGCCTCATACTTAAAACACCCTGTGTCCCACATGTTAGGTCTTCTCTATTCTCTTTATTTGAAGATCAGCTGTTAGTGTGAAGTTGTGTTGCATTTCAAGGAGTTCTACTATGTAGCAAAGTAAACGTGGTTATAGGCATTTTCTAAAACTATTAGCATAATTATTTCTTTATTAAAAATTATTTCAAGAAAGAAATTAATGTCTGACGTGATCTGTATACTAGGAATAAAAATGCCCTCCTGTATCTGCAGTAAACTTTCATCCATTAGAAATATGCCAGTAGACATTAAAATCAAATCACCTAAGGAAAGCAGCTTAACTCCTCTTTATCTTCAGCAACTTCAGCAGTTTTGCAGAGCCACCTGTAACTCAGAGTGGTTCAACAGCTCCCCACACTCATGACCCCGTACAGCCATACCAGGAACTAAATAAACCCTACTTACTAGCAATTAAAGTGATTTAATTTAAAACACACTGACAGATGCATAATGGGTTAATTAGAAAATAAGTAATTAGCAAATAGGATGGAAAAGGTTGAAAGGTTGTGGACTTTTGTTGTTTGCTTGGGAGAGATAGCGAAATCATCAGCGATTAAACTTTTTCTCTTAATTTCTGGGCTTAATTCTATTATTGTTAGCTGTAAATGAGGCAGCAAACAAGAAGAGAGGTCTTAAAAAAAACCAAAAAGGGAAATCATGTTTTATCGGACATACTGAAAGGCCATTGTTAACACTTAGGCTATGTGATGTGTTTCCAGTCTGCTCACAAAAGTAGGTATGCATCTGTAATGTTAGTACTTAATATGAGATTATATACATCTTCTGAGAAGAAGTAGTTGTCCTCTCCTCTCTCTGCACTGGGGCCTTAAGCAGGTCAGGAAAAAGGCTACAAGAAGTGATAGAGGTTAGAACACACCTCCTAGGAAACCCTGCTTGCCTTAAAAAGTAAATCAGTGAATTGTTTCATTGGGAAAATTTTGAAATGTGTTTGTTCTCAAAAAAAAAAAAAAAAGTTAAAAAGGAATAGGACTTTGAATAGGGTAACTTCTGAGCTGTGAAAATCCTCAGCTGAAATCCAGTTAACTTGTTAACTTCATGTGGTGCTGGTTATATAGGCAAAGCCATTACAGAGGATGCAGGCTATTTTCTGTTAAAATAAGCAAAATAAGAGCTTCTACTTCATTTTCACGAGTATTATTCCTTCTCTCCATGACTCCTGTCTGCCCAAAACCAGAAGCAAAGAGCTTTTAGATAGTTTTAATACAATCATATTTTGTGATCACTGTCTTACTGCAAGGTAACTTGAAACTCTTTAATTATTTATAATAATTATAAATATATCTATGTATCAATAAAACATGTGGTTTGTGTTTTCAGAGGGGTCATTTGCAGAAAGCTTTCTCCAATTTGAGCTTGATTGTTACTGAAGTCATTGAATTTTTTCTTTTGAAAAATAAGCTCTTGGGTAAACCTCAGAAATAGCAATATGAAGTTCTCCATTTCAAAATATCAATTAAAACCAGGCAGGAATTTTTCTTTTCAAATATAGCTGCTCTCTAACCTAATTACATGTCCACCAGTAACCATTAGCATAATTTAACCAAAATTTCCCTAACAGTCACATTCTCCTATCATTCCTCTCTCTCTTTTGACCCTGGTTATCCTGTGCTCACTTCCCTGTCATTTCACCATGCCGTAGTTAACTCTCAAAAGAGATATATGTCAGACCAGCCCCTTAATCATTTAACTTTACTTGTCTGTCCCTCCCTTTCTATTATTCATACTTTTTTGTGTCTGTGTTGTGCCTTCAACATGCCTGCAGGGGTATTTTCTGCTCAACATAAGGCCTGAACCTACACATGCAGAAATGCACTGTCCTGTTCTGGTGCGTCATCAACTGTCGTCAACTCTCTGATGCCCATTTCCCTTGAGCTGCTTCTGCAGCAGCAGGCAAAGGCTCCAGGACTGCCAGTTCGACTAGTAGAAAGGCTCTGCAAAGATTTTTAGCTAGTCTTTATTCACACACCACAGCTTTTGCTAGCTGGGGATACAGGTTTCAGAAAACAGCTAGCTTCTTGTTCTGGTCCGTTACTTCAGTTTTGTTGAAAATCAGCTTCTTCAAAATTTTCCCTCAGTTATAATTGAATTTAAGCCATACATTTCAGAATTTAGTGGTTTGGCAATTCAGCTATCAGTTTTTAGGAAAAATAGAATCAGGTTTGGAAACTCATCAAGTCACACAATATACAAAACCCGTGAGGATAACTCATAGCTGTAACAGCATCTCTTGTTTTCTTTTCTAAGGTTTTCTACAAAGTTCAATGTACTTTCTTTCACACTGTAAATCAAAGCCTGAAATACAGATAACAATTTTTCAGTATTGAGAATTTTTTTTTTCAACTAAGTGGTGACTTTCTGAAGCTCTGTTTAAGAAAAGCAGAAAGCCTAAAGCTGCATTAATTCTGCTGTTCGTATCTGAATCCCTGAAAATAGCTCAAACAAATGCCAGTACCAATGTTTAGGGTAATATTTATCCCTATTCAGAGTGACATTTGTAGATTAGAACATATTCATTTCTGCTTCACTGATTTTTTAGGCACAGCATATATAGGATGCATTGACAAAATGCATTCGTGCTAACAAGATGCATCCAGGTACCTCCCCTCCCAACATTTAGAAAATATTCTTTTTCTTAATCAATTTCATCATTGGGGGGGAAGGAAATCAGTTTCAAGGAAAGTCTTTGAAATTTATTATCTCTGAGACTATCTGATGTTAGTTAGTTGCAGAGACTTACTGGATAGATAATTCAAGACAGCCTTTGCCTACTACACACTTCAAAGTGAGTAATAAGAGACATTAGCATCGAAGATAAACTGTCCCTTGTTGAAATTTCAGGGAGAGCTAACGTTTCCTGAGACTGTGGAACAAAACAGACAAACAAGAAAAGTTTGATGTCAGAGCTGTTGTACGAATACCCATATGCTGGGGAACGAACACATAAGTCATGAAGTGTCTCAAAAAAACACTGGAATAATCACTCAAATTAGATTTTTTATATCATCCCCTTTTCTATCATTCTTGGCCCTCCAGGATCCCTGCTCAACTGAATATTTATTCAAGTCTGTAGAGGTCTTTTTGAATTAAGGCTTAAATCTTTAATGATATAAGCATCGCTTAATTCACAGTTACAGATCAACTACTCTTTGGCAAATCTGGCTAGCTTGTATCATAATGCTTCATGTTAAGGGAAGTCCCTCACCCAGGGAATAAACCCCTGGCTACCAAAATAGTGGCTAAGCAGGGCTGCCTCCAGTTCTGTGCTCCTCTCATGCCCTCCTGTGTACACATGTAGTAGGCCAAGGCAAAGTGCTAGAGAGCTGACATTTCTGCAAGGGGGATGAACTAAGGGAAAGGAAGGCTGCAGCCCATTATGCTGACCAAGTTTTAAGCTTCATATAAGTAGATTTCTTAGAGCCTTTACATCTTAGGGCCAGTCAGCAGCTCCAGATCATGACAGAAAGTGATCTGAGATTCTCTGTAAATTACATTAGTCATTTCTGTGAGTACAGGGAGAGAGAAGAATTACATGTTCTGTTCTCTGCTTGATGACCAGGTGGTTTAAAGGTAACGTTACAGTCTTCCTCCGCATTCTTTCAATTATACTTATGAAACCTCCTTTCTAATCTGTTCAGGCTACTGGGAAACAGACAGAAACACTAAAACTCTTTTTCTTTTTGGCTATGAAGAAATGCATTATTATATTTTCCAATATCTTATTAAAAGATATATTTACCCCAGTACAGTAAGTTCTGATGAAATCATAAAAATAACTTTTATCTTGTTTTTGTCTTGCATTACTTCATTTTGTGGTGCTGGGTCGATTTTTTTTGTAGCTAGGTTGAAATCAACAGCTTTATCATTCAGCCTGTCCTGCAAACCATATGCCAGATCCAAAGCCTCACAATGGGACTATGGGAAGAATTAGTTTGTCCATCTAAATTAGTAGTATTCATCCTGCAGGTCTGCTTATTGAACACAAGCTTTCAAAAACCTGTAAAGCAGTGAAGTTACTGTTATCTTTTGTGAGACTTATTGTCTGCATATAAAAATTTTCCGGCTTTCATGCTGTAAAAAAATCTGCTGATGCCTGCACAGAGCTAAGCACGTGTTGAGTCTGTGTGAGGAGGATATGACACAGAACTACTGGACATTCCTATTAGAAAGCTCTTTGCCTTTTTGTTCTTGTGTTTCAGAATAGACTGCAAATGTTTATACAAATAGCGCACTGTGGGTTTGATTTTTTGCTTTATTGCATGTTTTTGTGTCCTCGTGAATTGAGCTAGGCTAGCAATAAAAAGAATGAGTCAAAGTCCACTTCTGAGCTTGTGCCTACAAGCCAGTTCTGATGGGGGCTTTTCATTAAATGTATCTGAAAAACTAGAGAGATTTTTATTTCTCATACAGTGCACAGTTATTCATTATGTTTTGCAAGAAAGTGAATACCATTGGCTCATTATATAGATATTGTGTACCATAAGCCATAGTCTGGTACATTTTTTCACTGAATATATATTAGTACAAAATCCTCTCTATAACTTGCTCTAAAATAGTAATTTTGCTTTCCTGTTAAATATTCAAATACACTTTAAAAGTTCAGTTAGGCATCAATACAACCTCTATATGGGTACCTTATAATTTTTCCTGATGTGAAGTTGCTACTCTGGATTTTTCACTAAAGGTGAAGTTCAAAGTGAGAGCAGCTTTCACAGAGGGAGTTTGCAGAACAAAATATTCAGATGATTCATCCCATAATTCGTCACCCCCAAGCCAAGACAGCCCTCAAGAAAAACAGAAGTGCCATAATTTGTGGAAGGAAGGGCATGAGGGGCTGGAGTCCTGGGGTGCTTGCTCTGACTGTGATGGAGGTTTCCCTCTGCACCCTGTCACAAAACCTACCTGCTCTGCTGTCCTGCTCTGTGCCCTTGCCAGCTCCCTGCCACATCCCAGGACCTGGGCAGGGTCCCACCCATCCCTGGCTCTGCCAGCAGCCCTCCCTTCTTTTCGGCACAAGGCTCCCCTCCCTGG
The DNA here is from genome assembly GCA_036023395.1 of Myiotriccus ornatus. NCBI lineage: Eukaryota > Metazoa > Chordata > Aves > Passeriformes > Tyrannidae > Myiotriccus > Myiotriccus ornatus. Next base: position 38,058,121 of record JAYRBT010000082.1, on the reverse strand, counting down.
AAGCAGCCCAGCTCCTGGCGAGCCAGAAGCAAAGTGGCAAGTGTTGTGTAAGAGTGTTGTGTAAGAGTGCCAGTGATAAGCCGGAGACATTGGCTGTTGCAGGTAGGGTTACAGGAGGGACTTGACTGAATGAGTCAGGTTGCCCCATGGCCCTCCCTCTGGCTTTTAGAAGGGAATGTCAAGGGGCAGTCCAGCAAAGAGACGGGTGGTTTGTCAGTGCTTCTGAACGATGCAAAATCCCTTTTCTCACCTGTTCCTGCCTTGAGAAGAGACAGGAGGCAGCAGTGGTTGTCCTCTCTGTGCAGCTGCTTGGCAAGTGGGAAGGGAAGCCTGAGGCTTGCAAAGAAGTGTGCGGTTCATGGCATGGACAGGAACCAGGATTCAAACTACAAGATTACCATGCCCCTGCCTTAGAGGAGACTGGCAGCCACCATCTAAACCTGAAGCATCAGAATAAGGTCAAAAACACCTTCATCCCCCAAGCAGTGAACTCGTTTTATACAGCCATTGGTTAATCCGAACTCCTTTTATACTGCCATTGGTTAATCTGGTGCGGTTGTGTGAAGGAGGAGGCAGTTGGTAAGAATGGGAGAACGCTTAACCCCATTGATTAATGCTAATTGGTTAATCACCTCTCATTATGGAAAAAGTAAGTAGGTGCAGTAACTGGCAATGTGGCTGGACAGTTTTTCTGGATTGGAGACTGAAGCCCGAGAACTAATTCCAAGTATCACCTTTTTAGACCAGAGGATCTGAAGATCCCAAAGATGTCTTTTATTTTTTTATTTTGAGGCAGTATAAAAATATTCTTTTCCTGGTGCAGGAAGATCTGAGACACAACTCAGTATCAGGACAGAGGGAGCATTTTGCTACCTTTATTAGTAGTACCCACTATAAATGTAAAGACTGCCTTGTTTAAAAAAAAACCAAAAAACCAACCAACCAACCAAAAAAACAAAGAAAAAAGAAGAAGTAGAGTTGAACTCCAGTGATGGAGAAGGAGCACACTGTCCACTCTGCTGCCTCAGCTCTCCAGAAGGGAGATCACATGGGATGTGAGATAGCAGCCTCTGAATTAGTGCTGTGTGGTTAGGGCTTGTGATTCAGAGCCAGGAGACCTTGGGTATCTCTTTTTGGGCAAATAAGTGCTCAACACACAACAGATAATCTAACAAAGCCTGTTCCCTGTGACGTTAGCAAAGCTTAGCCATAAAAATTGTGTCACTTCTGGCAAGAAAGAAACTTACTCTGCAATGTCCGGGAAGACTACCAGACATTATTGGCCTGGTGTAGTGGAGTATCGTCTGTGACTCATGCGCATCTTTCCCACTTGTGCCTGTTCATGTGCTTTTTAGCTGTGGACTCTGAAAAAGAACCCGATTTCCTCCAACATCTTCCATAACTGTGCCTTCAAGAGGAACTGGCTATAATTAACATAGACACCACTTAATCTCACTCATGTGGAGTAGCAACTGTGTTGCGCCTTCAGAAGACTGTCAAGGTTTTGGGTGCCAGAATGGATAAATACTTCTGTACTTCCACGGTGTTTCCATCTGTGTGCCACATTCCTTGGAATGAAAAATGGGAAATTACTTCTGGAATATAAAGTGCGGTATAAAAGCATCTTTTTGAAAACATCCCAGTACACTTGGGAAGGTTATTAAAATCACCATCAAGTACAAAGCAGGTGTTAAGCAGGTATTACAAATGGGCGCAGTTACTGTGTATCTTTTGGCAGTTGCTACATTGACCATGTGGAGATGATAGATGGGGGAGATGATGTACATTCACATAGCAGGTCATCAAGACCTGCTCCAAGAAACTTAATTTCTGGACAGTTAGGAGGGGAAAGTGGGGATGTACACTCTCCATTTTAAACTGTGGCACACAGGAAGACTGCCAAAACTAGATACGTTAGTGTAATGCTTTAAACAAAATACTATCTTACAGTCATTTTGTAATTAGTTTTTTTATACGAGTGACAGCTGCCTTTATGCCAGGTCCTGGTCTCATCAGGGAAAATGGGAAAACTCCCAGGATAGCTAGAATTTTTCTCTTTATGCAGAATTCATTGAAGAACATTGTATTTCTCATTTTTTTGTCCTCCTTTCTAACAGATTGGTGCAAACACAATAATTTTAGGTTTAGTAACTAATTATTTACAGGAGGAACAGAATTTTTGTTTAAAACATTCAATTGTTTACTTCAAGAGCACTTATATGTCACTGAGTCACCAAACCACAATTAAATTCTGGGAAATGGCTTATTGTTGAGGTTCACAACATCCCATGGTATGGTGGAATGGGTCAGATTTTAACTGGAGGTCTGATCTAAATTTGTACCCTCTCAAATCTCTTGACTGACAGACTGTGAAGGATTTTGAAGTTCCACAAGATGTCAGTTGCAAAAAGAAAGACCTTGCAACAGGACCTCTGGTTCTGTTGTTTGTACTGAACAACAGTCTTTGAAAATAGAATGAACATTATGTCCTGAAATCAGTAATTTCCATTAAATATAATGTACTGTAGAGAGAAATAATTTCAGATGGTTAGGACATAGAGAAAAGAAAAAATAATTTGGTGCATATTTTTTAATTTTTCCTCTCTGGTCACCAGTGACAGGACCTGAGGGAATGGCATGAGGCTGTATTGGGAGCTTTAGGTTGGATATCAGGAAAAGGTTCTTCACCCAGAGGGTGGTCGGGCACTGGAACAGGCTCCCCAGGGATGTGGTCACAGCCCTGAGACTGCCGGAGCTCAAGGAGCCTGAGGCAATGCTCTCAGGCAAATGGTGTGATTTATTGAATCATAGAATATGCTGAGTGGGAAGGAACCCATCAGGATCACATTCCTGGGGTTGTCCTGTCCAGGGGCAGGAGCTGGACTTCAGTGGTCCTTGTGGGTCCATTCCAACCCAGGATATTCTATGATTATAGGTTTGGCGGGGGGGTACCCCTTTTTCTATTTGCGGGGCAGTAGGGATGCAGGGGTCAGGGGGAGGTTGTGCGTGGTTTTGTTTGGTGGTGGCGCGTTTGGTTTCTTTTAACCACGAACAATTCCGGCTTGGCGTGCGGGAGTAGCAATTAATTTAGTCCGAAGCGCTCTGCAGGCGGGTCCGGTTCAGGGTGCGTGGAGCGGGCCGGGAGCGGCGCTGCGGGATGTGCCGCGGCCGGCAGGGCGCGCTGCCGCTCCGCGCCGCGGGGCCCGGCGGGACGCGCTCCCGCCTGCGGGAGGGCGGGGATGCTGCGGCGCTTCCCGCCGCTTCCCGGCGCCTCCCAAGACGGGCGTGTTGGTGGGCTCGGGGTATGGCGCTGGCTTGCGCTCCGTCTCGGGTTGCGGGGCGCAAGCAGCGCCTGGGGCGAGCGAGGGACATCCCACCGACACCTTGTGTAGCCTCTGCGGAGCCCCGGGTGTGGGAGCGCCCGGCAGGGCTCTCGGTGTGGGGGAGGTGGGAGGGCGCTGATGGGCTTGGGTGAAAAGGGGGGGCTGCGTCCCAGATGCATTAATTACCCGGGGCTGCAGCTCACCTGCTTTCCCGTTCTGGTGGTGATGTAGTCCCTGCCTAAATAGAGCAGATGCGCTCGATGTTCTTTCAGCCTGCTGTTAGGGGAGGATATTTATTTCAAGGACAAGGCAGAGAGAGGCTCCCTCGTGTGAGGAGACAGTGACCAAGAGGAAATACAGACAGGGCTATGGCACTGAATGGATGGAGAGAAATCATAGAATCATAGAATTAACTGGGTTGGAAGAGACCTCTGAGATCATCTAGTCCAACCCTTGATCCAGCCCCACTGTGATTACTAGACCATGGCACTCAGTGCCACATCCAGCCTCATCTTAAAAACCTCCAGAGATGGTGAATCCACCACCTCTCTGGACAGGCCATTCCAATGCCTGATCACTCTCTCTGTAAAGAACTTCTTTCTAATATCCAACCTAAACCTCCCCTGACAGAGCTTAAGCCCGTGCCCTCTTGTCCTAAAACCCGTAAGTTCATTAACAAGACCAAAGGACAGTTTCTTACCATAAAATGGTGATTGGGACAATTAAAGAGAGGTTCTACTTCCACTATAAAAGGTGGAAATAAACTAACATTAAAAAGCAGGTCTTTCCTTATCATAGAACTGTAGAATCATCAAGGTTGGAAGAGACCTTTAGGATGATCCAGTCCAACCGTCCCCCCAGCACTCCTCCTGTAACCCCTAAACCACTAAACCACATCACTCAGTGCTAGATTCAGAATGCCTCTTAAACGCCTCCAGGGATGGTGACTCCACCACCTCCCTGGGCAACCCATTCCAATGCCTGACCACCCTAATGGGAAAAAAATTTTTTCTAATGTCTGAGCTGAATCTCCCCTGTCTCATCTCAAAGTCATTTCTTTTGGTCCTCTCACTGCAGGCAGGGTAGAAGAGAGACCAACTCCCCACCTCACTACAACCTCCTTTCAGGCAGTTGAAGAGATCATAAGAACCTCCCACCCCCCCACCCCGAGGCCCCCCTTGTCAAGAATAAACAAACCCAGCTCTCTCTGCCATTCCTTATAGGACATGTTTTGTAGACCTTTCACGAGCCTTGTTGCCCTTCTCTGGACGCACCACGGTACCTCAATGTCCTTTCTAAAGCGAGGGGCCCAAAACTGAACACAGAACTCAAGATGCAGTCTCACTAGTGCCGAATACAGGGGGATGATATTCCAGAGTGCGTGACTGTTCTCAGGCTAGTTTTCCACAGGCATTAGTGGGGTCACTTGTAGGCCCAGGATTTCTTACTTAAAAATTCTAATGAGATCTTGTCTCTATTCTGGAGTAATACCTTTAGGATTGTCTCTGCTTGGATTGGATTGTTGGTTCTTAAACTAGGGAGCGAGCTGGGATCATCCAGCTGGGCACTGTGTTTTGGGCAGGGATGGCTGAACAAGGGCACGCTGCCTGCTATGCCTCTGTGTGAAAAACGTGATGTCTGGTATAAATACCAATACTGCTGAAGGATGATGTTGTAATTTATATCCCTGATTTTCTCTCCTGACACTAAATGAGCTTGCAGGGCTTCAATCTTTGCTACCAAACAGAAAAAAAGTATAGTTAATGCCAGTGTGTGTGTGTGGTCGTGTGAATGGGGGACGTAGTCTAAATATTAAAACCAGGACTTTAAAATGCCAAATTCAGTTCCTCACAGTTGCAGTTGTCTCCTTAATAAAAGAAATGATGATGTTGTGCAAAAGTTAAGTAATAAGTACATATAAATTAGTTTTCTACTGAATGAGTAAAACTACTATTTACATATCAGAACTTTGTAAAAGTCGATAGAATTTTTGGATTTCAGATGACTGAAGAAGAATCAGAGTAACTGTAGACAGAGGATTTCTAACTCCTTTGAATCCTCTGTTCTTACTGAACCAGAGATTAATGGGCATATATCATTAGCAACTGTGAAATAAAAACCAGTTGGCTCCTAAGATAACATATTAAACTTACAGGAGATTCTGAAAAAAAAACTAACAGGTAGTGTTCCATGAAGTGGGCAGAAGCATTTTTTTTTTTCTGGATCAGTAACCACCAGCTTTTAGACCTTGCTTCCAGATCTCTGTTATCCACAGCTCCTCCAGTCTACCATGTTTTGGATCTGATTTGCATTCGTTGCTTCTTTCAGCTAAGCAAGGTGCTTTGAATTGAGTGTGTTAAGCCATTAAACATAATCCATGGTATTCAAGATCCAAAATATTCCATCCTGTTTAAATGCTAATGGTGTTCTGCAGGTATGCATTTATGGACATATTACATGGGGTTTTTTCTTTTTTTTTGGCAGCTGACATTGGTGACAGAAGAAGGACAAGAATGATTACATATCCATAATTCCCAGCAGTATGTCAGGTAATCATATTTCGTAAGAGCATCTATGCAATATTTCTTGCTTTGCTGGAGTGATTATTATTAAATATTTACTGCAAAATACTTCTTTAACAAGTTCTGAATTCATTGGTACTGGGAATAGAAATCCTCCCTCTACCGAGAGTATAGAGATGTGGGACACATCTTCCCCCACATTTTCACGTTGAAACTCTCTTCCTCTTTGGTTTTCCTTCGGCAAAGTAGTTGTGTTTTGTTCTAAACGCACATTCCAACCTCAGCATTCCTGCTTAAACTGCCAGTACAGTAACAGTTTCTGCTGACTACATTTGCCTAAGTTATTTTGTAACATGGACATATCCCCTGAGCTTCAAAGGGAGACAGTCAAACTCGTTTTACATAGATTACCAAGTACTCTTCAGAGAATTACTGGCTAGGTCTGCAGGTGGGCTGAAGATCCAGAGTTGAAATGACCATTAACCATTTTAATCCTGCTTAACCATCTTATCCCTGCCAGTTGCGAAGCATTTGAAGGCTACACATAAATTAGCTGTGTCAAAACCCCCGTGTATCTAATCCCAGAACAGGGTGTCTAGAAAGATGTACTTGTAATGTGGAGATCATATAGAAAGCCAACGAATTTCAGACTTCCAGAATTCGTTTTAGCATTCATCAAATTGCCTATGAAAATGTTCTGCTGATACTGCTTGTCGATGTGTATTTCAAGAGCCAAATGCATAAATGGGACCTTTTAAATAAGTGTTTGTAAAATGCAGCATGTGCTATGTAGGAAAAAATCATAACTAACAAGACTGAATTCCTGGTGTTATGCTCAAGGGACAGTTTATTTTTACTGACTGTGCAGATCAAATATCCTTTGCTTTCCCCTAAAAGGATCCCATCCTTTTGTGTTGGCCAGCAAGGGATAACAGCTTCATTCATCAACAAAGCTGGTCTTCTCACTTTAGGGTTCAGATATGAGGTAGAGGGTAAAATTGATGGGAAGACTCAGAGCATTATTTAGGTGTATGCTTTCACAGTAGAATGTATTATTTGATAATATGCAAAGGTGTGGTTTTTTATGGTTTCTTTGCTGCCCATTGAAACGGAGGTGAATATAATAAGGAGACAGAGGGCATTGAGGCAGTTTGCGCAATGAAGTGGAGTAATCTGACCCTTAGTTGATGTGTCAGGCTCTGGATTAGCATCACCGCCACATGAGGATCAGGAAGGAGTTAGTATCCTTAGGCTACATTGGCAGGGCCTGGTAGAGTGTTTTTGCACTGTTCTGCGGGCATTCTAGGCATGATGATTTCATTTGGCAAATACCTATTTTGGAAGAATTTAAAGCATTGACCCGTAACTTGGCATCTTCCAGCTCTCTGTTATGCTCTCTTCTGTCTCGTGCTAAACTGTGTTTTATGGCATTTTATGTCAGGTCTTAATGGAGCAGTTAGTAGCCTGTGCTATGTGATGGCAAGATACGAGAAAGGAAATGCAGTGTGCCCACCTTACCTGTTGGTTCTGTGGCTTCCTGTGGAGGGCAGTTTTATGGAGATTTTCCACTAGCACTCTAACCAACCGTGTCTCACTGGACTTGCCCCTGGCAGGGCAGCTCTGCTAAGCTCAGTGAAACACAAAGCCTAATTGGAAGGACCTACATTTCCTGCATTTCTTTTGAAAGAAGTGGGCAGAGCAAATAATGTGCAAAGAAAATAGTCGTAAGATGACTGTTGGTACAGCTGTAGATGTCCAACACTTTACGTTATGAGCAGTTCATATTTTCTGTTTCTGATTATAGGAATGACATTCCCTACATGAGTCTGAATGTGAAAAGAAGCATGGATGAAATGAAAATCTTTCTAACTCTTTAAAAACTTCATAAATACCACGATCCAGAGCCAGACAGGCGTCCTTTTGTAATGAATTAAAGTGGAAGATTAGATTCTGTTACTGAGTCACTGGAATAAGAACAGAATCTAATCCAAAACCAAACCATTTGACTAAAATAATAGGCTGTATTCTTTGAATTTTTGATAGCTAATTTCTCTGCCCATATGTTGTATTTTGACTGCAGTACGTATTTTCCTCTGGTAGGCACTGCCCAAAAGCCTTCAGGTTTTAGTACAATCTAGAGAAGTTTTTCTGACAGAAGGTTGTAGAATTTGGCCTTGACAGTAAAACTAAGCTTTACTACATTTTCAGTTTCCGAAAGAAAAATATTTTTAATATTTTGACATCTCAGCTTTAAAAACACATACTGGTGTGATTATTTTATGTAGTTATTGCTTTTAGTAGAGAGAGTTCAAGTTTGCCAAAATTAATTGGGAACTTCAGTAATTGGTATCATGTAAGGATTTTAGACTTGTAGAAGCCCTTACTTAGAAATGAGTAAAATTAAAAATAAAAAGCAAAATGAATGTACCAGGTAGAATATTTGCATGCAGAAAGATAAACTGAAAAGTAAGTGTTCAAAATGAAGTCCAAACTACTCTTCCTTTTCCTTAGAATGCAGAGTTTGCCCAGCAATACAGATGGAGTTAATTAACGTCTGCTATTGGGTACTTTATGCCATGAGAAGCTGACAAGTGAAAAACTGGATCTACAGGTTTTGTGAACAGTGTTTGTTAGTATACTTTTGCAACTCTACGAGTTCTAGGTGTCAAAACTTGCCTATCCAGTTTTATTTACACATAACCCAGATGATGACCAAATATTGAGATAAAGAGATTCTTCAGGAGATGGAGAGCTGGACATAGTATATCTTTGAGTACTATGTCTGAGACAGATGCATTCTGTTCTCATTAACTGAAGCTTGGTAAAATAAATAGTTTTCAGATGATAATCACACACATAAATGTAACATAGCAAACCTGAAAGTTCAACTTCCCTGTTTTGAAATACAATTTTTTTAAGTGTGCATTGTCTTTCATAGACTCACAGAATGGTTTGGGTTGGAAGGCACCTTTAAAGGTCATCTTGTCCAACCCCCCTGCAATGAGCAGGCACATCTTCAACTAGATCAGGTTTCTCGGAGCCCCATCCAAACTCATTGTTAATGCTTCCACGGATGGGGCATCCACAGCTTCTCTGGGCAACCTGTTCCCAGTGTTTTCACACCCTCATTGTAAAAACCTTCTTCCTTACATCTAATCTGATTCGACCCTCTTTCACTCTAAAACCATCACCCCTTGTCCTTTTGCAACAGGCTAAAAAGTTTGTCCCTGTCTTTCTTACAGGCCCCCTTTAGGTACTGAAAGGCCACAATATGGTCTCCACAGAGCTTTCCCTTCTCCAGGCTGAACAATCTCACCTTTCAAACTTTACTCATAGGAGAGGTGTTCGATCCCTGTGATCATGTTGGTGGTATGCCTCTGGACCTGCTCCAGCAGGTCCAGGTCTTTCCTGTGCTGAGGACCCCAGAGCTGGATGCAGCACTCCAGGTGGGGTCTCATGAGAGCAGAGGGGCAGAATCACCTCCCTCAACCTCCTGGTCACACTGCTTTTGGTGCAGCCCGGGGTATGATTGGTTTTCTGGGCTGTAACACCAGCTCTTCAGCAGCAGCAGCTTTACGGTTGACAGCAACAATTACTGCCCACAGAGTAATATAGGGGGAAAAAATGATATAAGCATTTTAAAAATCAGTACTGTCTTAGCAATAACTGCAAGTCTTTCTGCCATGCATTTGCACAGTAGAATAGAAAAATTAAAAAGTTGGAAAGTATTATTTTCTCATTGAGAAGATAGTACTTTCAAATAAATATGTAACCTAGTAAATTAAAAACATTCTTTCTGTTTTAATACTGTAGTGAAGCTTCTGGCTTTAGCATCACTATTCACTGGCAATAATCTATTGTTGAAGGCTTCCTTGTGTATATTTTCTCCCAAAATGTGGGACAACCTCCAAGGCATGTCTTCATCTTACTTTATTTACTAGAGTGAGATGAAGAAGAAATTCAAAAATAGCCTTTAAAACCTAGAAAATATTTGTAGAATACAGTAAATGTCATTATTTTCACCTTCGTGGCTGATGAAGACTGAATGTAAAGAATATAATAGTAGTGCCAGTGAAATCTGCAGCAACTCTTTCACTGACTTCAGCAAGGCCAGCATTTTACTCTGCTTTTACTCGGTGCTTTCATAATCAACTCAGTCATTGTGCTTTTACGCTCAAATATCCACACTGTTCTATTTGGTAATGACTGTAAAGTTAGATCAAGATAGAAATTGTAATGAAATTAAGTGCTTACATTGGGGAATATAATTTAAATGTCATAAATGCATATTTTGAGTAAGAAAAAATTTAATATGCAACATTTCTTGTAACAGGTCTCTCATTTGGAGAAGAAATTTAATCAGCTTTCGTGCAACAAATCCATTTGAAAACCAGTGTCTCCAAGGGTGTTGCACGTAGTTTCCAAGAACTGGGAAAAGTGATAGAATAGGAAAGGTACCACATTTTCTTCATGAGTCTTTTCACTGTAATGCTCATTACCCTGTAAACTTGATATTAATTCAGATGGAGAATAGTTTTTTGTTTAACATCAGCTGGCAAATTATTTAGCCTGAATTTCTATAATTTTTTTTTAGGATAATTTAATTTGACATACATCACTGTCTGACACTTCTTTGCCTGCCAGACCATAATAAAATCCGACTAACTCAAGTGTATTATTTCTTTTAAGTAATGGACTTTTTAGAAGGACAGTAAATACTTTAATATAAGGTTTTGTTACACTAGGATTCAGCAGCTTTGTAATGAGCTTTTGGGGATTTTGAAAAGGTTAACAAGATTTATATTGTGGGATGTTTTTGCATGAAGCTATGAATCACTCCATGATGGCTCTTATTACTTAGAAGCATATTTTTGAATGTGCAGTTAAAAATATCACACTTCGTAAGTTCTAGGTTACAGACACTCTAGTTTAATTTTCCCTTTTTTGTTTAAATTTTAGTGTTTTTAAAAGTGCTTTCAAAAAGGGCTATATCAATACAAAAGCCAAGTAGTCTGTAAAACATTTTGTAATGTTTCGATTTTTTATGCAATTCTATGTTGGTGTTTTCCATCATAGGGCAAGAAAAGGTTCTCTAAATAGTGGATTTCTTCATTGGGAGAAACATGAAGATCTTACGTCTCTGTGTTTCTAAGGTGTTTAAATTTGGTGTTTACAACTTAGGAATACCTGCTGTTTTTTCCAGATAAGACGTTTTCAAGAGAGAAAAAAAAAAAAAAAAGAGTCTGGTTAGATTTCACGAAGAACAGAGAAAACAAACATGTAATTTTTTTGGTTTTGCAGCATTTGCTAGTCATTTTCTTAAGTACATTTCATTATGTTAATGCTGCTTTTTTTTCCTTTTCTATTTTGTTTTTAATAATCTATCAGTACAGTTAGTCCCTTTCTATAGTAATTTTATTTAAATCAGAGCTGTTTCTTTTGCTAACTCATCTTTTTGAAATTTATTTCTGGTGGAAGCAGACTGTTGTGTTTGAAATTTTGAGTATAATTCTTAGACTGTGTTACTCTGTTTCACTACTACCATCAGTTTAGAAGGAGTGCATAGTGTCAATATAAAACATAGTTGTTCATTTTGCAGGCAAAGACCTTTTAAAGTAGTTAATAAAAAACCCACAAATTGTCCTTCTGTGTTTTCTAAGTCTTCTTCACTCCCTGCCACAGGGGTTGCAGCCTGCCATTTCACGATCTTCAAAAGTCTGACCACAGACTGCTGTTTAGTTCTTCTGATAACTGTGTGTCAGAGCAATGAACTTACACTGCTTCTCCTTGATATTGAGTCCTATATAGAGAGAGGACTGTAAATTTTTGTGCCAATTGTAAAACTGTTGGTAAACTACAGGATTGATGGCACCAGGCACTGTCCAGTTATTTCCATATAAACAAAATACCTTTTACATTCCCTTACTGCACTTCTGATTATGTTCTTTAAGAGCATCAGAATTGCTACAGTGCTTACCATAAAAGAAAATGGATGTTCAAGGAGGTGTGTAAATGTTGCAACACGTGAAGACCAGACTTTCACTTCTGCTTTGTCATGTGTCTGCAAATGGTTTAGACCTGTACCAAGCTTGAGTGTATTTCAAGTTTTGAAGAATTCTCTCGTCACATCCCAGTTTGTCTTTCTTACTGAAAAAACCTTTAACTCCGTTGTTTGGGCAAACTTGATTGTTGTTTTGTTTTTTTTTTCTTTGACAAATTACATATTTATCAAGACTGCTAGTTTAGTACTTCTGGGGTTTTTTCCTGGCTATTGCTCAAAACTCCGTCCTTCAACAGGAGGTGTTATTTCAAGATAGCTTGTATCTCATTAAGGAATTCTAGAACTTCAATAACTTGAACTGTTTTATCATCTTGAAAAAAGAAAGAGCTTTAATTATGTGCAAATCTCCCCAGGCTTTGCTGTTAGTAAGCAATGGCCAAATGTACTGTCCATTCCCCAGTGGGAAGGAGTGGAAGGTCTGATAGGGACTGGGGAAAGACCATATGAACTGATTTGAAAGCTCAGGAGGAAAGCAGTACTCGAATCAGGGTTTTAGAAAGAGGTGGTAGTGATCTGAAGTGATTTGTGAAAGTGATTTAAGTGATTTTCTAAATGGTTTCACTGTAACTTACATGTTTTTAAAGATGTATTTTATGTATTTTGATCCATAATCTGATCCATAATGGTGTTTTGGCTTCTTACTTTTGTTTTAGTAGATTCCCAGGCATTAAAAGAATTATCTAACACAATATCAAGAGAGTAAACATCCATTAACATCCCCATATTCACACAAACATCAGTCTGCAAAATGAGTCCTGGAGAGGTGGATCGCCGTCTGTTGGACATTAAATCCATCTTGCTTTAAAACAAACAGAGGGAGGTGGTTGTGGACATTAGACACAGATACTGGGACTCCTTGCCAGAGTGTGTTGTAAGTGCAAGAAGGATACAGAAGGGGAGACTGGGCTGCACTTCAAAGAGAGATCCATTGGGTATCGCTGCATTTTAGAAAGACTCAGATCTTTCGGGCTGACAAGTAGCTGGCGATTGTGAGACTTGGTGGAAATTCTCATATTTACTTGCTTTGTTCTTACTCTTCCCTGGGTATCCACTTATGGCTCCTGCTGGAGAACAGCAGCCAGGTGAGCCCTGTGGTTTGAACAGAACTGTTGTGCTCAGGTATACCATCTTCTCAGAAAAACTTCCATGTGTTGTACAGAACTATGAGAGGGAAAAATGCATGTAGCATCTATGTGGCTGTATGGGTTAGCATCACCTTTCTAGTTCCATTTGTATCCTGGTATCTTACTGCTTTTTCCCTTAAAGCTTTCGTCATTCATTTCTTGCTGTGTATTTGTTTTATTTGTAGCTGTTACAAGATTCCATATTGGTGTACACAATTCCTGTTCATTTCTCAAAGGACAGGATTTCAGACAGATCTTTATTACGTACCAAAACCCCGAACCCTGAACCATTTGCTTCTCTGTGCTCAGAACCGGACTCTTACAGATTAACTTACAGATGAGCTGTCATCTGTTGTTCTTCTGGATATTCTTCTTCTCTGATTCATTTTTTCTCATGTTTAGAAATTTGAGCATAATGTCAAGCCCAGGTGCTTGATGACATAAATATATGTGTAGTATTACTTTACTAGTTAATAGAAATTCAGTAGGTTTTTAAAAAGTGATCGCATTGATTCACAGAGAAGCTTGTTAAGATACATCAAGAACAAGGCTAAAGATACTACAATGTATATTATGAGTTTCTTAGTGTTGCCTTTTCTTACACAGTAGAGGCAGTTATAAAGTTTTTTGTCATTACCTGTGCACTCTTTCATGGTGATGTAATCTTTCTCCAAAAGACTGAAAATATTGAAATTAAATTTGTCTTGAAATTCATATTTTAAAATGAATACTTAAATATTTTATAATACTGCCACTGTTAAAGCAATTAACAGTTAAACAATCCAGGATTAAATAATCCTGGCTCTGTTTACTTTCACAAACATACATGTACACGTTTCTGAAATACTGAAAACCACCTAATGGTTTCAGTAGACATCCCTACTTCTATCTGTTAGAGTCCCTTTCTCTCACTCTACGAATTTTTTCTTATAGGCATTGTCATTTTCATATTTTAAAATTTAGGAAAGAAATCACATGTTCTCAAAGGTTTTATTTAGCATATAGGCAGGATTTGCATATTTATGAAAAAGAGTGGCTACTCTGTGTTAGCTGTGCTCCATCCTTCTGCTAATTCAATGATCATATGAAACTAGTTTAAAAGTTGAGAAACTCAATTGTGAAGTGTTTCCCTGTTTTATAAGGAAACATAAGAAGAAAATACCATGCTATTATTTGGAAGAAGAGGAAAGGACAAAAAAAAAAAAAAGGGGAAGAGGCGAGGAGAAGCAAAATAAAGGCGAGAAAATAAAATGCCCTGAACTGACAGCAAGATTAATGAGAAGGAATTAAACCTTAGCCTTGTCTGGCACAGATAGTTTTATCTTTCCTGGCACAAACATGCATGAAAACTTTACATACTTTTACTTATAGTTACTTTGTGTGGTTTAAAATGCTTGAACAAAATATGAATTGGGTGTTTATTTTGTCAGGAAAATGTCCTTTAATTGTAGCTTGGTTGCTTTTGTTTCTCTCAAGTCATCAAGTAGAAATCATCTAGTGTTATCAGACTGGGTCCATACAAAGCTAGGCTACTTCATCAGCATATTGTGCACCTCTCAGTCCTAATCCTGGTGCATTTGCCTCAGTTGATCTCTCTGAAGCCAACCCACTACAGTGTCCTTAGATGCTTGTACACTTCAATGTCAAAAAAAAAAACCCCAGACCAGTGAAGTGCTGTTGCCCTTGCTGCTCTGTTTTCAATAAACCTGAAGTATCAGAAAAGGCAAGACATCTAAAATTTTTGCAACCAAGTAAGTTAATGACAATTCAGAGATTGCTAAGATGTTCTCCTACTGCTACTATTTTGATTAACTGCAAGCTGAAATACTCTGTAGAGAAAATTTTCTGAGAGATTCTCCTGTGAGCAGTTTCAGAATGTAAAATAACTTTTTGTCATGAGAGGAAGTGTCTTTGTAACTGCAAAAACAGCAATCCTCTGACATCCTAGAACTGTTGATTTACCTTTTGCCTTGCAGCTAAGCGACAGCCTGTTGCTGAGGGTGAAAAATAAATGTTTACACTCCCCAAAAGAGTGTGAGCAATGTAGTCAGTCTCTGAGGAGCAAGGACTGATTGCCTGTGTGGTCATAGCAGCTTTCATCACCAGTGGATCTATCTGTCAACCGGAGCTACTGTGGTATAAAGCACTAATAGTAATAACAGCAATGCAAATGCCAGCCTTGAGTGTAAGAGGGAAGATTCCAAGCTAGCAAAAAATAGTGTAATTCTCAGGGCACAGCAGGGGGAATTTAATGCAGTGCCTCTAAGGTTGTTGTGAGCACATAGAACAGGCACTCTTTCAGTGTGTTTTGTGGTCCTATGCTGTCACTTTGAGTTTCTGTCAGGGTTCTTATACAGCTCGTTCCAGCAGGAAACACTGTCCTCCTGGCTGGCTGGCCACCATCTCCCATATTTCTGGAAGAAACAACTTATGACTCTCTTCAGTTGTACTAAAAAAAGGAGAGGTTTTTTGAATCCCTTCCTTGACTACTGTTGATGGTACTAGTAGAGAAGTAGGAAAAACCGCATAGGACTGAGATGAAAACAAATGAATTGTCCCATTGTTTTTATAGTTCTTTATATACTGACATTCAGATAACAATGCATATCTGAGAACAGGGCTACGTTTACAATCACCCATTAGGAGTCTTTGTCTTGGCCCATAACAAAAAAATTCTAAGGGATTCTCCTTGCCTATGCTTATAGTTTAGCTCAGTGGACAGTTCATTTGCTAAAACTTTTCTGCTTCTATAAAACCAACCTTTAAAGACCCTCTGAGGAAGTCTTTTGACTTACTGACTGCACAAATTACAGTTATTGCTATGATGTGCTTTATGAAACAGCTTTACTTGATTCCTTTACTTATGTTGACAAGAAGAGCTCCAGGCCCTGCTTATTAGTCCCTCTTTACTCTGAAATAGGGCCTGTGTTTTCAGTCGTGGTTCATCCCAGTAGGCTGTACTGCTTCCTGCCTTAATTATAGGCATTTTAGCAGTAGCTAGAGGGAGAGAGAGATGCTTCTCTTACAAGTAGGGAGCTCAGACAAAATTACATTATCATCCTTTATCAAAGATTTTGGTTTGACAAGACCAAGATTAGATGTAGGAGATTTCAACTGTGTTCATTGTTGGGGAGGGAAAAAAAAAAAGAGAAAAAAACTTTTGAGAAATCCAGGCAAGAGATGTTAGAAAAAATGGAGTAGAATAAATTTAACATAAAAAGGTGAACGGTAATTTAAGACATAACCATCTGCTGTGCCACAGTGTAGAAAGTACAAGAAAAGGAGACAAAGTATGAGACCCCCTCAGTGGTAGTTCCTTACAACTTAACCCTTATCTAGAAAAAATTGAATGTGAAATGTCCCTGGTGACTGAATAGAATTTGTGAAATAAAGTGCAAACTTGTTAAATTAAATAAACTGTAGCTAACGTGAGAGTCAGAATACTGAGACAAATTTCAGAGGGAACTGAAAGGAAAAGAGAGGATGTTGGATTAGCCTTTATGAACTCTGCCTGGGCAAATTCCAAATGACGGAAACTGTAATAGAATCAGTTTCTTCTCATAGTTTAAATGTGTCTAGAATCATATTTTAAAATCCCAGAGATGCTTTGCAAACACAGAAATTGTAAAATATGTTTTAATTTTGTTTTTTAAGTTGTGAAGGGGTTGAGAGTTCCTTGTTAAAAATCCATAAGCCCTGTGTGACACCCTGTCTGAATCCTTGGGAAACAGAAGTTTTACCATTGTGGTGAATGTGTGGTTTTTGATTAAAATGAAAGGTAAAACAAGTCCTTATAGGCTAAAAGACAGCAAAGATGACCTTTAATATCAAAGATAAATTTGGGTGAAAAAGTATAGAAATTTTTGCCTGATGAAATTGAGCCTGGATTATGAATCACTGATCTCTGGGACTAATAGCAGGACCTGAGTAACTGAGGATATAACTGATTTTTCTAAATGAGGTCAAGAATTGTGTGGTGTCAGTGGTCTGCTCAAGGAACCAACAAAGCAGGCATCTATTTATGAGTGAATTACAGAAATGTCTGTATTTTTAACACATACATTGCACATACTTGACTCTTGCATTTATGTAAAGATGCAATATTATCCGTGCAGGGAGATAACTGGGGGGTGCAGGAAGACAAGGGAGAGTAGCCTTGTACTGAACTAGGTACATTGTCTGAGGTAATTACAAAGTCTGGAGGAAAGGTGGGTTATAGTGCACAGTTACTCTTCGTGCACGAAGAGTGACGTGGGTAAGTTCAGTTCAAATCTTACAGGGAAGTTCTGTGCAGCTCCCAGTGGGTCTTGTCAGAACAATCCAGTCTCTTCCTCTGAGCTTAAATTCATGAAGTCAAGAGAATATAAAAGTGTTGAATTATTAAAAAAAAATCATATTCTGTTCTTTTTTGTTTTTTTTTTAATTGCCTAGTATTCTCTGGGTTACTTTCACTATTCTATTTTAAACCCGATTATCCTCCTACAGGTGATATTCTCTTGCCGTATTACCTGCATTTAGAGTTAGTTTTTAATTTTACCAAGAAAATCAAGTCTGAACTAGAGTAGATCTATAAAGCCAGAAGTAAGTAGGAGCAAATTCTATAGGTAACTTACCTGCCCTGTGCATTGATTCCATGATGCCAGGTAGTTTCTCGCACAAATTCGTGTTATTCGTGATGTCCAGCTGAATACAGTTAGTAGAAGGAATGGACTTGTAACTGCAAATATCAGGTGAGCTTGTGTTCCCAGCTGAGAAAAAGGTATGCATTTACATGTAAAATTAAATAACATCTTGAGAAAAGTTATAAATGCTATCAGGGATTAACATAGGATAACAGTATTTAATACTAACTATAATTAAGTTTCCTGGATGTGTCCTTGATTGGAAATGTTCCAGTTAAGGGAAGTCTTAAGATAAAATTTTCAGAGACAGGAGTATTATGATAGATCTGGAGACTGAAGTCCAAGTTATTTTGAATCATTTTTATCTGGAAATTACTGACTTAGTGTGCACTTATTTGCTAATATGTTACTTTACCGAGTGAAATGTATGTAAAATTAGTTCTTAGGTTGATTAAAACAGCAGAGTCTTACTCTGAATAAAACCACTGTGGGTATCAGTCATCAAATGTCTGGAATTTGCTATTTTCTATATGCAAGTTAGACAGCTATTTTGTATTTGAATTTTGTTACATATAATATAAAATAAATTCTTTGAATATGGAATATGATCTGTGATGTGTCATTCCTACAGCATTTAGTTTTGCTGCCCAGAAAGACAAAATGGGCTATATTTAGTTTTACAAATCTATCAACTAGAGGTATCTCCATTTCTTCTATACCAAGGAATAAATAAATTATGACCCATTAGATCCAATCATGCAGCTTTAGTATTGTTCATTATCTACACCAGACCCAAGTGTCCACGCTCCTGTGATAAAATTAGCATCTCTGATACTCTGCTATAACGACAAGTAGAGAAAGGCAGTAGGTAGCAAAAGCGGAACTGCTAAGCATGCCCACATAAGAATGTCACACTTAGGTAACAGAGTGTCCCTCAGGTCAGCCTATGATAAGAGCAAAGTCAAACAAGGCTGAATCCTTGATGTTTTGTGTTTTAAGTATCTGAAAATTGTTCACGACCAGCCTCGACCTACAAGACCTCAAATGATCATATGAGCAAGGCAATAAATCGGTGGTAACTTGCCCAGGGGCCCATGTTGTAGTTGTGATGTTGTGAAAGTTGCATCTAGTGTGTTAGCCTGTCCACATAGATCTTGCCTACTTGTTCAGGCTTCTCAGACGGGAAAATTTTATATTTACTTGTACCGAAGGGGAACAATGGTGGCTGAATGGGCATGGCTGAAAGGTTCTGCATCGTATCAGTGCAGTCCAGTGGAGATGCACGGGAATACCACAGCATCAGGAGAGCTGGGGAACCACTTGCTTTCCAAAACTCCACACCTGAGCAAGATTTTGGCAAAGCCAACACTTTGTAGCCCTGCAGTATTTGCCAAACATCCAGGACGTGGCCTCCTGTTGTGGGACAGACTGATTCACCTTCCTGAGAGAAATCAAAAATGGAATTTAGTGGGCATTGCAGAAAACCGTTTCTGTAGGAAAAGACACTTCAAAAATTATGATATCCAGAGGAATGGACAGCAGCTTTCGCAATGTCTACGTGCTTCAACCTGGACTAGCACAATTTTACATCCAGGCCATACAAAAGCAAACTTTCAAGTCATGTCAAGTGCCCAGGAATACCAAAAAGAAGAAAAAAAGTGTAAAGGTAACTGGCATTATCATGCAGAACACAGCAAATGCTGTGTTAAAAAAATCCAAAAACCTCAAGCAAAACCAGGTTATTATGTCATTGTTTATTGTCAGGGATTTGGCCATTGGTAAAAGCATTATTATGTGTGGATGTTTTCTTGTTACCAACTTTTTTTTTTATTCCATCAGGACAACTGTGATTTTTAGTTTTCCTTTCTATTTAATTTAGTAGCTTAGTGAGGAGCCCTGATGACAATGTGGTGAGTACTTACTGAGGGTTTCTGTGTGATACCTAATACAAAATAATTCCTGTTCATTTAGAGCTTTTAAAAAACACTGTTCTAAAAAAATACCTTTTAAAAATCTTTCTCTTTATGGTCTTGTAAGCTGATCAAAAATCTTTTCTGAACCTAGCCTCTTTTAATGAAGCATATCTTTGATACATAAAAAACGCAAAGGCAGAGGAAAGCATTCTTTTACTACTTTCAGGGTATTCATCTCTCACCTGTGACTGTGTTGTTTGCCCTCGTTCTTATTATTAGCCATCCCCAAAGCCTCAGTAAGTGCATGTAGAGAACTTAAATGGAACTTGTTGTTAGGAATATTCTTTGCCTCACTAGTCAGGAGAATAAACCATTTTCTTTCAGTTAGGCTGTTTTGTTCACATCAGTGCAGCATTGAAGGAATTCCTTTCAGAATTACAGTTGCTTAGGTATTAGCACAAATTTAGTGCTTAAGTTATTTTTATTCCCTGTTAAACTTGGATAAATAGTTCTTCATTGTTCTTTGCCTAAAAAATAATTACTGCATATTGGGAGTAATATGGGGGGGGGATTACAAGTTGTTTTCTTTTACTTAAGTCTTGCGTCACTCCAGGAAGAAAGATTACAGTGTCAGGCAGGATATCACCTCATGAAAAAGTTAAACTGGTCTAAGTACCTGATTTCTTTAGATTTAGTTGTGCTTTACCTCAGAATGCCTCTTTGCTAACAGATGTCAGGTGTTGATCGCTTTAACGTCTTACTAAGGGCTGTCAGGAGGCTGCCAAACCCAGACAGTCCCATCCAGGAGTCTGTTAATTATGTTGTGTCAAGCTAAATTAGCCGCTTTCAGCTTGGTTTTATTTTTGAACAAATGAAACTTTTTACCTTGAAGTTTTCACGAGGAGTTGGGGTAGGGAATGACTCAGAAAAGGTACATGTTATAAGTACTGGTGGTTACTTTCTCAAGAGATAAGCTCTGTAATTAACTGATGTCTGCTAACAGGGTCTTCCAATTATGATATATGGGTAGGCTTAACAAATTGGGTTGTCTGGGTCACAGGTCTATAATTACTCTTAGTAATATTTGCTCAGAGACCATTTCAAAAGTTGTCAAGCACTATTCAAGAATTTTGTTAGCCCGTTTGTTGGCAGACCTCTCGAGGAGCAAACACTTTCTGAAGACCATGTGCTACCTACACATTGTGAATAGTGCAAGAAAAAGCAAGCACAAACCCTCGAGGAGTCCTGATCAGGAAAGAGCAATCCCTTTTCTCTTTTAACCAAATTTATTCAAGATGTCAAAGATATTTTGAGGGATAACTGGAATTGTAGTGAATCTGAACATTTAAATATAAAACATGACATTCTTTGTTATCCAAACAGACTAATGAAGTGTTTCATTAAAAGGTACATCACACTGGCACATTATGAGTCACATAGAAATTTATTGGCATGTCATAACCGAGGTACAGTGAGTTTTGTGAGAGGAGCAGTTTTAGAGAAATAAGTAACTTGGTACATGTGGAGAAAAGAGATGTGCTGCTGTCTAAGTAAGGTTTTTCTTGTTTTATACCAGGGGCAGCTAGTTTGAAGCTTGCTTGCATCCATTGCAAACCCAAAGAAATTATTTTATGCTGGAAAGATTTAACTCTTTTTCCTTCAATTGTATCACTTGCTATAATAAATGTAGCATAGACAAAATGACGATTTATAGTATCTTCAATTCCACTGGGACATACTCCAGGAACTGTCAAGTGCTGTTGTAACTTTTCAGCACTGAAATTCCATAATTCTACCTGCTTTATGATTTAGTCACAAATAGAGTTTTCAAACTAAGATAAACACTATAAAGACTTAATTTTCTGGGTTTGTATATGCCCGTTATTATTTTTGATTCTGATGTACGAGGTTTTCTTAGTTTAATCTCTAACAATAAGTTTGCAGAATCTCATTTTTGAGGGATCATTTTGAGTCTCTGATCATAGTCTGTAAAGTGAATGAATAAGGTGGTGCAAATACGTATGTTAAAGAGAGATAGTAACTCATTGTGTGAGTATGGAGATAGCTGTATTTGACAAATTATGTGTGTTGCAAAGGCTACATTAGTATTTCTGCTCAAAAGCTGTTAGAGTTTTCAGTATATTTTCCTTACGATGTGAAAAGACCTGTCTGGGATGTGGCCCATGTTATGAAAGCACAGATTTGTGTTGTCTGGAAAAAGCAGTGATCTAATTTTTTTTTTCCCAAAACCATCATCAGAGGTGGCTGAGAAAATGCAGGCAACAAGAAAATCTATAAATAGGAAATATAACAGTTATTTTTTAATGTGTAAAAATTTGTATTACAAAACCAGGAGCTGATAATACAAGTGTACAAAACTGTGAAGAGTTCAGAAAGGTATGTTTAATCCTTGCAACTACACGTTCGAATGTGCAAAATTTTTTTACCAAACACTGGATTTTTATTCATCTCTATTCTTGCATGAAGTGTGAACACAACCAACATAAGACCCTTCCTTTTGATCCTTTAGAAGCGGCACTCTACCCTGACTAATTCCAATGCTCTGCAGTGTTTCCCACATACTGGCATTGCCAAATCTTTTAGAAGTAGCGTGTAGGGGACCTAAGTGCAGCACTGCGATACTCAGGACTCCAGACCAGGGGTGCACAGTTTGGAAAAGGTCGGGGGAATAAGACTCCTGTGGGTCATAAGCCACCTGTGCATCAAGCAGGTAGCTGAGGTACACAGCAGCGTGGATTTCGCTGAACAGTTCTCCTTTTCTGTGTCAGGCAGTTGGTCGGGCTGTAGCGTCCAGAGGATCGTCCGCAGGATTGCTGGCTTTCCTTAACGTTTCCATGGGTTCATTTTCGTGCATTTTGCAACCAAGTCAAGAATAGAAGTGGAGCTTAGTGGGTCATTTAATTGTTTGTAATTAAAAGTCTTAGTCATAACTGTAAAACGGGAGTCGATGAAGAGCTGAATGGTCTAGTGTAAAGTGGTCTCTTCTGCAGACACCTCTTTTCAGGCATTCTCGGCCTGATTTCTGCCCACCCAGTGTAACATCACTGACTGCGCTACACTTACTTCTGATTTACACCTGGGTGAGTATATAAAAACCTTTGGGGCATTCCAGGCCCATGTTCAAAAAGTAATTTCTGCCTTTTTTAGTACAATGAACTGGCATCTCAGACTGTGAGGAGTTCGAGGTCTGGATCCTTTGCTGTCACAGCATCAAAGTTTCTGTTTTATCACTGGCCTGTTTGCTTGAATCAAAGGTTTTATTCTGATGGTGATTAATTTCCATGTGTTCACATAATCAGACACTTGTGCACTAATAAAATTCTAAGTGCAGTACTGTATTGCTGAAGGCAATGAAAGCTCAGCATGACATGAAGACTCTAATATTCAAATTGTAATATAAGACAAAGAAAAACTGTTTAATACTATTCTACTCCACTTTCAGACTTTTGATAAAGACCCTGTCTGACCTCTTTTGTCAGACAATTTAATTCAAAGGAATATGTGACAGCGACCTGCAGGATTGGACCCTAAGAAATTAAAATGAAAATATTTTAGGATTATTTTAGTTTTAATAAGGATGTTAAGACTTCTCAATGTTCTTGCGAAGATGATCAATGAACTGATTTGTTTCCAAGGGAACAACAATCTGGAGTGCTATAAACCTCTATAATCTTAGCACTTTAAAGGTAAGGAACCCACATTCCCTGGCAGTGTTTATCATTCTTTTTTTTATGGTTGGAAAAAGCTTCCATCCATTTTTCTTTTCCTCCTCGTCCTTCACAGTTTCATGTAATTTAATTTCCTTGCAGTATTACAGTAACTCTTGACAAGAATAGAACATATGATACATTTCTAAGCATTATTGACATAGCAGTAGAAAATAAGAAATGTTTGAGGGATTTATTTTGGAACAGAGAGTAAGTCACAGGCTGTGGCCATGTTGATACACCGTTTCCTCAAGTCCCATCCTGGCTGGAACAGCTCTGTCAACACACGATCTCAGTTCTGTTTAGTTTTTCAGTAACAAACCTAAATCAAATCAGGGGTAAAAAACCAAGAGAAGAGAAAATTTGTGGGACTTTTGACTCTGCTGGCAAAGCAAATCTACACAGGGAAAAAATTCCCACTAAGAATTTAAAGCCTAGTTCGCCAAGGCTTTTCTGGGTGGTGTAGAAGTATCCACGTATTCTGCTCTGCCAACCTGTGAAACGCGGCCTCATGTCTGTGCAAGCTCTAAGATAAACTCCTGTTAGCTGCACAGGAGATAGTTTTGCGGTAAAGGAACAACCCATGTACTTGCACTTGCGGAATGTTTTCTTTCTGAGGAGTGTGGAGAAGTGAGGTCAGCAAGCTGCGTGTGTTGCATTTGTATGCGCTACAGTATTGCCAACCGATCGCCTAAATGAGCGTGGTTCGGGGTTTTCTGTGCAGACAACTATTGCACAATTTCTTATGAAACACAGGCATTTTTTATGAAGTGTTGAACATCCATTCTGGAAAAGTCGGACCCTGCCTGAGACATGCTTTTTATCACAGACAAAGCCACTGTTTGTAAAATCTAGATGATGGGGCCTGAGCTGAAATGAAAATTAACTTTTTCGTTGCCTTTTCACATTGTATTTCACAATGGTATTTTTTGAGTTAGATAATGGTAAATGAATGAGGGTTCATTTGGGTTTTACTTCTGGAATTTCGGTAGCTGTTAGTGCTCTTAATGAAGTAAGATGTTAGTTTAAATTATTAGAGTCTTAGCAGAATAAGTTCGTTTGGAAGCAACTTTGTTGACTTCAACAGGATTGATGTTGGTAGAGTTCATTTTGACTTACCAAATGTATTATTATTTTCTGAACAAGTTAATAAGAAATGTGTGTTAAAGATGCTTCTTTTATAGTTAGAGGGGGGGGGGAAAAATCGAAGCATCAATTTAAACTTCTCTGATCTTTGAAAGCACTTGTCCTGAATTTGGTAATAATTAGGCACTGATTGGCAACCTTTTTATTCAGATAGGTTCATTATTAGAAGGGAAAATGTTTCTCTGTTGGGTCTTTGCATTAGTCTCAAATATTAACAATATCGGATAGGGAGAAGTATGTACATGTCATGCCCAGTTCTTACCTATTGCTCTGAACTTTTTAGGACTATTTAGGTGTATGTTCATCAAAGTTGTTTGATGTATACTTAAGATTGTAGAAGAAAAAGGGCCAAGTTACGTGGTAATTTTGTCAGTCTTTTAGTTTAAAATGAGTGAAATAAGAAAACTAAGATCTCATTATGAAGTCAGTAATAATTCTGCTTCCTAGTAATAAGAACAGATATTAGAAAGGGATACTGTCTTCTTACTGACTTCAGAAGTTTTACCCTATTTTAGCTGTGCTGCAAGGAAAAAACACATTTTGCCTAGAAAAAAAAAAAAAAAGGCAGTTAATATAAGTTTAAAATAAAATAATTTATTTTAGATCAAAAAAAAGAATGGCTTATTAAAGAAGATATATTGACCATATTGAGGTTTGGGTTGCATTAAAAGATCATACAGTTTTTGTTGTAGTGGCATTGATGTGTTCATAGGTGAGCCAAACTGAGCAAAACCCCTCCTTCCTCTCCTGGGTCTGTTGTCAAAAAAGATACTCTTCTAAAAGTACTTTGTTACTGAAACAGAAAAGATAACAAAGCAGAATAGCAAAGCAATTAGCTTATTGATAATATATAAGCAGTGTTCTTTTTACTGATTATATTATTTTTAAGTTTCCCACCTGTTGAACTCAATAGAAATTACTTCTTGAAATCACTGAAGTTCAGCAAAGCTGCTTTCTCATAAATGCATTACCAGACAGTGGGGTGGATTGTGTATGTGTGGAAGGCTGGGGAGATTCATGCATGTAATTCTGTAAAACAAAATCAATAAAGCTGATGACAGATTAAGTTGCTAAATTTTGTAAAACTAGACTACTGTTCGGGTCATCAGCACAGCACTATTGGATTTTCTATGGTTTAATGCTGAAAAACAGGATTATTGATTTTAGGATTTTCAGCGTATCCCCTCTGGGAGTTCTTAAGCAGTCTTTATAATTCTTCACACTTAAGTTGACAACTACAGTGGCGTAACTGTGTCCTTGCCTTATTAATCATTTTCTAATCATATTGGAAAAGGCTGGAAATGGTTTATAAAATGATTATTCCAGACAAACAGGGGAACAGGAGGGTTGTCGGGATATCGCTTCTTTGTCTGGTGGTCATTGTTACCTGCCTGCCATCTTCCCTTGGAATTAACTTACAGTCACAGATTAAGACCTTTGACTGTCATAAATCTGCTTCCCAATATGTTTGACTGGCAGGGGAGTTCACAAGCCGTCCCAATATAAATAGGATTTTAGCACATCAGGTGCCGCTCCGAAGTAAAACGGGCTGTTTTGCAGTCGACTTTGTTGGTGTATATTCATTGCTCCTCTCCCGACCCATGTGTATGCATGCCTGCGTGTGTATGCATGTGTGTGTGTACGTAAAGTAGAAGCTGAGATAGGCTAACAAAATGAACTACTGTATGCAAGAAATATATGAAGTGCACCCAGCTGCTGGTAGCAATTGCTACATGCAGTCCACTGATTATTGCACATATATTGAAGATAATCAGGGTTACAGCAGTTGTGATGCTCAGGTCCTGCACAGTAACAACATATATATGGAACAGGCCTGGGCGGTGAATCAGCCTTATACCTGTAGTTACCCTGGAAACGTGTTTAAAAGCGAGTACTCTGACATGGACATGGCCCTGAATCAGTACAACCAACCTGAATATTTCACAGAAGAAAAACCTACTTTTTCTCAAGTGCAGTCGCCATCGTACTCTCAGAAGAAAGGTAGGGGCATTTTATTTAAATAACAAAAAAAAATAATCTCTGTTTTTGTTTTTGTTTTGCTTTAAACTTACAGTTGCATCAGTTGGCTCAGATGCATCTTTGAATGTGAAGGCTGCCTGTTCAAAATTGAAAGCAGCAGTAACGTAGGTTGCTAGGTGATTGTAAGGTTTTCGGTGAGCGATGAGGATTTCCAAGCACTTTTTCTTAATCTATAAGAGACATTTGCAAATACATTGCTTGTTTTCTTCTTTATGGGGCTTTTAAGTTTGTTTGCTGTTCACCAGTGAGCTAGATAAGAAAGTTTCTCTTCTGAAATGTCGTCATTATATATTCTGTGTCTTAAAGCTGTGTTTCTGGTTGCATGCAAACGGTATAAGTCCTCATTTTCAGTAAATGTGAACTCTGTTTACTCAACAACTCAGTCAAAAGATTTTGAAAATAGAACTGTAAATATGTATGGGAAAATGAGTTACTGTCTTCTAAGTGAAAACCGTGTAGTTTCTGATTATGCAGAGCAAAAAAGACTGAGAATTCAAGACTGTATCTATGTAAGAAAGACTACTCTGCATCTAGAAAGTTGATATAATCAATATGTTTGTGAGGGGCAATTAGAGTGCAATGTCTGCTCCCTCTCAGGGTACATCATTGCCTCATTTTAGAATTTACTCTTTTGCCTTCAAGCAAGCAAAGGAGATTTAAAAAGAGCCCCAAAATACTAACAAACACTTAGAAATGTTTTCAGTGGGTTTTTTTCTGAACTCAGACAGCCAAACTGACACATACAGAGTATATGTTCTCTGTGTTTCTTTAAAATCACATTATTAAAGAATAAAAATAAACAGTCTGTTGTACCACAGTAATGTTTTTGTTTTCTGTTAAGACCAGATTTTCTGTATGCAGTTATCCAAAAAACACATGAATCTGATGTAATTAGGTGGATAGGGAAAACACCATTTACTACTTTTAAGGTAGCTTTGTAGTGAAAAGTAGACTGTTTAATTTTATTAACTACATGGAAAATTGAAATATTTTCCTTTGGGCAGGCAATATTCATTACTACTTGGTGCAATAAATCTGTATGTTCGGTAGAAAAATGTCTTCATTTTATACTTCAAACAGAATCGTATTTCATGATAAAGGAAATGTTTTTTAAAATCCTTTTCTGGGAAGCTGCAACAACATCATCAAATTGTAGACTAAATGTAGTTGTGGATAATGCATGTTTTTGCATTTTGCAACATTTTAAGTGCTTTTTATGTCTGTCTGCTGTTGGGCTTTGTATAATGAATTCACAGCCCTTTGTAGACTTTTCCCATGTCTTATTTTCGGTTAAAGAAAAAGTTTATCTCAGGATTAACTTTAAAAAAAAATAAAAGACTTGTTATTGCAAAGTTGGTGAAGGAATACATTTTTCATAAGTTTAAAGGTTATAAATAAAAATTGATATACTTAGGTCAGAGCTTTAAGTTTTTTCGGTATTCAGACATCTGACATCTGCTCTGTTTAAAGTTTTCGCACTTGTTTGGTTGAAAGAATACAGAGTTGTTTTTAAAAACTGCATATCTGCCTTTGTTTTCTAACACCTCCGTTTCACTAAGAAATGGTGGTGAATTTTGAAGGAAGCTGAATCTCAAGAAGGTTTTTAATTGATCATTCACAGAGGCAGAGCAATGTGCTTTGGGATTTTTTAGATCCTTATTACTGTGATAATCAATAAAAAGTTGCCTCCCTTCTGTCAAACCTTTGCAAACGCTGGGTTTGTTAAGCACAAGAGATCTAAACTGCGTGGAACATGTGCATTTTTTTTTTTTTTTTAATTTCCATCTTTTAACCAAGCTATCGTAAAACTAACGAATCTTTTAATCCTGTCCTAAGAACAGAAGGCTTTTCACAGGGCATGTGTGTCTGTATTGATCCCAAATTGATTGGGGGGGCAAGGGAGTTTGTTAGAGAAGCCTTGGTAATAGCCCATTAAAACAAAATTAAGTCCCTAAGCAGGTGTTCATGAGGAGTCTTGATTGTTGCAGTTGGTATTTTTGTTATTCCCTGAAATTTGTCGTAATCTCAATAATTTGCTGTTCAAATAAGATTGCACTTTACAGTAGCACATGGATTCTTCTGTCAAAACTTTTGCAAGTTACTAAATGGTTAAAGTCTTGTTTTCCCTCTGAGAAGAAAAAAAATCAACATTTTATATGCTGAGAAGCTTATCATTTATGAAGGGGTATTTAGTTACTTCTCTATCTTTATGTCACTTTAAAAGAATTCAGAAAATAACTTGAAAAACAAGAAACAAAGACCTCGACAATGTGTCATTAAAGGGAAAAAAAAAAAAGTATTTAGAAAGTAAAGCCAGTTATTGTAAAATATAAGAAAGCTGCTTCAGTTATTACATGACATTAAAAACTATTATTTCCTGACTATCTGTCAGAATTTCTGATGAAAGAATTGACTTTAAAGAAAAGAATTGTGGTCCAGAAAATCAAGAGGTACAGGTGTAGCTTTAGCTTTGCGTCTGCTTGTTGCTCCATTACCTTTTGTGCTCTAGTGTATGCTGTTAAAAGGTGATAGCACAACATTTATGCAAGAGCTTACTGTTTTATTGAGGAAACTCTTTTGGCCCTGATCCTACCCTAGGAAACAGGCAGCCAGAAGCACTTTGCTTACTGCTGTTTTCTGCGTAATGCTGTGAAATCTGATAAGCAGAACAGGGCTCATCACTGTGAGAACGAGGCGCTATTCTCAGTTTTGTCCCAGAGAGCTTAAACTGAAATATTTTTCGTCTCTTACAGTGCTTCCAGCCACGGTGAGCTTACAGTGCTGCATGCTGTGTGGGTGATGCTCTGGGTGAGCCTGTGCCACCCTACCCTTGTGCAGAGGCTGAGCAGATAGGCAAAAATGTCCCTGGATCTCCTCACACCACCCGCACTGTGGGGAGGAGTACCGAGGGACAGGGTAAAGATAATGCAGTTAGGAAAGTACAAAAGAAATACATACAGGAGTCCGGAAACCTCAGTCTTGCCGCATTTGGTGTGAGCACAGTGTTTTGGACATTTGGACAGTGTGGGAAATAGATCTGCGAAGTTAAAACCGGGATGAGAGCTGGCTTTCGCTTTCCTTTGCGTGGTCGTTTCCCAGGCAAAGTTAATGAAAGATGCCTGCAGGTGTCTATGAAGTTAGGCTTTAACTTCGGGTTCTGTGGGAGTGGGCAGCAGGAAGCAGAGGCTGCCTCTCACACCAAGGGTTTGCAGGTGGGAATTCTCGAGTCGGGCTGCAGCAGCGCTGGCTCCTCAGCCCTGCGTCTCACTTTGCCTCCCAGATACCAGGTGGGGTTAATGCCGTCTTTTGTAGGGCTGTTGGTATAGTGGAAGAAAGGGTCTTTGAAGGTTATTTTTTTTGTTGTTGTTGTTATAATTGTAATTGCTGTAATTATTTCCCCTTATATTTTCTCAGGCAAATTACGTGCAGCTGAGAATACGTACTGTGGGAGTGCTAGAGTGTGCGCCTCAGTTTAGTCCAAACTGAGCTCTCAGCGGTGTGAAAATATTAGGGTACTTTCTAAATAGCTAAGAAAATGCAACATGGAGGTTATGTCAAAATGTCACTTCATCAGTGCAGGGAGTATGTGTACATATAATCAACTTGCAGAAACACTGAGTGTTTGTTTTCTTGGTCTTTGCGGGAGAGCAGCTCCGAGTATGCTGACAATTATTTGAAGCTTAAAAATGTTAATTTTGCTCTTGACCACCACTCTAAGGAGATAGCACTGATAAGAAAATTTGAATAATTCAGCAAATCATTATGTATTTAGAATTATATGTTTCTTTTGTAAGAAAAAGTCAATGGAAACATGTTTTCTTCTACTTTACAGTACCTTTCCATAACCAGATGAGGGATGGGAAAGTGAACTAAGTCATACTTTGCTTTGTTCAGTGAGGCTTAGATTTCTAAATAAATTGCTTTCTTGCAATACAAAGCTTTGTTGATAAAACATTTAAATTTGGGTGGGGAAATGGCATGGTCTGACTTACAGTGGTGTATTTTATACCTGGTAGTTGGTAGTGGGTGCAAGTACAGTACAGATTGCAGCAGTTAAGTGATAACACAGTTTGAACTAAAATGTTTTCAACACATCTGTTCAGAAAGCAGTGTTGCTTATAAGGTTTCTGAATCAACCCAAAGAACAGGGTTAGTACATTGAAAAGTCACTGAGGGAAAAGGGGCTATAAAAATGTTTCAGATTCGATCTTTGCGGAATCTCTTGCCAAATTTTAGTAATTCCATAAATCGAAGAATGTCAACAAAGATCGAAATTGAGGAAAACCAAGCCAGTTAGCTAAGAAGAAATGTGTGAATCTGTTCAACAATATTCTCAGTGCTTCCAAACTCGATGGAGAAATAAGCCATTTTTCTCAGTGGGAGTAATTTAAAGGAAGTGGGAAACGAGGATCAGTATATCAGCCCAGACTTTCAGATCAATATTGATAATAGCACAAACAAGAGAGGAGTATGCTTTTTCTCTCTCGGCTCTATTCTTTCACCAACACTCTACTTAAGCTTTTTGTATACAAGCGTGTCAAGGATGATGTCTGTATGGTCCTTGTAATTTTTTATAATTTGCAAAGAGTTCAAGGAAGCCGTAGAACAGCAGTATGAATTTTCATTTCAGTTTCAATGCAGTTGGGGATTCTCAAGGTAGTAATTAATTTCATCTTTTTCATTTTT
The DNA here is from genome assembly GCA_036023395.1 of Myiotriccus ornatus. Classification (NCBI taxonomy): domain Eukaryota; kingdom Metazoa; phylum Chordata; class Aves; order Passeriformes; family Tyrannidae; genus Myiotriccus; species Myiotriccus ornatus. Next base: position 38,026,956 of record JAYRBT010000082.1, on the reverse strand, counting down.
GTACTGCAGTGTCTAGTAAGTGAATACCAGGTTACCGATAAGTCCTAAACTCATTTTAGTGAGTGGTCTGTAGGCATGCAAACCATAACAGATGGGGAAAAGAAAGATTTCAGGGAATATATTTTAATTAATGACTCTACTAGTATACAGGGGAAATTAAAATACTGAATAATGGTCTTAAAACACAAGTGCCCTTGTGCAATAGCTACAAATGGTGTTTTCTGCCTACAGCATATAAGTCTGTGGTAGACCAGGAACAAGCTAGTACGGAACATCTGGTATACAGGCATAATTTGTTTGCATCAGCGTTACTCACATCCCTGTTTGACGGTCAGATATGGTTTGGTTCTAGAATTTTTTTAAGGTGTCAGTTAATTCCCTAAGCCAATATCACGTTATCTGTACAGACAGAGACCTGGCAATATTAAGTATGTGCAGTGATAGTTTAACAAAACTGAAATTGGTTCTTTACTTTTCTCAAAACATGCTGCTTTTTTTTTTATTTGGTAGTGTGTGCCAGGTACAGAGGAAAAAGGAAACCAACCACTATAACTTTTCAGGGTTTGTTTTAATTTAAATAGATTTCTTTGCCTTGTTCCATGGACGAATAGCCACCAAGTGTCTCATTTGTGTCTCTCCAACCTCTTATGCTGTGCAGGGTCACATATACTGCTTTAAGGTATCATTCCTGCAAATTGTGATTCGAGAGTGCGTGCATACAGTATTAATGAAAGAGTACCTCAGATGATTGCATAGGTTAGCAGATCTCCTTCTGTCCTTATGTCTGCTTGGGGCAAACTCATTGCGTGTTTTCCCATCGAAGGGCATTGTTCCTTTCCGTACCTCTAGAAAGCTACAGTTACAATTTTAAAAGGTATTGTAAATCGCCGTCATGATTGGCTATAATGGAATTATATGACATACTCTTCTAGATAGGTGCAACTGGTCCTGCTGAGTACTTAGCCTTGCCAAGACAGTAAGATTAGGCAGTGGCAGGTGGGAGTCTGGGGAGCAAAGATGTTACTTTAGGCTGCAAGGGAAACACCAGACATGGCAGACCAAGGTTATTCATTGTTATTCTCCAGTCAAAGCAAAGAGCCAAGATGGGCATTGGGATAAACATTGTCAAGCCATACTTGACAGATAGTTAACTTCCAGGATCATGCAGGATGCATCGAATGATAGTCCATGAGGATGCTGAAATACAGCAGACAGAGGCTTGAAAGAGCAAGGAACGATATTGGTTGTTATTGTACAGTTCAGTGAGGTTGGTGTTGCTCTTGAATGGTTCCTCATAGCTATTTACTTAGTAGGTTTTGACCAAGAAATAAAGGATGAAATATGAACACCAGAAATAGGAACCTAGCCAATGTTCCCATGAGATTTCATATCAGACATTCTTCTTTCAAAAAAGAGCACCGGGGTTGCTCTGTCCAGCATCTGCTTTCCCTTGTAGGGTTTTTTATTTTTGGTTCAGAGTTATTATGCACACGTGAAGCAAAGTACTTGCTGATGTGAGAGACAAGTTCCTGTTAGTGGTGCAAGGAGTGAGACAAGCCTGTTGCTCTGCTTCTTCCTCAAACCATCTAACAGACAACTCTGCTGCCATCCACGGCTTTCTCAAGAATCTCTATTTGCACTATTCATTTCTTCCATGCTGGTACCATGTTTAGAAAAAAAAGATTGAATTTCTTCCTGCTGATACTGTTTCTAACTCTGAGAAGCAGCAAAAATGCACTGAGACTGCGTATCTGCACATCTTTCAAATGAAATTGCATTGAATCTATACAGAGGTTATACAGGATATTTGCAACTACTAGAAATTATTTGCACTGGACCTTACAGTTTGTAAGAACAGAATATAAAAATTCTTATTCCTTTTGGAGTGATATCTGTTTGTCTGAATGATATCTTTTAAAAATACTATTGAAGGTTCAATTTTCCTACTTTCTAACTGTTTCTGACCCCATTAGCTGTTGGAAGAAGTGTTAAAAATATGCAAAAGTGTAGATCTGTAATAGAAAGAAAAGGTATGTGTATTGCACACTTTTATTGTCAGTGATTTCTGGGGATAAGGTTTTTCTATTCATGTTTTGTTGAATCGGTAGAAGAGTTCCAGATGTGTGCTTCCCTTCTGACATGGGCGCAATCCTGCAAAAGTACTGAACATAATATTTAAGTAGCTTAAGTAGGTGGCACTTAGCACTTCTGATGCAGGAAAATAGGGAGTGGTTCCATGTGAGGATGCCATTTTTAATCTCTGACTAGGAGTGCTTATAGGAGATTGTCTTTTCTGTCAGACTGGAAACTGTTTCCTGAGTTGGATAAAGTCCCGAAACTCCAAGAAGGAGGTGGACAGTGGTGGTCACACGCATGAGCTACTGTATATATTTAGAGAAGTGGTTTAGACAAGTGGTCTTCTGCTCCTCCAGTAGAGCAAAGTTGCCATTACATGAGCAGTACTAACCAGATTATATACTTAATGGAATATCAAGACATTTAATTCAGAAGCAATTCTTAAGGAAGCAAACCAGGGATACTGAATTTTGGATGGCATAGTTTATGCTACATAAAGTCTGCATTTCATGAATAGCAGTAACCAGCAATAAGAAGAATAGCAGTAACCAGCAATAACAAGAAGCCATTGATCTTTGTGAGAAATTTAGGAGAAAATTCTGCATCCCTTTGCTGCCTCTTCTGCCTCCTCTGTCAGCTCTGTGTTGTGTGTGTGTTGCATGTGCAGAGGCAGGTGTGAGCAAAGTGGGGGCAGGATGAAGATAATAGCCTCTGCTAATCCCCCACTGGCATAATGTCCATTAGGAGTCAGTGATGTAAATTGGAGTCGAAACCCTGCTGTCTCTCAGCCCTCAAGGTCACACAACCAGCTCCACATGGCCACCAGTCTATCCAGGCATAACCTGCTCATCCTGGAGAAATGTAACCTGAATGTAAATCTGATCTTTTGCTCTATTGCAGAATGGTATGGTACATCTAAGCTCAGTCCCCCGCTCCCCTTTCAGATGCCAGTATTGGCAGATCTGAGACGCCCATACTAGGCCTGGTTTCAGAGTGCTACTGCTTCCTGGCTTTACAAAAGAGGGATATATGTTCCTCTATAATTTGAAGTTCTCATAATTACGCTCAAACTAGGCCATACAAGTATTTTCTGCCTTCTTTACGTTTGCCTAATTTACTCACCAGCCTCCACAAAGTTTAAGCGTTTTAAGTTCTATTAATTTCAACTGTTTTCTCTCTGATTTGGGCTTTTCTTTCTGGAGAACCTCTGGAAGTATAGTCTTAGGAAGGCACTTTAATTTAAGCTGTCTGTTACTGATCTGACCCTCTGTCATGTTAGTTGCAGGAAGATGATGGCCACCCCTCTTGCAGCATCCTCCAAAAGCCGCCTGCTGCCCCGAGTCTTGTTGCTGGTTGCCCTCCATGTGACTGGTGTCACGAGTCCCTGACCTGTATGTAGTGCTGTGGGGGCTGCACAAAGACAGCAGGCTTGAGGTCTGGCTAACATGTGGTGCTACAGATGGGTTCAGCAAACCAGTGGCAATGGGTAGTGTTACAAGCAACCACATCCAAAGGACTCTCCCTTATTGCACTCGTAAATTGCACTCAGACAGTTGGCAGATGATGCAAAACTGGGAGGAGTGGCTGGGACACCATATGGGTGTGCTGCCATTCAGAGCAACCTAGGCGGGCTGGAGAAATGGAATGAGATGAATCTTTTGAAGTTCACCAAAGGGAAATGCCAAATTCTGCACTGGGGGAGGAATAATAAAGTACAGGCTGGGTCCCGACTGGCAGGAAAGTGCTTTAGGTTGAAGTACTTGGGCGCTCTCAGTCGGCAGCAAGTTGAACATGGGCCAGCAGTTTGCCCTGGAGGCAAGGAGTGTCAGTGACATCCTGGTCTGCATTAGGAAAATCATCACCAGCAGGTTGAGGGATGTGAGTCTTCCCTTCTGATCAACTCTGATGGAATACTTTGCAGTGCTGGGTCCAGTTCTGGGCTCCCCCATGCAAGACAGGCATGGATATATTGGAACAAGTCCAGCAAAGGGCCACAGAGATGGTGAACTGGAGATGGTTCTACGAGGAGAGACTAAGAGAGCTGGGACTGTTCAGCCTGAGACAGAGAATGCTCAGGGGGAAATCAGTTTGTGTAAATACCCAATCCCCCATACAGACTCTTCTCAGTGGTACCCAGTGACAGGACAAGGGGCAATGAGCACAAATAGAAATACAGTTAATTCCTTCTGAGAACAATAAAATAATATTTTCTTTTCACTACGAGGGTGACAGCACTGCACAGATTGCCCAGAAGGTTTGTGGAGTCTCCATCCTTGAAGGTGCTCAAAATCCATCTGGAGATGGTTCTGGACAGCTGGCTCTAGGTGGCCCTGCTTGAGCAGGGGTGTCAGACCAGATGACGTCCAGAGGTGACTTCCAACTTCAGCCATTGTGGGGTTCTGTGAAAAGTTTACTGCACTTCAGTGATCTTATGCTGTTACATAAATAGCTGTACTTTCCTCTCTCCCCTCAAAGGGAATCTGAGATCTCTGTGTTACATCCTCACAGGGAGATTTTTCAGAAGGAAAAGTTACGTACCATAACTCCATTAGTTATGAGTCATGGGAACACTGATTTTGAAAGGTTTGTATTTTTCCCTGTTTAAAGTTGTGTTTAGTTTTAGAATTACTTTTTGGTTGCCATCAGAATTGCTTTGTTTTTTTGCTCAAATTGAAAATATGTTTGTGTTATCAAAGCCAATGCCATTGTGGGAAAAGAATGAAGCATTACCGATTGTTTTTCACAGCAGTAATATTTGATTTCACTTGTTGGATCTGGTAAACCACTTCAGAAGAGAAGATTTCGTTCTAACATATGTACATACACAGATACATATATTTGAATGCCCACGTGTTTTGCCCTAAATTCAGACTATATTATATGTTCCTGTGGAACACGTCCAGGTCAGGCATGATCAATACAGCTTGGGCTATCTGTTGCTAGTACTCCTCTGTTTTAAAACAAACAATCTGTCAGTAAATATTTCTTACTACCAAGGCCCTGAGTCATGCTGAAACCTGGGATCTCATCTGCAGTGTACAAGTATATCAGGTTTCTTTCTGAAATATAAAAGAGTAATATATTGTATGTCTCACTGCTACTTTATTATTTCACATCAGACCTTTTGAGGTAACAATATATATTTTTCTGAGGTAGTATTTCACTCAGGAGAGGGCATTCATGTTCCGACTTCTCCCTCTCAACCAGTTGATGCTGAAACAGTCTGAAGAGTAGAAGACACTAAAGACTGTGTTTAAATAAGTCTGTAACATAGTATGAACTTTTCTTCAGGAAATTCAGTGAGTTCAGAAGTATGGCACCGGTAGGCAAGATCAACAGTGGATTTTAATATAATCTTTTTATATCAAATGTATCATATCGAGTTTACATGCCGCATCCTCTTTCTCTTTACAGGGTATATACCCAGTTACTTAGACAAGGATGAGCTATGTGTAGTATGTGGGGACAAAGCCACCGGATATCATTATCGCTGCATCACTTGCGAAGGTTGCAAGGTAAATGGCACAGTGGGAAAGTGGGAATCAGAAATAGCTCTCCGGCTCCTCCATTATACAGACTTCCTGGACTGTGCTGTCAAATCAAAGACAGATTAGAAGCGAATAAGAACATCCAGTACCGTATCCGATAAGCCATACCTGGCTGTGCTGCTGCTCTTCATATGCATAAGGAATATAGTTGATTTTTGCCGTGTTTGCTTCTGAAAAGAAAACAAGAAATTTAGATTGTTGCTGTTTTAATGGTTAGCTGTTGAATTTCCATTTTTTAATGTTCCTTTAGCCATGTTCTCAGCCAGAGTTCATCAGCATGCTCCCAGCAACTCGACTGAAGCTGTTTATGCAATAGCTGAGGTTCTGCCTATGGCCATGAAGGGTCTGTAGTGATTAACAGTGTTCCAGTGCCTCTCATCTGACTGTGAAGATGCAAAAATCAAAATCCCTTCCACATGCTCATACAACAGTAACATCCATCAAAGCATTGACACCCAATTAAAATAGTTCCAAAAAGATTTTGACTTCTTTAACATAACCATACTGAAATGTGCTTTCAGCCCTAAACTGCATCTCCAAAACTACATGCAAAATTAAATTTAAAAAGAGATTGCTTTGGGCAAGTAAATAATAAAAAAAAAATGAGTAACAGAATCAGGCACATCTCACATGATTTCACTGCCATCAGTTTGCATGAATAGCTTGAGATCCTGTAAGAAAGCTATTCTTTCCTGCAGAAAATAAAAAATTATTGTTTTTCTAAACAAATAGGGCCACACATGTCTTGGACTAGTGTCATGAGACTAAGCCACAAAAGTCTCATTCTATTCATCCCCAGCCTGGAACATTTGAATCTGAGATTTTGGGTTTGGATTGACTTTAGAGCCCCTCATTGCAGTAACTCTTGTGATGAAGTAGTTCCTCTGGTTGTACAGCATTGCCCTAAGTTACATTTATGTAATGCACTGAGACCTAAATATCCTATGTATATCAGATCTGTGGGAATATTCGTAATGATTTTATAAATACATACTGTGTACAAAAAAGTATTTATATCTGAAAAGAACTGTGGGGCTGAACAAGTGATTCCTACACATTTGCATTCCATATAACAGATGATAACAATACATAAAATGTATGGATATGACTTAATTCAAATATAATGGGAAATAAACAGCACTGTGGCATTATGATATATCTTTTGCTCCCAGCTGAACAGCTATATCTCTTGCCAGCTTTCCTACTAAAGCTTTTTTATTCCAACTGAAGTACTTCTTTTTATGCCTACCAGCTACTTTGGAGACATAGCATATAACTCTACTTTTATCTTCAGATACAGTACTTCTGTCTGACGTATAATTTAAAATGATGTTTCTGTACACAAGGAACTGAGCTAACGGTTTGCAAAAAGTACTTAATTTCTGTGAGAAGCTGCATATGCTTTTGAAGTTGAGTGATTTATCAGCAAAGTTATATGTATATATCAATATATAAATATATATTTTTATATATATATAAAAAATATATATTTATATATATAATATATAAATATATATTTTATATATATATATAAATCAACTTCCGATTATTTTACATTTACTAGTTGCTTCCACTCAAAGTCACCTTAGTTTTGAAGCAAGATTAATCAAGGCTGACAGCCAAAGATTTGCTTTGGCAAGTGCTTTCATGAAAAAAACATCCTCACCCATGATTTCTGAAGAGTAACCTGAAAGAAATTTAAACCCAAATAAACAAACAGCAAGAAGTTCTGACATCAATGAAACATTTTTTCAGACTTTACCCATTGCATCTATTGCTATATAGGTGCATAGTAAAGGAATTTAGGAAGAGTTGTTGCCTACCAATAAAATGTGATTTCTTGTATCGATGAAAATAACATTCTTGTGATGAATTATTTTGGCTCATATAGAGAGCGGCTCCCTTAATACATTGTTTCTAAACACAAGGTTTTTTGCAAAAAGTTTCTCATAAATGCAATGAAACTAGAAGGTGAAATGAGCTGGTCCCAACAGAGGTGATGAAGAGCCTTGGCATTGTGAAGCTAGAGCTGTATTAAGTCCCATGCAAGGTTTGGAAAACTAAAGTTCAGTACCACTTGCTGAGATTCATCAGAGATTTTTCTGTCTCTTGCTGTAACCAGAAATAACCCAGGGATGCTCGTTGTCCCCAGCCATCTTTGGACTTAAGGAACGAGAGTGGCAGATCCTAGGAATTCATCACAGGGTTCAGAATGGAACCAAAACCAGTTGTGTGGATGAGAGTTTGAGACTTTTTTCAAACCCCACATAAGAATATCCTGCCTGTGATTTCCCAGATTTTGTCTCAACACAACTGGTCCCAGTCTTGCAAAGGCTTTTTGCCACAAGCTTTATGCCACTCAGTTTAATCAACATTTCAGATCTTAATAAAGGAATAAAGAGTTGTACTCTTTGCTCAAGCTGAATCTTGTAAGATAAAACTCTAATGAGGACAAGGTTCTTTATTGTCTTCACAGAAGTTAGGAGCTCAAGCTGAAATACAGACTTATCTGTACATATTAATTCAACATTCTGTGTTAGAAGAAATTGCTCACTGCTGTAAGATTTTACTGGGTGTTATTTAAAATGATTAAAAACAGACCTTTCACCTACTGAAGTGAAGAGACTATTCATTAGATAAAATCCCAGCTGAAGAGCTAATCATTAGGTAAAATCTCACTTGAATTTTGCCATTGTTTTGACTGAAACTGAAGCCGTTCTCAGCAGCCTCAGTCAAACAGGACCAGGGTGTCAGTGTGTTCTCTATGTCAAGGTCATCCCAAGCTGCATTGCTAAATGAGACAGTCTCAAATAATGGTGAAACTTGAAATTAAAGTGAAGTCTAAATTTCTTGCTTTACAGTCTGTCTTGTGCAGTCTTGGGGAGTTTATCCAGCTCTTTTGTAAGTCAGTGAGAAAAGACATGTTGAAATTAATACCAGGATTATATACATAATGTTCAGAGATAAATTTTATCTAATTTCTTTAACTAAGACCAGGCTTTATGGGATCTATAAATCAGTGAATTCAGCAGAACTTCATTAGTTCACATGAACTTAGCATCTGTTGCAACTGGCAATATAGGTCTATATTACGATAGATAGATAGATAGATAGATAGATAGATAGATAGATAGATAGATAGATAGATAGATAGATAGATAGATAGATAG
>JAYRBT010000082.1:37988050-38018062 GCA_036023395.1 Myiotriccus ornatus | reverse complement strand
TAGATAGATAGATAGATAGATAGATAGATAGATAGATAGATAGATAGATAGATAGATAGATAGATAGATAGATAGAATGGATTTATATAGAGAGGAATCTTTAGTGGTGATGGGGATTTTTTTTTAACTGTGTGATAAATTAAATTTATAAATTATGGATCCACTATTTAGAACCAAACACAAAGATTGTGTAGTTTGTATTTGCAAAATTCTTAGTCTTGCCCAGATGTGGTTGGTTGGTTGGTTGGTTATTTGGCTTTTGTGGAAAGAAAGGAGTAGAACTCCTTGTTCTTCATCCTTTGTTAGCACATACACACCACCATTCTTACCATTTGCAGAAGCTGCTCTTCAATTAAAACTATGTATATGCCTCCTAATATCCTTCAAAATTATTACAAAATTTGGAAAGGGGATAAAAAACTAACCTCCTACTTTATATACAAAAAAAATTTAAAACACTAAAACATAAGGCTGCAAGAAGAATGTAGACAGTATTTGTGCCTCGAGACAGCATTATTTACATCTTTATTTACCTAAGATATCTATATGTTTTTAATTTTTAAGGAAACTCAAAAGAAATGCCATACACTATAAAACTGGTTTATTCTTTTCCCCTTTGAGAGCTTCATGGAATGAAATATCTTATCTTGCATACTTAGGTAATTCCTAACAAAGCAAAGTGGCTTCCAATTTGATAAAATTGCTCAGTGCTAATGCTTTCTAATATATTTATTTTTTGCACTTAGGGTTTTTTTAGAAGAACCATTCAGAAGAACCTCCATCCAACCTATTCCTGTAAATATGAAGGAAAATGTGTGATAGACAAAGTAACAAGAAATCAGTGCCAGGAATGTCGTTTCAAAAAATGTATCTTTGTTGGCATGGCAACAGATTGTAAGTATATTTTTCTGGTTTTCTTTCTTGTATCTTTTTTTTTTTTCAATGTCTGTGTTTGCTTAAAGTATGTTGATTGATGAAGGTTGTTAAAGTGGAGCAGAACTGCCAGCACTTTTCTGGTTTTAATAACTTGTAGCAGGGAATTGCTGTCATTGCATCAAGCCACTTTCATATGGCTGTAATGTTTTGTTTATCCTTCATCAGGCTCCACCTTCTCCTGGCCTTACCAAGCTGAGTAACAGTAGGAATGTTCACTCTTCGGAGGAGAGGAGGGAGAAATGCATCTGGATGGACACTTTGCTTGAGATAAAAACATCTTGTTTAGAAAATTCTGGAGGATGTGAAATTGAATGTCATTGTATGAGTCATCCTGCAGTTGTTTGTTTTATTTTTAGCCCTGAAGAAGTTATCTGCTGCAAAGAATTCGAATCTCATTCTAAAGAACTAGAAAATATGGTTGTTAGATTAACCCTTAGGGGTCTTCTTTTCCTGCCATTGCACAGGAATTTACACCAATAACTTCAATTAGTGCAAATGGGAGGAAGTCATGTAAAACCCCCAGAAGCCAAATAAATTCCCCTGTGCCTTCATGGTTGTCGCCAGTGTAATTCTTTGCAGTAGAACTGACAGGAAAACAGGCCCAGTAAACAACAGAAAAATAGTCTAACTTAGTATTTTCATTGTTAATGTAGTGTATAACAGTGCCTTCTGTCTAGAGAGAAGTAGAATAAAAGAGACAATTTCGTTGTAGCCAGGTAGACCTTCAGGAGAGGGGCTGGATAACCCTGTGTCACCGGGGAGATGGTGGTCAGAGATGTGCAGCCTTGGGGCCTGCCTGTCTGGCATCACTGGAAGTCATGAGACTCTACGGAAACATTGCATAACGACACCATTTGTAGGTACTAAGGAAAGACAAAACAACAGGCAGGTTGTTTCTGACTGTGTCATGCAACAGGCAGTTGACCCTCCTGTGAATAGATACTCCCACTTTCTTCAACCCATGTTACATTCTGCTGGCTTCCGAGAACACATTCTAGACTTCAGAGCAGTGAGCACGCTGATATTACTTCAAAGAAAACAGAAGTGCATATTTCCCAACATTGATTACTCCAAGTCTGTTATAGGAGCACTTTGACACCTCACAAAGCTTTTACATGTTAATTTTGTTGGTGGAATAACCCCCTGAAGGCAATGGCAGTATACAAAACATTGCCAGGAGGGTAAGTCATTCTTTGCCATCCATACTTCTGAGAAAATGAAGTTGGAAGGGAGAAATAAGAGATGTATCTCAACTGTGGGTCTTTCCAAGGTACTTTTTCTGATTTGTTACAGTGTTTGTAATCATTAGTACCTCAGGCACAGAAAAAAACAAAGTTCAAACAGCCTTAAGAGCTTCCTGCTGTATTTGTATGTTTTTTTCCCCTGCTAGTGGTGTTGGATGACAGCAAGCGGTTGGCAAAGAGGAAGCTGATAGAAGAAAACCGAGAGAAGAGACGTCGGGAAGAGCTGCAGAAAACCATTGGGCACAAACCAGAGCCAACAGATGAGGAATGGGAGCTCATCAAAATTGTTACTGAAGCACATGTGGCCACCAATGCACAAGGAAGCCACTGGAAGCAGAAAAGGAAATTTCTGGTAAGGGCTGTAGCCTTGTACACTGCTCTTGGAATCAGGTTCCATTCTCTCTTCTGAAGTGCCTTCCCAGCATTGCAACCCCAGAGAGATTTTATCTGCCAGTGTATTCATGTTTATGAAAAGGGGATGGTTTTGTGTAGTTACTACTTGCTTTTTTTTGCCTGAACCTCAGGTTTGATCAGATCATGTATTTCAAAAGATAAACAGCGTGTTGCTAAGTTAATGCTTACTGAACTGGATACTTTTATAAGAAAAAGTAGAAAAACTGTTTCACTCCTGATGAAGAACAGTAGCAGTCTATAATGCATATCTCATCTTACTTAATATATTATATCTAGGGATAGTTGTCTTTATTAGGGACTAGCATACAACCTATTGTAAGTGTTAAAACAATGTAAAGTTTTAAGTGAAAACTGGTAGTTTTTGTTAAGGACTTGTGGGCTTTGCTTCTTTTTGTTAATGGTGAATACATTATTAAAATAAATTAGGCAAAGAAAAATTAATGAGAACAGCGTGATGCATACACTATAGCATTGGGATTGCAGGCTACAAAACAACTTTCATTTTCATCCTGTAACTAAGGATTAGAAAATAAAGGGTGATTTGTGATGCTCAACCTTAAAAAAGGATTTATTTGATTTTTCTAAATGGATTTTTAGGGGAAATAAATGCAGAATGCAAAATGCTTATACAGCACAAAAGAGAGATTATCGACTACATTTCAGGAATACACAGGGTCTTTAACAGTCTGTGTATAGCAAATCAGATAGAGAATGCTCATCTTCTTGCAAGCCTGGGCTCCTGCTGCGTAATTCACCATAGGAATTTCAACTCATGGTTGAATTGGTAAGAGAAATTATGTATTCAAAGCAGCTGATCTCTTCTGTAATGCTTTTTTTTTTTTTAAATTCCAGTGACACCATCTAAATTTCTATATGAATGGCTTGTGTTCATACTAGCGTGTAGTCAGGAAACCACAGCCAGTGGTCACTGGCAAGAAGCAAGAGAGCACCTTCTAGGGGTGCTGCAGAGCAAGGTTTGAGGCGCTGGTTTTAGCAGACCAAGAAGCAGCTGCAATAGTGCTTTTGGTTGCTTAGACAGGAGTGCTGTTCTTTGGGTATCACCAGGTTTGGCATAAAGCACGGGGAGCTTGAGGTTGGGGCTGGGAATGAACAGGCTGGACCATGTAAAATGTGGTCCGCTACAGGACTTCAGGCTCTGGGAACTGTCACAGTGGAGGGGGAACCTCCAGCAAAAGGTGCCCAGGGACAGGGCATGAGGTGATGTAATGACAGGGCTACTGGGAGAGGGGAGGGATGGGGCAGAGGCAGGGGTGGCAACTGTAATGTGGAGTTCATGGACCAGCTGTGAGTTTCACACCTTATGCTGAAGGCCAGTGGTTTCAAGGCAAGCATAGGAAGCTCACTGACACTTTGCAGTGAGCACAGAAGGGGAGGTCTGGGAAAGCATGCCAACCCCGGGTGAAGGACTTTGAAAGCCCCTGCCACAAGCTGTTGAAGAGCAAGAGAAGCTGATTGCATGCCTCAGTAGCTGTGGGTCTGTCCTTATGTAGCTAAGGCTGGGTCTTTGACAGTAGGAGCTCCTTTGAGGTCTGGACTCTTTTCCTGTTGCGTTAGGTGGCAAGGGCTCTCCAGTGTGTTAGCTTTAGCTAGTGATCCTGGCTTCTTTTGTCTTTCCCAAGAAAATGCTGTGTGTTCTTTCTTTTTTTCTCTGACAAAGTTATGTGTGGTTTTAAGCATTTGGTCTTCTTGTTTGGAAGTGATGAAGGTTGTTTATCATGAGTACGCAGACAATGTGGTTTAGTTACTCAAGATTCAGGGAGGGAGGGAGCCTAGAACTGGGTTTAGTTGAGTTTTGAGTAGAAACCATCAGATAATTGAGCCCAGTCCTCTTCATTGTTTCTTGACAACTGGTGCTTGCTTTATTAACACATTGCTGAGTCTTTTTTTGTAAGAAGTTAGAGTTGGATTCAGATTGGTGACAGAGCTGTGGAAGGATCTTTTATTATGCGTTACTTCAAAAAAACATCTGAGCACAAGTTTTTATTACACACAGCCCTTTCAGCACCTTCCCTGTTTAAGTGTCTTATGTAAATGTCATGGAGTCCGTCAGTCTTAAAGGTTTTCTTCACTGGGTTTTATTTAGTTTTTGACTCTAATATGAACGAAATGAAACCTTGACAGGTCTTTTTACCATTGGAAAGCCACACCAAAACAGCTTTGATTTGCCTGTTTTTAAAATACATGTTAATGTTGACCAGGTGTCATAAAAATCAGGTAAACAAGTTCAAGTGCTGTTGGAATGAAAAAAGACATTGAATTGAAGATTTTGCTTGAAACTATTTCATTGCATATCCCTATTAAAATATGATTTTTTTTTTCCTCATTTGGAGAAGCCTTGGGCTGAAGCCATGCAACAGGTGATTTTCAACCAAAATTTTACCCAGATGAGTTCAAATTCTGGTCACATTATCCAGACCAGCTTTGTGTTATCCCATTCCTGCTCATCAGTTGTTTTAGCCCAGTTTTGGAAACTGACCTTGGCAGTTGCCCGGGCTCTGTGATACCTGGCCACCTGTTCCGTGGAGACTTTCAGAGCTTTGAGTCTGAAAGAGCTTTGAAAGAGCCCAGTTATGCAAAGCTCGTGGTATCATCTCAGGAGTAACGTGTCATCTCAACTCTCTTTGCTTTTAGCGAAGCTTGAGAGTTTTCAGCAGCTGTAAGAAACAACACACCTGTTTTTAAGAAAAAGTTACATGTGCTGCACCCATAAAATACTCAGATACAGGCACAAGGAAGAAACTGCGTGTGCACAACAATGCAGCTGCCCACAAAGGAGGGGTAGCAGCATGCCAGTCACCCATTTCTCTGTGCAGACGCCTTTCACAAATGCCTTACAAAGAAATTCACATTTTGTGATATAATGGACATTACTTATAAAGCAATAGTGTTACTTTTTATTTTAGCATATCTTCCGTCACCAAGCAGGACTTTTTTAGATTATAAAGCTCTAAGATAGATTGTTCTTTTAAATATCTTTGTTTATATCCTTAGCCAGAAGATATTGGGCAGGCACCAATAGTTAATGCCCCAGAAGGTGGGAAAGTGGATTTAGAAGCCTTCAGCCAGTTTACAAAAATTATCACACCAGCGATTACAAGAGTGGTGGATTTTGCCAAAAAGTTGCCTATGTTTTGTGAGGTAAGAAGACTTCCTTGCACTCCTCATTTATACGCCTGTTGTTAAAAACTATTCAAAACACTCTGGCATGAAATTTAAAAATTTAGTATGTTTAACATTAAAGAGACTCAAAATAGATGGGACTAGAATCATTTTGAATTTTATGACTTTTCTTATTCTTGTGATTAGTGAAACCCCGATTTCATTAATCTAGAGGTCATCGTGGTTCATTAGAGACTCAGATGTGTCTTTAGAGGTGGCCTTGAACAAAGCAAGTGAACAAAAAATGACTGTCTAGAAGTGTCGTTGATATGTGTAATAAAGTCTTCCAGCATGTGGTTCCTTATGTCCTTCTGGATCCTTGGGAGGTACAGTATTGTAGAGTTGGGTCTACACAGTAAAAAATTCTTCAAATTCAGGAAAGCACCCCTATCCAGGAGTGACACTTACCTCATTGGGTTTCCTAAATACACTTTTCCTGAACAAGGGGGTTGTGCGTAAAAGAGTCTGTAAAAGTACTGGATTGTCATGCAAAAATATACAGTAAGTAGACTCAGTTGCACATTAGGAATGCAGAGACCCTAACGTGATCTCATTTACACCAAGGTATCATTTTTGTTGAAGGACTAGATGCAATGGCTGATTATGTATTTTTTTTTCTAATTTAAAAAATGTTATTAGAGCTGCATCCTGAAATAGTATTTCAGTCTTAAAAATATAAATAATTTTCATAGAATCATAGAATGGTTTGGGCTGGAAGGGACCTTAAAGATCATCTAGTTCCAACCATCCTGCCATTGGCAGGGACACCTTCCACTACATGCAGTTTGCTCAGAGCCCCATCCAGGCTGGCCTTGAACACTTCCAGGGATGGGACATCCACAAATTCTCTGGGCAACCTCTTCCAGTGCCTTACCATCCTCACAGTAAATAATTTCTTCCCAATACTTAATCTAAACCTACTGTCTTCCAGATTGAAGCCATCACCCCTGGTCCTGTCACCACATACCCTTGTAAATAGTCTCTCTCCATCTTTCTTGTAGGCTCCCTTGAGGTACTGAAAGGCTGCAATTAGGTCATCCTGCAGCCTTCTCTTTTCCAGACTGAACAATCCCATTTGCCTCAGCCTTTCCTGATAGCAGACATGTTCCATCTTTCTGATCATCTTGGTGGCCCTCCTCTGGACTTGCTCCAACAGATCCATGTCTTTCCTGTGCTGGGGACCCCAGAGCTGGGTGTAGCACTCCAGGTGGGGTCTCACCAGAGTGGAGTAGAGGGGCAGAATCACCTCCCTTGACCTGCTGGTCACACTGCTTTGAATGCAGTCCAGGGTAGGGTTGGCTTTCTGGGCTGCAAGCCCACATTGCCAGCTCATGTCCAGTCTCTCTCATCCACCAGCACCCCCAAGTCCTTCTCAGCAGGGCTGCTCTCCATCTGTTCATCCCACAGCTTGTATTGATACTGGGGGTTGCCCCAACCCAGGTGCAGCACCGTGCACTTGGTCTTGTTAAACTTCATGAGATTCCCACACCCCCACTTCTAAAGCTTGTCCAGATCCATCTGGATGGCATCCTGTTGTTCAGGTGTGTCAACCACAACACTCAAATTGGTGTCATCTACAAATCTGCTGAGAGTGCTCTCAATCCCTTCATCTTTGTCATTAATGTGTATATTAAATAACACTGGTCCCTGTACAGACCCCTGAGGGACACCACTTGTCACTGGTGTCCATAGAGACTCTGAGCCATTGACCACTACCATCTGGACCTAACAGTCCACCCATCAAATCCATCTCTCTCCAATTTAAAGGAAAGGATGTTGTGGGGAATTGTGTCAAAGGATTTACAGAAGTACAGATAGATGACATCTATAGCCTTTCCCTCGTCCGCTGATGTAGTCACTCCATCATAGAGGGCCACTAGGTTGGTCAGGCTGCACTTACCCTTGGTGAAGTTGTGCTGGCTGTCCCAAATCACAGTCCCTGTCCTCCATCTACCTTGGCATAGCTTCTATGAGGATCTGTTCCATGGTCTTCCCAAGCACAGAGGCGAGGCTGACAGGCCAGTAGTCCCCAAACTCCTCACTTCTTCCCTTTTTAAAGGTGGGTGCAATGTTTCCCTTCTTCCAGTCATGTGGGACTTTGCCATGACTTTTCTAATATGATGGAGAGTGGCTTGGACTCTCATGGTCCCATAGGCTTACATGTGTTCAGGTTCCTCAGGTGGGCATGAGGATCTTTACTTACAGTGGGAGGACTTTGCTCCCTCAGTCCCCATCCTCCTGTTCACTCAAGAGAGGTTGCCACTGAAGACAGGCAAAGAAGTTGTTGAGTACCTCAGCCTTCTCCTCATTTGTTGTTTTGAGTTTACCAGTATTGTTTATTGGGGATTACACCTTCTTTGACCTTCCCTTTCTGCCTTTTCTGGTTAACAGACCAGTAGAAGCCCTTCTTGTTGCTCTTTGCATCTCTTGCCAGGTTCAGTTCCAGCTTCACCTTGGCCTTCCTCACCCCATCCCTACCCACCTGAACTTCCCCTCTGTACTCTTCCCAGGTTACCTGTTCTTGTTTCCACTGCCTTTCCCTTTAGTTTGACCAACAGTTCCCTACTCAGCCATGCTGTCCACTTGCCTTCCTTGTCCAATTTCTTGCTCCTGGAGATTTGCTAGCTCTTACGCTCTATGGAACACTTTCTTAAAGATCTGCCAGCTCTGTTCCACTCCCTTGTCCCTGAGGGAAGTCTCCTTGGAGAGCTGGAATTTCACTTACCTAAAGTTCAGTTGCCTGACTTTACTGACCCATATACCTCAGGGCTCCAAATTCCACCAGTGCATGACCACTGCAGCCCAGACTGCCTCCAGTTTTGACATCCCGTTAGGTCAGTACAGTGGTGACCATCAGATCCAGTATTACATCCCCTCTGGTAGGGCTGTCTGTTACCTGGCTCAAGAATTTATCCTCCTATTCCAGGAGTCTCCTAGATTGCCTACAGTTTGCTGTGCTATTTTTCGTGTGGATATCAGGATGGTTGATGTCCCCAGGACAAGAGCCTGCCATCATGATGCCTCCTGTAGCTGGAGCAAGAATAATTTTAAGTTCTTGTGAGCCTCTTAGGATTCCCAGTCATGGGAGTTTTAACACGGGAATATCCCCAGTCCAGCCATGGAAGGATGCCTGCCTGCTCGCCCACGCTGCAGAGCAACACTTTACTCTGCTGCTGAAATGCCAAGTGAATGGCATTCAAAATGGGAGTGACTATGGTCACTGAGTTTGTGGGGCTCCCTGACTCAGGAACAGTGTTTCTTCTTAATAACATCAGTCAAGAAGGAAGTGTAAGGCAGCTACAGCATTTTACTCTTCTGAGGGTGCCAGCTTTTCCTTAAGGTCAGTCAGGGAGAGCTATATTTGTCCCCTGGCACCTACAGAACATGAAGAGGTAAATATCAATAGTTGTCATAGTGTAAATAGCTCATCCTGGCTAGCCTCAGCATTGGCTCCATCAGTCAAGAAAGAACGAAATGGTGGCCAAGCGTGAAGATCTTAAAATACGAGAAATGTGTCCATAGATCAAGAGACCCCTGCAGCATTCAGTGTCTGAGGAGATCTGTCTCCTCTGATTTGACATTTGTTGGTGGGAAGTTGCAGTGACATACCAAGGTAGTCTTTTTAATTTAGAAAGCTTTGCCAGTCACACACAGACATCAGTGCCCATCTGATATCTCCTACCCCTCCTGGCTACCATGGGCCCAGTTGTGTCAGAGCAAGGCAGGAAGCATGGATGAAGAAGTCAAGGCGTCATTGGGGATGACCTTTGTGCGTTACATGGCTCATGGACAGGCTTTGTTTAGAGCTGGACCCCTGTGTAAACCTAACACCCATATACAGCAAGGTCTGGTGGCAAAGTGAGGGACAACTCCTCATGAACACAAAGGAACGGGACAGATGTCCTCTGAGTTGTCGTATAGCTCTTGCTGTAGCATGAAGAAAACTACAACTATTTGCTTCTTTTTGAAGGGGCATCATCATGTTAACTTTATTTCAGTTATATGATTTGTAACCCATATCTTTTTCTTAGAAGAAACACTGTGTGGGCTGTGGATTTGTTTAGGAGAAAAAAAACTTCTTTCTCCCATAGGAGAGCATTTATACATTATGTCAGTTCTTAATTCCACAGAGGCTAAGGCTAAGAATGTAGTAAATGTCTATGAGGAACATCGATAGTCACTTATATATTCATGGCTACTTTTCCTTCTTTCTTTCATCTTTGGACCCATGCAGAAGCACTGTGAGTGCCCAGCTTAGTTTGTGTACATCCGTTGGCCCCTACCTCAAAACAAGAATCCCATCCCAGAGTAATTGAAATATGAAGAAAACTTCATTTACTTCTCAGCATTTCTGCTCTTGTTTCCTTTTAGCATTTCCTTCTGCTTAGAAGATGAAGATTGAGGAGAATTTAGTGATGTGAGTTTTAAGTGTCTCAGGCATCACTGGTTCCACAGTGGGTGTAACTATGTCAATAACCCTCCCAGGTAGCTCAGCTCAGTTCTATGGTGCTGCATGGCACATGTCCTGCCTCTAGAGGTGAGCACCTCAGGTTCCTGCCTTTTGTTTTTTGTCCCTGCCTGTCTCTGCGGAGAGAGGAGGAAAGGACAACATGTGGCAGAGATTCAGTCACATTTGTTGACCGTACTTCTGAAGGATGCTCTGGTAGCAACACTCAGGTGATGAGTGTAGGTAGCATTAAAATCTGCTCAGTTGAGAGTAGAACTGACGTTCCAGCCTCCTGTCTTTGGTAACTCCTGCTACTGGCAGATAAGACCTGAGGCTTGGCATCTGTGAAACAGGTGTCCCATGTATCCTTCAGAATTAGGAAGCAGGTGAAGGGCACACATAGTCAAATCACCACTACCAAGAAGAAGTTTTTAAAAAGTTCAAGTAGGAAGAGAACTTCTCATTAGTTTAATGGCTCATAATAAAACAGCCAAAGCATCACACAATATCTTCTCTACTATTATCTGTTTCTTTTCCACTATTCTTCCTTCTCCTTAGAGGTTTTTTTTTAAATTTCTCTTTTCTTCTCCCTTCTGTCTTCCTTTCTTTCATGTCCCTTTTTTCACTGTTGTTGCTTATTCTGATATCTCTGCACGGTTCCTCTCACAGTTCTATTCTTTTTATTTTTTTTTTACTCTGTTTCTTTCCCTTCTTCAATCTTGGCAGCCAACCAGTGGCATTGTTACTGGGTAGAGAGACTGCCACTGTGCCTGTGCAGTCTTCCCCACACTGCTGCTGAGCTGAGGGTGATCTGCAGGGAAAGTGATTTGCCCTGAACGGGATGAGTCAATTTTCTTCTATATGAAACACTTCACACCTGAAGCTGCCATTGCTGGGAAAGTGGTTGCATGATTCAACTCATTTTCCTGACCATGGCTGGCTTGTGCTTAAAACTCTAACAGGGAACTGCTTTCCTCTTGCATTAGGGAACTGTCTGGCATCCACTCTGTATCATTTTACACCAAATCTATGTACTTGCTTTGCGAGTACACAGTTGCCATGTAGACCTGTATTTCATTGCAGTTTCATTTTGAATTGCAAAACAGGTAAATGTAATAATTTTATATGAATCAGATATGGGTGGCTTTTTGCCTCCTTTAAAGCCAAATAGAAGTGAGTTGCTTTTTCTTGTGCGTGACCCTTGCTGCTCACATATGTAAACAGTCTCTAAGTAGTCCCAGTGGTTTTTGCTATCATTGAATCACCTATGAAAACATAAAGACATGATTTACAGAAACACATTCTGCTCATGTGTCAGCATTCTGGTTATACTGTGTAAATACAGAACCTGCCTTCAGCGGTCTGGACAGCTTGCCTTTGTAGATGTCATGGAAAAGACATGTTTAGCCCCATAACTTGAAGATCACAGCTTAGGCACCAGTGTAAAAGCTGTAGCTATAACCGTAGATAATGTGGGGAGTCGAGAGAGAACAGCCTTACTAGACTAAGTAGAGGTTAATAAGTTCTCTGTTGTTTAAATGGGCAGTGAGAATTACTGCCCCACCTATTCAGGTATCTCCTCTACATATAAACATTTATTTCATTCCTTTTACTTAAAACACAGTCCACTCTCACAGACATCCCAAATGTCTTTATTTATCTCTGTTCAGGTAAGAAATAAGCATGACTGGCAGTGAATTTAACCGGGATGGCCAAGGTCTGTACCAGCCCCAGTTGTAGTTTATTCTGTTATAAGCTGTAAGCTGGGGGAACTCAGGAGGGGATGTTAACCTGCTGGCAGTTCCTGAAGGCAGGAATGCAAATCTCCGGGGTTTTTGCGGTGCGGTCAGTCAGCGGTGTGTTTGGAGTGTAGCTGCACTGTGAGAGGTAGTGTCCTGGGGTGTGAACTGCAACTTCATGCTCGTGGATTTATTGTAGTTGTAAAAGCAACTCAGTCTGACAAATACATATTTTTCTTTACCATTTATAATTTCTGCAGCTGCCATGTGAAGACCAGATCATCCTTCTGAAAGGCTGCTGTATGGAGATAATGTCCCTCCGAGCAGCAGTTCGCTATGACCCCGAGAGTGAGACTTTAACACTAAATGGGGAGATGGCGGTGACAAGGGGCCAGCTGAAAAATGGGGGTCTTGGCGTAGTGTCTGATGCCATTTTTGACCTGGGCATGTCTCTTTCTTCATTTAACTTGGATGACACCGAGGTTGCCCTTCTTCAGGCTGTTCTGCTCATGTCATCAGGTGAGAACAGAAATATGATGGGATCCTAATCATTTTGAAACTCTTTGCTCTTTGTCACAAGCCTCTTTTTAAAAGAAATAAGGTGTGTTAGGTCTTGTAGTGCTGACTGGAGTTAAGAGGGAGAAATTTTCTCTCAGAATCCCAATGCAGCTTAGACTTAGTTTGGTAAGCACTAGGGAAAAAATTCAGGGTATTTAGAAACATGGACATAAAAGTGGCTTTGGTAACACACCTGTCTTAGTTTGATACTTACAGATGAGGCAGGGATGATCATCAGAAAGAACTCAGTTCTGGTTTGGAGCCAGTATGTCTTGAATGAAAACCAGATGATTCAGCAACATTGGTCCTTACAATAAGGTAGTTCCCTTTTCCCCTGGATGCTGTCATGCACTGGGCAGTTATACGTATTTCCATCAGTCTCATATATTTAGTTTGACCTGCCCTTGTTTTCCTAATTAGCAGCACCACTGTTCCCTAATGGGCATTTGAGAGTTGTACTGTTTTCCTACACTGGGACCATTTGCAACTGGTCACTTGCTGGCATAATACAGAAGCAGCATCTCGATTTCCTAAGAGTTTCTAACCTTCTCAATTTGAGTATGTTTTCAAATATGCTTCCACTGATTGTGCCAGCCCAAAGAGGAAATTCCGTTCTTGGGCAGTGGAAGATTTGGCAAGATTTTAAAACCACTTTGAAGATTGAGCACTGAAAACAATATACAGTCAGTGATTTACAAGCATAACTGCATCTGAGACAGAAAAGGTTTCCACATTAATTACGACGCAGCACTTGATCTTCCCAATCAAAACATTCTGACTTCTTTTTAGTTCCGTATACAGTGATACGTGAGTAGTGGTTTCAGAAGGCAGTTCAAAGGACCTGCTTTCCCAGAACTGTCTCCTGAGAAGTGACTTGTGAAGGGGGCTATTCCACTCCCCATCTGGGTGCTAGCTGAGACAGTCAGCCAAATATTTGACCTTTGTTGTACCTTGGTGCTCCATAACAGTTTCCTTTGCAGCTCACCTGGGATCAGAGGATGATCAAAGCATTGGTCAGACTGTAGAGAAACAGATAGAAGGGAACTGTAGTTTACATAACTGATAAATATTTTTTTTGTTTCTTTATTAGTTGTTTTAGAAAGATATAGGTAGAAGCCTTATCTGAAATCAGGGATCTGTTGCTCTAGTCACTGTTAGGAGACACATCCCAAACATCTATACTCTAAAAGGGCAAAACAGGCAAAGGATGAAGAAAAGAAGGATTATCTCCTTGTTTTGGTGGGAGCAGTACTGATAGGTGAGGTGTCCAGGGTGAAAGAAGTCGTTTGTGGCAGAGCCAAGTGTCCATGGTCTCTTTTCTTTCATAGCAACAGAACCATCCTGTTTTTCCTGATTTATGATCAGGACTTTGTTAAAGCAAATAAGTAATAATAATAATTCTGCTGCTTTGTATCCACAGATCGCCCAGGCCTTGTTTGCGTCGAGAGAATAGAAAAGTGTCAAGAGGGGTTCCTCCTGGCATTCGAACACTACATTAATTACAGAAAACACCATGTTGCACACTTTTGGCCAAAACTGCTGATGAAAGTGACAGACCTGCGAATGATTGGAGCCTGCCATGCCAGCCGCTTCCTGCACATGAAGGTGGAGTGCCCCACAGAACTGTTTCCTCCATTGTTCCTGGAAGTATTTGAGGATTAGAAAGACTGGAGCGGTTCTCCGCACCCCCATCGCACTACTGGCTGTCATTTCATCCCGTTGCCCAGCTCTTCTCACCTCTCTTCTTCTTCTTTCATGCTCTTCTGTTTCTTGAGACGGGGTTGGGATTTTGTTTGGGTTTTCTTTTGGGGTTGCTGGGGGGCAGTTGTATACACATGGATGAAAACATCCCTTTAATGCGGGTACTTGTGACTATTGCAATTTGTTCTTCAGTCCTTTGGTGTGAGTGCTTTGACAGCTTAACAGCGAAAATATGAACAGACCGATCTCATTCACCAGCACTTGTGTGGTCACCAGCTCACACACATCATTGCTTGAAAAATATGGGAAAGAAATTGAAGTGGCAGAAAATAAATTGGCCTTCAAGTTAAAACAGCTGTTTTTAATTTGACCCTGGCAATTCTGTCTAGTATTACCTCCTTTTGCAGGGTACAGGTGACCAATTCTTTATATAAAATTTCTAGTTTTCATGATTATTGCTAATGTAACAATTACCATTATGATCTAGGATCTTCATCATCATCATGATCCCATAATTCTTTGAGGATTGTTCCAGCAGATACAGTTTAACTGCACCCCAAGTACTTAAAATAATGCAGAGTGTTAGAAAGGACTGACTCTTTTTTTTTTTCCATGTGTATAAGACATTAAGATCTTCAGTTATTAAAGTTGAACTCCAGGTAACTTCTCTGGAAGGTCTGTTGGAGTAAGGAGGAGAATTTGATCCTCTGAGGTGCTTTTTCTGAGAGTGGAGAGGTCTGCTTTTTCTGCGATGCTGAGGGAGAAGACTCTCTGTCAGGTTAGCAGGCAGTTCCTCAGAGTTATTCAGGGATATGAGGGCTAACGGAATGAGGAGAAGGAGAATGAAACATATGGGGTGACGTTCAGATGGGACAGAAACCAACTGTGTTATTAACGACACTCAAGACTGTACAGCTTTATCCCAGTAATCCAAATAGTGTTTCTCGGCAGTAATGCTTTGTTTTATATATATATATAAAGTTTATATGCACATATATATATAATTTTATATATATATAATTACAAATCTTCAGCAGGTGTCTTAAACATATTTCCATGTGTTCATCTTCTCTCTCCCCTTCTCTCACTCTCTCCCGTGTGTGTGTGTGTGTGTGTGTATGCGTGTGGATCAGCTAGGTTCTCCCTCCTTGGTATCTGTTCATGTTTTGTTTGGCTAGATGCTCTCTTAATTCTTTTAATTTATTTCCACTAACTGCACTAGCAGGAACCAAACTGAGCAATGACAAAATGTCCTGCTGCCGAAATTCGCAAGCCAGTACTCACAGTCCTGGAATGTTTGGAGGCCAGTGGTGAGGACATTATAGATATAAGTTCCTCTCTGTCATCCATCTCCATTCAGGGTTGTTGTCCCTGTGTTTTATAAACTTGATATTAAACCATTCTCTGAATTTGTATGATACATCAAAACCACCCTTCTGTTCTTCCTGGGAACCAGAGACTTAGTTCACCTATTTTGCACTTCCTCATATCCCACATTCTTTCATGTTGTGCATTCATTTGTACCAGTTTCTTTCTCTGCTATTTATTGACCTATTTGCCTGGCAAGTCAGTGGGCATTGTTAGGGTGGATGTGTTGACTTTCAAAGCTCACGACCCAAACCTGAACCCATATGTTGTGTGTTTATCCCCTCATAAAAACATGATACTCAGGAAAACTTACAGGTGGATCACAGTATATGTGTGTCATGGGTTAAATTCTTTTCACCCCTCTTTCCCTTCATCATTGAGAAAGCATTGGAGTGCTATTGGCCATGTTTTCAGGGATGTCGAATCTTATTCTCCCTGTTCTTTGATACCATATGCACCTGTGATGAGCTGTGAGCACTGATGTTATCGCTTAGGGGTATTTTGTCAGAACATAAAACACAATGGGGTGTTTAGGGTTTTTTTGCAGATAGCGGGGAAGACAGGCCATTGGGGATTTATTCTTACATATTTGCTGAAGTTGAAGAACCTCTGTTGTTGGCTATGCTTGCTCCATTTTGAAATATGCATCTAAGCAACATCAGTCTCTATCCAAATTCCTTGTAGAGCACTGTCTTGGGGACAGAATCAGAAACTAGCTTTTTGGATAGCTGATTTGGGGTGATTTGATGGGGAACTAATAGCATATATGAACTGTAGAAAAGAAGCTGATCCCTTACTTGCGTCTATGCCCACAGTGGCTTGCAAAGGAAAGAGAAATGTGCATGTCTTTGGAGTTCTTTTCTCTCACAGATCTGGGCTTGTTGTTCCTCCTGAAGCCACTGAAAGTACCTCACCTGTTTGCTCAACGTGAGCTTGAATTAGTGTTCAGCTTTTGACTGTGCCATGGATGAGACCCAGGAGAAAAAATGTCATGTTTCTTCTAGTTCCAAAAAAAGCTGATGCAGTTTGGAGCTGTGCTTAATCAGGGTTCAGAAAAATCAGGCCTCCTTCCTTAGGTGAGTGCAGATGGACTGAAGTGCCTAAAATCAGGCAACCAACTTTGACAGGTTCGGCAGTGCTCTTAGCAGAAAGGACATACATCAACATCCTTTTCTAGCTTTTTAGATTAAGTTGGAGTCTGACACTGATTAACAGTGAGACAGTAGTATTCCTTAACTGAAAACTAAGACCAAGCTCTTAGTTGGACAGATTTGATGTACTGACATCTAATGGCCTCTAATCTCCTGCCAGTCTTACTTTGTGTGACTTCATTTATTTCCTCAGTACAACTGCTGATTTATGTGATCATGAGAGCAAAACTAGACCACATGAGGATGCTCTTGCAGACTCTTGCCAGTGGATACTGACCTTAGTTCTGCAAAGACATACATGCTTTTAAATATCGGTGTTCTCAAGCCATTGTGGGATTGAGCCACTGGACCGACCACCTCAGTGGCAAACATCAGCACTGTAGTCAGCACCCTCTGTAGTAACTGGCCTTCTGAGTGAAATAACAAGCGCGCGCGTTCCAGTGCATTCCAGAGTCTCGTTTCTGATGGTGCCACGTAGCTCTTATGTTTGCTTTGTGGTCTCTGTGTGGGTCTTAAACAGAAGATTTTTCCTGTCAAACCTGATTGTCACCATTCATGGTTTTGCCCTGAGTAACGTGCATTTAGACACTCGTTTCATGTGTAATCTCAGTTAAGTTATGATATTTATAATGACATATATAGCGTGTGATAATGATTTTTGTTTACATTCTGCCAAAATGTAGACGTTAGAGTTAGACCTCCAAGGTCGAAAATCATCCTTGAGCAGACTGCTTGCATCTTCAGAGGCAGGCATCAGAAAGAGGAAAAAACTATCCAGAAAGACCATTTATATCAAAAATCTGCCAAGAGAGGGCTGTTGATCACAAACGGAGCATGTCATTGCTAGTGATGTATTTTTATGCTATGGAACTCTAATCTGTATGTGTCATATTGACTTCTTGCTGCATGAATCATAAATTATAAAAATCAATCTTATGGTTTTGAGATGTAGCCAGCATTCCTAAGGCTAAACCTTTTTCATTGACAGAATCAAAATCCACAACCAAGGAACGTTTTCCTCTCACTGTGAGAGCAATTGAAAATGTTCAACATTTATCTTTTCACAAAGGAAGAGGCGACAGAACCTCTTAATGTGTCTTGTTATTGTGATCATCTGGAAATGATTGCCAGACGTTTCCTTTTGATATAGTAATGAAGTGATCTGTATTTAAATTTTATAGAGAGAATTTTATTCTAGTGTGATAGAGATTTATTTTCCACTTAAAGACTCGAAACGGTGTGAGCACGTTTTTGTTTTTGGGTTTTTTTTTTTTACTATGGTATATTTTTGCTTTAAAATTAAAAACAACAAAAAAAAAAAAGGTTTGGCCTTATCACAAAGTTTTAGTATAGATGTTAGCAAATGCAAAGAGTATGCATTATTTGTGTGTATCCACATTGACTGATGTCGCCTTCAAAAAGCAATATTGTGCAGGTAATAAGTTGTTTGTGACTGTCCATTGCACAGTTTACCTTCTTTAAAAGCTAACCTTGTTTATGCACAAGACAATCAAATGTAAATCTACATCAGCACCCGGGTGTGGATTAAATTTATGTAAATTACTGAGCACAATGTAAAACATTAAAAGACACTTTATTTAATTACACATTTAATGTCGGTAAAGATAGTATCAGGGCATGAACTAGCTGACATACTGTAATTTCTTTTTTCCTACTTCCTTAGCACTCTTCAGTTTTAGTTTGCTCATAAATACATCAAATTAGTCATTCATAATTTTTTTGAAGAGAAGGGTGGTTTGGGTTGTTTATTTGTTTTTATTAAGTTGGTTGGGAGGACTTACTATTTTGTCTATGAGGTTTGTGGGTTTTGCTTATTTGGTTTATTTTTTTAATATCAATTTCATGCCCTGAAGGTAAGGCAAATATTACACCGTACAGTAAAAAAACAAAGTACCTTGGATGATGTATTTTTTTGCAAACAGTGTTAAGAGTTATGCTAGATTGGTAATATTTTTTCAGCCTAAAATATATTAAAAAAAAAATCTGTGATCACAAATGTTTTAAACTATCTAAAGAGAAAATTTGTATATTTGGGGGAAGAAAATAATTTTTACATAGCTTTTGTATGCAGATATTAAAATGTAATTATGAATATAGTGGGCATAGATAACTGTGTAAGCTTGAATTCTAAAAAAGAAAAAGCTTATAACTGAAAAGTGGTCCTGGTGTCTCTGTCTCTTTGTTGAGGGCTGTTTCGTCAGTACTGTCGCACACTTCCAAGCCACCAGAATGGGAAAATCAGGACCTAGAGCACAATGTTTTATCAGCTCTAACCTGTTCACATTTCTATCATTCTGCTTCCCTTTCATCACCTACCTCGTACCTTATCTCCTCTCCTCCCTTCTGCTGGGCACACAACCAGAGTTTTTCACTTCCTCTCTTTTCATAGCAGCCAAAATTAATTCACTCCAGTGAACTGACACATGATTTATGTCTCATTCAATTACATTTTTTAAGGAAACACCCTTTTTTTCCTTCTCCACTCCCAGCCTAAACAAGGAGGACAGGAGCAATAACCTTCCCATCTTTTCATACTTTGCATGCCTCATTCTCTTACCTATTGGAGAAGATATTCTCTTCAAATATTTTCTCTAGTCTCCTATTCCTTTGAAGGTTTTATTTCTCCTCCAATCTGTTCATTCCTGTCAGAAAGAAAAGCAAACCCTAGTGCCTGGATCCAAAGTTGTTCCTTGGCCTGTCTCAGATGGGAAACTTACTTCAGCCTGTTGCTTCACGGTGATTTCCACAGGCATTTGCTGGCTGACTGCCAGCTCCTGGTCCTGGTCCTCTTCCACATGAGGTGCTGGGAGCCTTCAAAAGGATGCTGAGCTCCCTTGCTCTGCCTGGCATTGGTGGAAGTGCCTTCCTGACACCAGACTTGGTGTCCTTAGGGAGTGCAGTGCTGGCACCTCGAGGGTTTGTTCCCACTGTGGCCCCTGGGAATAGGGGCTGCCTTCAAAGGTAGGATCTCCATCTGCAGAGCTGGAGGGAAAGCATGAAATCCCTGCTCTGCCTTAAATGGAATCCCTTTGAGCACTCCAGGCACCTTACTGGGGAAGTCTTGCCAAAACCTCTGCTGGGGTTGCACCGAGTGAGCAGCAATGTGGGCTGCTCAGGCCCCACAGGACCAGCTCTGGAGTGAGGAATTGATTTGGTGCATAACAACTTGTTTACTTGATGTGAAGAAATAATTCTGCTCCCACAGATGCCAGTGCTCTGGCTGTCACATTTCAGGCTTCATTTGTAGTGGTAAAGTCTGTGTTTCTGAAAAAGTAGAATGAGGTCTGTTGAGAGGAGCAGTATTTTGACAGCTGCATGAGTTTGCTTCAGTGTCTATTTGTCACTGCAGAGAAGGATGGTCAGTTCTCTCCTCAGAGCTCTGACACTTCAGCAGGAGCGTGTTCTCAACACCTCATGCATCGTGATCCTGTTGGTGAACAAAGCTGTGTTTTGTTCATCCTCTTGGTGACAGTGGGTGAAGGTTTTCTCTACTTGAAAACTGGCCCACGTTGTAAGGATTTTCTCTGTGGACTTAGGAATAAACAGACAGATCTGTGTCTTATACTCACGGTCATGTGTGCTGTATGGTATTCCCCATAGCATCAATAGATTCAAAACAAAGCTGCTTTGGTACACACAAAGATGTGCCTGAAGATCCTTAGAATTACAAAAATGGAGGAAGACCCTTTGAACCATTTAGGAGAGCTTTGACACCCTAACATCAAGGAATACTGAAAAACTGGTGGGATCCCTGAATCAGAAGTCCCAAAGGGAGAAGTAAGAAGGTTCCTGGGACATCCTAGCCTTGAGGTGCCTTGGAAAATTGGAAAAACTTGGAAAAGTGGTCCAAGTTTGGTACCCTGCTCTGCAGAACTGGGGTGTCCTCCTACAGGGAAAACAAGACAATTCCTACTGGACTGTATTTGGAAAACACTGTAAAATATTAGAGAAGGACATCGGCAAATCAAAAGCAAAACCCCAAATAAGTCATTTCCCAAATGCCATTGAAATTTGAATTTGCAAGAGACTGCCTGAGTTGGTATGGGGGTAGCTTTAAACAGTATCTCTCTGAACAGAAATGCTCTAGTTACCAGAAATAAAGACAGTTTTGCAAAATCCAAATGCAAGTGCTATTTAAAGAGAAAAAAAGATAGACTATATTAGCTGCAAGGTCTTTATCTCCCTGCTCAGAGGTAGGAGCAAAAAGGGGAACAAGTTGTCTTTGCTGGGGTAACTATAAAGACACAAAGCTTCACTGCCTGATGTAATGTTTAAAATGGAAATGAAAGCTTGGCATGCCTTAGTGTGTATATAAAGTTGGAGTGGGAGTTGGCTAGGGCTGAAAAAGAAAAAGAAAGAAAGAGAAAGAAAGGAAAAGAAAGAAAGAAACAAAGAAAGGAAAGAAAGAAAAAATGAACAGTGGTATTGGAAGAAGAGAAAGATCAGGAAAAAATGTGTGCCCATGAGCAACACAACGTGCACGAGACTTCTCATGGTCCAGACAATCCTAGATTTCTTTTCTTACAATGAAAAAAATGCATGCTGGCTTTAGATTATAATTCTCTCTCCAGAATTAGCCTTCTTGGAAAAGGGCAGAGGGTAAGCTAACCTTGCAGCTTGGATCAGTGCTTGCTAAAGGTGTAAAACAGCAGCTGTGAGAGCTGCAGGTAATGGGCTTTGCAGCTTTGCCAAAGATTGTGGTTCTGACCACATACTGCATGCTTAGGCAGCACGCTCTGAGGAGCAATGCTGTCATGTAAGGAAGACAGAGAGAGAGGCTGAAAGGCCACATACTGTCTGCTGCTTAGCACTACTGAATTAGACTCTAGCATCCTTCAAGCTGGGACCATTACTTGACGAAAAGTGAAGTAAGTTGAGTTCCTGTGTGGTCAAATTTAAAAAACAAAGCTGGAAATAATGAATGGGTCTGAGAGGCCAAATCTTGTGGCCCTTTATAATGGCCCTTTATAGATAATGGCAAAAAGTGAGATCCAGGCTGTGGTCTTGGTGAAGTGTGGGAGAGGTCACAGGTACTGTCAGTTGCTTTCACAAAAGGCACACAAGAAGGTGTTTGGCAATTATGACACAGAAACATAATCCACACTTCAAGAAAACAGCACATCTTGGTGAAACAGGTCAGAATCCATGAATGTGAGCAGCTGAGAGCCTGCAAGATGTATAGCCATGAACATCTCTCTTTTCCTATACCCCAGCCTTTACAGTGCAGGAGGACAAACAGGCCCTCAGCTCCCGTTAATGCTCTGTGAAGGCAGGTCCTGACATCAGTCCCACATTCCCGTGCAGCATGCATGGAGAAGGAATGTACTCGAGAGGCATGAGGCTTCCCTGGAAGTTCTACTGACACCAGAGATGGGATGAAGGGCACCAGAACAGATTTCTACTCACCACATGAGGAATTAGAGAGATGGCATGATGGTCACAAAGGTCTGCCTGGCTGAAGTGGGCAGTAGCAATGGGGACAGGTCTTCTGCCTCTGAAGCCTGTGGGCAAAACTCAGGAGCAAGGTATTCTTTGTCAGGAGTCTGTAGTATTAAAATGGGCATCTGATGGTTTTAAAATCGCGTTCACTTGTCTCCTGTCACCAGAGTTTGTAAGCTGTGAATAATGCTGCCAAGACCCATGGGAGAAATGAGAGATTATGGGGGAAGGAAGCTGTTTTGACCAGAAGTAGAGGAGTTTGAGCTTCCTGCAGACTCTGCATGTGCACAAATTTGCACTCAACACAGGGCTAAAAAACCAAACTAGGCTGATCCATTTCCAGGCTATATCCCTAAAGCCCTGAAAATTAAGTGCTGATTGCCCTTTGAATCAAAGGTCTTCTGGGGCTGACGGTTCATTTTGGGAGCCAAGAACAGCTTCAAGTCCCCGGCTGCCCTGCACTGGGAACACATTGGGCTGGGAGTATCTGTGGTGAAATAACTACGTGCCTCAAGCAGCCAGTGGGCATGCAGCTCCGTGAGCCTGGAGGTGCATTCTGTCTCCAACTCCGGCACCAGGGCTTGGCTGCAGGTCTGAACTCAGGGCAGAAAGGACACACAGACCATTCAGGGTGTGAGGTGTGGGATTCTTCCTGATTTCATTTTGATTTCAAGTTCTATTAATAAAATCAGTATTGAAATTAAGTAATCATCTAATGTTAATTACACCTTGTCACATTTCTAGCTGAGCTGATCTGATTTGCCTCTAGCCTTGGCTTCAGATAGTTGAACGCACCTACACTCCATTATTCCCACACATGTTTTTTCCTGAAATGGGCATGATGACTGTGTTTCAACTTCAAAATAAACCTCACAATATCCATTTCTTTTTTTATGGTGAAAAATAAGGTGGTAATAAGGATTTTAACGAGGAGTTGTCAAGACAACAAAGGTGTCTTGGCCAGGACAAGAGGCTGGACTAATGAGCCAGGTTTCAGAATTGTTTTCATGAGCTATGATGCTGCACTTCTATCCATCCACAGTGCCAGGAGACTGACCCCAGCAATATTTTCATTTGCATAAAGAAAGTAAGTAGGATACTTTTTTCCCTTTTTCTGGGCTTCAGAAGAGACTTAGGAGATGTTTGCCTTCCTCAGAGTCAAGACGTTTGACTTCTGCAAAGTGAAGTGAGCCCCTCTCAGCTGTTATTGTTTGCATCCATTGCAGATGAAGCTCTCCTCCTTCTTGAAGTATATTCTAAGCAGAGAGGTTGATCAGTAAGACAGAACACTTGTCTGCACTGGCCATTTGATTTTCACTCCCATACAGCACCTATATGCACACACTGAATCCTAGGCATTCTCTTTTTCAGCTAGTGGTAGTAGCTGCTGCCCTTGGGTTGGAGGTCAGGTGCCAAGGTCTTGTAAAAAGGAGGGTTGTTCTGGGTGGATGTCAGTGCTCTCCATAGACTGGAAACTGCTGTCACTATAAAATTACTGCAAAAACTTATATTCTTTGTGAGAGGGTGCAGATTTTTCCTATTGCATGGATTAAGGGACAGTTATGAAAACCTTGGTGTTCTTTACTTTTACATCTGTGGGATAGCTCAGGACTGCATTACTCTTGGACCAGATTTGAAGTAGTCTATCATTGCACATAAGAGCATATTCTGAGCTTTGATTCACTTGACACTAACTTTAGAAATTGATGTGATATTGTTGTATTAGGAAATCTGCTTGTTGTCTTCCCTCTAAGCATCCATCATGTGCCTGAAATGGGTGCTGAGTGATTTGTACTGAACTTCCCTGGTTTTTTGACTCTGTCACTTCAGGCCCACTGGGTGGAATAACTTTTGCATAATTCAGAGTAACTGATGACTAACAATAAGACCCAAGACTTGAAGGTCTTTCTGTAATTCCACCTCTTGAAAGGAGAGGTTGAAAAAAAATTCTCTATTTCCCATCTCTGTGTATATCTCTGTGTAGAATGCCTTCTCTAATGTAGAAGTGTTTCCTGCTGCTTCTGCATTGGAGCATCAGTATTTTAATGATTTTTAAGTGCAAATATGGTAACCAATAAATGACAACTACAACCTACTACAGCTAAGCAGAGAGATAAGGTATAGCTTAAGGTTTGTCCAGTTTAAAGAGATGATCTAACTGATGATGATGAGTTTGGGCTCAGGCTTTAAAGCTATTCAAAAGTCAGGTGGATGTAGAAAAAAGTCTTACAGTTAGCCATCCCCAAAATATATTTCAGTGGAGATCTTTCTGAGTGAAACATCTATTTTTTTTCCTAAAGTGGGATTAACAGCATTGAGAAGCGATATATTTGTCTAACAAAAAGTGAGAGAACTTTGTTCTTTTTCACCAGTTTTACTCTGCACAGAGCTTGTGTAAGGGGGCAAAACCTCAAAGGAACTGGCTTTTGCCAAACATCCTAATTTTTGTGGAAATCCAACTTCATAGCTAACCCCGACTGAAACACCATATTCCAACCAGCCCAAACCACAGACACAAATGAAGATACAAAATAAAGCTGTTTTTACTGAGCTCTGATTTTGTGACAGCAGCCTATATTGCATGCCTAGCACACTGGGTACCTGGTCAAACCCTGCCAGCTGCAAAGGAGGGCAGAGCGTTGGCAGCTCTGTTGTTTAAAATGTCAGGACTCTTCCCACATGGAAAAGATAGTGCATTATGCTGTGAATGTTGATTTTGCACCTAGGCAATAAGTGGTAGCTTGTGTGACAGACGCACTGATGAATAGATGCAGGGAGCCTTTTATCATCTACAATTTCTCTGCTGAGAAATCCTACCTGGCTGTGAATCTGGATGCACCAGGGCTGCTGTCAGGGCTTTTGTAATGGGCAGGGTGGGTTTAGTCTGACGCTGCACAGCCTTCCTTGAACTGCACTGCCTGGTGAACTGCACCCAGCTGGTGAGGACATGGGTGAGGGAGGTAGGAATTTTTGCTGCCTGAAAATCATATCATATTCACCACACAAGTGTCAGTTACATGCTTTGTAACTGGGCCATGCAGACAGGCTGAACTTGTCCCTTTGAGGAGTCTGGGCAGAGAAGAGCATTGAGAGCTCAGGTAGTTGTTTCCTTTGGCTCTTCATTTGCAAATGCACATTGGGTGGTTTGGAAGACTGCATTTGAAACTGATTTAGAGAGAAAGATGGTTTTCCAACTAAATTAGATGTTTTGTAAGAACATTCTTGCATTCTTCTTTCCAGCAACTTTCTAGATTTTACGATTCAGGCATTATTCCTCAGATATAGTGTTGCAGTTTTTCCTGGGACCTCAGCACGGGCATGAAAACTTAGAAACCTTCAGCTGGAACAAAGTGAAAACTGGTTTTGGAAATACAATCATAGGATCTTATGAAGCTTATCTCCCTAGCCAGGCTGCCTCTCTCCTTCCTTATCACCTGGCCTCTCTGCCAGAAACTGTCAAACAAGCTCCAAACTCCAGTGACCCCCCACCTCTGCAGCAGAATGGGGGCACACAGCATCATTGCCATTCCTGAAAAAATAACTAGAGGAGAGCAACTGAAAGCTTCTCTTTCAACTACTTTCTTTCCAAAAGTACTTTGCCAAAACTGCAGAAGCCACAGGAAGAAGAAAAATCCAGCTAGTCTAAACAACAGCAAACTTCAAATCAAGGAGCTTGCCAGACTGATGAACAGACTCTACAAATTACCTACTCGTATTTATCCTTCTTCCTCCTCTCCTCAGTCATTTGATTTCACAAGTTTTACTAGTGAGATTGTAGATTAAATAGAGCAGCTTCACCCAAACCAGTAGCAAAAAGTACCGGAGAGCATAAAGTGAAAAACAGGAAACTTCTACACCACAGGAATCCTGAATGTTGAGTTTAAAGAGGATTCACTGATTGGAAAATGCAAAATACTGGCTTGAGGGCAATAACAATGATAAATGTTCAGAAAAGAGGGTGTGAGAGCCATTAAAAAAAAAAAAAAAAGAGAGAGAGAAGTAGTCCAGCTAAAAATCTTATTTTTCACTTCTTTGAGAGAGGAAGTCTAAAATTTTGTAACTATGCAACAACACTGAGAAAAGTGGCTAAGACTTCACAAGCTAAGGAACTCCACTGAATGCTAGCTTTAATATGAACTCTAAATCTTGTAACAGGATGGTGAAGTCATGATTAAAGATCATAAAATGTCCATTTACTATCTTCTAAACACCAGACAGACCCTCTGGACACAGGAATAGACTTCAAATACCTGTCACAGCCCCAGAATTTGCTGCCTCCTCTCTGGTCGTACCTCAGAGCTAAGCTGAGGGTTGATGTTTGTGGTGTGCAACAGTGAGCTCTTCTCTAAGCCCCAGGCCGGTGCCCACCTGGCTGCTCAGCAGGAGGCTGGCCCTGAGTCAGGATGCAAGCTCTGGTTTCCAGGACTTGAGGCTCCTACTCAGTTCTTGAGCAGCCCAAAGGCAAGGATCTGGCAGTGCATTGACTAGGAGCAACACCCTTGTTCCCTTCCTGGGGCCAACAAGGTTTGGACTTGGCCCACTTGCTCAAGATGGCTAGTATGGGCAGGTGTATCAGGACAGTTAGGGAAAGGAGTGGCTGCCACATTTCATTCTTTTGGGGGTTTTAGAAAACTTCCAAAGTCAGGTTGAAGTCTGGAGCACACAGCCATTTCTGAGCTCTCCTTCCCTTTGATCTTAGAATTATTAAGGTTGAAAAATACCTCTAAGATCATTGAGTCCAACTGTTAATCCAGCACTGCCAGGTCCGTCACTAAACTATATCCCAGAGTGCTACAGATACACGGCTTTTGCCTCCTCCAGGGATGGTGATTCCACCACTTCCCTGGGCGGCTTGTTCCAATGCCTGACTACCCTTTCAGTGAAGAAATTTTACCTACTATCCAATCTAATCTTCCCCTAGTGCAACTTGAAGCCATCTCCTGTTGGTCTGTTGCTTGTTACCTGGGAGAAGAGAGTGGCATAGAGTCATAGGATCACTGAGGTTGCAAAAGGCCTCTAAGATCCTCAAGTCCAACAGATGAGCCCACCTGAACCCCATACTCAATACGATCTGACACCACTGACCCCATCCCATTACTGCACCTAAGAGAGACAGAGACAGTCTAGAGTTCCAGCCCCAGATCCTGATGTGCTCAGCTCCACGGGACCGCATAGGAACATAGTTCACCAACTCCCTCTTTAACAAACTGAATTCTGAAATTGCCTCTGAGACACAAATACCTTCCCCAGAAATGTGGAGGACTCCACACTGACCTAGGACAAATAGGAGACCCTTCGAGCCTGAACTGCAACTTTATGAGCTTTCTTCCCTCCACGGCCAAGTGTGGGGCTATTTCTTCTCTCCTGGGCACAGATCCCAACCCTGTTCTCAGCTCCAGCCACACGACAGGAGAGTAAAGCCATCAGCTTGCTGGTTGAAAATACTAATTCCCACCTAGCCTGGGCCATCACAGGCTTTCTTTCCAGCTATTCAATGTATGCAGAAGCAATGATCTGATTTCATCTTGCCCCAACTCCATCTTCTAGCATTAAAAGAGACAATGCTGTCCTTCTATGCATGGGAAAGTCATTCCTTTATTTCACATAGTCCCATTTTTTCTGTTTGATCTTTGCTGATTTTTATCCGTAACTTAATTCTGCTTTTCTATAAAATGTGGTGTGTTGTATACATGTGGGTATAATTTTCACTTGTTATATTTACTTTCCTTGACAGGGATAACGCTGTCATTTATAATTCTCCGTAAAAGTCCTGTTGCTCCCCACACTAAAAAATTAAATTGTTTATCACATATAATTTGTTTTTATGATCATACGCTCATCTGCCTTAAAAGAGGGGAATTTATGCAGAAATAATTGAGTAAATTAACTCTCTAGGAAATCATATGTAGGACGTAATAATGTCCAATATGCTTTTGTACTTAAACTTCATACCTAAAAGCTGTAACACAAGTAGTTCCTGTTCTTTGTCACTTTTTTGTACAATAGGATAGCACCTTTTACAACCAGACTGTGTGCTGGGCTTGCAAATATCTTAAGAACATGAAAATCACGAGCATCATCTGATCCAGTGTGTCGTGGATGACCTTCCAAGTGGACACTAAGTTGCAGTCCCCCAGTGCTCTGGTGGGGGATTCTGACTTCTCTCTTCTTTGTAAGATGTATCCATCAACAGACTGAGCCAGCCAGCCTTTTCTGGCATGTGGGGTCACTGACCAAGAGCTCTTTTCTTCCTTTCAATATTCTTCGGAGAAAAATAGTAGGTTGGAGCCAATTGATAGTCCCAGTGTGTGAGATCTGACTGGTCTAAAAAAGGTATGGAAAGAACTGGTGAGGCTTCGTTTATATGCCGGTCAGGACATGTCCATAGAAGTAGATCTGTGTCATCTAGCCTTATCTTGTTGGTTTGGAGCAATTCAATACAGAGAAAAAATATGTAATGAGAAGATACAAAAACGGTAGAGAGGACATACACTTTGGAAAAAGTCATCGAGAGAAGTTGTGAATTCCCCATCTCTGTGTTTAAGGCCAGGATGGATGGAGCTCTGAACACCCTGGTCTAGAGGAAAGTGTCCCTGTCTGTGTCAGGGACATCAGATAAACGATCTTTGGGGCCCCTTTTGACTCAGGCCTTTCTATGATTCTCTGATCCTTCACTGAAGATCAAGATGGCAGAGAGTGATGCAAATTCCCTGAGCTCTGTTAGAGCAATTATAATAAATATACCACAAAATCAGAAGCCAGAGGAGCTTTTACTAATAACATTTATTAAATTAAAATGTCTCATACATGTGGTCAGGGGAAGAAAGCAACATACTTTGGGAAAATTGTTGCTAATGTCAGCATAGTGTAGAGAAAGTGTTTACAGTTCGTCATCTTCTAATTTTTCCCTCTTAGGATGTTCTGTGTTTTAAACTGTAAGTACTTTTGGTCCTTTCTCATTTGTATTAAGAGAAATTAAAAGAGAGAGGGAAAAATGGCAGATATGTTTAAAAATATATAATCAGTAATAAGATTTCTCAGTTTAGCATTAACAATCTGAACTTCTTTAAACTGTGCAAAACTGAAAAGTGACAGCTTTTGGTTGCATCTTGCATGTTTCCACATAAATTACCAAATGTATCTCTACTGGATTTCTGTCTGTTGCAATGAAAGGTAATAACTGTTTCCTCAGCTGGCAAAGAAGTAACTGAGAGTTACTGAGTAACTGAGAGAAAAATTGTAAAAATTTTGATTTCTCAAAATATTTAAATCCCCTGATTCCCATCTTTCCTTCTTCTATCCGTTATTTAAAAATCCTGACTTAGAGAGCTTTTCAGCAAGCCACTCAGAAGGCATATTCAATTTGAAGAGTAATCTGGCTCCACCAAGTGACAACTGTTGTGATTGCTAGTCTACACCTGCAGTTAAAATAATACAAATCAGGCTCTAGGTACCACAAGAAGCCAGTACATAAAATTTTCAATTTCCTTTCATTCCAGAAATTTTAAGCAGTAGGATTTTCTTTACTATCATTATTATTTGTACGTTTGTCATTTCGGATTGGGGAGACCATGGCAGAGTTGAAGCAAGTCACCTTTTCTCTGTCCAGAGTTCTCCTTCAGTGAAAAACTAGCAACAACAAACAAAACTGATAAGCAGCACTGACCAAAGGCACGTGGGCTGGCTGCAAGATGAATTGTTTCATACCCCCACATATAGATCTGCATGGGTGCACAGCAACATGCATTTAACACACTCAAAAGATGTATAGGCTGTTACAGATTAATGTAACATCTTGGGTATTATAGTTCTTT
>JAYRBT010000082.1:37955994-37984599 GCA_036023395.1 Myiotriccus ornatus | reverse complement strand
TTACAGAGAGAGTGATCAGGCACTGGAATGGCCTGCCCAGAGAGGTGGTGGATTCACCATCCCTGGAGGTTTTTAAGGTGGGACTGGATGTGGTACTTAGTGCCATGGTCTAGTAACCACAGCAGTGTTGGATCAAGGGTTGGATTTGGTGATCTCAGAGGTCTTTTCCAACCCAGTTGATTCTATGATTCTATGATTTGGTAATTATACACTGGGTCACGCAAGTCTTTCTAGAAAGCTCCTATCAGTCTAGTTGTTTAAAAGTTCCAAATATGATCAGAGCTCCAAGTATGTTTGTTTGTTCATTTGTTTTCATTTATAAAGGCATACATCAGATTTTTGTCTGAACAAAATAGTGTCAGAGCTGGAAGGTGCTTTTTTTCCATTTTACAGCATACTACCAAAATCCATGTCCACTGGGCATTACTATTCAAAGGCAGAACTCAGGATGTGCTTTGTATGAGTGACTTGGACCATTAAGGGACACCTGATTCAACAGGAGAGTTTTGTAACTGAGACGAAATTGGATTTGAAAGTCTGAAGAAGTGCATTGTAGAAAATATAATTCCAGTATTTCTCCAAGATATATCCAGGACAGAGCAATCGGAAGGACAGATTGATAGATCTTAAGAGGATCAGTGTAAATGTTTATTTAATCTTACTTGAAAGTTTCCTCTATGACATACATCTGGGAGTTCCTGTCTGGCACCTTCACAGGCATAGTCCTTTAAGATCTTCATTGGCCTGAATTGTCCTAAGTGCACAATGATCCAGCATTCCTTATGTTTTGAATACAAGGAGAAACTTCTGA
This sequence comes from Myiotriccus ornatus, assembly GCA_036023395.1. Lineage (NCBI taxonomy): Eukaryota > Metazoa > Chordata > Aves > Passeriformes > Tyrannidae > Myiotriccus > Myiotriccus ornatus. Next base: position 37,983,788 of record JAYRBT010000082.1, on the reverse strand, counting down.
GCCATTTTCTGGTGTTGTCAAAAGTGTTTCATCATCACAGCATGGTGAATGTATACAATTGTCCCAGAAAGTGAAGACCCAGCAGCTCCAAAACGCTTCTGAATTGTGCACTTGCTACCTCTCAAGAGGCAAGTCTTGAAGGAAGCTACTTAGTGAAATTAAGCTGAAAAGTAAGTGCATCAATCTATCTTTAAATGCAGTCTTGGAGGAAGAGATTTAAATATGAAAAATACATCCCTAATTAAAACATTAACAGAAGGACTGGGTAAGGGCAATGCAAAAGAGTTCAAGTAGAGGTAGACTTCCAGTGTTGCCAAATGCGTTTCACGGTATATTGCCTATTGGCGAAGGTCTCCTCATTCAGATGTTATCTCTGTTACCACATTTCTCAAGGGTTTGTTCCCACTGTGGCCCCTGGGAATAGGGGCTGCCTTCAAAAGCAGGAGCTCTGCCTGAGGAGATGGAGGGAAAGCATGAAATCCCTGCTCTGCCTTAAATGGAATTCCTTTGAGCACTCTGGTTCAGGCACCTTAGTGGGGAAGCTTTGCCAAAGATTCTGCTGGGGTTGCACAGAGGACCAGCCCTGGAGTGAAGAATTGATTTGGCATGTAACAACTTGTTTACTCGTTGTGAAGAAATAATTCTGCTTCCACAGACACCAGTGCTCTGGCTGTGATGTTTTCAGCCTTCATTTGTATCAGTGAAGTCTGTGTTTTTCAAAAAATAGTGTGGGGATGTTTGCAGGGCCTTCCAGAGTGTATCAGAGCAGGGCTGCGAGACCAGTGTGCATAAAAAAGGCACTTGAGATGGTTGGCAAAAGTGTGGGGGAAGAACTACAGCCAGCACTTGGATTGTGTATATCAGGTTTTACAGCAGAATTATTCCTGTCCCAGACTTGATTCTTTTGACCACGAGGTCAATCTGGGACATCAGCAAGTGTTGTGAGGCTTGAAACATTCTGAACTCTGACGTGGTCGGCAGAGCAGAGCGCAGCAGGGGGACACAGTGTGCATGTAGTGACCCACTGGTGGTTTGTCTAGCAGAAGCTGGCATCCCCCAGGGCTTTCCTGATTGCCCTTTTATCAAAAGTCTTCTGGGGCTGATGGTTCATTTTGGGAGCCAAGGATGGCTTCAAGTCCTGGGCTGCCCTGTGCTGAGGGCAGGGGAACGTATTGGACTGGGAGTATCTATGGTGAAATAACTACGTGCCTCGAGCAGCTGACAGACAGACAGACCATAAGACTGGAGCTGTTGGAGATGCACTCTGGCTCCAGCACCTGGGCTTGGCTGCAGGCCTGAACTCACGCGGAAAGGGCACACGGAGACCACTCGAGTGTGAGGTGTGTGACTCTTCTTACTGAAAGTTTTGTTTCAAGTTCTATTAAAGAAATCAGTAGTGAAATTAAGTAATCTTCTAATGCTGATTATACCTTGTCACATTTCTAGCTGTGGTGATGTGACCTGATTTGCTTTTAGGCTTGGCTTCAGACAGTTGAATGGACCTACGCTCTATTATTGCCATGAGTGTGCTTTTTTCTTAACTGGGCATGATGACAGTGTTTTCAGCTTCAGAACATGCTAACAATCTTACCCATCTTTTCTTTTTTGGGAAAACAAGTTGGTAATATGGATTTTAACCAGGAGATGTCAAGACAAAACAGGTGTCTTGACCAGAACAAGAGGCTGGACTAATAAACCAGTTTTCAGAATCACTCTTGAGCCAGCAACTGCAGTGATGCATTTTCACTAAACTAATGCAGCAAGCCAAGCCCAAGAATTATTTCAAGACTACTTTTTCAATTCACTTGATTTTACTAAGAAAGTAAATAATATTTCTTTTTTTTTTTTTTTCTTTTTGTGGAAGAGACTTGGATTATGTTTGACTTCCAGTGGTGAGCCCCTCTCAGCTCTTGAGGTTTGTAATAGTCAGCCCTGGAAAGGGAGAACTCCCTTTCTGTGACGTGCCTTTTGCAAAGGAAACACTCTCCTCTTGCTTCATGTGGATGTTATGCAGGGATTCATCTGTAGCAAAGACACATTTCCTCACTGAACATTTAGCATTCCTTACACACGTCTTAAGCACACGCATGAGCTGGGCATTTCCTTTCTTAGCAAGGTGTAGTAGACCCCATATTTGAATTGGAGGTTAGTGCCAAGGTTTTGTAAGAGAGGGAACTGTTCTGTGTGTATGCCAGTGCTCTCCACAGAATCATCACAAAATCAGAGAATAACCTGAGTTGGAAGGAAGCTTAAAGGTCATCTATTCCCAACCCCCTGCCGTGGACAGGGACACCTTTCTCTAGACCAGGTTGCTCAGAGGTCCACCCAACCTGTCCTTAAGCACTTCCAGGGATGGGGCAGCCACAACTTCTCTCAGCAATCTTTTCCAATGCCTCACCACTCTCACAGCAAAGAATTTTTTCCTAATATCTAATCTAAACATACTGTCTTCAAGTTTGAAGCCATTCCCCCTTGTCCTATCACTATATGCTCTTGTAAAAAGTCCCTCTCCACTTTTCCCATAGGCTCACTTCAGGTACTAGAAGGCTGCAATTAGGTCAACCTGAAGCCTTCTCTTTTCCAGACTGAACAATCCTAATTTTCTCAGCCTTTCCTGATAAGAGAGGTGTTCCATCCCTCTAGTCAACTTAACAGTCCCCCTCTGGACTTGTACCAACAGGTTGATGTCATTCCTGAAAACCATCCTCACTTTAAAAGTACTGCACTAGCAAAAATTTGTGCCCTTTGTCAAGTAAAGTTTGTCTGCCACTTTTACAAAAAAGCCAAGAAGAAGTATGTATGTTAGGGAAACCTGACTTTGCCCTTGACACAACGCTGTGATTTGTGCTTAGAAGGCTGGGTGCTTGGTCAGACCATAACAGCAATGGGGCAGAACATTTTCACCTCCAGCATTCAAAATGTTCTTCTCCATGAAACAGTTGACTCGCTGTGCTGTGAGTATTTTTGTGCACCTATGTAGCACAAACAATAGCTTTTGTGACAGACATGCCAACATATGGATGCAGGGAACCATTTATCATCTAAAGTCTCCCAGCTGAGAAATACAACCTGGCTTTGAGTCCTGATGCACCTGGGCTCTTGTCAGAGCTTCTGTAAGGCCTAGGGTGATATTAGTCCAATTCTGTCCAGACTTTTTTGTACTGGTCCATGGTTCTTGCAGCACACAGCTGGTGTGGACATTGTAGGTTGCCTGAAAATCATGTAGTATTTTTTACATCTTCAGGCAGATGACTATGCCCTGACCTGCCTTTGAGCTGACTGAACAGGTCATGACATGAGCAATGGCCAGACATGACAGGATACCAATGTGAGATTCTAACAAAAGTCACATACATCACCTTGAGGAATGGATAGATTTTGCACATGGTTAGAAGTGTGCAATAGTCAGACTTTACAGATAACTGTAAGAGAGAGCTGGAAACCTTCTGGGGAGTGGAATCTTGCAAGACCTACAGTGCCTACATAAGAGTACCAGTAATCATAGTATCATAGATTATACTGAATACAAGAGGACCCATCAGGATCATTGAGTCCAACTCCTACCCCTGCACAGGACACTCCAAGAGTCACACCATGTGCTGAGAGCATAGTCCAAACGCTTCTTGAACTCTGTCAGGTTTGATGCTGTGACCACGTCCCTGGAAACCTGTTCCAGGGCTCAATCACCCTCTGAGTGAAAAACTTCTTCCTGATATTCAACCTAAACCTCCCCTAACTTAGCTTCATGATGTTTCCTCAAATCCTGTCACTGGTCATGAGACTGAAGAGATCAGTACCCGCCCCTCTGTTTCCCTTCATGAGGATGTTGAAGACCACATGAGGTCTCCCCCTAGTCTCCTCTTCTCTAGGTTGAACAGACCAAGTGACCTCAGCCATTCCTCACAAGGACCAGACACTTCACCATCCTTATTTCCCTCCTTTGGACTCTCTAATATCTTAACATCTTTTTTATATTGTGGAGCCCAAAACACTCAAGGTGAGTCACACAAGGTCAAGAATATCTACATATAATTATCAGAACTACAGAATTTGGATATGGTGTAGCCAGATTTTGATTGAGAGGGAAAAAGCAATTAGGGTTGTCTTGTTTGTTTGGGAGGAGACTAGGGGGAGAAAGGAGGGTCAAAAAATGGTAAAAGAGCTAATAGACATAAATGACGTAAGCACAGTTGTCCGTGGGTACCTGCCCTTTATCACTACAGCCTGGAGCAGGACAATTAGGGAAACCTGTTATTGTGATCATACTATGCATGTCTAACTTGTTTCCAGAGTCAGGGGGCCCAGTGTGCATTCAATCACCAGCAAGAAAACACCCAGGATGGACAAATCGGGCATCCCAGCATCGCTGTGTCGGTATCTGTTCCAGGCCTGATGGTATCAGCATCTCTCTGTCAGCTGAACATCATTATTCATGACACAAATGTTGATTACGTACTTCATAACAGATTGACTGCCCTCCTTCAAAATGTTGTGTGTGTTTTACTGACTCATCTTGGGAAGTTTCTTGTTACTCAGCCAAGATGTAATGGGGAGAGCAACAACAGTCTCCAGGCAGGGGCTGTGGGATGAAGCCTGCACTTGTCCCTTTGAGGACTCCAGACAGAAATGCGCTGAGAAGCTGAGGTAGTTTTGATGTTGTTTCCTTTGTATCTTCATGACTCTAGCTAATCTAAATTACAGCAAACCCCAGGACAACGAACCTGCCAGACTACATAGTGAACAGGATTCAGAAATTACCTGTTCACATTTACTCCTCTGTTTTTGATTTCACAAGTTTTGCTAGATGAAATAGAGAATTTTTTCCCATGGCATTTTTTTTTTTATCTTTCTAGTATTTTTTAGTATGCAAGAGCTATCAGAAATTCAGAGTCCTATACCATAAAGATTTTGAACATCAGCTGAGCACGTGGGTCTTACAACACACCGTGTTCATTATTGCACCCCATATCATGCACTCTCCTTACAGCACTCCATTTCCAGAGAGTTGATCTTGTTCATTGCCCTGCTTACCTGCTTGTCACAAAATGAGCACTGGAGAGGGAGGATGGGGCCATCCTGTCTCAAATATATTGTTTGTAAATGAGGATCTAGGAGTGTAAATCAGTGGGAGGAGCCTTGAATAAGCCTTTCTTGCTGTGTTTCTCATTCAGTTCCTGTGACTCAACCACTCCAAGTGAATTCTGCTCCCAGAGCTCCAGCTTTTGTGCCTGCAGTTCTTGAGGCATGGGTCTTTAGCTAAAGTGTCTGCAAAATGGAAGTAACATAACCCTGCCTTCCTAGAGCACTGTTGATATAGAAATAGCACAGTAATGTCATATTTACACCTTTAAGAGCAGAGTAGGAGAGCCTGAGTTCCTCCATATCCGTCACATTGAATGTCACCCTTTGTATGCAACACTGTTAACAAGTCTCCCTGCAATTGCCTGAGCCAGCTTTGTTTGTTTGAACAAATTCCTCTGGATGGTGGATTAAATGCAGCTTATTTTATCAGGATTTCCTAGCCTTTCTGACAGGGTAATTAACAGCAGCACACACGCAGCACTGGTAGGTTTTGCATGGCTCATATTGTGAAATACTCGAAATGATGAAACATTTTCACCTGAAGCCCTGAGGACTGAGTCTATAGGATGTTAATAAAATTAATTGAATGGAGTGAAAAGAATCCCAGGGAGGGCAAGACCTTTCGTTCTGGCAAGCACAGATATTGTGCAAGTGGATGTGCTGTTCTGACAGAGGAACAGAAGCAATGGAGTAAAAAAGACTGTTGTTTTCCAGACAGAGAATGTCCTGGTCCTCATTCTCCATTTACTTTTTCTTGCTCCAGTCTTACTGGCATGTCTTAACGCCAGGACTGAGCCATGTGGAACAGAAAGTTTGCTCCTGCTCTGCTACAGTCCATGTTCTCTTTCACAGGTTAAGTAACATAAATTCCACCAACATTTTCCCTGTGATTTCTTGGGCTATTGCATTACTGGACATGTATTAACACTGAGGAAGAAATGCTTATGAGCTGTAGGTTCAGGATGTACTTCTCATTGTAGTAACTGATGTCTGAGAGTGCTGCCAAGATAAGCTCTACAGTTCACTTGAAATTGAGTTTATTATTCTACCATTCAAGAGCTTGGATAAATTCTAGTCACAGGTTTTATCGCAGGAAACGATCAGCCTCCTCAAGAGACTGGCACCTTCTTGCTTGATGTGAGACATAACACATGGAGCTGGTGGAAGGCAAAAGGTTGAGTGTTGATGGGAACTGTGTGTCAGCTCAGAGCCATTCTCTGTTCTCTACTAGTGTCCAGCAAAGTACAGCAAAATTAATTCTGCTCTGCAAGTACCAGGAAGATGAGGAAAGCATCATGAATAAATGAAGATGGACAAGGAAACCTACAGTAACTATTTTTTTTTTAAATGACAGTCTCTGAAAATGTCTGTAATCATGCTCTCCTTCTGTTTTTGTGTACCCCTATTGATTTCACCCTTCACTCTCATCAGTAAGTTTTGACTCTTGGTGTTTTCTAGAGGAACTGAGAACTCAAAAGTGCTGGTCAAGAGGCCTGAAGTTAAAGGAGAGGTTCTGTTGCTCTTCCTGTGGCAAAAAACAAGCTTAGTGCATATTCAATAGAAAGGCTTCCACATAGCAAAGAGAAAAAAAGGGAGAAAGTGGGTGAACACCCAGGTTGTGGAAGCGCTTCAGTTCAAGATTAAATGAAGTCACAGCTAATAATTATTATGCTCAACACTTCTGCATCCCATGCTGTATTCTTATTATCAAACATGAAATATGTTCTTTCGCAGCCATGAATAAGGTCTGAAAAATGTACGTAATTTAATTCTAAGGCTGTTGGACTGAAAAGGTCAAGATAAGAGCTTCTGGAGGGGGAAGAGAATGAGAAGAGGAAAAGGCGATTAGCAAGCTATTTTAATACTTTAGGCCCCATATTAAATTTGTTATTTATGTTCTCTCTTGATAAGGATAATAAGGGTTGTTTACATTACTCAGGGGTGCCACACACAAGGGCTGCCAGGAAGGCTGAGAAAAAAGAGGGCTTCATGGATGAACTGCAGCTCCAAAGGTTCAAACTATTAGCTCTGGGGTATGCCAAGGGGCATGTGATCTTGTGCAGCTGTGTAGTGGTTTTGAGGGATGTGTGGCATGCAAGTGGTAGACTTTGGAGTCTGAAGAGGGATTTGGATGTTTTTGAACCATGTTTTAATATTAGTCCTGCACAGTTTTGTGGTTTCAGAAAGTTCAGAGAAACAAAATGACTTTGAAGAGCCTTAAAATCAAACAGTCAGGTGTGTTGGTTTTGGGGTTTTTTTTCATAATTTACCCTAGACCTCAAAGTGTTTTAGATATTCTGCAGATAGGTAAGAAGGCTGGGGGATGATTCAGCAATTTTTATGCACATTAGCAGCCTCAACAGTGAGGCTTACTCTTCTCTGAGGGATTTATGATCTCCCTAGAGAGGGGACAACTAAAAAAAGGAATACAAGAAAACAATGGTGTGGAAAAACTTAGCTGTGTCTCTGTCATCCAGTGTCTTCTAGCTTGATCTCACTTTGCTGTTAATTTTTATATTTATATTTGGCATCTTTCTGAAGTGTTTCTCATCACAATGGAAGCACAAATCACTTTAATTAACAAGAGTAGCAGCCAAAAAAAAAAAAAAGGCAGCTAGCACTTCTTTGCCATAGTCAAGAGCTCTTGAAAATCTTGTCCTTGATGTTGTTTTGGCTGAACAAAAATTAGATGCATAATCACTATTAGATTTGATTGACTTCATCATTCTTTCTATTACACTGATGAAAAGTACATGGCAGGAATTCTTAGCCTTGTACTATTTTATTGCCACATACCCATATTGCTAAATAGATGAGCAACATCTCCTTGACTTGGCCATCTATCACTGAGGGCGTTGAAATGTCTGAGGTAGTCCACAATAGTTTTGCCATGATGGAGAAAAAAAATCCTTCCTGTTGATGTAAAATCTCTCTCAGGCACAGGGTTAGAGAATGACGCTGTGCATCAGCAGAGCGCAGCTGGAGAACCCATAGGCTCAAAACCTTTGGTGACTTCTCATACTCACCTGCAGTCATTCAATGAGCATGAATTTAAGTAACCCTCTTTCTAACCTCAGATAACAACTCACTGTGTGATGCCGTCCCCCTGGCCACACAGAAGCCACCAGGTTCCATGGTCCAACAGACCATGAAGGCTTCTGAAGCCACAAGGAGACAACAGTGAAGGATGTAGACCCTTTGCCACCAGAGACTAGTGCAACCAGCAAAGCTCTCAGCAAAGGCTGCCTTGTGTGTCATTAAACTCGTAACCTACTGGTCATTCAGTGGTTGTTCCCCAACTCTCCCATGCCAGCCACACTTTCTCTTGTGGGCTCAGATGTTCTGAATCACCTTTATTGTCCCCTGACTGTCCAAGGGTGGGAAAGTTGGAGATCAATCTTCTTAACCTTGTGATACCAAAAATTTTTGAGTAGCCAAGAGTCACAGACTGCAGAGAGGCAGAAGTAAAAGGAGATAGCAGGAGAGCCCCGTATATGGGGTGAAGCTGGGCAAAAAGTATGGCAGGGTGTCAGAGAAATTTGTTTTGAAAGCCTCTCTTGGCTTACTTTATTTTCCAGATGAAGGAAAAGGCTGTGGTTATCCAGAACTACAGCACCAGCACAGCCCTGTGACAGGCACATGGCATTTTGCCATGGAAGTAATTCCCAAACTGCAGATCAGTCACAAGAGGCAATATTGGAGTCATGGGGTATCTGAGGGGCAGACTTTCCTATCTGTGCTTGCTGTTCATTTCAAAGCTGAATCAGGATTATATGTAAACAAGGAAGTAAACTGGGTTTTCCCACAGCAAAAGATCAATGTAGGCTGAAGATTTTAAATGCAAGACTGGTCCTGAAAATGCACTTACAACCTTTCTTTAAAAGCCTGCCATCATTCAGAGGTGCTATCTTGGCATGAGTTACAGGGAAAGAAACTGGGTTCTTGCCCTCCCACCTCAACAGATGATCTCTGAGATCTCTAGTACAGAAGGCTGATGTTGAGGCAATGTATCTTGGTAGAGAAACCAAATACTTCAAATAGTTGACAACTTGAATAGCTTAAAATCTGCAGCTGGGTCTATGGCATTACAGAGCTGCCAGTCTTATATAGTTCAGTGCTTGGCAACCATTTTTTTGGTCTTGTGACAAGTCATCCCTTGATTATTTTCCCCTCCTTGGTCACTTTGTCTTTAACAAAACACTATCAGTTGCTGTTGGGCTTCCCAGACACAAACCAGACTCTCAGTGCAAACACAAGTTGTCTTTGTTGCCAAGTCTTGCTGGAGTCAAGGGGTGGTGGGATGGGAGAGGCTGGAGGGGAACGTGTTCATTAAGGAGGGGGAGGTGGAGGGGATCAATGTCGAGTGCCAGTGGGAGAGAGGAAGCTCCAACAGCCCCGAGTGAGACAGGCAGGACACAGCAGGATGTGAGAGGGAGTCTGAAGCTGTTTGCACACCTGTCAGCTGGCTACTAGAGGTGAGGAGGGAGTCTCAGGAGAGAAGAGCACCTCAGGATGGCCAGAAGTGCTACAAGATCAGAACAGACAACTCTAGTTTTTGACCAGCGAGTGGGCAGAGCAGAAACAAAGTAAGCTGCAGAAGACACAACGCAAATGCAGTTACCTCATCTGGCAAGGACCAGAGGTATTGCTGGAGCTGGGACTTGAGAAGATGCACAACACAGCTGGATTCCTTTCTCTCAGCTGAAGTCCAGCCACAGCAGACTCCAGCAGCATCCTCTGGAGCTGGGGCCTGGCATATAAACACATTAAGAGTGCTGTTCATGGGAGCAGTACAAACAACCCGGGGGGCTGGCTCACAGGTCCCATAAGTCACACATGAAACCCTGTTTATATCTTCCTACACAACCAAATGAGCTGTGATTAACAAACATAGGCCATTTCAAGCATCACAGACTAGGCTTGATGCTAATTAAAAAAGGGATGGAGAGGAGAAAAGAAAAGTTTTCCGGCTCCCCCTTGTGTCTCTTCTCTGTCTTTGTTCTGTTCTCAGTTTTACCGACAGTCTCCATGCCCTGCCTCCCAGGAGTGATTTAAGGGTTATTTGATTATACGAGAACTGGTTTGTCTTACAGGACAAACATCATCCCCTGGGAAAAAGGAGATGCTTGTGCTGCAAGTTCATGCCTGTATGCCTTCAGCTGATGGTCCCCATCAAGTCCCAGGTGCTGGAACCATGTCTGTGTGTGAATGTGCACGTGTGTGCATGTGCACACACACGTCTGTGTGTGTGTGTGTGTGTGCGCACGCGCACTCACACAGTGGCTGGCCAGGCAGAATGTTTGTGTTTAAATGTCAGAAAGTTGAGTTGTGAGCCCTCCTGATTTGGGAAGAGAAAAAAAAAGAAAATCAGAAAAAGGTGACACATAACACACAGTTTAAAAAAATATCAACAAGCAAAAAGGAGAACAATTAAAGGTGTCTGGTTTTTTCCAGGCCCCAGAGGAAGCGTAATGGATGGTGTTGAGCCCTATTCTGTGAAGGGCTGCTTGCTCTAAAGGCTCATGCCCTCATCTTTCTCTCCCTGGAAAAAACTGTAGCCAACAGCGGAGACGTGAGACAGGAACCTGAGGGAAAGGCAGAGACCCTCCAGCAGAATCACTTTGATACACCAGCTCTAATGCTGCAGCACCTGCCCCCATCCCCGCCCAGTGCCCAGCATCAAGAGGAATTCAGTAGACTGATTAAGGGCTCTTTCCATTTTTTAATTCCCTCCTGCTGCCTTGCCCTCTGCCAGGGCCTGTGCCGTAAGCGCGGTGCCTCTTTGCGATGCCTCTGGTGCTCTCCCCGACTCCGATGCAGAGGCTGCAGTGAGAAATGGCTGTGCATCGCTGAGCAGCTGGAAGCAGTTATTAACTGAATTTGGCATCTGAGCTGAACTACAAATGCATCTGGGTGGCTTGAATTGTTCTTAATTATATTTTTGTTTTATTGTTTTCATTTCGAGCTGTGCTCTGCCACTACTCACTGTATATCTCTGTGCTGTACATTTTCTTTGCTTCCAGCCCAGGGTAATTGCTCCTTGTCGTGCTGTGTTTGCCATTTTAATTTTTTATCATCTCGGTTACTTTCTTTTCCTTTCCCCTTTTGATTATTTGGTTATGTCATTCCCATTTGCCCTGACATTTCAGTAAATTCACTACTACATTATCTTTGTCCCTAGAGCTGCAGTTTATCCCTCTCTTTCTAATGTCTCTGTCTCAAAGCTGGATATAAACTGTTTATTTTTTGCTAACAGCTTCCCTTTTGGGCTGAGCAGCAACCAGCAGCAGAGCAGTGTGCTGGGCTGCAATCCTGGAGCCATAGTGCCCCCTTCCAGAAATACTAGGGAATGACACAGCAACATCTGGCAGCTCAGTTTAAAGGGGTGGATGAAAGTGGGTTTTGAGTGAGTTCTTGGCCTTTGTGCAGAAGCAGGGTGGCACAGACAGCTGCTCCAGACCAGTGTCTCTGGGGCACACTCAGGATGGATAGCTGCTGGGTGAGTAGGACAGAGGAGTATGATACTCTCTTAACCTGCCTTTTTTTTTTTGGCTGAATAGCGTCACCATTCCCTGAAGCAAGATCCTTACAAGTGGTTTGGTTTCTGTACCAACAAAATGACTGAAACCTTGAGCTGTGGTTTGATGCGTGAATTCACTCCAGCAGCCCTGTGTGTACAGACCTTTCTAAAGTGCTTATATTGGAGATATTTGGCCATTCAAAGTTAGAACACAGGCACAAAGACACACCTTCATTTTAAAACTATTCTCAGCACAGGGGAGGCTGTGGTCATACCTGTTTCAAGAGGAAACATGAATGGAACACACTGTCCATGATTCATTCGAGGGAGGTATGAACCCAACAATACTACGCAATCCTTTTTAAATGTTGTTCTTATTAAAATTCATTGAAATATAAGGAACACCATTTTCCTTCAAGGCACTCCTTTTATACTTTAATAAAGTTCTAGTGCATTAACAAGTTGAATCACTGGAGTCTTGCTCTTTCTTATATCTTTTAAGATACCCTTGTACTTACGTGTTTAAGTTCCTGTGCAGGAAGGTCCCTTGCTAATATGTGGCACCTCTTCAGCACTTTGGGAAACACATAGGCTCCTGCCAAGGCTCTCCTAGAAGCCAGCTAATGGAAGAGGAATGGAAGCCCATGGTATTCACACATGGTAAGTGCTGTGCTATGCAGCAAGGGAAGCTCAGGCAGAGCAAGGGGACATGACATATCCAAGAGCACACAGCAAGTCAAAGACAGGCTAGAGACTACCCCACCTGTTCCTCTCTAGGCTTTGCCTTTACTACACCACTTTATGATTTTAAGCCATAGCTGCAATAACACTGGGAATGTGACCCACAGCCACACACTTGGCACTCATCCAGGTCTTTCCATTGCCAGGCTGGCCAGCTAGAGCAGCACCACAGCTCTGAGGTGCTGATGCTGCTGCCTCAGGCAGAGGTGCACATTCCTGAGGGCTGCACACTCCTGACTGAGGGCATCTTTCCATCCATGAGCCAGCCCCATGACGGCCGGCTCTGAGCATGCACGAATGAACGCATGTGCTGCAGCGGGAGAGCACGGGCAGGGAAACATGGCTGCACCCCAGCAGGACAAGGCACAGCTGGAGAGCCGCACCACAGACAAGTGCAGCATGGACATCAGGGCCTGTAAGCACTTTGCTCTTCACGCCCAAAACAATTTTTAAGGATCCTGACCTGGTTACAGACACCTATCGGGTGGGAAGGAGCAAACAAAGGGACCTTCTCCATGATTTGGAATAATTACTAGCCATGAATGTAGTTGCTAAGCCTTATTATCTCTGACCATCCCATGTTTGTCTTCTCTTCCATCTCCAAATGTGACGTTCACTTGTCTTGGCTTCAGTGCTTTAGGAGACTTTTCAGGGCAAGATTTTCAGTCTGAGCATGGCTCAGGAGTTGTGGTACCTGGGACAGCTGGGGGAGACTGACCCCCCCTGCAAAGCAGAAAAGACTAACCCTGCTCATTTATGCCAAGGAATTTTGGCCACAGGTGTCAGGTAATTCCTGGTATTGCTGGCAGGCAATCTTTCTTGCCACTCATAACAGTGCTTTAATTCAGCCCACCTATGCTCAAGCAAGACTCCTGTGCAAGAACAAACCTGTGCAGAGCTTACATGAATGTAGCTACCAAGGAAGTTTTGTTTACAGTGAAGTTAAAAAGTGACACCCCGCTTTGCCTCAGAAAACACTGGAATGACCTCTCCCATGGTGAATCACCTATATGAAAAATGGTACTTTTATGCCCAGATTTATCACAGTATTCACTGTGTGCAGATAAATTAAAAGCAAGCAGCCATTGAGTGACAGAACTGGGTTTCCTGATATATCGTTATTGTAGCACAGTGCTTCTGCGAGGCACATGGCAAATGACTGTAAATAATTACAGAATCATAGAATCAAAGAATCATTTATGTCGGAAAAGACCTCCAAGATCATCAAGTTCAACACTGCCAAGTCCCCCACTAAACCATGTCCCCAAGTGCCACATCCACACTTCCAGGGATGGTGATTTCACCAGTTCCATGGGCAGTCTATCCCAATGCTTGACTACCCTTTCAGTGAAGAAATTTTTCCTAGTATCCAATCAAACCTCTCTTGGCACAACTTGAACTCTTGTCCTGTCACTTGTTACGTGGGAGAAGAGACTGACCCCCACATCACTACAACCTCCTTTCATGTTGTGATGAAGTCCCTCCTGAGACTCCTTTTCTCCAGGTTAAGCAATGCCAGCTCCCTCAGCTTCTCCTCATCACACTTGTGCTCCCGACCCTTCACCAGCTTCATCACCAGAATTTACTACAGCACCTCAATGTCTTGTAGTGAGGGGCCCAAAACTGAACACAGGATTTGAGGTGTGGCCTCACCAGTGCCAAGTGGAGGGGGACCATCCCTTCCTGCTGGCTACACTATTTCTGATCCAGGCCAGGATGCCATTGGCCTTCTTGGCCACCTGGGCACACTGCTGGCTCATGTTGAGACAGCCGTCAACCAACAGCCCCAGGACCTTTTCCACCTGGGGGCTTCCCACAAATTCCATGAATTATAGAAATCAGGACTTGAGAAATATAAGAACCAGCATTAGTTTCATGATGCATTAACTCAGCAGTTTTGTTTATACTCTTACAAAGGGACTAAAAGGACAGATGCTCCCCTGCAGATGTGTGTGGAGGGGAGTCGGTTTGACCCTGTGCCAAACTAGCAACAAGGGGAAGCCTTTGCATGGGCCCACAGAGGGCAAATGCACACTGCACAGTAGGAACCAGGGCTGCCAAGCCACACACACTGTTAAGCAGTATGAGAGGAGGCTGGAGAGGTTGCTATTGGGCAAGGATAAGAGGGTGAAAGGAAAAAAGCCTTCATGCACCATGGACTGAGCTCTGCACCCTACGCCAACCAGAAAGATACTAGTTTAGACATCGTGGAAACACAGCATCGTTAAATAATTTGTGCCATCTGCCACTGGGGACCCAGGTGCACATTGGGTTGACCATTTATCCATGTGTTTTCTCTATCCAGGAGTGTTGTGCAGGGGAGAAGTCAGCTACCAGGATGCCCTGTATGTACACAGATCTGGGTTGCTTCCTGGGGCTTCTGCATAAGCAGAGGGAAGGGGACCAAAGGGTACTACTTGAGGTTCTCCTCAAGATCCTCCCTTATTCTGGGACTGTGCAAGAACCAAGTCAGTCTCCAACCTAGGTCAGAGACAATCTTCAGCTGGGTTCTGGCAACTGAGCCTGCCAAAGAGGCATATAAGAGGGCATTAGTGTCAGCCTCATTTTATACAGCCTTACCACTTCAGCTAATCCAGGGCTGCCTGCACGAGGTCTGTGGATTATCACACATGATGGAGAAGAGCTGTTGTACAGCAGCAGCCTAGCAGCAGACCTCTCTAGATGTGCTTCATTTTGAGCTGCAGCTTCTGAGGCAGATGAGCTTCCACCCTGTATTTTTCTCCACTTTGTACCACCTCGATGGCGCTGCATGGAATAATTCGAGACACAATCTTCTTAAGCTGGGGTAAAGGGGAGGAGGGGGGTGGGTGGGCAGAGAAAAGGGCACTTTGAGAAGATACCCCCCCACACCCCATCAAGTCTGAAGGATGTAACTTCACAAGTAACCCCCTGAGGGTCCTCCTCCAGCCAGAGGCAAAGGCAGTCCTGGAGCGCAATGCAGGGGAGCAACTGTCAAGGATAACAATGTGGCCTGCCATAGGGATTCAGGAAGGAGACAGAAGAGTCCAGCCCCCTGTCACCACAAACTCTGCCTTTACACAGAACTAGGGTAAGCATTTACAGCAAGTATAAACTGTTCTGTGATGGGACCTGGCATGGCAGAGCAGTGTCTGCACAGAGTGAAGTTTTTTTGCCGTGGGTGGGTATGTCTGTTCCAAATAACCAGGAATGTGCAGCCTTGCAGCCTCCACGCACACCTGCTCAGCTCTTCCCTCTCGCTGGTGATGTGGCTGTGTCCTTGACCAACTTTCTTGCCCAGCAAACATTGTCTCCACTGTGCTTTTAAGAAGCTGCCCAGTCAGCTGCCAGCAGTGGGAGTCTCCAGGCTCTCCTCACACCTGGATGTTCCTCCCTCCCCACTCCAAACTTCAACCTTAAAAGAAATGAATTAGAAGAAAAAAAAAAAGAAGGTATTCACTGATGAAGGCCCTAGCAGCTGCTCGCTGTGCTCATCATAGAAGAGGAAGTGCCAAATACTTCCTTGTAGGAACTGTTTCTGTAATCAAAGTGCTCAGCGGTTGAGCTGCGAATGCCGATTCCCTTCCCCCCAACACAGCTACTGGGTCATGAGCCAGAACAGGAGGTAGCTGGCTGCCCACACCCTCGTCAGTTTACACTTTCACACAGCAACACTCATACCTCTGTTTTCCTTGTGACATTCACTATTTCCTGGTAGAGTAAGGACAGAGCCAGGCCAGGTTGCTGCTGTGAGCACATTCACACTCAAGCCGGCACTGTAACTCAGAGCCCAAGCAAGATTCCCATGAACAAGCACAAACACTTCATTTCCCCATCCCCAGACCATCTTGCCAAAGTGGGAGGGTGGGAGAGTAGTGGGAACAGAATCATGTTTTTGCTGGAAGTGTCGCTCCTGTGTCCCACCCCCCCCATTTGCTATGGTAAGGCTCTTACAGTCAAACAGGGAAAACTTACTTGTGGCCCATCCAGAGCATCCAAGTAAAAGCCGAAAAGAGGACTGAGGACCTCCCAGGCCCTGAAACCTCTGTGGCTCACAGCACTGTTCACAGGGCTCAGACTTTGTGGCAACAAGGAAAACCATATGCAAACATGCCACCAGAGAAAACACGCCAAGAAAAAAAGAAAGCATTTTTGAGCTGTTATTTTTTCCAATGCTGGTCAGTCAGTCATAATTTTGGGTTTTGTGTGTGTGCTTTTTTTTTTAAACACCAATACAACATTACCTGGAGAAGCTTCTCTTATCTCCTAAAACAGTGCACACTCCAAACGACAAATCAAGCTGAAAAATCAAACAAATCTTTGCCCTTCAAGTTCTGTTTTCCATCTCTCTCTTAAAACTTGAAGACTTGTCTTAATCAAACACTATCCTTTCTTTTTTTTATCCTCTACCATATCCTTTTTTCAGTTACAAAGTTATATTCTCCAAGTTAATGCAGTGTTTAAAGTAACTATACCCAAAAAGTCCTCTAACTTGCAGGAAATTAAGTGCACCAGAAAACTCTATCCAGCCACCCGGCAAGTCAGACAAGGACCAAAGACAGACTGAGATGCTGGCTCCCTGCCACTGTGCACCAGCACAGCCCCCGTGACCTTACAGCAGCTGATGTTCTCATCCATTCCTTCTGCTCTGTTCATCTCAGCGTGCCATCCTCCCCACCAGATTTCATACAGAGAAATAGAGAGGACACAGGAACACAAGTTTAGCTTGCTGACATAATGCCCATATTTAATCTTTTAAAACAAGAACAAAATCAAGAATAAAATCAGGAATAAAAATTTCATTTAAGTCATACAGTACATTAATCTTTCAGCAATGACCCAATCTACAGTACTCAAATGCCTGGCATGAAGTCTATTATCTCAGCATTTAACAAGTGTATAACCAGTGACACAGTAAAAGAAGAGCTCACAATACACAGCTAACATAATGAGTTTAGATTTTCTTCTAAGAGTCCAGCTAGTGTTTGTAATACATGGGTCACTTCTGAACCATACTTTAATCAGCTTTTTGTTTAGTCAATCTGTTTGGGGCTTTTTTTTTCTGTTATGTGAGTTTTTCCATTATGTACAGGAAGATTATTTCAAATGAAATTGCACAAGTTAGAATATCTACCTATAGGCATACATGGTCAAACTAACTAAAAAATTTAATAAGCAGTAATTACTCAGTCCTGGTTATACATTCCTAAAGGCTTAATAATACAGTTTTAAGAAGAAAAAAAAATAAAACAAAACACAACAAAACACAGTTGCAGGGTGGCAATCTCTGTATGAAGCCTCCTTCCCTCCCAAAACAACCAAGGGTTAACTGTACTTTCTATGTGTGAAATGGGATCTACAAAGAAGTAATTTCAGCTCCTAAAAACTATAAAACATGTGACTGTGTCCTTTCTAAAAGCCTGAATGGTTCAATGCGTAATTCAGTGAAGCTCTCAAACAAATAATACTGGTAGGATGCCGACTGTTAACAGAAATTAGGACAATATGCCCCGACACTACATTTGGGTAGCAAAACCGTATGTATTAAGGAGCCATTATCCAGTGGTTAAAGCAGCTCGAAGCAGGACAGCTCTCCCTCCAGCAGTTGCAGAGAAAGAGAAAGGGTGGGATCTTCTGCTCCTTAGTCAAGGGTACAGCCAAATTTTGTCCCCCCTCTTACTCAAACGCCTGCCCTCTTCCTGCTCTCAGCCCCTTACTCCTTTCTGAGGGGGAACCTCCAGCCCAGAGACAACCTGAGCATGGCAGGGTGCAAGCCACCCTCTAGCCATCCCAATTCCTGATGCTCAGGGACAGGCAGAGGTCTGCTCCTGCTCCAGCTCCACTGCAGGTATCAGGGCTCCCATCAGCCCACTGCGGTGCAAACAGGACCTTCTGCAGTCCGGTGGCTTTCTGGGTCCTGGCCTCGACTACCACGTACATCTCGATGCAGTAACACACAGAGAGGTCCCTCCCTCCAGAGTAGTGTGACCAAGCACCACAGACTCAGAGAGCTACCTCTAAGGCAAGTTAACTAAACACAAGGGTGATGGAGCATCTTCTTCCCACATTAGCAAAACAGAAATGTAACTAATTAACACAACTGCTTTGACTTCTTTTAATCTCTTTTTTCTGATGCCAGGTCTTGCTACAAATGGAAAAGAAAAACCCATAGAGAGCCACTTTCCTAGATGGAAAAGCAGCAGAATCTTAAGCCTTGAGGATCTGCTTTGTAATTTGCTACTGGCATAAACAACAAAAAAAAAGTCCCATTTGTTTGGTTGGTTTTGGTGGTTTTTTTAAGAAAAAAAATCCAGACCATCCAGTGCACCTTCTCTGCACGTCACACACACTCACATGCACACGCACTAACAGAGAGCTCCAGCAGAACAAGCATGAGAACCACAAAGCCCAAATGGTGAAAAGACATGGGGAAATCTCACTTTTTTTTTCAATTCTCATTTAGCAATGAAGCAGCAAAATGATGTATTGCAAGAAATAATCGGTCACAGAACACACATACACCCAAACGCAACCATGGATACATTTTTCCCACTTTTTTTTTTTTCTGATACATGCTGTTTTTCATCTGATAATTTCTTCCTGGCTGTGCTGAAGTTTTCGAAGAGCATCCGGTGCTTCTTTAACCTTTATCAAAATGCAAGAACCTCAGTGGCAATGGACAATCAATCTCATTAGTGCTGCAACCAACCATCTCCACTTGAGATTCTCTACGAGCCCCTTTTGGAGTTGAATCTGACTCTGACTCTTTAGTGCCCCTCTTGGTTGTTTGTTTTTTTTTCTAAATTAACAAACACAGCATATTAATGCAAATTCGATGTTTTCTAAAAAATGCTCAGATAATTAGTTCAGCAATATGCAAAGTGCATCTATTTGGTTCTTTCCATAGATCACCTTCTGTTTTAAGTTTAAATTCCTTCACAGTTTAAAATATTGTGAAGAAATTATATGTATACTTTATGTATAGAACTATTTATATACATACACATATATACACACAACTCTGTACTTTATATAGCCATAAACACTCACTACTTAACTATTTATATTATATACACATGGCATGAACACACGCTCAGTGAAGAGTTGGTGCAGGCTGAAATCATTCCATCGCACTTAAATGGAATAACAGCAGTGAAACCATGAGTGAGTTATCAAGAGACACAGACATAAATCTATTAGATAAGTGAAAGACCAATTAAATCAGCTCTTCCATTTTCCTATTAGCACAGGATTGCTCCCACCCCATTCCATGCTCCGTATGCACACAGACGGTTATTTTGCGTTCAGTTTACATTGAGGGCAGTGGTGGTTCTTTTTTTCTAAATGAAAGAACAGTCCATATTTACTCGGGCTCATTGCAACCTCTTCTGCAGAAGTGTGGCACAGCTGGGTCTGGATGCCTTGGAGGACTCCAAATGCTGTGCCATCGTTAGCTGAAAGCACCTGCCAAAGCTATATTGCATGGTTATGGGACAGCTATCAACTGTTTACAGTCTGTGAACTCTCTCCAACAAGTGGTACAACTGTATAAATACATATTTTAGCACAAAACAGTTTAACACGAGGCAAGTCCAAGTACAAATTGAGACCTAAAGGCCTACGGGTGAACTTTAAAGGCCAACAGTTCTTCAGAGTGCATGTTGTTTAAGGAACGCAAGTCGGGTAATTTCAAAAGAAGTTTTGTGAAAATAGAGGCTTCGTTTGGGTGGTTTTTCATAATTAAGGTCCTTAATGCACGGATTAGTGTTTCCTGAAGTGCCTCCACAGAATTGACATTTTCTATTCCGGAGCGATCTACAACAAAAGGGCAGGGTGAGGAGAAGAGAAGGAGAGAGAGAAATTAAAAAACAGGAGGGTGGGGGTAAAAAACAAACAAAAGACTGAACAGATGTACTTTGCAACATA
The DNA here is from genome assembly GCA_036023395.1 of Myiotriccus ornatus. Classification (NCBI taxonomy): domain Eukaryota; kingdom Metazoa; phylum Chordata; class Aves; order Passeriformes; family Tyrannidae; genus Myiotriccus; species Myiotriccus ornatus. The sequence goes on along the minus strand of JAYRBT010000082.1, from coordinate 37,963,540 downwards.
AAGTCATTGCAAGAATCACTCACCAAATTAACAAGCACAAGAAAAATTAGATACTTAAGCCAGAAGTTTCAAATCCATATACTGAAAGTCTTCCAAACATTATTTAGCATCATCTTTGCAAGTTAAGGAAGCTCATGCCAGTCTGGCAGCATTCGACCACCACTTCTGGTGGTCAGATCATAATCCCTTATCCATGTGTCCAGAAAAGGACAGACTGAAGCACACGCTTAAATATGTTGCTGAATCATGACTTTCAACACAAGGAGAGAGACAGGACACATGAAAGTAAACATTTCAAACATTTCTCTAAGCTGGACATAGAATCCTAAACCTAAACTGGACGTGAAAGGACGAAATCCCACTCAGGACAAGCCACACTCGTATCTGCACAATGGGATCCTCAGGGGCAAAGATACAAGTGGGCACTATTTCCAACCATGTTCCGAAGCACTCACAAATGAAATATGAGGTACCCAAGAACTCCCCAACTGAGGAAAAGAAGAATGTCAACATCAAGATAAATATTATGCTTTCACATACTGAACTCACCCCACGCCTGAAGCATTTCTTTCAAGAGAGCTGTATTTAAGAACACACCTGATATCCTTAGGTGGAACCTAAGTAAGCAGCTTAAAAGGATGAATTTTTAAGTAAAACATCTCACCTAATAACCATGAAAAGTAGCTGGTTTTTTTCTAAGCTGTAGCCTCTTTCCTTAAATGCTATGTAAACTCAGTAGGACACGTACATACCCACGTGACGGACAGGAACAGAAATGTGCTTTGATGTGTACATGTACTTAGGCACTTTGCAGAACTGGGACATGGAATGACAACAGCTTTCTGGAGTAACACTGAGTCAGATCGTACAGTCAGAGTGGGAATCCCTTCCTTGTGCTGTCAGTGTCAATCCAATCAGACCGCTCAGGTGAACAGAGTCTAGGAAGTCCTCCTGGACTATTCAGTACAGTTCCCTACTGCTATGTGGAAAATTATTACATAATCCACTTAAGGATGCATCTTGAAGCGGTTAATGTGCTTTGTTCCCTTAGGAAGACTGTTCCAGAATCTTCTACTGTAACAATTAGGAGCTCTGATGACTACCAAACAATTTCCACTCTGTGAAGATTGTCTGCTAGGTTTGATAGCTGCCGTTCAAGGTAACATGAGTGAAGAGACGTCTCTCTGCCTTTATCAATGAAATAATTGTTTCTGCTTGCCCTGTGCTCTGCAAAAAGTTTGGTCTACTCCAAGCAGGTGTGACAACATTTGCACAGAAGACGTCTGATGAAGTGTCGCAAGAGCTCTGTACAGTGACAGTGGTACTGTCTTGCCTCTGAAGGTGGAAGAATGCAGTCCAACCTTTCCTGGCTGCCTTGGGCAAGTTAATGCAGCCTCCTCTCCTTCAATTAGTCCAAGCCTTTCTTCTCCCTCGCAGTCTACTTGAGTTGCTCCCAGTGGCCACCGGAAGAGTCTGTTAGTACTACCCCAGTAAGAGAGAATAACAGAGGGTGTGTATTTTGTATTCTTCTACCAAAGTGCATCACCCTTAGTTAAGGAATTACCTGTCTCTAGACCTGGATAAAACACACTCTTTCAGCTTTGCTTCTACCTTGCTTTTTCTTTCTTCAGTGACCACGATCCACCTTGCTATCTCCCCTCCCTCTTCACTGCATCCAACTCACTGAAGCCACTAGCACTACTTAGAGACTTACTTCTTTTTTTTTTCCAATGGCGGTTTTGGGTTTTTTCTTCATTTTAAGCAACTGAAAGTCTTTTAAGATTTTTAACTTATGCACCATGGTACTTTATCTTCTGGATCACCTAATCAGCATTCAACAGTCACACTCCTGTCTGCTTCTGGAACTGATATAAATCTTGACTGCTCTCTTCCTTTCAATATCCTCTCAAATAACTTTTATTCTGAGATGAAGTCTTAACGGCCTTTTTCTTCCACTTTCAGTTCTTCTCACGTTTATGGCATATTTTGCCTTTGCCTGTATCTCCATGTCATTCTCTCTGATCCTGTTCTTCAATTCTTCCTCCACCTCCCCTTATGGAAAATGACTCTGCATCACACCCCTCCTTGAGGAGTGGGGTGCAGGGGATCTGTCTTTCAAGATTTGTTTAAATAACAAATGCCCACAATCCTTCAGTTCTACAGGTGCCTTTTCCTCCTGGCAAGCCCTCACATTGTGAACATCTTCCCCAGGATCTCTGTTCTTCTTCGGTACCTGCTCGAGCATGAAGATTGCTCACTTATTCACTTGCACAAAGTAATGACTGCAGCATTTCAATCCAGTCAAAAGCTGCAGAGTAAAGCTGACCTGAAAATTTTTGAACTCACAGTAATCATCAGGGTTACTGTTGTGTCTGGAATACGGCCCCAACATCGACTAATGAAGCTGTACTTTATAAAACCCTAGAAGTATTTTGTGAAGATGTCCAGGAAGGCTGTGATTAGACTGCAGATCACGAGGTAGCTAAGATAGGTAGCAGTAATGTCCTAAAAAAATATGATCTGAAAAATCCTCAGCATCTATGCAAAAAACCTGAATACCAAAAACCTCTTTTTGTCCTGTTGCACAGCTCTGACATTACATGCTGTATATGTTACATCCCCTAAGCTAATCCGTACTGGGAGTGAGCAATCAGAGCACTGCTTAAAAGGCTAAGGGGGCCTGACTCTGTGCTACAAGAACATTTAACAGAACAGGTACAGCCATTTACATTAAGAACAGTTGGCACAGAGATTGTGATATTCCAGGACTCAGTAGCTGAGCAAGCAAGAAGAGCGGCTGTAAGCCTAGTTACACTGCACAAGAAGGGAAAAGTCCTTTCAGTCCTAATTTTACAGTTTGCCTCCAGTTCTTGTCAAAAAGGATAAAATTTGTAGAGTCTGGAATAGTAACTAATACCCCAGGTTTCTCCCTGCTACCTGAACATTTTCACTAACAGATTACAGTCCCATGGCTCCTTCACACTGCCATTTGTTCTAGCTCTTGAAGCTCTGTGCCACCCTTCACTCATTATCATGGCTTACAGACTGAAGAGGCAACAGTTGCCCCCTCCTGTGCTGTAACCTTTCAGTTTGGCCATGCACAAAGCTGTTAGACTGAACTGTCCTACCTTGTTTACAGAGGCTTCACGTGCCTACAGCACCTTGCCTAGGGTGCCTCTCCCTGATAAAAAAGACACGGGTCTGAATCACTTATGTGAAAGAGGTGCATTTGTTCAAGGACTTGAGTGCTCCCCAACTGCTGGCTTGCTGTCTAAAGTAGGCCCTTACAAGCATTCCTGCTTCCTACCTCTAGAAAGCTTCTTAAACTGCAAGCCTGGATTCTGCATCTTGTATTCCAGGCATTATATGCAGAGCTAATGTGCCTAATTTGAGGCTTGAGATAATACTACAGAAGTAGGTGCTTAATCCTTCTTTGAATCTGGGCCAGGGTGTTCTGTACATCCAGGGACTGAAACAAGATAGGAGGCCGGTGAAGATGTTAGTGGATTGGCAGGCCTTTAGTGGTAAGAGGTCATGATGCAGATGACAGGGCTGTCTTGCTGACATGGGCAGAGATCAAACTGTTGGATTTAGACTTAAGTAAAATACGCAATAAACTTAAATGACAATACCTGGAAGTAAAAATACCACCTTATCTAAAGACTTTTGCTGTGCAAGTCAGGAGTAATTTCAGTGATGCTGTTCTGTGAAACTTGGAGAGGTCAGACAAATACCACCTAAATGGCCATGGGGCAGTTGTGAGATGTGTTTTTGCAGCAGGAAAACATAAGCCCATTGTCACATTTTTTCAAAAGGCAATACTAGAAAGACTAGGTATGTAAAAAAATAGATTACAGGCTGCTAGTAGCTTAAAACCTACTCAATTACACTTCAACACAAAGTAACAGCCTATAAATTTTACGGAAAACTTTTAAAACAGAGCCACATTCAAATTTTGACAAAGGTGCAAGTTAACTTTCTCTCCTTACCAGCAGATACCAGGACAACCGCTGTAAACAAACTCATTTCCTCATCGCTAAGTTGCAGGGCATTTAATTTCTCACTAAATTCAAACATCGAGTTGAGCAGATCACCAGCTCCCATTGAATGCAAGTCATCCACACTGTACTTCTTTCCACTCAGGAAGGTGACGGTACGTTCCTTTGCATCAAACAAAGATGCAAATCGTACCATTAAAACCTGGTGAAAGAAAAAACAAAACAAAACAAAACAATAAAAACAGATAAATGCAAGTGCATGTCTAGAAAAGCCAAAGAAAAATGTTAAACCTTTTAACATCATTCAAACCGTCTCATTAACTGCTCTACAAGCATTTTATACAGAAAATGTGAGCATGCTGTTGAGCTGTAAAACACAGTGCAAGCTCTGGCCCAGTAATCTAAGAGAAACAAACAAGTGGCAAGATTAGCAAGTGGATGCAGGGGAGGGAATACAGCACATGAAAGGGAGGAAAATTAAAATTTAAACGTCAGACAGCCTGAGCCACACAGACCATGTCATTCATAAATATGCCAGTAGGACAACTTGCTTAAGCTACTCCACAGCCAAAGGCATACAGAGCGTTAAAAGAAACATTTTTTTGGCCACACTTAGGAGGAGCAAAATGAAGGTACCGAACCAGATTCTCGCTTGGCATAAACTAGAGCAGCTTACAGAAATAATGCTGATTTACACCACCTCATGATCAGGCCCCCTAGGCATTCTTTGGGAAAGTACCATGCCGCATCACTGTACCCACAGGAATGTTAATGAGCTCTGGTATAAAGAAGCCACATGTGTGGCTTTCAGCTTTTGAAAGGCTAGGGAAGCACAGCTTGAGATGGCACCTGGTCTGTAGCAGCTGGGAATACCCCTTTGCTACAAGCACCAGGGCTGGAGCAGCTGATGTGAGCTAAACTTACCCCTCTGGGCTGAAATTTCTCCTGTGGTTTTGTCAGTCGTACTGTGAAAAGTTTCCCTCTGGAATGGCTTGTAAAGTTTCATTTGCTCATGTTCAACAACCTTATTTACATTTTCAACGTTTAAGTTACACAGAACAGCCTTCTTATTTGGAGAAAATGAACCAACTGGCACTGGTTAAAACTTCAGACTCACTGTAATCTCCTGGTGTGTCAGCTGTCTCTTCTCACTTAACCTACATAACTGCATTAATTTAAATGTTTACTACAGGTGAGAGGAACACTAGGGTTTCAAAGACTGGTGTCTCTGACAAGCTTAAAAACAGGAGTGTTCAAAACAAATGAAAACGTTTGAGAATTCAAATGCCGTTCATGCACATCCCACGGCCTGCGCCTAAATTTTAACAGCCAAACAACATGCAGCAACCTTGATGGACATATGAGCACTATGCACTATTCACCTTCATCAGCTAAGCTATGTGTCCTGTGCTGACATTAACTACAGAGTGCAGAAACCTAGGTGCAGAAGCCTTCAGAATACAACAAAAAAAAGACAAAGGGCAGACACACAAAGCTGAATTTGTGCACTGGCACATACCTACTGGGTATTCAAATAGCCTTTCAGTTCCAAATGGTACTCTCCCTACAGAATTGGGCTTTAGAAACAAACTTGAAATAATGAACAGCCAGTATTAATGCTAGTATTCAAAACTGAAGCTGATTCAAAACTGAAGCCCATAAAGTTGTGTTGACTTATACTAAGGCAAAGAGATTTCAATGCCACCATTCTAACCTAAGAAGAACAGTTTAGACTATGGCATAGCACAGGATTGATTCATCCCATTTCACTTCAAGCCAGACTCCTATTTGTGCATGCTGAGGATATACCTGATCAATCCTAGCACTCAACCACAGCAACATAAGCACACAAAAACCTCCACACTTGAAGGTTGCTTGCTCGTTTCCCTACCACTTGTAGTTAAATGACCAGGTTTGTGAGTCTGCCAAGAAACTGAGTCACTACTCAAATGGATCCATTTTAGCAGTGACTTGCTAGCTCTGCCATCAACTACATTTGGAGGGAAGGTGAGGGAGGGCCCACTGAAAACCAGTCAAGTTCCTTATTTCACACTCACTGCTTTTTCTGAGCTGGCTGTCATACACGCCATGCAAATGCCACCACAATACACTGAGCTCCCCAGTACTCCCAGTTCTAATAACCTTTTTAGCTTACACGTGTGTGAACATATATAGCTATGCAGCTTCTGCACCAACACTGTCTCCGTGTGTCTTCTTACCCTCAAACGAACAAGCACTCCTTGAATTCGAGCTGCTAAGAAGCACAGTGCCAAGCCAGCCACACCAGGCTTGGAGGCAGAACTTTTACTCAGGTTCTCCTATTAGCATGCAGACATCGGAACATCCCAGTTCAGTTACCCTCAAGACAGAAATGACCTTGTATGCACCAGGCTTTCAAGATGCGTTTTGCCTCTATTGCAATGGATTCATTAATCCTGTTGCGGTTTTTTTTTTCCACTGCTCTGCAGCATCACTTTGTTTTCTGTTGCTGAGAGGCCACATAGACCTTTAACTACAAGCACCAGCTCACTAACAGAAATCATTAATGTTTCTTATTTATAAGTGAATAGTGAAAAGCATGCAGCCAGCCATACATTATTATAAATTCCCCTGGATACAGAAACCTTCTTATCAGCAGTGCTTGTAACTGGTAAAAAAGCATACGAATGAGGCCTGAGAAAAGCTCGAGGTGAAAAGAGGCCAAGACAAAATGTTTTACTTGCAAAACAGGAAGATTTGGCTTCACTTTATAGGAACAGTTCAAGCCCAATTTTCCACCCTCCTTGAGGGGACTGGACAGCAGAGGAAGGAACCAACGTTTTTGTGTAATACGTGAATAGCAGTGTAAGAGACTGTAGCTGAAGAAGTGAAAATACAACCCCTTTGACACAGGAGTTGTAGATGAATATTAAAAGGTCAAGAATAAGTACAACAGAAAAAAATACAGGACAGGAATACGAAAGCAATAAAAAAACTGACACATTCCAGGCACCAAGTCCTCCAGCATAACTTGTACCTTCCAACCCAACAATTATCCATCTTAGAACTGGGCTGTGTAAATGCAGACAGACGACCCAACACACTACACAAGAAATGTCTTCAGTTTGAGTAAAACCAAAATCCAGTACATCTCTTTGAAAGAATAAATCAAGTAAACAAGATCAAAGACACCACTAAGTCCACCCTCTCCAGGAAAGCACAGTAACATCAAATACTTGGGACTTCAGCTCCCCTGGCCCTCTATATTCAAATTTCACATTTGAATTCAAATTTCACATTTGAATATTTATAAAATGTGTATGATCTCCAACAGACACAAGGGTCTGGAAGAACAACTAAAGTCTTAAGTAAAGGTCATCTTGTGAAGGTCACTAATTATAAAACAGCACCAAGCTCCATGGTATCACTTCCAAATTAATACCACTAATTCACATATACGTCATGACCACAAGTGGATGAAATGAACCACGAGGACCTAGAGGGATTAGTCTAGAGTAAGTCAAGCTGCAGCTGGCACACAGCATCTACAGAGCTGCAGCAGTACAGCT
>JAYRBT010000082.1:37943718-37955894 GCA_036023395.1 Myiotriccus ornatus | reverse complement strand
CAGCACACTTCTCCAGAGTAAGCAAAGGTAGCTGTCAGCGTAACCACTGCTATACGAAACCAAGAAACCCCTAATTACCCATTTATTAACGTCCAGGGAAGAAGAAGTGGTAGAAGGGCTGAAAAGTTCTGAGCCAGCCGGAAGAGGAACAGTTCACCCAGATCTGACAAAACAGATCCTTTGGACACCACCTTCCAGGAAAGCTCAGAGCTACCACCCATGAACACGCTGGTTTTGCCTGATGTAAACCAGTTCTATTTGGTTTTGTTCTTACAGGGTCAGACTGATGCACAGCTTGTCGGGTTCACAATATACACGCAGTGGTCTCACCTCAAAGGTCCCAGCTTTCAGAAGATTGACCTGGTCATGCTGGGAGAGATCTCGGAATCCTGGGATGCGCTTGGCAAACTCCACCACCTCCTTCACTGCAGGGGTAAAACTCAGGGAAAACTCTTCCCAGACTTCATGGCCAGATTTGTTTGGGTCCACATGGGGAGTCTTACTCATTGGGCAGACCTGATGTTTAAAAAACACAGAAAACAACTTTTAAAGATATCACTCTGAATCCTGACTGAGAAGAAACAGTTTTATTCTTCTATAAAACTTAGCGATAATGACACATAGAGAAAAAAAAGATCAGTATTCCTCAGTCAGCTCCCAAAGCAACTGGATTTCTCCCCTTTCCTTTAAAACAACTAACCACCAAAAAATTCATGGTGGATTGTCAGCAACTCGTTTATAAATTTGCTGACTTTGTAAACTACAAAGGTGTTTACTGCAAAAGATCTGACTGAACCAATGTTATGTGATTCTTCCCTGATCTCAACTGATGTCTGACACCTGGATTTCTCTTGTTTGTATTATCCCTGTAATTTCACAGTTAATCATGATTTCAAAATCCATTGATTGTAATCTCACAGTCACGACTACATTAATTTTCCTATCTGTCTTGTTTTGCAGGCAACTGAAGTGCTTCAGTCAAGGTGACAAAGGTGTCAACACGAGAGCAAGGAAGCAAGCCTTGGTTTCCAGAGTCACAAGTTTACACCCTCATTACAAGGATTACCTTCCTTTACAAGTTTTCTTTTACTTGTATCACTGAAGAAGGATCACCAAGGAACTGGTATTCCAACTTTTCTCAGTCACAGGATGACAAAGAGCCCTTTCTTTTATACAAATATACAGTGATTTTTTAGTAGTAAAGTCTGAATCCATTACAATGAGATCAGATGTATCAGTCAAGGCTGACTGCCAATAAATTCCCTCTGCAAGATCCAACCAGAAGCTCTGAGATATTTTCAGTTCTGCTTTCTAAAATTTACATCTTTTAATGAAGTTTAAACCTTTTAATATTCATTTCACCTGACATCATCAAGGACAAGAATTCCTTTTAAGTATTCCTCACAAGTGTCCTAAATGATGTATGTAATCCTACATAATATCAGTAAAACAAAGAGAAAACAGTGAAATAGATTAGCAATTCCTCAGGGCTGTGCTGTTTTTGCAGGGCATCTTGAATATGGTAAATGCATAGCAATTATTTGGTGGAAGGTTCTAAGACTAAAAGAATATAATATTTTGGCAAAAGGAAAGGTCTAGGCATACAAACAGAAGGATGGCAAATGCTAACCGCTGTTCTGTTCGTGATACTGCAATGGTTCACACAGATATTGTTAAAAATAGAGTATTCTCTGAAAATAAGGAATCTCTTGCTCCTCACTGGACACAAAAATCACCGTAACTTGTCATCCTACAATGGTTTAGCTTCGCCCACAGGCACTCAGTCCTAAGGGGAAACTACCACTTCTCCACCCTGTGCATTGTGTTTACCCTGTCTTGACAAACCTCTGCCCAAGAGTCATAGAGTATCTCAAGTTAGAAGAGACTCATAAGGATTGAGTCCAACTCCCTGCTCCTTGCAGAACTACCAAAAAGTAAACCATATGCTATGAGTGTCACCAGGTGCTCCTTGAACTCTGATAGGCTTCCTATGGAAGCAGTTGTCAGATGTACAGTCACCAGCTCTCTTTAGAAGAACATCTTCAGGAACAATCTGTTCTGCTTTTTTGGTTACAGAGGTATTGAATAAAAAATATCAAACCCCTGAACATCTGTCTCCATACTGGTTCAGAGCCTAATTACATGCCCTTATTGCTACTGACTCATTTTGGCTGGATCCTGATCTCACTGAGTTCTCAGGCAAAACCCTCATTCATGTCAGAGATGTGGGGCAGGGAGGGGGAGCTGCAGTGCTCTGTTGGATTCAGTTTTGTTTCCTCATCCTTAAAGCTTCCCTGCAGCTGCCATGCACAGGTCAAACTGACTGGCTGAGCCTCTGCAAGGCAGGACCACTCCCTGCCCGCCCATACTGATGGGTTTAACCTCTGCTTCGCAGGAGTGCCAAGAATGCCATTGCAGTGACACCACATACTTTCCCTGCAAGGAAGAAAGGCTGGGAATTATTATTATTTGCCACGGTGTAGTGCCCAGAGTCTGCAATTAAGGTCAGACCCTCCTAGGAGTTGCACAGTCTACATATGCAGTAGCCAAAGAAGGGAAAAATCCCCCAAAAAAACCAAACAAAAAAAAACCCTCCATGAAAATACAGCAAAATCAACAAATAAACACTTTCACTGTGGCAACTTTCAGGGGTCTTCAAGAACCTGTGAAGGATCTTTATAAACTAGGAGGAACAAAAACACCAGCAGCTCAAGTACTTCAGAAAGGTCAGGGTCTCGCGCTTCACAACAGGAGTGCAGGATGAGAACGAGGATGTTATGTTCTCTCATCCCAGGCGGTTGCAGTGATAAAGAGAAGGACAATCTATTTTAAGGGGCTTACAGAACTGGTTGCCTGAATAGCAGAGAAACAGCAGGTGCAAGGCAAATGAGAGGGATCTGTTAAGGAAAGACCAAAAAAAAACCCAAACAACAAAAAAACCCAACAACTATATGCAAAAAAACCAGGAGACATCCTTGTTAAGAATTCAGTGAGAAAATGCTCTAGTGAAGTCACCTAAGGTACCCAGAAGTGTGTCCAGAGCCTCACTTGTGTAAGTACTACAGAAAAGACCCTGAACCTCTCTCAAATGGTTCAGCTGTACATCTTTCTCCTGCCTCTGCTCATATCTGAAGATACTCTAGGGTGAAAAGGATGCACAGCCTGTGGGTCCCATTAAAAAGAAAACCAACCAACCAAACAAAAAAAATCCCACACCAAAAAAACAGCATACCCAGCAAGAGAGATTTTAGAACACACTAGCAAGGCGTGTACACTGGCTTGAAATCCTCGCCCTGGGGTTTCACCCCAGAAATTTGCTCTGAAAACCCTTAATGAAAATACAGTACATATGACTGTGTAGATTATTTTAAAGTCTTCAAAAGGATTGAGTGAAAAGGGGAATTTATAAAGTGTTGTTTTATTTCAAAGTCAATTCACTTAAAAAAAAACTGTGAGTTTTCTTCAACCTATGCTCTTTGATGTTCACCTTCTTTCAGTTAGCTAAAAAACAAGCCAAGAAACCCCATCACTTGTATGATTTCAGATCCTCCAAACAACTTGAGCTATTACCTCCTTCGTCACAATTTGCGCTATGGATTTTATGTCAACATTTTAAGTTTCAGCAGTGTGTGCAGCTCCACTGACTACTAAGACACAGTTGGATCACACCCACCACTAAGCGTTTCACTAGGTCAAATCAAGCAATTGATATCAATATACCAGATGCATTCTTCCTCCAGTGCTGCAAGGGTAAGTGGTATTCTTGTTTGGAGAAAAGCCATCTTCTGGGATCCTATCACACATTCGCTGAGTATAACCACTGGTGAAGTTCATGCAGTGGCCATTTGTGAAGCACATGGCGTGCCCACTTGGATAATGCATTGTGCTTCTCCCTTTGTACTGTCCACCAAGGTGCTGCTCCCTTTCAGGGTACTGAGGGCCACCGAGGCCTCCAACACAGTGCTCGCTGCTCAAGATGTACTGCTCGGTGTTCTTCGACACTCTCTCCCCACTCTGGGGCTGCATCATCTCTGCGGGGTTTTGGGACTGTTCTTGGTTGTACATGAAAGTGTCTTTGTGGGCTCTAGTGACCATCCCGATCACTTCTTCCTTAGCCATGTCAGAAGTAGGAGGGGGAGAAGGGCTTTTGATGGTTTCCCGCTCTTGTTTGGGCTTGGAGGAAAAGTCTTCCTGAGGTGCTTGGTCTTGATGTTCTGTTAATGCTTCATTGGGTAAGTGGCCACTGAACTGACTGTTCATCATAGTTTTCATGGCACTCTGCATTTCAATCAGCATCCTCTGTTTTTCACGTTTGGGAATACGGCCAAATCGAACAGCTACCAAGGTGGAGAAATAGAAAGTGGTGGGAAGGCAAAAAAGAAAAAAAAAAAAAAGTCAATCCTGAAAGTGTTGGCACACACACGCTCAAAACACCCCCCCCCAACCAAAAACCTTGCCTTTTAAGGAAAGATTTTAACTGCTCTCACCAATACTACAGTAGGGATATTACCAGTGAAGTCAAGGAGCTTCCAGTGCACAAGACTGGTGTGAGGTATGAAATGCATACTGTTGTTTGCATACAAAGAGAAGGCAGCTCTGAAGCACAGAGTCTCTAAAGCCTTTTCCCCTTTTGCCTCAAACTTGGCTATAGAGTATATAAGCAATTGTGTTAATTGATGAAGTGTTGGGCTTTAAGATTGGATCTATTAAATCAGCACAACTCTGTGAGCTGACAATTAGCTGAATGTAAACACAGTTTGTAACATATTTGAACAGAAGTCCTACAAGACAGGTCCTCAAGGACTAATTACATAACTTGCCGAAACAAGAGAATCAATGCTGAACAAAGCTTACCTTGGCAAATTTCCTTGATAACTTTGCCTTGACAAGGACATTTTCTGCTGGCAAGGGGATGGGCATCATTGTGGCTGCAACACTTTTGACCCTGTCCTAGGGAATCTACAACTGCCTCTACCACCCTGTCCAACCACAGCTGCACAAGGGCTTATAACCAGTTTCGACTGATGTAATTATGTTCATGCAGTAGTCCATCATTAATGTAACTAAGCCTCTTTCATTAAAGCAGGTGCAACCTTATGCGCAAATAAGTGCCTAGGGGATGAAATAACTCCTATGCACGACAAGAACTCAGAACAATTATTTAAAATAAGTTTTAACACTCCACCCACTAAATTATTAACAGCCCAAGATTCCTAGTTCTTGTGAAATAAACACACAGAGAAAATCAAAAAGTGAAACAGAAGAAAGAGTTCTGATTTGTGACAGTAAGTTGTAGCAGAGAAATGAACTACACTTTTAGCATTACAAATTAAAAAGTCACAAGGAGTGGATATCCAGCAAGGTGGTCAGAGACATAGCTCAATACTACCATTTCCTCCTTGCCTTTCCTCTCCCTCCAAGAAAAGAAAGAAAGAAAAAAAGAAAGAAAAAATCAGGAGCAGATACACACTCATCCTACGTACCCAAACCTAACTCTTTAGGCTCTGTAGCAATTACTCTAAGGCTATCAGCTTGGGCAGAACTCCCTTTCATTGAAAAAGCAACAGTAACAAAAGAAAAGAGGGGGAAAAAAAAAAAAGAAAAATATGAGTCTTGTTCAGATTCAGGCAGGACACACAAAATTGAGGCACTTGTTACAACCATCCCCCTAACAGACCACTGCAGCATATCCCACTGCATCAGCCTCCACAGGCAGGGGAAGAGCTCTGTGGCTGTCCGCAGAATTACGTTACCAGTCCAGGAGAGTCATGGAGCAAGAAGACAAGCTGATCTAAATGTTCTCAGACAGTGAACCTGTTCTTGACAACAGGGCTGGCTGCATTATCTGCCATTAAGACTCTCAGCAATCAGTTTTGAGGTGGGCAGCAGATTCCCTCTCAGAGGATCCCTGCTCAGTACAGGAACGTACCATCTCTTGACATCCCAACAGACAGGCATTTTTTGAAACGACATTGCTGGCATCTGTTCCTATTCATTCTCATTATAGAGCAGTTGTTATTCTTCAAGCACTTCTTATACTGGATGTTTTGCTGAATGCTTCTTCTGAAAAAACCCTGTAAACAAACAAACAAAAAAGCCCCACAACTATCATTACAGCACATGTCAAATTCTTCTGCCAAGATTCACTCCTCTGCAAGCACAGAAAACCTCACTGTCTCTCATCAACTGCTTCAGAGCCATCAGCCCCAAGTGATTTTGAAGAACTTGATACTCCTCATGACTTACTTTCCCTTTGTGTGTGATCCATATATAATGCCAACTAGTTATGATTTCTAATTACAGAAGACGCTAAGTTGTTCCCTGCACAGTCAGCACCGAAGAGCAAAACATCTCCAAGACTATACTAACAGTTTGCAAGATGCTCTCAAACGCCTCTGACATCATGTGCAAGGATGGGAATCAAAAATCAGATCTTTTGACATCAATCTCTGCAGTTTGGCAACAAAACCATCCTGCTGCACCACATGACCTTCAAAGGTGATTCTTTCACATAACACTTAAGCTGACAAAACTCCTTCAAAGAATATAACATTTGCAGTGTTACAGATTCAGAAAATACACATTTAGTGATGCATGAACATGGAAGCATCCAGTTCTGGTAAAGAACTGCTTTTCTGGTAAACAATTGCTTTTTCAAAGCTGCTTTCTTCTGTGCCCCAGCCCAGGTGACAACCCACACCCACTATCTCTTAATGCAATTAACATGCACATGTCTTGCGTGACATGGTCCTTACCACCTCTGCCTCCAGTTCTTGTTCTCTGCCATGCACTCCAGGTCAGGCAGGACTGGACAACAGATGAGAACAGAAGGTACTGCAGAGCTTGTAAAATACTGTGCATTGCTAAGTGGTTTGCCTTTTCCCTACAACTTCTGAAATTTCTCATATTTAGCAGATAAATACACAGACATTTTTTTGGCAGTATTACCCCTTTTCCCCAGTGGGGAGAACTTGAGCGTTTCATCAGCAGAGAGGTGAGCAGAAATATAGCTCACCTTGCAGCCCTCACAGGCATGAACACCGTAATGAAATCCTGAAGCGACATCTCCACAGACTTTGCAAAGAAGAACCATGCCATTAAATTCTAGAATCAGAACAAAAAAGTCAAGGATATAGAAAACCGATGACAACTGCAGGAACATGTTTCCAGCTTTTAAAACCTGGACTTAAATCAAAATACATCGTGTCAGCTCAACATACAAAGAAGTAAGCAGAAGAACGGACATCAAGAATGTACAAAACTGAACAGTTCAGAAGGTACTACGGCAAAGGAGGGGGAAAAAGACAAACATGAAGCACTCAACAGAACAGGTAGAAAGCACAGATTCAGTGGGCTTACAATCACAGAAGCACTGCACTCAACTGTAGGAAAAGAAAGTCTGCTTACATTTAAGCACTTTTAAAAGGACCATTCAGTTAACTAGGCCACTTAAATTCAGGCTCAATCTGTTCTTTCCATCAGGACAAGTAAGCCTATAAAAGGCTACAGTTTTCCCAACAGAGAATAAACATCTTTTCTTAAAAATCAGAAACATTAAAGGACACTTTATTATATATTAAAAACAAGCCATCCACTCTACCTGTTTGATAACAATTTAGGACTGCTAACTCAGCCATATCTATGTAAAGACCACTCATTTGAGTGCATATCCAGAATGGCATACTTGCACACTTGAATCTGAAAATATCTTTTCAGCCCTGTATGTATGTTCATGGTTTGGTTTTTTTTAAGTTTTGCCCCACCTTTTTTACTTCAGCTTGTCAATAAAGATTTTTTTCAAGGCCCAAGTTCTGGTCTAGCACTGGTTTCACCAAAGCCAACAGGAATTTTATTAGTGACTTCAGTAACCACAAAGTTACCTTAATACAAGAGAAAACTGGAAATACTTCCACTATTTTACCAGAAAAGTAACTTATTTGATATTTGGGTTTCATTTGTAAAGAAGAATTAAAACCTTTTTTTACGGTTTTCAAAAAGAGCCAAAGCACAATTTTTGTATTTTTTTAACACAACTAGTACTAAGCTAGAAGTGTTATCTATCTATCCATCCATCTGAACAGTTTACAAGAGGTTTCATCTAAGGAAATTCTGCCCTGATACCAAGAAACCTAGTTACCAGGGAATTTTTAAGAAGAAGTAAAGGTTCTTAATGAACTTAGGTTAGGAACACCTTAAAAAAAAAACCAAACAACAAAAAACAAAACCTTTTAAGGTAGAACTGCTAGATACTTACTCTAACTTCATAAAAATCCAAAAGAAAAAACAATTCTGCCAATAAAAGAATTGAGCCTTCAAAAGACTAAATTCCAGCCAAGTGTTTGCTGAATCACTCATTCCAGTACTCAGTTAGATTCCTACCCTTCCAAAACTGTTCAAATATAGTTCTCTACTGTTGATCTTCTCCGATTACCAAAAGAAGTGTGACGCGAATAAGTGAAATTAGATTGTTAAATGCCTTTTAAAAGGCTATCCTTTAGTTCTAGTTTACAAGTATTTTGTTTTTTACATCCACAAATTAAGACTTGGAATCAAAAAGATAACTGTTCCAACCGCAGCTATGTAAATATTATGTTTGGGTAATTTATTTATTTTGTTCCTCAAAACTGGGGGGGGGAAGGAAAAGTGAAGTGGCAATGGAGAGCATATGAAAAAACAGAAACCAGATTTCCAAGACAGCTCCATAAATACTCCTGAAGGCAATTTCTGATTGCTATTACCTTTACTTCATTACTTCCTTTTAATTGTTTGATTTTACTACGATCAGTTCTCACTAACGAAAATTTGAAGTAAAGCCGGACTGTATTTATGGACTGTTTGAAGTTGGCAGCAATGGGACCTCCACTTTATTAGCATTTGTATGGCAACACCAGCTGTATGTGTTATATACACATAATGCCAGAAGATAAAAACGGAGGCTTTGCTATGTGCCTTCACCATAAGCCACACAGAGGACCCGCTTGTAACATATGAGGTTGTAATATAAAAGGGGGAAACGGTGTTTTAAGGAACCAGCACCAAACATACTTGTGACTCCATTATGGCCTTTTGTCAAACCAGCAACACTGGACTGGTTTGTTTTAACAGTCTCCTCCAGTCGATCGTTCTTTGGTGCCCCATCAGAGCCTTCGCTGCTCCGGCCATTGCATCCACTTTCCGAGGAGGAGCTGTTCGGAGAAGATGGTACAGGCGAAGAGGATGACTGGAAACCGCTGTCTGAGCTCTCACTGTGACATGAGGCTGGGCTAGATGCCGAGCTCGAAGAGCTGATGTAAGCTATCACACCCCCTAAGGCAAGAAAAAAAAAAAGGCGGCACATAGTGACATAACCAGCAGACATGCACCGCTGCCATGTGAGCCACGCCGTGACCCAGCACCACCAGATCAGCCATTACGTGCTCTTGGGAGCACTCCTCTCCCTCCCTCCCTCCCTCAAGCCCATTTGTCTCCACTCGTTATCAGTGGCTGATCTCCCAGTCTGCCCCATCCCCTTCTCCCATCTTATCAGCCTTCTCTGATCCAAGCCAAGATGAAACAGCAGAACCAACAGATGGAGCAACAAGGCATGGTGCTGTAAGGATGGGGCAGCAGGGACAAGCACAGGGTGGCCCAGGGAGGGTTTCCCTGGCCACCCTCTGAGCAGAGCTCATCTGGAGCCACAGCAAAGACAGGATCTTACAGCGCTGTGGAGCCAGAATGCAAACAAGCTAGGTTAGCAACAGAAATAGGGCAGAGAGAAAGCCTTCATGCAGGCTATGCGCCAGAGGCACAGAAAGGAAGGGTTGGGAGGTGCTCACGATGCAGAAGGGAAGAGGGCAAGGGAAAGAAATAGCACTGCAGCCTGGTTAGCCTACTGAATGCCATTTGTCCAATTGCAAGCCTTCGTAGCTTTTCTAACAGCAGCTGAACTCCAACTGTCAGGCTGTTATTGCAAACAGTCTCTGTCCTGCCGCGTCTTGCAATCTGACACACTTGAGAATCCCTCAGATGAAACAGCTTTTTGTCCTCAGGCAGACCTGGGAGCAGTTCTGGCTTTTCACAGGCTCCTTCTTGCTCGTAAGCAAGAGACATTGTTTGCGCTTCATTTGAGTTTGTCTCTGAGACTCAACATTTCAAAAGTCAATATAAAATCATTTGATATTTCACGCAAAAATTTCAACAGCCACAGCCATGCAACTGTTTAAATAATTACACTCAGTATCTTCTATGTTTTATGCCTCTACTGCTCTGCAGAGTCTCTTCACAGACAACTCAGGACATTGCAGCAAGGAACTCCACATGCCAGTAAGAATTAAAAAGGGCCAGGCACTGCTTTCTTTTAGAGATAAAAAGCATTGGTGTTTGTAGAGTCCTCAGTCAACTGAATTGGCATTACAGGTTGGGGCTGTAGCCCCTTACATCAGCCATCACTTCCTCACAAATAAAGGCAGCAGTGTTATACAACCCTGGACACATCACTGCTTGCAGGAAGCATTTCTGACTTAAAAATTTTCAATACTTCTATCAGCTGTAATGATCCTCTTAGCATCTCTGCGGCAACTTTTCCCCTTTAACATTTAACTTTTTTTCTACCAAGGAAACGCTTGGTAAAAAGGTTCCCTAAAGACCATGCAGCCCAGGAGCTCCTGGCAGAGCCATCTCAGAGTAAAAGTCAGACTAAGGGGCCGTGTGACACGTGCACTACACAGACTGCTGCTCACGTTTCTGGACACTGGTGCCCTTACACCCTGCCACAGCCGTTGTTCCCGCACAGATTTTTCAAGAAATCCTCCACACAGCATAGCACGCATTCCGGATCAGGTTTTCGGAGAAAGGAGGATTGGCAACGGAGTCACGGGTTCAGCAACAGGATGAGAAACGAGGCATCCTCAGACACCCGTGGTAGGCTAAGACACCACCTGTTTGACAAAGGTCTGTGCCATCCCCCGGCGCCGCACGCGCCTCTGCCAGGTGCCAGGTCAAAGCTCGCAGTCCACCTGGTCCATGGGAGGCACCCTGTTTCTCAGCAGGCGCCATCCTTATCTGCAAGGGGCAGACCAGGACACGCAAGCACAGCCCCTGCAGGGAACTCCATGTTTCTCCACACTGCCACCGCGCCCCGTTATCTTTAAACCCTGCTCATAAAAGAGATTCTCTTTTTCCTCAGGGGTAACACCAATGTCATACGGAAGCACAGAATGAGTGCATCTACGGTTTCACCCCTCTTCTTCTGAAAGCCGGAGGAGCCCCAGATAGCTGGGCTGCTCCTGCACCCTGGAGAGCCTGGCAGTCTTGTCTGCGTCACAGTCTAGATTCCCCGTATTTTTATTTCAGAAGCTGCACTTCCCTATGAACTCTGGTTTTGTTTGGTCAGCAGTCAAAAGTTGAATCTCTCACACAGCGCAGGGTGACATCTCAGAACAAAGAGCACAGACACAGTGACCTCTGTGCGTGCCCGTACACGTGCACACGCACGCCGCTGCTCTGCAGAACGGGGGTACCGGGCTGTTCGGCGGGGAAGGCGGCGTGGGGACTGGGAACTGCCCGGGCTTTGCCTCGGGAATCCGAGTCCTTGGGGCTACGTGCGGAGGCACCTTCAGCTGAGCGACAGGGACACTTCGGGCTCTACCTGGCGGGATTTGCTTAAGGGCGGGCGGGGGGGGGGGGTGGGGAAGGAAGGGGGGCACCGCGCCGTGCCGGTGTTTCATTTACACAGCGATCCGGGAAGCTGCACCGCCGCAGGGGCGCGCTGGCTTGGCGATGAACCCGGCCCCGGGACGCTGCGGCAGCGGGGTCCCCCCGGCAGGCACCCCCGACCTCCCTCGTTCACCACGCGAGAAGGGAGCGGGAACCGCGGTCCCCGTGCCCGCAACTGCCCTCCCTCCCCATCCCATCCCACCGCACCGGGGCTGCGGCTTTTCCCTGCCGCGGTCACGCGGCGCCGGGGCTGGAAGCGCCGGGCCCGCCCTGCGCTGCCCCCGGGCCGCCCCCTCCCCGTTACACAACGCCGCCCCCGCGCACCGGGACGGGCCGCGTGCCGCCGCCGCCGCACACGGCCGCACCGCGTGTCCCCCCGCGACCCCGAGCGCTCCCCCCGCCCCCGCGCCCCCGACCCCGGCCACCCCCCCCTCCCTCCGCGCTCCGCCGCGGCGGGGGCGGAGCCGCGGGAGCGGCGGGGG
>JAYRBT010000082.1:37886465-37943395 GCA_036023395.1 Myiotriccus ornatus | reverse complement strand
GCCCTGCCGCGCCCCGGACCGACCCCGCCCGCGCCCCCGCGCCCGCCCGGCCCTGCGGGACCACCCCGAGCAGCCCGCCCGGCTCCCCCCGCGGCGGCCGCCCCCCGCTTACCCGCGCTGACTTCCATGGCGGCCACCTCCCGCAGGGGCACGGGCGGCGCCGCGCTGGGTTCCGCCGGACACGGCTCGGCTCCGGTCGGCGCGGCGCAGCTCCGTTCGGTCGTTGTCCTCCCAGCTCCGTGTCCCCGCTGCCGCAGCCCTACATGCAGTCGGCGGGAGGCTGGGAGAGCGGGAGGCGGCCGCGCTGTCGCCTGTCAGAGCGGCGGGTGCGCGTCCCCGCCGCGGCGCCCTCCCCTTTACAACAAAAGCGCTCTCGGGGAGCCGCGCAGAGCGAGTGCGGCACCGCCGCCCGCCCCGCCCCGGCCCCGCCCCGGCCCGGCGGCCGCCCCGCCCCGCCCCCGGCCGCCCCCCTCACCCAGTGACACACTTTCCGCGCCGGCGGCGGCGCTCACGTGCGGCGGGAGCGTGCCGGAGTGCGGGGCACTGCGGCGGCCGCGGGACCGCACCGGGCGGGGGTGTCCCCCCCTCCCCCGGCCGAGCGGCGCGGCGGGGGAGCCCCGCTGGAGTCGCCGCCGCCATCGGCGCTCCGCTCGCCCGCCGCGGGGCACGGCGGTGCGTGTCAGCCGCTCCGCCGCCGAGCACTGGCAGGAAATGCCACCGCTCTGAGTGCCGCAGCTGGCGAGCCGCTCGCTCCCATCCCGACACGAGCATCTGACAGCTCCCAGTTCCAACTGTCAGCGCTCCGTCCCCCGTCAGCCGCGTGTTTTCCCCTTTGCCGGGGAAAAGGAAAATCCGGGAGAGACCCCCTTCGTCAGCGCACACACACTGCTGCAGACATAGTCTCTCCCTGTGCAGCCATAGGGAGAGGCCATCACGCTATTGCTCCCCATCTCAGTCTGTCCTATTTACAGCCAGGACATGATTTTGTCACTCCTAGAGAGATTCCAGCCTCTAGTATCTTCTACCATGCAGTGATGCCTCTGGGCACAGGTCCGCAGCAATGGGAGAGGGATGCGCCCCCAGAGGACCTAAGCAGGGATGTCCCTGCTGAGGTCCCCATCTCCCATTTCCAGAAGAGGACCCGCAAAGAAAACGCACCACAACAATAAAGGGAACGTGGAACTGGGGAAGGCTCTCCATTAAGGGAATGCAGAGCTCAAAATGAAGCTCTGTCCCTCCTTGACCCCTCGGAGTCAGAGGCAGATGCGTGGCTTCATGGAGCGTATTGACCTCCAGACTGAGAAGGAGGCAGTGGGGTTAAATGAGGTTAACAAGCAGAGGTTAAATGCAGCTAAATGTAGTTTGCTGCCTCCTAATTTGGGTGAGTTTCCTCTCCTCTCAAATGAGGTAAACAGGTCAGTTTCGGTGAACTTTCTCTCTTTTGAATAAGGTAAGCAGGTGAGTTTTCCTATTTTTCTGCCTGTGGCCCAGTGGTTGGGAGGCATACAGCTTTCTTCTTGGTCCACAGGCAGTGTCCACCACTATCTCCAGACCCTCTATCCCCCAACCCCGATTTCCTACACCAAAAGCTTTTTGTCCTCCTCATGTTCCCAGTTTTCCTCCTTGTATCAACTCCAAACTACATTTCCTAAGCCCTACCACGTCCCTCTGGCTCTTGTACAGTCCCTGCCCAGTCGGCTGGATACCGGGCAGTGCTGTCTGCCCTGGCATGGCCAGGTACGGGGCAGGATGTCCCACCCTCCCTTCCCATGCTCAGGGCACCTGGCTGGGTTTCTGCCTCACTCCTCTGCCTGGCTACTGGTCTTTTGTGGACAGCGCACAAATGATGTATTTGATATTAACC
This sequence comes from Myiotriccus ornatus, assembly GCA_036023395.1. NCBI lineage: Eukaryota > Metazoa > Chordata > Aves > Passeriformes > Tyrannidae > Myiotriccus > Myiotriccus ornatus. Next base: position 37,941,531 of record JAYRBT010000082.1, on the reverse strand, counting down.
TATTGGGACATGTCAAACTTCTCAACAATTTAAACTGGCCTACAAATTGAAAGGAAAAGATAGTGAATTAATCAGTTGCTCTTAGGAAACTTAGTTGAACAACAGAAGCAAAAGCAGAGCAAGTCCTCTCTGCGCATTCTTTGGGATTTTTAATGTTATTTTTGGATTTTAGCAAAGCAGATGTTTTAGTAATATTTATTAACCAGTAGGGCACCAACCCTAGGTATTCACTGAGTCTGCTAAAAAGAGAGCTACAGAAGGCAAGCTCTTGCTGTTGGATAAAGCAGGAGACTTTGCAGGTGGTGATGGAAGCACTCAGAGGTGAGTATGGAAGCACTCAGAGATGAATATGGAAGCATTGGCACTCAGACCAAAGGTCCACCTGGCCTGCAGGCAGGCTATGGTGCTCAAGGGAAGCTCCAGGTTTTCTGAGTGCATGGACTCCATTCCTGAGAGGGGCCAATAAAGGGAAGGACTGCTTGTTCACTTCCTTTGTGGGCAAAGATAAATGCTGTTGCTCCTGCCTGGCGGGACAAAATGGGAAAGGCAATGTACGCAGGTTTGTAGGATGCTATAGGGAGAGGCCACCACGCTATTGCTCCCAATCTCAGTCTCTCCTGTTTACTGTCAGGACATGATTTTGTCACTCCCAGATTGAGTCCAGCCTCTAGTATCTTCTACCATCTGCTTCTGAGACTCTTGAGGATCATTATAGCAGTTTCGGCCTCCTCTTGCCTCTGGTAATGCACTTTGCAGCCCTGGAGCCAACCCCCACCCATCTTCAAGAATGCATTTATTTTGCTTCTCTCTCATATCTCAGATCAGCTCATTCCTTAGTGACCTTGGACTGCTCTGTGTGCTCCCATACTACATTCTTTCTGCTTCCTTCCCTGAGGTGGCTCCACACACACACATGGTTTGCAAGAGTCAAGCGCTTCTCTTAGGGACAGGGTATGGCAAAAGGCAATTAATGGGCCCACCACCCAGCCTTGCACTCAGGATCCTTGTCCACATCAGAGGACACCAAAAGGTGTGTTTCCTTAGAAGGTCCAGCAGGTAGAGCTGGCTGTGGATAGCCACGGGATGGTGCAAGCAGTGTAACTCCTGTCCTGGAGTTCCTAATGGAGGAGGTCTCAGAAATGGCCCTGTCCACTCCTACGCTACAGGTCTGCTGGTCAGCACTAAGCTATGGACTGCCACAGTAGTCCATGAGAGGCACTTGTTTAGAGGAGAAAACTGTCTTAGAGAGCATCAAGTTTTTTATTCTGCCCTGTAACCTCGAAGAAGACTCCACTCTGCCAATGCAACGTGAGGGTCAGATTTTTCTTGGAGCCTCTTTCCACCTATCTCCTCCAAACCCACACAAACAAACAACTGGCAACCTGTGGCTCTGGGTGCTGGCCAAGTCATGGTACCTGGGCTTCTTCTCGAAGGGCTGCTCTTCGACTGTAGCTTGGCTGCTAAAGCCCTGGTGGGGGGCTGCTGAGCTGCAACATTCCCTAAAGTTGTATTCTCAGTGGATATTCCCTGATCCCCAAGAGGGACTGTGATTCCCTCCATCTTGTTCAGCTTTCCAAGAAGGGCAAAACAAATCCTTTTTATTATGGAGAGGCAGTGTACTTCTGGCATTCACAGTGGCATGGCACTTCTCCAACCCAAAGGTCGGGCAGGCACTAGAATGATCCATGGAAGAGCAATTGGGAATCCATGTGTTTGGTCAGTCCTTAGACTCCTTCAGCATCTGTTTACTGAGGGTGCTGCTCTCTGCAAAAGACTTGTGGTTCTGGGAAGAAACTGAAGTGAGGCATTGAAACAGGAGGAAAAAAAGCACAGAAAATGGGACAAAAAGCTTCTTCAAACCCCTTCCCACCCCTGAGAAGGAACACAAATATTTCTCCCTCTTTCCACCCAGCCCACACACGTGGAGCAGGTCAAACTGCATGTTTAAATTTCAGAGGTTGCAGAGTGACTTCCATCTGCGCTACAAACTCTTCTACTTCTGGGTGGGAGATGGCACAACGGTGTTGCACCAGCTAATCCTGACTTAAAATGTTAAGTGCAGCTGATAGTCGGACGGTGGGACAGGATGCACTTTGTCCACCTCACCAGAGGTATGTAGAGGCCGATGACTCCTTTTCCTCGGGCCTGAAATGCTGGTGGTTACTCAGGTTGGAGCAGAATGCCTGCACCTTTCTGTCCCCGTGCAGAGGCCCTCCTAATCCTGGTAAACATCCACACACCAGCCAGGAATGCAGGAGTTTCCATCAGCAGGCATATGTCTGCTTTTGGATGAGTTCGATTTCTCATTTTACAATAATATTAGCTTGATACCCGAACACAGACTTTGCAAAGAGAAAAACATTGTTTACTTGAAGAGTGCCAAGAAGCAGCATTTTTTCATGCCTCAACAGCTCCTAATGTTTTCTATTTCTTAACTTATTACCTCAGGAAAAAAATTCCTAAGCTCTTATTTGTCTTTTTGACTGATGCTCAGAACAGCTCTGACATTTGCACAGATCTACAGTAAGTCCAACTTCTCTTTCCTGGTCATTTACAGCTTATAATGGTTATAACAGAAGTTATTTTTTCCCCTCGTATAAAATTCTTCATCACTCTTTTTCTATATGGTCAGTCTGTTTGAAAAGACACTTTTGAAACCCTCAGCAATCTGTCTGTCCTGAATAGTTTGTGCTCCACAATTGCAGATGGAACTTGTTCATACAAGTACACTTCTCTTAGGTGAGGCAACTGATAGCAAACCTATCCTTGCCTTTCCAGTTTCTTTAAAGCAAAGATTCACTTGCTATGTTCAGTGACTATCTTAAATATTGCCCTCTAAAAGTCTTTATAAAGATAGCTATAACTGTGACTTCTTTTATACATTAAATGATATAAATAGCCATAACTCATCTAACTAATCTTAGCCTCTGGAAGCCAGTGGAAATTTTTCTATTGATTAGAGTCAGCTTGGGTCAAGCCCTACACAGTGTTTTCTGACCTCTTGCCCTACTTTTTCTCCATTTCTATTTCACATATGTATCTAACTCTTTCAATTGTTGCACATTTTTCTCTCTGTTGAAGAGAAATCCTGATAAGGAGATCCCAGAGGTCTTTAGCTTGTCATCACAACCCTTCATAGTCTGAATGTGTGCGGAATGCTTTAGGAAGAAACAAAAGCTAAATATAGAATAATTTAAAGCCTACCCATTAAAGGCATGTCTACATGACACAAATGCGACCGGCTTAGGTACAGGGAGTGGTGGAGTCACGGAGCTAAGTATAACCAAAACAGAGGATGTGGCTCACAAGCCATCTCCTTGCACTCACATCCTGTCTCTCGGTATCAAAGCCTTAGAGGAAGATGTAAAACCTCATAATAGACACTTATATACTAATTTGCCCATAGGGTAACTCTCTTCCTGATTAAGCTCTTCAGCAGTCAGTTTATGGCCTGAAGCACATAAGACTGCCACTTTTTTCTCTTATCTAGTGTTACTGCAAGTGTGCTTTTTATTCACATATGTGGGTAATACAATTGGTTGCCTAGGCTGGTCAAAATGATGGGAAATAACCTCATGCAATAGTGATGTATTACAACTAGCCTCAGCTGCCCCTGCAGATTTTAATGGAAGGTGATGACTTGGACCTTTAGTCCAGAAGGACAAAGCATTAATTCAACATTAATTAAGCCTATCTTATATGACAGTAATATCACTGCCTACCTTTTCCTTTTCGTGCTGTAAGTTACTTAATCTGTCAGTATGTCATCTATTTATCTTGAAATAAAACCATCAGCTAATGAAAAAAAGGTGAGAATATATACTGCTTGATTGGGCCAAATGTGATTTTTATAGAGAAGCAGAATGGATAGTGCAAAGGATGCACAAAGAGCTACCCTTTACTTTTGCTAAAACACTGAGAGTCATGTGACTTAGGTACGGGTGATTTCTGACGCATTGTCCTGTCTTGGAGAAGGCATCAGCAGTGCTGTATTGAAGGCACAGTCAGCAGACAACTGCTGCCTTATGTTCTGACAGCTGCCAATCCCTTTTCGCCAACGTCCCAACCACTCCAGAGATAACTGCATTTCTCCCTCTGGTATCTTTTGTAATAAATATCCTTCTAAGACTGGATTTTTGGATTTTCCTCTGCCTTTTTAAAATTCTGTCATAGTGTCCTGAAGAGCGCCTCATTTCAAAGCACCAGTGCTCTCTAGGAAGTTAGCTAAGCTGCAGGCTGCCAGCAATCATGTTGGCACTGTGTGACATGGTGCAGGCCAGGACATCCCTGGGGTGGTGTCATTGCTGTCACCAGATCAAAACCATTGCTTCAGAAGTCATGTAGCTCAGACCAACCATTTCCCTTCTGAACCCTCCAGGCCACCAAAACATAAATCCAGCTTGCTTTTTCTCTTAATAAGCAATGTTAATTCTTGGGGGGAAAGAGTGTAACACAAACACAGAGCTCATCCTGAGCAGAGCAGAGACGCAAATGATGCCTTCTCCTTGTTTTGGGAAAACTCTGCAGGTTGTATGGAGGAGACATACAGTCAGAAATTACAGCCCCAGCTCTTGCAAGGTTTTGTGTGTCACCCGCGCTTCTCTCCTCTGCAGCAGCACAAGCTTACTGCAAATTACTGGTGTAATTTACAAGGAAAATTCCAGAGTAAACTCAGCTCAGTCATGAAGAAAGGCAAATACCACTTGCACCTGGGCCCTTAAAGCACAAGTTTGTAGAAAATGAACAGCTTTCATTACAGGTGCCATTGGTCCCTGTGCATTGGCCCAGGGAGTGAGAACTGCCTTTACACATAGTGGCAAAACAAAGATCACTACAGTGAAATCTGAATGGATTCTCTGGGGGATAAACCAAAATGAATTTTGACCCCAAGAATTATTACCTGTAACCAATCAAAGTATAGCTGGCAGTTCAAGGGTCAAGGCAGCTTCAGACTCTATACAGTACAGTGGGTTTTCCCCTATCATTGTCTCACCCTGGCTAACTTGGAGGCCCAAAGATGACTTAAGGCCTAATGCTTCAAGGTGCCGAGTTGAATCAAGAGATGACACACAGGACACTGTGTTGCATCTTGTGTGCTGCTGGATTAGGCTCAGCTGGTCAAATTCTTGTTTTGAAAAGCTGGTTTCTGTGTTCTGCTAAGAGCCTGAACAGTTAAAGTTATTAACTGGCTTCAGAATAAAATGCATTAGGAATAAATATGCTTTAGGATAAACCTATTAAATGGATAAAAATGCCATTACCAGGGGTGAAATATGGTTGTGTGACCTTTTAAATAAATAAGCCTGCTATGCACCAAATTATGTCAGATAATAAGCTTTATACATGATAAAGTCATGCACTAGGTCTCAGTCTTCAGGCATTCAATGAAATATCGCTAGCCATAAAGGGCTCCTGAAATGTTACACTAAAGAAAATTGCTTCCAGCTATAAAAACTTAACAGTGAAAACAAATGGAGTTTCTCTCATAAAATCCTATGCAAGGCATTAGTAGCGAGAGTGAAAGCTTACTAGAAACAAACCTGAGGTATTTGAACTATTTTGCAAGTACACAATGCTTCTTAAAATAATTCAGATTCCAGATAAATCTGGAATAACTCTATTGAAAGCAGAAGGGTGTAATCCTGAAACACCAGTGTGAGATCCAAATTGTGTTTGTAGGGCCTTAGAAATACCTTGGTGGGATATCTCTGGATACAAACTCTGCTGTGTATCCAAACTAATCTGCACTTGCAGTTTTGGCACTTGTACAAGCAGTGGAAATACTGACCTCTGTGGCTGTCCCGAATCTTGGGTCTGACTGCATTATGCCTCAGCGACTTGCCCAGACTACTCCTGACACAATTATATTCCTATTAAGAGGCCATTTATATTTGATGTGATGGAAACAGAGCTGGGTATTATCAACCTCATGAATAAAGACAGACGTGCATTTAGTTAGATTCAGCTAACAGCTTCACACGTGGCAAAACTGGCTCTCTCTACATTAAGTCAGAGTAAGAACTTTCTTCTTTAAACCATTACAAACAAGCAGGAAGGAAGCCAGTTCTCTCATTCGTTCTAGCGATCATGGGCAAACCAACAAAACCTCCTGGTGAGTCCCTTACAGTTTTAATAAAATCATCATGGTCACTTCATCTCTTGTTACGTGAACATCAGCAAATAAATGCAATTCCCAGCTAGGATCTTGTGCCGCTTTTGGCTGGGGTAGAGTTAATTAGTCTCAAACACAGTTCCAAGGACTGAAAATACTCTTGGAATTCCCTGACAAAATCAATTATCTTCGCAAAAGTTGATATCAGACAATAACAGAAAGGATCATTCCTGTTTCATCTGGGGTATTAGGGTTTTGTTTTGTTTGTTTCTGGGTTTGTCTTTTTTGTTTTGGTTTGGTTTTTTTTTTTTTTTTTTTTGGTTGGTTGATTTTATTTTTCTTTTTAATTTTTGTTTCATGGAGGTTTTTTTGTGTGGTTGTTAGCTATTTTTTTCCCTGAACTGAGACAATGCAGGCTAGAAAGGATCTTCTTAACCCTCACCAACATACACTAGCAATTTTTACCAAAGCTCAATCCAGTACAGTCTTTTCCAGGATGGGCACGTAAAGAGACATAGTGAAATTCAAGCATTTAGAATAAGCCAGCCTTGCTCCAGCTCCCAAAAACGTCACTCTCTGAACCTTAGCAAAGAAACAGGTATATTCTCCACATCTAGTTTTAGTGCCTCTGCTAAATAGACTGAGGTACAGCATGCCAAGCACAACTTAAACAAGATTACTGCAAAGGAATGGGTGGCATTATGAGGCTAATAGTGAAATTTTATCATCTTTTCCTGAACAACTGCAGTGCAATGCCTAGAAACAAATAATAGATCTGTTCCAGGCAGGAGCTCAGCTGCATCCTGAAGATGTCTCCAGGCACTTGCCATTTCGTTTTACTGCTATTCCTCAAAACTGGTCAGTTCTAAACATCAGTCTCACAGAGAAGACATGTTATCAGGGGTGAAGGACAACTGCTTGTTATATAATCCTGCCAAATCGTTGATACAGCAGTTCTCAGCAAACAACCATCTTGCTGTGAGTCATCTGGAAAGTCTCTGGTTCAGTGAGCTTCCAGGAGCAGACCATCAAAACAGGTTGTATTTCCACTTCCCATTTCAAATTACAGGAGGCACCCATGAGTCAAGGCAATAATTTTCTCTTTATCTACCTTCAGATGCCATTCTGCATAAGGATCCAGCCTGTGCACCTGCTGAGCCAGAAGCCCTTTGGGAGTTCCCAGCCAGTACTGGATGTCACAGCTTGCAGCTGTCCTGGGTGGCTGCTGGCACGAGGGCAACCACAGCGTGAGGAAATCCTTACCCTGCCCTTCAGAGAACTGGAGATGCTGCACGTGGGGTTGGACTTGCTCTGCGCTCACCAGTCTTTCTCCAAACACCCATCACTGGTCCCTGTCAAAAGTGGACACCATGCCCCTTAGACCTCTGGGCTGGCCCTGCATGACCATTCGCACGCTGGGAGGCCAGGAGCTGTCAAATGCTGTCTCCCCGCTCTTGTCACCAGAGCCAGGGGCTTGATTAGCTCACAGTTTTTTTTTGTTTTTTTTTTTTTATTTCTCTTTGAGGCAATGCCAAGTCTTAATCTGGTGCCAGGTCACAGATCCCAGCAGGAGACATTACACTGGGTCTGTCTTTGAATTAGGAAGTCTCCTGCCTCAGAGCTGGCCAGCTCAGGACCTACTGCTCTCCCACCTCTGCTCCTCCCCACTGTGCCTGACAGACAGTCGGAATCAGCTCTTGAGACAACAGTGTTGGCAACTTTGTGTTGGCACACAAAGCTGAGCAGCTCATTTTTTACAAACCTAAACAACTACAACTTTGGCAATCTCACTCCTATTGAACAACAACAACAAAAAGAACCGAGTCAGCAGCAAGTAGTAGCCTGTTGCACAGGGCTGTAAATAAACCCAGAAGAAACGAGATGGGTCAGCTTGCGTTGGCTGGTAGATGCTGAAAGAGTTGATCTAGGATTAGCACTTCAGGCTGGGCCAAAGTGGAGAGAGATGGAAGGTAGTTGCTGTCCTGGTACTCTGTCTCACTCCTCTGCATAGGACAAAATTGCTTCAGCCTTTAATACTATTACGAAGTTCTTATGAAAGTAACATGCAATTCAATATTCAAACTGTAATGCAATTAATATGATTTTAGGACAATTTGCAAAAACAATCAAGTTTCAGTTCTGTAGTTCATTTCCACACAGTCATAATTCGGCTAAAATAACTATCCATGCTTAATATAAATATCTTCTTTCCTTATTTCAAAATTATTTTTCTTAAAATAGACTAAAATTTCAGAATGTTGCCAGAATGGCACCTACCAGAAGGCAAGATTGTTTGTTAGAGAGGGATTTTGAAGTTTTCGGTTCTAAATAGATGGCGCCATCACTAGAGAAAATAGAATTCATGTATGCCACATGTTTTACACAGTTTCATGATTCTTGTATTTTTTATTAAACTAGCCAATGAAAATAATAACTATAGTGGAGTTTTTCATTTAGTCTCGGAAGAACACTGATTCAGTTGCTCAAAGTGGGTTGTTTTCCTTTCTTTTTTCTTTCTTGGCACTATAAATCATAAATCTAAGAATTGGGGTTTCAGTGTAACTTATAGTCATCAACTTATTTTGTGTTTCCCATTGATATGGTGAAACTATTGCTTTAAAATTGCAGTTTGGGACAGCAATAACCTTCCCAGTACAAATCACCAGTGAGCTTCCAGGAGTTAACATGAAAAACTTAGGATCTCAGTATCAGCACATAGAGGTTTTTAGTCTCTGCCTCTTAAGAATGGATAACTAGGCGTCTATCAGAAATAAAACTACCTAAATTAAGTCTGGGGGCTAGATTCTGCAGATTCAACAGAACCCATTGAATCAAATATTTTCTAGAAATCTATTTAAAAAAAAAATCAAGAATGTTCCTTTCACTTCCACCTTGACTTTTCTTGTGTAGCTGTGTCTTACTTTTTCTGCAAAAAAGATCTTAAGATGTTCTCCATCAACACCTGTAACATTAACTTGCAAAGTGAAAATAATACAAAATTTTCTGTTTTGCTCAAAAAGTTTGCTATGACTTTCTTTAACCGTGCATTGACAAAACCACTTTCCAAATAGTCAAACATGACAAAGCAACTTATAAAACATCATTTTTACATATGGCTCTGATAGAACTGAAAATGCAAAGCTCAAAACACAGTATTTATAAAGGTTGCATAACATGCTATCTAAACTCATCTACTAATCATGAAACCCGTGAGAGAGGCAGGTGGATTGTAACAGCAGATGAGTTGAAGGGCCGTGATTCTCATACAAGGAAAGGGTTCAAATAATTGCTTGTTAGTCACAGAAAAACAATGCTGGAAGAAAACTCTATGAATAAATGAATGAGTGAACACTGGACTAATGAGCTACTTCCTCTGCTAGGCGTATGAGCTCTCTGGGGATGACGACTCATTTAGTTACACGTGTGAACACGATGCAGAGTTAACAAGGTCTCGGTTTCTGCCTGCTGCTCTGACTACTGACACACAGCCTGCTGACGGGGCCTGGGAGATGGTGGTGGATGCAGTGCCTTTCACAGCACCAAATGAGAACCATCCTCCTGCTCTGGGTCTGGTGAAGCGCAGCTGCTGTCTGGGTTGGGGCAGCAGATTGACTCCAGCGACAGAGGCACATGGAGCTAGTTCTGAGCTGAGGACCTTTGGTTGCTGCCAGGTTTATACCATGGGGACTGCACCACACAGACCTGGCTGATGAACCCTGCGTGACCCTGGCCATCTGTAGCCTCCTCTACAGCACCAGGCAGCACCAGAGTGCTAACAAGCCCCACTGAGAGCCAGTTTACTTGTCCTCTTCTTTGTTCTCCTGCTTTTCTTCCCCACCCCCAACGTGCCTCTCTATTCTTGTGTTTCCAGGGGAACTCCTCAGCTTGCACATGGACAGCCAGCTTGGGTTCAGAGGCATTCCTCCACTGCTCTTTTGCAAGAAGATAGACTGCAAAACCCCTATGGAGTCAGCCAGGGCCCAGTGTATTAACTAGCAAGGGTTCCTCTAAAGCCTGGCACCAGGAAGGCAATGCAGGGAGAAGGCTTGGAAGGGGGCTACCTGCCATCTGAGAGAGCAATCTCAGCCAGCATTGATCTTATCAGAGCCAGGCTTAATTTAATCACTCATCTGCTCCCATCAAGCTCCCTGATCTTCAGGATACCCCAGGTCTCTGTTTCCCTGAATGATGGAGAGATGACAGTATTTAATGAGATTAAATGTCATCTTCATTACATAAGAGCCTTTAATTACATCATTGAACATCATTTGATACTGAAGAAAAGCATGCTCTCTTAAATTTCAGGCAGTGACAAGGGGCCCAGAAGAACTGGGTTCCAGTCCTGGCTTTGCCAGGGGCCTCTTCTGGCACATTAGGTAAGAGCAGGATGGCCACTGAATTAAATATTGTGTAAGCAGTGCAGCTAAGACACTTCCTAACTGTAGGGAATAAGACTTTGCAAGCTAAACACTCTGTGTATAATATTAAATTGAAGTTGATTCAGAACCTTGACACATGAATGACCCTCAAGCCCTCCATCCTTTCATACAGCTTTACATTTCAAGCAATTACTTAAAAAGGAATAGATCAAAAAGCTGGTGCTTGCTTAAAGCCTCAGAAAAGAGTGTTCAACTGAAATCCAAATTGCTTTTTTTCTGGCTGATGCTGTATTTCCATCACTCTGGATATTTTGGCTTGATACTCTCAGAACTAGATCTGTGTATGCTGCAAAAAAGATGTTCAGGGCAAAAATTACGATGTTTTTTCCCGTCTTGGAGAGTGAGTAGATAATAGAGCAGGAATAAGGGTCTATTTTTAGAGTCTAGCTTTTTAATTCATTAGCTGTATGGAAGTCTTCACAGGCAGTCACTTTTCTCTATTGGGTCAAGGCTGGTGAACAACTGCTGCATTGCAAGGACAGAGATAAGTGAGAAAGTAGAGCTGTAACTCTTCCTCATCACTAATTACTTCATTCTAAGACCCACACAAAATCACCAGCGAAATCCCATGACCTTCTGCTGCAAGGAAGGAGCCAACTGCCTCCTCCATCAGCATCTGTGCCTTCTGCAGGCAGCAGTCCCGTGTCCCTCGCCCAGCAGCACACAGCTGCCTCGCAGAGACAATGCAAGGAAACAATTACACTCCCTGTTGATTAGTGAGTCCCTACTTTTCAACACAGCTAGTGCTGCCAAGTAATGAGCACTTCTTTTAGCTATGTGGAAGGGAGTTTACTACTTGCTTATTTAAAGAACACCCTAAATCACACAATCTTTTTACACATTCCTCCCCTCGGGAGGGCAGAAATAGCGCCCTTGCCTGGCCCTCACCTTGCACCAAAAACTAAGTGATTAGCTAATCTGGGCGGCTGACACAAAAGTGAAATCCAGCCTAATAAAAGCTTACAGTCAACTTTATTTTCAATAGCACTTAATACCAGGCTGATACTGTACAGCCCCATTTCTCTGCAGTTTAACTGTGGTATTAATTTTGTCTTGCCTAGAAACCAGACAGCTCTTTTAATTACATCCAAAACATGCCTGTTCAGACTGAGAAATGATCAGTCCTGCGAGGAGAGCTACGTAGGTGGCTTGGAAACAGATTATTGGATTCCTCCATGTCTTAATAGATATCACTGGTGAAATTCCTGATGTTTCCTCCTCCCTTCCCCTGCCCTCCTTCAGCTATAGCTTAGTGTTCCTGTTTCAGGGAGACCCTTGGTGGGGTGAACTCAAGTTACAGCCTCTCCCTAGGACTCCTTTCTCAGATGACTGCTTTCCACCACAATGTTATGAAAAACAGACTACTTGCAATCTGTCAGACTCACACGACAGGTTCAAAAATCAAGCAGGAAAGGCGGAGATCACATAGTCTCTCTCTAACCCGGATTTCCCAAGCCAACAACCCGCCTCCCCCTAGAAGTTCTTCCTCAATGTTTTGCCTTTTTTAAATACAGATTTTAGTGACAGATAATTAGCCTTTCCGCTTCACGTGAATACTGCACTGTCCCTTCAAACCCAAAGCACTGTTTAACAGACTGTAAGACACTTCCACTGGGAAAAGACGCTAAGGCAATCTGACTTCCTAAATACCTGGAATAAGCCACCTCATTCACCGAATGTGCTCTGAGGAACTTCCAGTACCTGTCCGACACGATCACAGGAGCTGCTCTCAAGAAAACTAGTGCTTCCTCACAGGAAAAGTAAAAAACACCTCCCTTCCTAGAGCAGACAGCACTTTTTAACAGAAGATTCCTTTTGAATTTTTTCTTGTTTGGGCCAAACAAACTCATCATGAAAGAATTGCTGCCTTGAGCTGTTCTCCCTGGCTTGAGGAACACACTGCCAAAACATCTCTTCTTCGGACTACCACCCTCCTGTAAGAAGTGGAAGTAGTAAGTGGATTTTCTCAGTTGAAGAAAAAATCTGGACATATTTCAGCCCAGCATAAAAAAAGTAAAAAAAAAAAAAAAAAAAAAAATCATTCCTTATCCTAAGTTGAAGTTCCAGGAAGACCCAGCTAATTCTTGGGCCTTCTATTGACCTTTTTGCCCATCACTACCCAACGGATGTGGTACAGAATCTGTGGAAGCTAGGACAGCCATCCATCTAATTTACCAGCAAGTGCAGTTATTCTCTGTGTTTCTGCGCAAGCTGACTTCATGCTGAAAGGTCCCACTGTAATTTCACAAAAACCAGCCCAAACTAAATTAATTTATGATCATAACTGCCATCCAAATGTGGTTATTTCTACCACCTAACCATATAGAGTAAATAAGAATGCAGTTCTCTAACACCAGAGATGTTCTCTGTTCTGGTATCAAAAGGCAGATTTAAGAAATAGTCTCCACTGCAAAATAAACAGGTTGGAATCTCAACAAATTAAGCAATACCTAGTCTACAGTCAGTATTTTATTCAGCCTAAAACTTTATCGCTCTTTGTGATGTGTCCACACTTACGATACTGTGCACTTTAATGAACAGACCAAGCTTTACCTTTCTGTTCTGGGCTTCAGTCGATTTAGACAATGTCTGTAGCTAAGAGAGGCCCAAGAGCTGGTTCGACACTGAAGACATACAAAAAAACAGAACTTGAAAAATAAAATTGTCATGAGTATTTAATCACCTATGAAAAATAAACAAGCACTTTCAGTTTATATCCCATTGCACAGGATCAAAGCTGGCCTTCAGTCTAAGCACAGGACACAGAGACCCCAACCTTTACCAAAAGTGAAACCCGTCACGGAACTCTACACTTGGGGCCTACAATCTTCATAAGCATCAACTTACATTTTCAAAAGCCTGACAAACTACGGAAACAACGGACCTCCTGGAGAATTCTACACTTGTGCACACACACCAAGAAGCAGCAGAAGCACTTGTGGAATTTAAGAACCCGCATCGGCTTTATTAGACGGTTCCGTTTACAAGGATCAGCGGTAGCGGTGCAGCTGCAGGGTGTTGCGCCTCCTCCAGGCGGCGCGGCGGGAGCCACCAATGGTGTGGTGGAACTTGTGGCCCTTGCCGAGGCCACGACTCTTCCGCCCGGCCGACGTCAGCCCACGCATCTCCCTGTGCTTGTGGACGGGCTTGGTGATCCATTGGGTATCGGGGTTGCGCCGGATGGTCTTGTGGAAGGGGTCGATCAGAATCACTTCAAAAAACTTGTAAGTGGAATCTTCACCAACCCAGTACGAGTTCAAGACTCTCAGAGCCCCACAGTGACGACCAGCACGTTCCTAGGGGAAAAAATAAATGCAAAGGGCTGTAAAACCATGGACGCAGGGCACTTTTCATGCAGAAAGATATGACCTAAACATAAAATTTCAATTTTCCCAAGAGATCCTCTTTTCCTGAAAGAATTCCTCACCTTCCAGTTGCAAAGGTGCAAGAAAAGTAACAGCTGAAAGGAATGCTGTGTTTAAAAAAAAAAAAAAAAAGACTGTCTGGATTCCTACATGAATCAGCTTTTAAAGAACATAAGCAGGAAGGTGCTTGGTTAACAAAAGAAAGAACTCTTTTTACACAAAAGAACCAACCAGTAAATACGGCATTAAAAGTAACTTTAATATGAAAAGAGGAGCACAGGCTGCCACTTGGGGCCACAGAACAATCTTTTGTGGGAAGTTATGAAAGCCCAATCAATTTGCACACCCAGAGCTACAGGGGAGAAAGACATTTCTGCAGAGAATAAGCCTGTACTGGTAGGAGAAAAGGATCAGCTGATGTAACAAATCTTTGTACCACTGCTAGCATATTATTGCTTGCTATTCCTAACATCACTTGTGGTTGGAAAGAAGCAGTCTTAGTTTAAAAAAAAACAAACAAAACAAGGCAGAAAATAACAATTATGCAACTCCATCTGCCTATCCTGTCAGGAATGCTCCTTATTTAAAACACTGTGTGTATAATTGTAGAACTTTATCGTCACCATGGGAAAGTACGAACCAAGGGAACCCACCCATCTGCTTCCCCAGTGTGATCCCAACCTCTTGCTACAGGCTCCCATTATACAGTACTTGACTATTTTCTGCACATGTAATAACATTTTTTCAAGTCCTTGTTTTATTCTAGAATAAGAGCAACACCTGGACAAAACACTGAAACACCAACCACCCTCAACCAGCTTCTGTGCGGGGATGGGAGCTCCAATCAAGGCTGTGTATTTCTGTAATCTGAAAAATTTAAGTCTTCCACCAGAGAATATGTCAGATTCAGAAAATTTCAAGCTAAAACTGAGGGAAAACAACCTCTTCCATAGTTGTCACCTCAAGTGAGAATGTGATTAGCCATCAGGTATCTGGGAATAGCATGTCTGAAGAGAATTCCATGAGCACTGATAACACAGAATTGCATTTTTAACTTGAACTCATCATCTGTGTTTCTGTCAAATAAGCATTTTTTTTCCTTGAAAAAAATATCCCACCACATTCAACCTGATGAAGTCACTTAGGAATACTTCTAAAGTCTTGAGAACAGAAGAGTCTTTTGCTTCAAGACAGAAAGGCAATGAGCAGTCCCCCAATAATTCTAACCCATTGAAAGAGTTTTTTTGTAAAGATGACAACCACATCTCTTCCACACTACTACTGTGAACACAACTTAAAAATAACTTCACCACCAATCTGTGTGCTAGTGAGGTACCCAATTTTTATAAAGAACCAGACGGTCTCTGGCAGCTGCTTTCAGATCCTACGATACAGACAAGTACACCAGGCACCACCCCTACTACACAAACGGGGGCTACAGGCTTTAAGACAGGAACTCACCCCTACTTTGTGAAAGGACCATCACCTACAGCTGGTAATACATACAACATGGCAGGGAACAGACATGAGATTTACTGACAAGTGAGACACCTTAGCGTATTTGAATTCTTATTTCCCATGCCTAACTCCTTAATTTACTGTGGCTTGTACCACTTACCCATTTTTATTACAAATACTGTGGCATACTTTAGAATTATACACTATGAACTTCAATAAACCACCTAAGTTTCCTGAGGTTCCCTGAGACCCTTGAGAAAGAATTCAAGATCTTTTACCCAACATATTAACAAAAACGGCTGATTTGTTGTTTTTTTTTTTTTGTCTGTATTTTCAGCTTTTACAGTCTAAGACCTTGCTACCCAAATTTGTTAGCAGTAACCAGAAAACTCACCTCTGCGACAGACTGAAGGCTGCGGGCAAACTTGAGCTGATTAACACCGTGGTGCACAGGTTTGCCATAGGTGGCACCTTTCGGGACTGGGCGCTTGCGGCCACCACGGCGGACGCGGACACGGTAGATCACGTAACCTGAAAGAAACGGCGACGTAAGAGCTAGGAGAATTCTGGCAGCAATTTTGATGCCCATATTGCATTTCCAATCCCCAAACATTTACATAAAATGCTGCAAGATTAAAGTCATTATAACAACCTTCACCGAAACTTACAGCTGGAGGTGGATAGCACAAGATGTTTCATTATTTTCATCACAATAGAGTAAAGGAAGTGATATCCTCTCACAACTAGTTTTTGGTTCCAAATCACAGCTTACGGCATCTTTTCACTATTTAGTCTCAAACAGACTAAGAACAGCTACAACTACATTGTAACATGATTACAAAATGTAAAAGATTTTAAAAGGACAAAAATCACCCCAGAACACCCAACAAAGCCACCACCCAAACCCTGAAATCCCATACTCTGACAGCAGCATTCATAAAGCACTGAAGCAAGAGCCATCCACAAACCCTGCTGAAATCTAACCACTGAAAAATGACCAAATTAGACGAAAAATGACAGAAGTGTCTTCGTTTTTTTATTTTCCTAGTGAATAAACATACTGCTTTTTGTAAAAGGATTTGCTCAAGTTACACAGAGATGGCCACTTTCCCCACTTCCTTCCCTAAGCAATAACTGTTTTCCAATGACAGTATGAACTCCACCATCTTGCTTCCTCAAGTGCAGAGTCATGGAATCACAGAATGGCCTAGGTTGAAAGGTACCTGAAACATCATCTAGTTCCAACCCCCCTGACATGGACAGCGACACTTTCTGCTAGAGCAGGTTGCTCAGAGCTCCATCCACTGTGGCCTTGAACACTTCCAGGGATGGTGCAACCTGTTCCAGTGTCTGACCACCATCACTAACGTTCTTCCTAACATCTAAGCTAAACCTACTCTCTTTCAGTTTGAAGCCATTCCCTCTTGTCCCGATCTTGTACAAATCCCTCTCCAGCTCTCTTGTAGCTCCCTTTAGGTACTGGAGGAGTTTTTGACTAAAAAGTCAAAGTAACACTTGACAACAGTTGGGCAGAGAAAGGACACCCCCCAAACCCAAGATTTTGACAGCTCTGCAATATCAACAGTGCACAAGACCTCGGGCCAAAGCCCACTTGATCTTCATCTGCCAAAACAGCCACAGAAGGTGCAGATGGAAAATTAAGGGGAGTTAAGGTTTTAGGTTGTGGATGTTGCTACCAACCGAACATGCTTATGACACTCAGCTCATTTCATGCTGGACATGAAATGGTCAGTTTATTGGGGGATACTTCAGTTTCAGATTATTATCCTGCTGCCACCCATGGAAGCTGACGAAAGACCAGGTCACTGCATCCCGAGGCAAACGGGCTTCACCTCTCCACGCTGCTCGTTACCTTGCTTGGCCTTGTAGCCCAGGCGGCGGGCTTTGTCCGGGCGGGTGGGGCGCGGTGCCCGGTGCAGGGCCGACAGCTGCCGGTACTGCCAGCAGCGCACGCGCAGCAGGAACCGCATCACGTCCGACTGCTTCTTCCTCCACAGCTCCTGGATGTACTTGTAGGCACCCATGTCTGTCTACCTGCTGAACAGAGAGGCCGGTGAAAACGAGGCACCAAAACCGGATCCCGAACCCGAGCATCTTCCACCGCCAACGCTGCATAAAACCACAGGCGGGACACCATGGAGGGACAGGGAGCTCACGGGCTCCTCTGCACCACTGGCACAACCGCAAACAGGGATCACACTTGGCAACCCTCAGCAGCACGCGCAGAAGTCACCATTCCCCGGCAATTCTCCTGCTTCTCATACGTCCTGAGGTGTTAAAAACTCCTCCACTGAGAAAGTTTCTGATGTGTTATGTCTGATACCACCAAAAGTAGCATTCAGCACCTAAAAGGAGCTGTAATGTCAATCTACACAGGACCAGGGGAGCGCACGTAGTGTAATCTTTACTCTTAACACTTACTCCAGTAAGGTTTTACTGGCAGGTGAAAGCTTAACAGTTGCCCAAGAGATGGAAAGAACTGCACTGGGACTTCTGTTCCCTCAGTGCTGCTCACACTGTGCCTCCCACATCCCAGGAGAGACAAGGCCTTTCTCCACACCTGCTTTAAGCGAAGTGAGGTGTACTGCTTGTGTCACACACGGAGCAAAAAAAATAAGTGCCACAGCTCAGCCTCCTACTGATGGTGACATCTGAGCCTGTGCTCTGCTCCACAGATGCCTCGTGCTTTCTTTTCTTTTAAATTAATTATTTTTTTTAAGAATTACTTCTGGTAAGCCCCATCAAGGGTCAATTTGTATTGACTTCAGCAGAGCAAGGACTCAACGCGAAGCTCCTACTCTGCCCGTAAGAAGACGGCGATTATTACAAACCCCCTTTTCCGAGCTGAATACCTCTGAGAAGCTCCAGGCATTTCAAAAACCAAGCATTACTTCATGTTTTCATCACGTTTATTGCCGGTTTCCTAGAAACCTGAGGTCTCACACGCCTGCAGCAACCAGAACGTGCACCCGCACTCCATCAACCCCCCCCCCCAAATCACCATCAGGGAACGCGCGGTCCGTTTTATTCACATTAAAAGGAAAAAACAAACAAACAAACAAACAAACAAACAAACAAACAACAAATCCAGCTCGTGTGCGATTCGGCCACCCCTCGTGCCCGAACCCGCCTAGCTACGGCTCGTCCCTTTCCCATCCCCGCCTCGAGGCCCGCCTTTCCCCCCCCCCCCCACCTCCATCGTTATCTCGCAGAACACCGCGAAGGAACCGCAAACCCGGCCGCGGCCTGAGGCTCCGTCAGCGACCCGCAGCCGCCGCGCCAGCGTCTCCCCCCTCCTCGGATATCCCGCGGGGGGGGGGGAAGGGATGGATGTGCGGCGGGATCCCGGGGATGGGCGCGGATGGAGGGAAAGGCCGCGCGCGAACAGCCCCTCACCTTGATGGCGCCCGGCACCGGAAGGGAAGAGGCCGCCTTCCCACAAACCCTTGCGGCGGGGCCCGCGCTTCCGGCGGCTGCCGCTGCGCCTCATGGGTGATGTAGTCCCGGGCAAGGGAGGGGGCCGGGGCGCGCATGGGGGCGGGGGGGGGGCGGGCCCCCCCCCCCCCCCCCCCCCCCCCCCCCCCCCCCCCCCGCCCCCCTGCGCCCACCAATGGGAGCGAGGGGGGCGTGGCCATCGCGCGCCGACGGGCCCTGCTCGCCAAAGGTTCCTGCGAGGAAACCTTAAAAAAGAAAAAAAAAAAAAAAAAAGGTTTCTAAAAATAATAATTAAAGAAATCGCGCGTTTTCAGTCTCGAGGAGGTTAACCGGGGGTGGAGGGGGGGGGCAAAAGGAGGTTGTGGCGAGGTGTGTGTGTGGGGGGGGGTGGTGTGGGTTTCTTCTGCTGTGGTGGCTGCGGTGAAAGGACCGGAGGAAACGGCCTTGAGGTGAGACAGTGGAGATTCAGAGTAGATATTAGGGGAGGGGGGGGTGGAATTAAAAAAAAAAAATCACTGTCAGAATGGTCAGGCGTTGGAATGGGTTGCCCAGGAAGCCTGGAGTCACCCTGGAGGTGTTAAGGAGGCGTCTGGATCTGGGGCTGGGTGATGCGGTTTGCGGGTTACAAGGGGGATAGTGCTGGATTGATGGTTGGGCTGGATGATCCTGAAGGCCTCTTCCAACCTTGGTGATTCTATTCTGTTCCAAATAATAAACCCTGAGGGCTGAAAAAGCCCTAAAAACCAACTCCCAAACCTTTTCAGGAGGGGGCAAGGGGTAAGGAGCCCCCGAAGCTGCAGCCCTGGGGGGTGTTTCCTGACATGGTGAGCATGAGCAGCCCCAGGCTGGGGCCGAGGTCGTGCCTTTACCCATCAATCTCCTCCCATCCCTCCTGTGCACAGCGTCACTGAGTGACCTGGTCTGGCAGGTGGCATCCCTGCACATGCCAGAAGGGGCTGGAAGGAGAGGATCTTTAATCTCCCCTCTAACCCAAGCCATTCTATGTTTCTATGAGTTAGGCTTTCCCAGCCTGCAATTCCCTCCTGCCTCTGGCTGCAGGATGACCTTTCTGTTTTTCAGTGTATGCTTTGCAGAGCACCCTGGCTTGTGAAGTGTTACCTGGTTAAAGGAATTGAAGAAGGACAACGCCAGCCCCTCCTCATCCAAAAAAAAGGTACTCTTCATCTCTCTCTGTGACAAATGGCTCCAAACAACAAGCCAAGTTGGGGCTTGCTGCCCTGCCATGGCTCACTGACAGAGGGAACTGCCCCTGGCTGCTGGACACCTCCTGCTAAAACCAACACCCGCCCATCCAAACTGATTTAAAGCAGACTGAAAAAAACTGTTTCTCCATTTGCTTTCCTGTACTTTTGCCTTTAACGCTCCTCTTTTGTAGGTCCTAGTCTGTAAAAGTTAGCAGCTTTCTGTGGGTGAAACAAAAGGGAGGGAACCACCATTTTCTTGCATTTCCAGAACCATCCTGGTACCGTCAGATACCATCAGACCCACTGCAAAACCAGGCAGCCCAATAACACACATGCCAACAAACACAGCCCCTGCCCCCGGGGCCTTCCACACCTAATCACTCACAGCCTCCCTGAGCCTGGCAGGACAGGCAGGCATCAGCACCACTGGCAGCAGCCTAAAAACCTTAAAAAACGGTGTGGGAGGAAACTCCAGTCCTAAAAATATCAGTCTCTGGCGAGCGCCTGGGAGGGAGCTGTGCCTCCGAGTCACCCGCTGCTTTGCGCTTTGCCTCTCGCTTTCCGTGGGCTCTGCTCCCGCCGGGAGCCAATCCCTGCCGCCGTGCCAGGCTAACAGCCTCCTGTGTCTGCACAGGGCTCGCCTGCCGACTCTGCTCCCTCGGGAAAGATGGGAAAGGGCTACAAAGTGGTGGTTTGTGGAATGGCCTCAGTGGGAAAGACTGCGATTTTGGAGCAGCTTCTCTATGGAAAGCATACTGTTGGTGAGACATTTTTGCTTTTGGGGGGAGGTTGTTTCCTTTTCCAGTGTCTTGTTCTGTGTGGGCCCCAAAACACCAGTAACTGAGGACTCTCAACTGCACTGAGGTGAAGGAGAAGATTAATGTGGTTTTGTTGCACCTCTGGTCAGTTCTTGAAATTTGTGGTCACTGGCAGGTTTTTAAAAGAGCCTTGAAGAATAACCCTTTCCGCGATGTTCCCAGTTATAAAACACGTGAACGTTTAAAAAGAAACAAACACGAGAAAGTTGGTGATGTGCTTGCTGCCTATTTACATAAGAAATATCTCGTTCCCTGAAGGATGCCATAGATGCCTGAAAAATAAATAGATGTCACATGATGAGTGGAGACACTGTTTAGACTTTTGTTTCATGTTCTTAAAAGCTTTAGTTTGCTTGGTTTTGGCTAACATTTAACCAAAGCTCTGGCAAGCAAAACAGCTCAGCTTTAGGTTCCACGTTCTGTGCTGAACTTGAAGGAAGGCCAGGCATCTCAGCTCTCAAAGAAATCCTCCTGTGCAAAACAGACTTGACAGTGGAGCAGGGGATGTCTGAGATTTGCTGTGCACAAAAGAAAGGGAACAAAGGCAAAACCGGCATGTTTCCCTCTGTTTCCACATGACTTGGCTTTGAGAGGAAGGGCAATGATCATTAAGCTGACAAATTTTTCCTACCTCGCCCAGAAACAAGGGGTGGCACCAGGGTTTTGACAGAAGATGCCCAGTCACTATGTATCTTTTTCTTGAGTTGTTAAATTAGACCTTGGTATAAGTTACTGCAAATACACCAGGATTTCTAGAATGGTGCTTTGCAGCACTGCACCTTTAAAATGTGTGGATGGGAGGAATTTGCTGGCAAAGCGTGATACAGAACTGCGTGCTAATACCCGTGTTTGAAAGGAGGATTTCCTCTAATGTTGCAGCAACATCTGTTTCCAGCATCCTACCGAGCGCTACGCACGTAGCCCCGTGTAGCTTTCAACGTGAAGGTTGCAAAACCCGGAGGCTGAAGGTTTTTCCCTGTGCTACCAACCTGCCTCTCCTCCGTGCTGGGCTGGGTGATTGTCAGGGACGCCCGAGCAGCATGAGCAAGGCCACGTTACTTAGATCGTATTGCCTTGCATTAATTCCTGCCTCCTATTAGCAACCCAGGCAGGAAGGATATTCGGGTGTTGCTGATCAGAGGAGCTATTTATGGAGCCAGCCATGTACGTGATTATACAACATCATGGATACTGGCTGACATAACCGGAGGGAGACCTTGTGCCTAGAGTTTAGCTGTGGGTGTCCCTCTGTCGCTCCCAAATGCTCTGCTCCACCTTGGCCATTGAGAAATGCAGACCTCCACCCCCACATCTTAAAAAGATCAGTTTTCCTTTCCTGCAGGTCTGCTCTTATTTTTTGGAATTACTGGAAAGGAAGGGAGCACCTGGGGAGAAGGAAGAAGGTAGTCTCCTGGTTTCTGTGATTTTGGTCAAATCTTATTCCCAAGACATTCAGAGAAGAGGGCAAATAGCAGGGTCAAGATCAGGATATGGAGAGGGCTCATTATGAAGCCACTGTAGCCCCAAAGGCTGTGGCCCAGCACTTTTGATGTCACACGTGCAGGCCATCAGGCACATTTGGGTGGGTGGACTGGTAAATTGATTTTTTTTTGTAGTCTTCCTGAGTGGTCACCATCCTCCCTGCCTCTTCCTGAGCACATGGGCAGTTGTGGCAGAGGGTGCCTGAAGTATGGGCTGGTGAAAATGGTTTCCATAAGATCTTCAGCTATTCTTCCACTCTGTACTGATTTAGCCCTCAAACTGCAGAGGCAGGACACCACTGTGAGGTCTCACTGAGCAAGGACAGAGTTTGAGGAATGGCAAGTCTTTGATTGCTCCTTAGCTGAGCTGCTTTAAACTGCACAGACCTATTGCTGGTGCTATCATTGCAGGGGTAACCTTTCCACACTTGAAACATGATTACTGGGTCATGATCCTCGTTTCCTAAAGCTTACGAGCTCCAGAAAGCTGACATGTACATTCTGGCTTCTGGCCTTTTTGGCAGGAGGCAAAAAAGACTAGTGTGTTTGCTGAAAGCCTGTCTGTTCAGAGCCAACCAGCAAGGCAGCTCACCGGGCATGGCAACACGGACACAAGCTGTTTCAAAACCTGTGCTTCCTGACTGACGTCAGGAGTAGCTCTGTGGCCAGTCTGAGGGCCGGGGAGCCGTGGGGAGGACTGCTGAGCCAATGCATGGAGTCTTTCCATTTTGATGGCATGCACATCCTCTTCCCAGTGACAAGAGGCATGCCTGAACTTAGTTGGAGGCTCAGAGCACAAGGTCTGGTGCCATTCTCTGAAGTGTCACAGCCATTGACACGAGGGGTTCCTCCTGGCTGTAAATCAGCCATGTGTCCATGTCAGTGCTCATGTGCCTCCTGATGACTTTCCTGTAAAAAGAGTGGAGACACAGCTGCTGTCAGGGAAGTGATTGGAGTCCTTGGAGGTTTCACACTGCTATGTAAAGCCCTTGGCTTTGAGCCCGTGCTCCTGGCTGTGTGCTTGGTGATGGTGCTGTAAACCCAGGTGCACTGTGTTTCTTTTCCTAGAAAAATGTGCACCTTCAAGTCTCCCTTGCTTGTCACGGATGAAGTCCCTAAGTGCCGCTGCTGCTCACATGGTCAGCAGCTAACACTCTTGCAAAGGCACTAAGATTACTTAGGGTCAAAGAGGAAAAAGTACTCAGGAGGGAGGAATAACTCTGTGGCATGTGAGCAACAATGCATGGTACTGGATTTTGTGCTAGGCTTTAAACTGCAAGAGGAGCTGTTTGCCTTGTGCCGCAGGATGGGAAGGGAGAGGGCAAAAAGATGAGAAATGCTCTCAGAGCCACATAAAATAATGTACATATTGCATGGCAGACTCCCTTGCTAAAGTAATACAAGGAATCAGAAAAAAACCACAAGGAGATGTTTGAAATGGGTGCAGATTTAGCTTTGAGTCATGTAGGGACTATACTGCCATAGGTCAGGACAAATAGTTGTTAAGAATTGCACATATGTATATGATACATATAAATACACAGCAGTGTGCCCAGGAGGCCAAGAAGGCCAATGGCATCCTGGCTTGTGTCAGAAATAGTGTGGCCAGCAGGACCAGGGAAGTGATTGTCCCCCAGTACTCGGCAATGGTGAGGCCACAACTCAAATCCTGTGTTCAGTTTTGGGCCCCTCACAACCAGAAGGACATTGAGGTGCTGGTGAAGGATCTGGAGCACAAGTCCCATGAGGAGCGACTGAGGGTTGTTCAGCCTGGACAAAAGGAGGTTCAGGGAAGACTCTTATCACTCTCTATAACTGCATGAAAAGGAGCTTGGAGCAGGTGGGGGTTGGATCTCTCTCGACTGGGCTAACAGGAGAGTTGTTGCCTTAACTTTGGCATGGGACATATCTGTAAAGAGGATAGTTATTTTGCCTTAAAAAGTGTCCCTGTTCAGTGATGGTGCTGAAAGGAGTCTTCCTTCTGCCTTTACCCTGAAACCTATGGTAAAGCCTATCAGCTCAACAGGAGGAGACAAGAACTCTTCCTATAGAATACAGAATACTTATCTCTGCCTCCTGGCTGTGTAAATAGCTGGTACAGCCAGGTTATTCACAAGCAGCTACTTCAGATCCTCTTACTAAGTAGGGATGAAAACACCATATCTGTGGTAGAACCCATAATGAGAGAATTTGCCTCACTTGGTCCAGCTGGAGGGATTTGGGGTTTTGGCTTATACAGCTCCAAAGATGTGGAGGCTAATTGACCTAATTACGCATTCATAGAATCATAGAATGGTTTGGGTTGGAAGGGACCTTAAAGGTCACCTCCTTCCAAACCCCTTGCCACGGGCAGAGACACCTTTTTACGTATTTGCTTCTTAAATTAAAACTACCTTATGACAGAGGTGCAGTCAGCTTTGCATTTTAGAAACAGTTGAAAATGGAGCTGAATGTATGCAACTGAGGGTCACAACCTGGCTACTTGTTACCAGCTAAATCTTGATAGGCCAGCTCCTTTTGAGATCTGCCCAGCTCTTCTCTGAGTCAGGGATCCTCGGATAGACTGTCATTTGAGACCTAAGTAAGCAAAGCCCCTTATCCTGCAGTTTACAAACAGAAGAAATAGCAGGCTTTAGGAGCTCTTTGCTGAATTCCTCCAGAAAAAGGGAAAAAGAGGTTACACAGGAGATCTTCAAAAGTACTTAAGAAGACTCAAAATTTGCACTGCATTTATGTTCAAGATTCAATTGCGAACTTATGAAATTCCATCCATTTTGAAATTTTGATTTGATTTGGTATTTGCGATGTATCTGCCCTGCCAGGCCTGAGTGTGCAGTATTCATTAGTATATTGAGCCTTTTCTTTACCTCATTGGGAAACCACAAAGGTTTGAACAGCATCCAATTTATGACTGAGGCTTCCCCTTGCAGTTCCTCTGTGTCAGCAGTCGGTAACATAGACGAAGACCCTTCTGCCTCTCCTAAGATTTGCACCAGCTAAGTAGGTATCAGAGAATGGCATCACTCCTGTCTATTCCTCCTTCCCCTTCCTAACTTTTTTACACCTTTAGTTTTCAAAGAAAGCATGAGATTGTGCACTGTCTTGTCAGTTCCCCTTTACCCCTGTGACTTCTGAACATGAAAGATGGCCCATTGTAGTGCTCTCCTCCAAAGAAAACCTACTCAGGCTGGCAGCAGTCTGCAGGGCGGTAACTTCCCGGCACAAACTGCCCTTGCCCACCCAGGTAGCGAAGGTGGGAGTGTGTCTGGGGATGCCAGTGAAGGAAAGGAGAACCAGGGTTCTTGTGGCAGGGAGGGTTGGATGGTGCCAGCACCTTCCTAGGACACTGACTATTTTTGCTAGTCTTACAACAACTTGCCTGGACCATGTTTGAATGTATACTAGGAAAGCATTTGAATGGGACGGTACTAACAAGAAGCGTAAATATCATTGTCGGCGAGATGTGGCTAGTACATAGTCTGAACTTCACAAGCAAGGCCTTGAATAAGGTGGCATAGGTATTTCTAAAAATTATCTGTGTTTACTTAGGAAATTACTTGCATATACTGCCTCCCCCAGTGCACGCAGGTGAAATTTCACCTCTGGAATCTGATACTGGTGCATAAATTCCAACTCCCTCCTAAGTGCCCCCCCTATTTCACATCAAAATTTGTTGTTCTATTCTGCTGAATTAAATCCCAGGTCTTAAATTTTCCTCTTTGTTTTCAAATAGAGTGTTAAAAAACATAATTTTCACTGCTGCTTTTAATGCCATTAGGAAGAGATCGTCATGGGATAACATGGATATATTACGTGTCATTGAATTACAGTGCAGCATTTAGATGATAAAAAACTGTACAACATTATTCACTGATTTCTAAAAAGAAAACTTAGGTACTTATGGTTCATTCCTTCTTGCCAAAGCTGTATTTACTGATGCTAAATATTTCCTTGACCTGTCTGTACAATGCAACGAGGCAGAGCAAGAATATAGTGCTATGTCTATACAACAGTACTATATCCAGAAAGGGCTCCATTACTACCTCACTCTTTAAAAATACCACTATAACACAGTCTACAACCACACAGAGTGTGTTTGTGCTTCCTTTTTTCATTAACCTTTGTTTTGTCCTTCTGTTCTTAGTTTTGCTCCCACACATTAGCACGGCTATATTTGGAGGCAAGATAAATTAAATCATTGGAAACCTAATAAGAGTTTGATCTATGCAGACTGCGCAGAGAGGGGCAAAAAGAACAGCTTGTGCCACTTTCCTGCGCAGGAATGCTGCATACATCATGGGAAACCATCAGCGTGGGTGGAATGCTTTAGCTTGTTTGTCAATGTGAAGTATTTTGAATAGTGTCATTGAACATAGCAGAATCCTTATTTTCACAGGCCAGATAATCCCTCGTGTTTCCTTAAACAATGCACTAAAATGGTCCCTTTTTGGCAGACAAAGAGAATAATGCAGGACTCATTATTGTAGCCCTGCAACAGCTAACAGTTGTATATAGGAGTGCAGTGGAGGCAAAAACATGGATTGCAGAGGGTTTGTATGAATACTTAAAATCAACTCTGAAAGAGCCCAGCTACACTGTACATAGGTTGTTTGGACCTGTAGCCTTATGCACCTGCATCCAGGAGGAACACAAAGCTAAGGTGATTTATGTGTTTCCAGGTTTGTCTTGGGAAAAAAATAATGGTTTAAATTAGTTCAAAGCAAGCTGCGTTGAATTACCTTGCATTTACCATGGGGAGAGGAGGGAAGGAGGGCCAGTATGTGGACAGTCACTATGGAACAGCTGATACACATATCAAAGCTTACTACCTTGTGCATGTTCTTACCTTGCAGTAAATGAACTTGCTCCTATTAGCACATCTGAGTCATTTTAAATCCCTAAGGGATGGAAAACGCTCACTGTGCATTTGAGTAAATAGAGCATGCAACTTTTTTTGTATGCAAACATCCCCTTCCCTTTCTGGCTTGGTTTCTCTTGGTTAGATGTACCACCAATGCACATTCATTTCCAGAATCATTCCTTTGGCTGCTGCTTCTGCAGTGTGATCCAGCTCATTATGAAACAAAGAAGTAGGCTTATGATGTTAGTACTTGACTATCTGGTGTTTCTCAGCTGTTCTTCCAAAAGGGTATGTTCGGGCAGGCCTGTTTGCAGCATGTCTGGCACAGAACTGATACACTGGGTGGTTGGAGTTTGGAAAACCTGGGGGGAGAACACACATCTTATCCTATTCCGAATGTGCATGTTATATAGATTAATTTTACAGGCATAATCAGGTGCTTATACATTTACAGTGGTGCTATTGGAAATAGCTAGTGCGGTCATTTGTGAATACAACCCTCCATGGGAATGCCAGGCAAGGTTGGGTCCAAGTCAAGTCACACAAGAAAACATCCACTGAAAGCTATTGTGGGGTGAAATTCCACTGTCCTGCAAATAATTATTATAGTGGTGCTTTGGCTATAGCAGTTGAACTTTCCTGCTTGTTTTCAAACAGGCTTAGAAGAGGGTGCCACGATGGAAGACGTGTATTTGGCGTCGGTGGAGACAGACCGAGGTGTGAAGGAACAGTTACGGCTTTATGACACCAGAGGTCTGCAGGAGGGCGTAGAATTGCCAAAACACTATTTCTCCGTTGCTGATGGCTTTGTTCTGGTGTATGCTGTGACCAGCCTTGAAGCCTTCCAAAGAGTTGAACTGCTCAAAAAGGAGATCGATGTCTTTAGGGACAAAAAGGAGGTAAATGCATGGTTGGCTAAATGCTGTATCAGTGATAGGAAGTTAAGATGGCAAAGAACAGATTTTGTTTTGTAAAACTCGCATACAAAGGAAAACAAATGTACCCACAGCCTTGGGCAACCCAGCAAAAGGAAGCTTTCTCATGGTGGAGAAGTCTAATTCACATGCCATGCAGGTCATTCAAAAGAATGCTTTTTGTTTTCTCTTCCTTATTTCCTCTAGTAGAGCTAAAATTCAGTCAGCTGAATGCACCAACCAGGACAGTTACGACTAATAAAACATATGGTCTACAGCAGTGCAGCTCATATGTTTTCTTAGATATTGTACAGGGGAAGTCAAGTGCATAGAATAATATAGCAAAGGGCATTATCATTGTTTGTTTTGTATTCATGTACTTGATGGCTTACAAACTAGCGTAATTGACAATGGGTCTCCCAGACATTAGTCAATTGGCAAAGCAGCTTTAATGTATTTTAACAACCATATTGAATCAATTCAATTGTGTGAAATGACTGCTCTGTTTTCCCTTAGAAAGCAGCTAGTGTTTTCAGCTGACAGTGTTCCAGCTTAGCTAAACAAATATAACTTGCGTGTGGCATTAGCATTATGGCTTTTCCTACAATATCTTTATATTCTCAAGTAGTTTTCTCTGCTAAAAGTCTTTAGCCTAGAGCTTTCCAAATGCCTGCTTTATGCTGTTCGGGGGGGAAAAAAAGTGCATGAAGAATTAATTGGATAATGGTAGGGAGAGACTTTCCAAAAATGTTACTTGTTTTGTACTGACAGCACACAGGGTGGTAGAGGAAGGCAGGCTCAAGTTTGACAGCAGAACGAATGTGCAGTCACAGGAGAGGTATGTTAGCTGGTAGGGCTGGTGTGAGCTGCAGACTGTCACGTATATCAGGGATACAGGAGTCAATCATAACTCCCCTGCAGGGCAAGGAAAGGTGGAAAAGCAGGAAATTTTTCCCAGGTGCTGTGTTTTGTGAGGGCCCTGATTTGTTACTCTACAGCATGTTGTAATGAGGAGAGGGAGTCACAGCTCCAACAGGATATGCATCCCGCTGTTCTCTGTTACCTGTCAGAACTTCTCTCTCATTTCATGCAGGTATTTAGAAAACAGACAGTTTGCTTATCCCTTTGTGATTTTGACTGAGGATGACAGTCAAAAGAGTGGTGCCCACAATAAGATGGATAAATTAGTTTCATTCCTGTGATTTCTAATCCATACAAAGTAGGCTTTGAAGCATAGAAGGTGAGATCAAGAGTCCTGTCTTAAGATAGCTGTTAATCAGTGGATTAATGATTCTATGACCTAAACTTTGGGCTCTGCTAGAATGAATCCTTAACTGAATTAGGGATGTATCTCCACATGTGGTGCTTCTGAGCTGGCAGGACTTCAACTTGTTGAGCGGCACCGTCCCCTGTTGTGCGCTAGATGACAGAAGGCACTGATGGCTGGTTCCTTGTCTCTGCTGGTGGTGGGGGCTCTCCAGCACACACCTTTAAGTCTGGCCAAATTTTACACTAAATAGAGGTTATGTCTGTTATACTGACAGGGCTTACCCATAGCTAAAATTCAGTTGGATAATCTGGTAAATGCACATAAAGATTATAGCTCCTTTCAAAGCCTTCACAGAGGGGGAAAGAAACCCCCAAACAGCATTTTTTTCAAACACCCTGGAATGCTATAGAAAAGAAAGGAAACCTCAGACCTCACAGGAACAGGACAAACTGCTCTAGCTGGAAAGAAACAGAAAACATCCTGGAGTTAGCCTGATGAACAGGAAAGAGCAAGCAGGTGTGGCCACAGCAAAACCCACAAATCATCATTAACAGAGGACTTTATGACTTGATCTCTGTCAAACCATTAGTGTAGAGATGAGACCAGAGTCTGACTAAGGACCTTGAGCTGTACATGTAGGCATGGTTTCTCCTAAGAGCTGATGCTGGTAAAACATTTTTAGAAAACGGTTAACTTAAAATAAGGAGGAGCAGTAACTTCACGTGTCCAGCATTACTTTTCAGCACTTCCTAGAACTGAAATACTGGGAAGGCTGCATACACCTACTGAGCTAAGCCACCTTGTACAGTCCTGGGTCATACAGAAGTCACTTGATGGATCCTTACAACTATGACTCTCTTGATACCGCTGTGCTGCTCTGCTTGGCTAATAACCAGCTGCTCTTGAAACTGCTTCCCAGGGGACGGTGCTGGTGCTTATCTGCCCCTTTCAGCAGGCTGTCCCTGCTTCAGTCCCTCTGGTGGCTCTTGGTGCCTGGGGCTGGACAGCTAGTGGGACTGGGCCGGGGGAGGGGCCCAGCAGCCCAGCCTGCCCAGGCCACTGGCATGGTTGGTTTTTTTTATATTGTGGGCTGGGGCTTGGAAAAGAAACAAACAGGGCAAAATCCACAGCTGTGGGGTCCAGGCTTTCTCTGCTGCCATGCATTTTTTCATCTCTCAAGCATGTGCTGCTCTGACCTACTCAGATGTCACGCTCTTATCATTTGCCTAGGACAGCTCAATTGCCAAGTAAGCAGAGAATCAGGCTGTTTAACTTCGGATCTCTTGGGTATTGTTTCCCTTCCAAGCAATTGGTGGGGGAAGCGGGTTGGGGAGAAGGGGGAAGTCCTGCATATCCTACCATAAAAACAAGCTCCCAGCCCTCAAGTAGATGAGGCTAATTCAAATCCCAGACTCTGATCTTCCAAACTACATGCAACTTACCTTGTGCCAGGGCTGAGTTAAAGGACAGGTCTGAACTGTGTAGCTACTTGCCTGCTGTTTAAAAGGACTGTGACTGGTGGATGGTTTTGGTATAAAGCTCACCCTTCTCATTTGGTTTGTAGGTAACAGTTATTGTCTTGGGAAACAAAACTGACCTCCTGGACCAAAGGCAAGTGGAAACAGAAGCAGCACAGCAATGGGCAAGGGCTGAGAAAGTGAGACTGTGGGAAGTGACTGTGACAGATCGGAAAACACTGCTTGAACCCTTCACCTTCTTAGCTAGCAAACTGTCCCAGTCCCAGAACAAATCAACATTTCCCTTGCCTGGAAGGAAGAGCAAAGGGAATAACTGTGATAACTAGGCTAGCCTAGCATTGTCTCCTGCTGCCAGGTCACAGTCTAAGTCCTCTTTGTGCCATTTGCTTCTTGCAGTTTCACTTAAAGCAATAATCTCATTCAGCAATAAAATCAGCAAACTTATAGCTAAGAGGTATCCTTCCTTCTCACAGACTTGGCTTGAAAAAGTGACTGTGGTAAAAGCCTAAAAAAGCTCTTCATGAGAGCAGTTACCTTGCAACAAGGGTTATGAAGACAGAAGGAATAGATGGACACCTCTCTATTAGGGGCTTTCAGTATGCCTGGATTCAGCCATGTTGAGGGACAAATCAACAAGCTTACCATTAAGCAATGGCCTTGCAGATCTATAGCCTCTAGTCACAAATAGAATTAGCGCCAATAAAGCATTCAATTTGGAGAGACAATATGTTTGAAATGGCAATAGTTCTTTTACCTTGACCTTAAATAGGGCCACAAAGCGTATCGATGCTGCAGAAGGCTGAGGTCAGTGTCTTGTTGCAGGAAAAAGGTATGGGGAAGGAGAAATGATTACCAGATTTAGCCACTGATATTCTGTTAACGTCTGGAAGGAAAAAAACCCCAAAATCATATAAAACCACCCCCCACATCTGGGAAATACTAGAACAGATCTACCCTGACATAAAGCTTGTCAACAAAGTCTGGCAATCAGTGCTTCCAGCTCAAGAACTCATTTGTACAAACCAGAAAAGCTCTCAGAGCACTCATTAATTTAACTGCGACCTGAAGGACAACATAGCTGTATGTGGGTTTGTTCCAGCATGTCCAGTACAAATCAGTCACATTCACAAAGGTGATAATGGTACTGAGAAATTATACAGAGCAATTTTGTATGCAGGAGGCACTGCCTGGGCTCTGCTTAGTGCATTGCATAACACTCCTACCCGGCTGCTCAGCCAGGCTGCAGCAATCCACCCCCTGTACAAAGCTACAGGCCAGATAACTGGTACAAAGTGCTGTACTGCTCCAAGAGAGCGGGCTAGGGAGTGTAGGAGGCTGCCTTTTGGGAATATCCCCATGGAAAACACCCAGAAACACCTGTGCACACAGCTCTGGACTTAACCCGCTACACAGTGTCCAGCAGCAGGAGCACAACTGCATGTGCTGTGTTGACTCAACGCTGCTAAAGGTAAACCTGTGCTGCAGGAATCTGCTGTCCCAGGTCAGCCTGTCAGTAAAGTTAACAAAAGGGGATATATACAGAGGGACAGAATGAGCAACTGTTCCCCAAGACAGTGGCCAGTTTTTGGCATCTTAACAACCTCATGTACTAAATGATGCTACCTTTTCTTTATATTTGAAGACAAAAGTGGGGAGAGGGAGTGAACCTAAATACCCAGTTCCTGCATTTTTCACTATGTGAGTGCTGTTTTGAACAAATACTGAGAATTTCACTGTGAATCAGCAAAACCACAAGCAGTATTTGCAGTGTCATAACTGCTAAATAGCATGCTTAACTATCACAATTAAGCTTATAGTATTGCTCTTCCTGAATACTGATTAATAAAGTCTGTCAGCATTACTGATGTCAGAGCAGCAGTACTCTTCTCTAAAAATGAAACAGGTATCCCTACCATTATAACGAAGGTAGACGAAACTGTTTATGTGCTTTGCTCAATATAGTTTGGATTGCTGTGGCCAAGGAGTAAGATAAGAGAGCAATTATGAATGACCAAGCTCCTGCACTGCCCTGCTAGAAACGTACAATTGTTTCCATTGCAACACTGCAGCTGAGTAAGCACTACAGCATGACCTCCTCCAACCTGGCTAGTAATAGTCATTGTCCCCAGTGATGCTGCAGGACAACACTCCCTCCTCACTCATTTCCTATTGAACACACGTGTACTCCACGCTGCTCCCTGCCCAGAAGACTCCGTATCTGCCTGCATGCTTGGGAAGTAGAGGTGGCTTCAGAGCAGCAGTGGTTCACCTCCTGGCTGGAACCTCTTACCAGGGATTGGGTCATGTTCCCCTTCTTCAGCTCTGCGGAATCCTTCTTCTAGATGGGACTTGAATCAGCTTTGGATGAATCAAAATATGTGAAGACATCTACTACCATCACATTATCTCTGAAGCTGACCCTTGAGCAAAGGGAGTACAAGTTGACAAGTCAGAATTAGCTTGAAATGCATGGAGATGGAAAGAATGGAGATGACTGGTTCCTGTCCAGCTCTGCACGCTGCAGACTCAGAGCCAATTCTACTGCCAAGACTGATGTCACCTGTAGGCTGCCAGAGCTGTGCAGTGGAAGTGTAGCTTGTTCACTTGCTCCCCTGGACTTCCTGGACTTGACAATATTTTAAGACAAGGAAGACAAAAAGGATCTTCTAAATGACTAAGGCCATTTTTTTCAAATAGGTTACATAAAGGCAAACACGTTATCTTTGATTTGGTTAAATTCACTAGAAATGTGTTTAGGTCATCCAATGCATTCACATAAGAAACCACCACACACTGTTTTCTTTCATAAGCTTATTCTGATGCTTTTTAAACACTCAAATCGTCTATTCTAAATACCATAGTATTTTATTGACAAGTGATGGAAAATGTAGTGTCTCCTCTGCAAACAGTGTACATACAGTGGCCAGTACTGAGTGAAAATGAAACTTGCTGTAGTACAGTTTTGCATAGGGTTAATAAGTAAAGTACAGAGTATAATGTAGTAGTTAAAGGGCAGAACATGTATTTTGTTCTTACTGTTCCACTGACTCAAACCCTGTTCTGGGTCACTGGGATCACTTACCTTCTGCAAAGCTAGAGTCCCTTCACCAGATAATGGAGACAAATTGTTAAAAAGAAGAAAAATAAATTAGTAAATTGAACTATCTTTCTCTGTTCTTCTTAAACCTCTATCCTGCTAAATACACATTGTACAGATCAGTCACCCCCACCAGCTACAATAGTTAATTTGGCATGTCCTGGTAGCACAAAGCAAGAAGCTAGCAAAACCCTACTGAGATTAAGCCATTTACATCTTTACTCAGTAAAGAAGAGGAGGGAAAGATGACCAGAGATGCTCCTGCTGTGATGTAGCTATATACCAAACAGCCAAACAGCTGAGGGGCCTCATACACCAAAACATACACTGTGTCAAAAGACTTCAGTTCAGCTGGTGAGGCTAAGGCACTATTCCCCACAGCCACCCAGCAAAGGAAAGGGCACCTCTAATTAACAGCTTACTTTGGACCAAGTTAGATTGGCTCTGTATCTAGATAGGAAAAGAAGTATGTAAATAAAATAAATATACAGAATTTACTTTAAAGTACCAACCCAAATCCAAGAGCACAGATGACCACGTGGCACCCAGAAGAATTTCACAAGGTGAAGTACTTGCCATGTGAAAATGAATCTGTGCTTCCGGCCTTTGCCTTAAGGGAGTGGTCTGAAATGCCATATCCACAACTAACTGCCCTGTTGCTACACACCTCAATGTAAACACCATGTCTCTAGGAGATAATCTTTATAGGTAGTTAAAGGATCTAGAGATTAAGTCTCCTTTACAGTGTCTCCTGCTAGCTTACCAGGACACGATTCCTTCTCCTCTTCCAAGTCCGAATAGGCCACTCCATCAGAAAAGCATCAAGATATTTTTTTCTTCCTTTTACCTCCTGCCTCTTTCCCTTCTAGATTGACTACACTTTTCCAGTTGTACTTTCACACAACATGCCACTTCTCAAGAGGCAATGCTGTGAAAACTTAAGCTAAAAAGGAACTATCGTGGATTCTGTGGCATGTTACCTCCTCACGGCCATGCCCCTGCACAACACTTAGACAGTGAACAGTTGGGAGAACTGTCTTCCCAAAATAGCAGCAGTCAGTGCACTCACCTGCAGATCTCCCTTGTCCTTAACCATACTGTAATCCTCAAAGTGTACTGAGAGTCACCATTCTGGCAAAAAGGGAAAGCAAGGGACTAAGCAGAAATATTTTCTTTTTTTTTTTTTTTTAAACATCTTTTTATTAGCACAGTAACAAATGCAGACTTAAGTAGCCCACAACATACAACCAATCCACTGAGTGACTCCTATTCCACACCTTACAGTTAAACAGCTTAAGGTATTTCACTACAGGTTACCATAAGTCCTGATTAAACCCTTTATTCTTTTCACAAAGATAGATTGGCTTATAAAATAATACATTAACTACTTCTCCTTTCATATATGAGGCCATATATCCACCTCTCCATATCACAGATCATGAGATGACAGTCTTTAAAAAGGATTTGTTAAATACCAATGTGCCCTCCATAGGGGAAAACAATGCCGACATCTTTTTACAAAAAAAAAAACAAAAAACCAAAAAAACAACCCAAAAAACCAAAAAGCCCAAAATCAACCCAGAACAAAATAAATCCCCCAAACCGAAAACAAACAAAAAGCAAAAACAGTGTGTAGAGTCTTGAAAGGACTTTTACATAAACGTCAACCTATGTACCTGTACAAAATTAAGCTGTTTTAATCTTTTACATATTGTAAGCAAACTGAAAACCAAAGAAGTCTAAGAAGTTTACATTCTTCTCGGTACTATATGTGAGCTAATATTGCTGAACTAATTACAGTCTTAAAGTATGCTATTCCCAATCCTAGCTGTCTACTGTAGCAAG
Source organism: Myiotriccus ornatus (assembly GCA_036023395.1). NCBI lineage: Eukaryota > Metazoa > Chordata > Aves > Passeriformes > Tyrannidae > Myiotriccus > Myiotriccus ornatus. The sequence goes on along the minus strand of JAYRBT010000082.1, from coordinate 37,905,732 downwards.
ATACCTTAAGTTACAACAACAAAATCTTAGGAAATAAAAGACTGAATAAAATCTGTTATAGAAATACCCTACTCTTTACCAGCACCCTCCCTCCCCCCACCCCTTCAAAATCATAAGCAGCTCTTTCCATCACAGACGAATAATGTAAGAGTTTGACGAAAATCCAACTTATGTAGCGTATCTTTTGGTCCATTGTCTGGCCATTCTGTCATGCTCTGCTCTGTTAGTCATATACTGAGTGGCAATGCTTCCAACCAGGGGGTCAGCTGAAAAGGAAACACACTGCTCATTTTAGACGAGTTACAGAATAAAAGCTTTAAAATAAAGCTGAACTGTGAATTTAATACAAGGTAAGGTTCACTGTAACAATCTAAACATACTGAATTGATGCTCTGTATCCTCTCTGATTTTGTCTATTTATAGTGATGTACTAATTTATAATTTAATAGAGTGAAATGCCAATAAAGTTTTAAGGAGATTAAGAGACAATAATCAGTCATAATGTCCATTACTGAGAACTTTCACCAATTCATGTATTTCAGGTTTATTTCACTCCTTCTAAAAGCGCCTGAGACACACTCATTGCTAAGTGTCTTTGTATCAATATAAACCTGCCTTCTAGGACAGATCAGATCTCAAGAAGAGGTTCCAGTAAGTTCAGCATACATAACAGAGTGTGAAATCTGGCATTTCTCTGATCTTCAGATATATAAAAATAAAACCCATAAGATTGACTTTGAAAACCAAGACATATTCCTCTTAACTGGCGTGGATAGTGGGTGGGTTAGAGCAGCAGTGACGATTACTTGTGGTATAGTTGGTCACTGGTTTTAAATGGATGATGGAAAGTAAGAGGCTAAATCCCCCGTTTTCAGAACTGTGTTTGTGGCTCTTTCAGCTCCATTACTGAATTACTGCAGCCCTACAGACCAGCAAAGAGTGTTCAACCCTTACCCAAAACGAGGGTGGGTTTGGAAAGGGAAGATGTTTTCATGTGCAGGAGGAGGACTGCTGCTTTCCTCGTGGGTCAGCCTGAGGAACTGTGAACAGCAGGCTGTTCGGGTGTATCACTTCCACCACCTCCAGCCCTTCTCCAGCTGCCCTGGAGAGGGAAACCTGTTGCTCTGGAGGCTGGAGCCATGCTGGCTGAAGCCATTGGGGTGAGATGAGGGCCATGTAGTATTTGGATGCCAGGAGGGGTGCAAGGTGGCAGGCAGCCTGCGTGGCCATGCAGGGAACTTACCCGGGTTGCAGTCTGTGAGGAGGGAGCAGATGGAGAGGAGAACTTTAGAAATGGTTAACGCTGGACTCCAGTTGTCTTTTAAAATGTCCAGGCAGATGACGCCTTGGCTGTTAATGTTACAGTGGTAGATTCTTGTCCGGAACGTTACCTGCAAGAGAGGGGTGTGAGCATCCGTGCCGCAGCAGCACACGCTGCGCTGCAGGGACAGGCGGTACAAGGCGAGGGAGCGAAGCAGCGGCCGCGGGCTGACCCACCGCCGGGCTCCCCGGGCCGCCGCCGCCCTCTCGCGGCGGAAACCAAAAAGAGCCTGATTTAAATTAAAAATAAGTAACAGTCTCAGGAGCCAACCTCCACGGCCACCGCAAAAACCAGGATGTGGGGGGGTTCATTCTTTTTCTTTTTTTTTTTTTAAATTACCTTTTGTCTTTTTGCTCACAGGGGCAAAGGGGCCCAGGGCTTTAACACCAGCATTTTTCTCCTGCTGGGCTCCCAAGGACTTGTAAAATCCCCCAGACAAGCCAGGACGCTTGGAATCACAGCTTTCATCACTTTTAAGAGCTCAGGAATATAGGAAGTTAGTTGGATTTTCTTATTTTCAAATTTGGGCGATGTGACTGAGCGGGGCAGCTTGCCACAGAAGTTACCGAAAGCGAAACAAAATCACCATGAGCCATCTTCAGAAGAACCTGCAGGGAGGCCTTACTCTGGATGAACAGCAATAACAAATTTGGTGGAATTTACATGGATTAGGATTATGTGGATGAATAAAGGCTAGTGGGTTTATGCCCTAAATCCTCAAAATTTGTCAGCTATCCACACCCACAAATTTTATTGTTTGTTTATAGGTCATGGGGGTATTTACAAAACACACTTGGTAAGCCTGCAGTGTAACAAGAACACACTAGTGCTTTACCTCAAGATGAGACCAGCCCACACATAAAACTTGCCAGTCAACCTTCATTTTTTCTACTGCCCTTCTGATGCAAAAATTTTGGCTGTGACCCTCGGTCTCACCGGTTTGGGGAGCAGACATGGGGTGGGGTGACACAGCTACAAAACCCTGGTGCCTGCTGTGCCCCTGTGCACTGAATCCATGCAGTGTTTCCAAGAATGCTCCCAATGCACAGAGCACACAGGCTATTTCTGGACTTGCAAAAGCGGTTACTTGTCACACAGGAGACACCCACACTGCACGCTTAGGGAGACTTTATACTTTGTTTCTTGTGAGCTTCCTGGATTTTGGATTAAAACAGGAAGCGAAGGAAACCCCGAATCCCTGCATGTTAGCACATTATGGGTGGGAACAGCAAAACGACTGCAAGAGAGCAGAGATGTGTCATCCTCCCACACCTTCTGCAACAAGCTGCCATTCCAAACCCAAGAACCCCTGCTGCTTTCTACCTAGGGAACGTCAGAGGCATAGCAGACAAGAAACCAAAATGACCTTTGTTTCCCAGATCATCTAATCTTCAGAGGAACAGCGGCAATTACTCCCTACAGTCACGTGGAAGTCCACGTGCATCAGCCTGAGCAGAGGGCGGACCTGCCTCCGCGGTACCTGCCCCAGCCCACACTGCTCAGGGCAAGCCCGACCTCGGTGGCATTTGCAGTTGCCGGTGACGGCTCTGCCCTGGGTTGCCGAGCAGCCCGCAGCCCAGCCCCACGGCTTGCTCAGTGTTTCTCTATCTGACCTGCATCTTTGGTCTCCTTCCAAGAAGGCTCTAAATGTAAACGAGGTAAAAATTTTGAGAGATTAAACACTTCCAGAAGGGGATGCATGGAGTATTTCCAAGTAGATACAGTAAGGACCGAATTACCAGAGGTCAACAATTCTAATTTGTAAAGACAGAAACTTGTTAATCCTGATGCTCAGCATAAAAGCTGAATACTCTGTAGGCAGCCTCTCAGTCCAGTTGACTAACAACTGATAGCAAAGCATGAATCCTGTTTGCCTTTAAAAGTAAGACTTACTTTTTAATTATTATTCATGAAGGAGGGGAAAGCAAAAACGAAAGAAGGAACTCCCATATATTTGTAGAACAGTCTGGTTCCTTAACACACTGTAAGATATAATCCTTAAGGGACATATCCACAGGACCAAAAGCAGTTTTCTCCAGCTCTACCAAAGCACTGTGGGAAAAATCTAAATTTGTTTTCACTTTAAAGCAGCAATTCAGAACTGGGATTGTGTTAGACACATGCAGTCCAGCTGTTTGACATTTACAATTTTTGCTGACGGTACAAAAGCCAGCCACGCTGGGAACCCAATGGAGCTGGAAGAGGGTGAGCAATTGGAGGCCCTCTTGAAAGCAAACAAAAACATTTAAAGCAAATGTTCATTACACCTTAAAAAGGGGGAAAAAAATATCATCTAAACCTAGCAGATTAAGACCAAAATCAAAAGAAACTGAGCTACTTAGAAGGTAGTAAAGAGAACAGCATGTAGAATAGCAGAAAAATATAGTATAACTGAACAATCCTTTGGAAATGCCCCACCTGAGATTACATTAATGCAATAACTACACAGAGTTAAGCACAGCTTTTGAAAAGACATAAGAGAAGCTATTCTTAACCTTACCCTGAAGTGATAGCAGAGGTTAATTTACACAAGTAGCAGAATAGGAGTGGGTGGAAGGAAGTGGTTAGAGGTTATTAATACAAATGATCAAAGCACACACACCAGGTCAACACAAGCTACTGTTTTCACCTCAATAAATGAAATCTAACCCAACTATAATATAACTCTTGGGAAAATGTCCATTGTAAATAGTACAAGTACTGAATTCTTAAATTCTAATTATACTTCTTTATTGGATTCTCCTAAATCTGGGCCCACCCAGCACGTGCCTGATTCAACTGCTATCTCAGACACAGGCAAAACAGGAATACCACACAAAATGAGAAAACAAAAAGAAGAGAACAGATTAACACTAAAATCTTCAAAGTCATGTATGGAATGCTCAATAAATGCAAAAGAACTCCATTATACATATTTAGGACATGAAAGAGAGTATCTGTCCCTGTATCAGATTTCTCCCACTGAAGTTCCTTGTACTATGCAATATATTTCCAAGTCAAATTTAAAGACCTTTCATTTCTCCACCCTCAAGTACAGTAGTGCAGTCCCTCTTTATATTCTTCCAGGAACCTGCTAATATCACTTCCAGCACAGTCCTCTGACTCTCCAAAAACGTTTGCACCAACATAGTGAATCAAACCCTCATCTGGAACTAGACCCAGTCCTCAAAGGCTGCAGCTGTATACCCTTTATCACACATCTCTAGGATGCTCATCAGCCACACAGCAGTTGTCAACAGTGGTTATGCCTCAACACCTTCTCTCATGCATATTCCTAAGGGCTTGGAAGCTTGCCAGGATGACCATTTTCACCTCACTTTATTTAAGAAAGTAAATCCTTTAATGACATTTCGTTTTCAGGTTGTGAAATGTGTTTAACTGCAGGCACTTCACCACCGGGCAGCCCACAGCAGGGACTGTCCTCAAAGACTCAAAGACACAGTAGAGGTTTTCTTCCACTGATCTTACAAGGCTTACCAAGGAAGATTCAAGGGAAACTAGTCCTCTTTCTTTAGAGAGTTTAACCTTTTCAGAGCTTTTAGGCTTTTAAAATGACATTCTTTCACGTTTTTAAAATGACATTCTACTCTATTCTAAAATTACTCTACTGCTCTGCTAGTCCTTATCATCAAAGTGATACACTGGGTTTTGTTTCAACTAGATGTTTCTTTATTTCTTGCCCTAAAAGACATATAAAGGAAGGCTATGGTAATTAGATTAGCCTACCACTTCAAGATGACCCACAAACATTATTTACTGGTCACTGCAAGCAGTTGGGACAATCTGAAATCAACAAAATAGCAGGAATAAAGCAGGAGCAATAGGAGAATTATATTTTCCCCATTACCATTTATTAACACTAGTGTAGATATTAACACAGAAGCAGCAAAGAAAGGCTCTTCACTTAAACCTGGAGTACTCATGTAGCACAAGTATCTTCTATTAGAGCACCACTATGCTTTCTCCTATATCCCATCTCAGTGTGACTGAAGCTATATGTATTTTATTTCCATACATATACGTGGTTTGTAAACCAACTTGGACTTTGCTAGATGAAAGACTCCATTTAAATGAAACGGCTACAATACAGTGAATGGCCACTAAACTAGTCTTTTAAAGCCTCATTAAGTTGTGCTTGCTTGTTTCTTTAATCCCACCCTTCTTTTCATCTGGGTGAGGGTTTAGATCCGAAGATAAAGAGATTCCTGTCAGAAGCTCAGAGCAGAAAGCAGGGCTGAGCTTGTATGACATAACTGTACATTTAGTTCTGCATCAGGGAACTCGGCATACAAGGCTGTCTCAATAGTGCCAATAGCTACAATATGATCCTCTAACCTACCTGACCCTCAAGGCAAAATGTGGGCACTCAGAGAGCAAAGGCTACAGCTCTGCCTGGGGCATCTGCACTGTCTGCAGTGGCAGATGCTTGCACCCCGATGGGGCTGCTGAAGGGAGAGAGGCTGCAGTGCAGACCTCAGGCTCAAGGCAGTGCTAAGACCTTTCTCCTGAGGCAGGACAGGCAGCAGATCTGCCTGCAAAAGGTGTGCTCAGGTGGAAGACCTCCTGCAGCAGGTGGTTGAGCTGCTGAAGGTAGTGAGAAGGCTGGGTGGCATCAGGGCTGCTGAGCAGGAGTTGGACAGCAAGTTCCATGCTCAGTCTGCAGTGGACCCACAGCGTGCAGCCAAGCAGGCAGAAGCATTCCCACCAGCACACAGGGAAGAAAGGGTGGCCAATAATGCAGAAGAATGAAGCTTGTCATAGCAAGGACCTGCAGAAGGAAGAGACTTCTCCCAAAGCCTGAGGTGCCTCTGCAGAATTGCTTTGCTGCTCTGAGATTGGAGAGGAAAGACCCATGACATCAGGAAAGACATGGAGCTGGGTAAGGCAGCCCCATCCACTCCCTGTGTAACAACCAGCACAACTACGAGAAGGCAACAGGTGCCAGTAGTAGGAGAGTCTTCAAAGAGGTGCACAGGCACTTGTGTGCAGACCTGATGTACTCTCTAGAGAGATGTGCTGCTCACCAGGGGCTTATAACAGGGATGCCACAGACAGGCTTCCAGGCCTTGTACAGTCCACTGACTATCGCCCACTGCTGCTGTTTCACCTGGGCTCCAGTGATACAGCCAGGACCAGTCTTGGCAGTGTCAAGAAGGATTATAGAGCCCTGGGGGTGACAAGAAAAAAATGGGTAGTTTTTTAATCAATCCTCCTGGTCAAAGGGAAAGGGTTCAAAAGGGCCAGTTACATCTGGTGAATCAACAGTTAAAGCACTGATGTTCCAGTTGGGTGTTTGGCCACTCAGACCATGGGACTTGCTTTGAGAAACCTGGTCTGCTGGACACTGATGGGGTCCATCCGCCAAAGAAGGAAAAGAGACCTGAACACGTAGCTCCTGGACAAGCTCAAACACATAAAGGAAGCCTACAGAGGGTGGAAGAAAGGACAGGTAGCATGGGAGGAATACAGAGAGGTGGGCCTGTGCAAAACCCATGAAGATCAAGGTGGCCATGTGCAAGGTCCTGTAACTGTCTCGGGGCAATCCCAAGCACCCGTGAGACCTCAACTAGAGTAGTGCATCCAGGTCTGGGGCCCCTGACATGAGAAGCATGTGAACCTGTTGGAGTGAATCCAGAGGAGGTCCATGAAGACAATCAGAGAGCTGGAGCACCTCTCCTACAAAGACAGGCTGAGAGAGTTGGGCTTTTTCAGCCTGGAGAAGGCTATATGGAGACCTCAGAGCAGCCTTCCAGTACCTGAAGAGGGCCTAAAAGAGAGCTGGAGAGGGACTTTTTACAAAGGTAGAGAAAGGGAATGACAGTTTTAAAATTAAAAAGGCACATTTAGATTTGATACTGGGAGGAATATCTTTACTGTGAGGGTGGTGAGGCACTGGAACAGGTTGCCCAGAGAAGCTGTGGATGTTCCATCCCTGGAAGTGTTCAAGGCCACATTGGATGGAGCTTTGAGCAACTTGTTTTAGTGGAAGGCATACTTTCCCATGGCAAGGAGGCTGGGACTAGATGATCTTTACAGTCCCTTTCAACCCAAATCATTTCATGATTCTGTGATGAGCCTGGATAAGCCTGGGGTGATAAATGCTTCTGACCTGCAGCACAGAAAGCAAAGGTGTAACAAAGCTCCCTCTTTAAATGTGTACTGGGCTCATGACATAATAAAATGCATATAGTTGGTTGGACAATAAATTATTCTATGCAAACTAATGAAACAAAAAAAAAAAGGAAAACTATTCTAAACTGAATTAAGTTCTAACCCAAGAGAACTACCTGTGTTGCCAGAGAATCTCCAAAAAGGGATGGACTGATGTCAGCAGGAAAGCACTAGACATGCCCCAAGGTAGACCATGCTGTTTGTGAATCAGAGTCCTATCTTAGGGGTAGAATTTAAGGTTCTGTTGATACTGCCAGAAACCCTAAAGTTATGCTAGAAGAACAGTCAAAACGTTTCTTTAGTTTGGCAAGCTTGTATTAATCTGTCTTGCATGACCAGTTAGCATCGTCTCTGCTGAGATGGACTGATGGCCTGAACTATGACAAATCCTTTCTACTGCAGATTAGACCGAAGTCTGAAGATGGGGCAGTCATTGGCGTTTATCTCATGAATCAAACAACTTTTATGCAGAGAGTTAAACATGCACATAAATGCTTTCAGATACAAGGCAAACACTGAGTGTATACACAACCACCTCTTCTTGTAACCAAACACTCTTCCCGTGGCCAAGTATTGGAACCACAAGATAACATTCACTTGCACTGGTATTTGCCTTATAACACTGGAACACAAACACACTGGAATGTAAGAGCTTCACAAATATAATACACCTACAGAAAGTTTGTTACTGTACAAATAGGTGAACAAGTGTCCAACAAAACTGACTAATTAAATACTACCTTAGTGGCCAAAACACATGTAAATTACGCTTACAGTACCCAAGTGGTTTGAGAAACAAGTATTTGTAGCCTTTCTCCTCTCCTCAAGTTTATTTACTTCTCAATTTCCCAGTCCTGTCCCAATGCTTGCCCTAATTGCTTTGGACCTCTTACAAACAGAAGCAGGGAAAAACAAAAACAAGGTCCAAAATTACGATCAAGAGGACTGTAAAAGCTGTTAACATTAGCTAATAGAAAGTTGTGTAATGTTTGAAAGGGGCTTAAGTTTGTTCTTAAAAAGAATGGCTTTCAAATGGGCTGCATTCCATTTACACTGCATGCTACTCAGTAGTCTGTTGAGCATTCATGATTTAAGGCATCAGCTACAGGTCTCTTACCTTTGGAGGCTTGAAGGGATATTCTGGTGTAAATGTGATGTCAAGGAAGAAAACACCTCCCTCATAGACTGAGCCTGGAGGTCCTAGAATGGTTGATCTCCATTCGTAGATGTTGTCACCTTTGGGGCCAGCACTAAGAGATAAAAAACGGAATTGTTTAGCAATATTACAGCTTAAATAAATACAACTTCTTACATTCTTAAGTATGATATGGAAAAAAGTATTCAGTGTTAGTCTTTATACACTACCTGAAGTAGAGACAGGGATTAAAAGTAGATTGAATGCTTCAAAAATCTCAAGATCTTACCCAGACTTATCAGTGTTCCAGACTGCTTAGCAAAGCAGAGAAACTAGGGATGGGGCATAGTTTTCAGCCACTCTCTCCCGGCCTTTATAAGAGTAGCATTGCCCAGAACTGCTCCCAAACATACTAAACTATCAACACAACAGAAGAATTAAGTTTCAAGGAACAATTTCCTATTGTATTTCAGAAATGGCTCTTCCTTCTCAGTCTTAATAAAAGTGTACCACATTAAAGACCATACTAAATAAATTAAGGACTTATGTTAATTTCATTAATCTTGAGTGTTCTTTAAAATTAAAATATATTCCTGGAGTATTGCTAAACCAAGGCTCATGGTATAATTGAAGGAAGCAAAATACACAATGATGCTCTTATATGTCTAAATTTTCTACACTTTTATCATTCTGATACACTGATTTCTAAAATGAGGCCACGTGAAATTACCCCATTGGTATTATTTGCATTGTGGAATCGCTTTTGTAAGGGGAATTAAAACAGCACTTTCTCAAGTCAGCTTTGTCTAACTAGATTCTCCCTACCCTGCCAACAGCTCACTACAACTGGTACAAACTAAAGGTGTTGCAGAACTCAAATGTCTGCTTGTGGAAAATTAGTTTTACTGAGATCTCAGACACTTGTATTCTGCAGCGTACCATATGTCACTGAGTAATTTTAAGTATAGCTTAACCAGTAAAGCCATTAATGGTTTAGGACTCCATTGCTGCCTCTTTTGTTCTGTGCTGCTATCGTAGTATTTTATCTTTAAGATGCCAGAACTGAACACTCCCTTTGCATACAGGGAGGTGCTGACACAGCCTTTTCCATCATGGATGTACCATGGCTTTGGAAATCTCTTCTCCCCTTGTTCTGAAGGGAATGGATCTTAACATTCCTAATATAATGAAAACCAGCCTTGCTCTTCTTTCCCCATTCTTTTAATAAAGCTACTATAAGACAGAAGGATAGAACCAGGCTCTGTTCATATTATAACAATCACGGAGCAGTATTACTTGAGAGGGAAGGCAATCCAGTAAATGACAATATGCATTTGATTAACGTGCACGGAACCAGAGTAATCGCTAAGTGTTAGTAACAGTGTTCCAAATAGAAATACAATTGCAAAAACATAAACTGTCAAAATAACTTCAGCGATCACAGACATGCTTTTTTTTCCCCTGCTCTCCGCAGTACCGGTGAACATGTTCTTGGCAGCAGGGGAATCGGGAGGGAGAAAGGGAATTAATTCTGTTATCATACCTAAAATTTTATTTTCAGATTAGACTAATAATAAAATTTCACAATATGCTGGTGCTAGATAATTCCACAACAGTGAAGCTATGACTAAAAGCATGCTTCCAGGGGCAGGAAAGCATGTAAGAAAAGCAGTAAAGGGAGACAGATCCTCTGTAAAGTGATGCACCAGCCACGAGGGAAAGATTTTTCTCCCCAGAACATGAAACCTCATGCAGCTCAAGATCAGTACTAAATTAAAAGTAAAAGCCATTCTATCCTGAACACTCCTGGCATCCCACTTCACCTTAATGACTTGTCCCTGTCCTATGCAGGTCTATATATCTGGACACTCAGTACTCTCCAGCTACCACTTGTGCATTAGACTGGAAGAGCTTTGTATTTCGACAGGAACCTCTGCCTCTGGAAAGACACCAACTTAACTGTGCAAACTTACTGAAAAGGAGTCTCTGGGGCACCCTCAGCCACCACTCCAAGGAATCGCCTCTTTATGTATACATTAGCAACCTACTGACATGCTGTCTTTACTGCAAGCTGCACCAGCGATCATCCTCCCCTCCCTCTCCTACAGATGGAGCTACTGAACAGGAACAGGTACTTGAGCTTTGTTAGCACCGATTTACTGTTGGAATTTATATCATGAGAACTGCCAAGTGGGAGCACTTCAGAACTCAAGAAATGTGATGTGCGATTAGCACTGAATATAGCCCTCTGGACCAACGAGAAATATTTCAACATTCTGCATTTTATTTCCAGCTTCAGCCCAAAGGACTGTCAATAAAAAAAAATTCCACAGACTTAAAAAATAATATATTATCATTTGTAATAGTTTTAGAAATCTCTTGTATCCTATTAGGTTTCCAATTAGAGCTACCACTGCACAGAAGTAATATACTGCTAGACCTCCATATTAAGAGTGCAAAATCTTTGCTGCACATCAGTAGGCTTTAACAGTGATGTACTAAGTCTTACCTTTTAAGCTTTTCATAATTCAATTAACAGAGTGAAACAGCTGTAAATGTCCGATTTTTACATATTAACATTGATTTCTTACAAAGGAAAGACTAAAAGAGGAAGATGCAAGCCAGCTTCAGAGTACAATATTGCTCAGATTTAATTTAGGATTAGGTAATATCAAACAGCTCATGAAGACCTAGTGCTTAATAGAAAAGTGATGATGCTGGACCACACCGTAAGAGCAGTGGCATTAACTTTTGGTGGAGATGTCAGAGGTTAAAGATTACATCCTTTGTTTAAAATCCTTGCAATTATCTGCTTCAAAATGAAATTTACTGATACACAGACACAGGGCTCAGAGGCACAGCTGCCACCTTGCTTGACGTGTGTCACCACTTCTCAAATTAAGTGTTTAGATCTACTAATACAACACTTTGAAGCTGTGCAACATATGACCACCGGGAAGACAATTTTAACCAATTAAACAGAAATTGTTTACACTGCAAGACAAGTGTAGAGAGCAACAACTTTCTATATTAACTCAGCAGCCCACAGCCTCTTCATTTCCAAAGAAAGAAATGAGTAAAAGAGCTGTAATGCAGAGTAAAAGATGACATCCAAAAGAAAACTGAAAAGATCCCAAGACATTATTATCCTACCAGGCAGCACGTGTTTCACAGCAGTGCAACTGACATCTCCCTTCCTTGGAAAAACAGGGATATATACTCAGTGAAGATGTGCTGCACCCACTGTAGCAACTGTTCCTGATCATTCCCAATGATGCTGGCTTATGCTCTGGACAGATGTTATGACAGAAACGCTCCTTGGGAAACTTCCCCGTGCCAAGGTTTTGTTCAAGGACTATCTAACTTTCCAAGTGCAGAAGCAGGAAAATGCAAGGCATTACCTCCTGGTAAATAGAGAATACCATAAAGTCTCAGCAGAGGTGAGACCAGGCTCAAAGTTCTGCAGGGGTCAAGTCCCAACCAGCCTTGTGTTGCTTTGGAAAAACCTGATCTTGCTCTGCCTTCTTGTGCTGGCAGGTGCCATATTCTTTCTCAACTTAAAAACCAAACAGGTAAATTACAAACGCCTGCAGCAGAGGCTGGGGAGCAGAACGATGCCTCAGTAAATGAGCTGCAGATGCCTTGAGGTATTGAGCAACAGTAAACACAGGACTATACCTCAGAGATTCAGTGTTTGTAGAGGGAACACACACACAGACACACACTTTTTCATGAATTGAAAAGGCTGAAATGACAGTCTGCAAGAACACCCAGCCTGTGGCTTTTTCATATTAAGCCATCCAGGTACAACCTCCACCACAGGCCTGCATTACGTGATACCACCCTGATACTCTTCACACACAAACTCAGCTTCCTCCTCCACACTGGCACCCCTGGGCAAATCAATTGACGTACGCCTAAGCCATGGAGGGAAGGCAGGACTTTTTGGTGCTCACCACATATAGCTAATGCACAAAAATCCCTGGGAACACACTGAACGGTACTTTCCAGGAGAATGACTCAGAAAGAGTCCATTGCTTTTGTCAACATGCTAGTTTATTTGGAAAATACCCGGTCCTTTCTAGGGGCTGACCAAATGAGAGAGTAAGTGCTCCCTTTAGTGAAATTTCAGGCTGGCAAATACTTTAGTTCCTCTTCTTTGAGATAAAGAAACACACAATAGCAGATCACCGCAGTGATAAATAAATCAAAATGGTACAGACACTAGGTTAATACCCTGATATACCAAAGCAGCATATATTCCTTTTAAAAGCTAACTAATATAGCAGAGCAGTTAAGAAGTGCCAGAGACTGCTATCCATCAGGGCAATAAGAAGTGCAATTTCATGGTATGCTTAAGGAAATAACAGCTAATGAAAACCTACAATATGTTTCAGTTAAAACCACAAGTAACAAAACCACGAACTCATACTCCAACTACTTCATATCCCTAGCTGCTATTTTTGAGGCTATTTCGACCTGAACATGAAGAGCCTGATGCAAGTAGCTAAGCTGTTTCGAAGTTGCACACTTGGGGAAAATAAATATAAATTCTAAAAACACTGCAGATTTGACCTTTTCCAAGGGACATAGCTCAAATCAGAAAGCAAACAACATACTAAGGCACATGGGAATTCCAAGGTGGCAGAGAATCTAATGATCTCCAAAATAAAGCTGTACCATTACAAACCATGACAGCAACATCAATATTTTTTTTCCTGTTGCTTTATTTTGTAGTAAGAAATCGTGAATGGCTGAACATGGAAGTGCATCTTGGTTATGGACTCATGACCTTACTAGGCAGCTTTGGGAAATATTTAGTTGAATGTTAGAAGGTCTCTTTCTTCCCCTTTATTTCCTCCCCCCCTTCCCTTTTTTTTTTTTTCCTCCAAAGATGCAAGCCCAAAATGTATTAGAAATTTTGGCTGCCAGGGAGGCAGCATATCATTCTCACATGAAGTTCTGGTGCACCTTGATTTTCCTTCCTAACCCACGCCATTCCTGACCTCAGGAATGTTTTCACACACTTTCAAAATCCCCCATTCAAAGAAATTTTGCTCTACAGATCTTTAAGCAAGCTGAGTTAAAATGGGAATGTCACAGAACAGAGTGAAAAACAACCAAACAAAAAAAAGCAGCCTTTGACCAAAATATCACTTCAAAACTTTTGTATTAATGCACAGTTCTAATTTTAGAAATAAATTGTCACCTTCTGCACATGCTTTAGCTACCAAAATGTATTATTTTTATTACTATAGCACCAAGACGCTCCATTCACAGCCAGGACCTCACTATGCCAAGCCTGCTACAATACAATCCAAAGACTTGTGTACACAACTTACACGGGTTTTCCAATTATAAAACAAGCATTAAAACATTACAAAATTACTAGGAAGAAATCCAAATAGACAAAAAAGTAGTAGTCAAAAGGATACCAGGGGCCATGCACTTAATTGCCATTTTTTGGCGAAGTAGTTTAAAAGTGGGATGCCTTCCATTTTTAGTCAAAGAATGGAAATTAAAGGAAAAGAAAGGAAAAAAGAAATTAATCACAACCTAAGAAAATCCCTTCTGGGCAATGGTGGAAAGTTAGAGGTAATATACTGGATTACCATGTGCCTACATGAATGAGAGTGACAATTTTTGCCCACTGTCATTACGCGCAACCAAGCTGTTCCTCTGTATTAACATCAGCCAAAAATGATGGATTGGCATACATGAAATTCCTATGGGCTCAATGACAGACAGAAGGAAAAGACAGTAAGAGAAAAAGTTGCAGCTGGGTTTAGTTAAAACAGAAGAAGGGAGCAAAGGAGGGAAAGAAAGGTAAGTGAGCAAAGATGGAACATTACACTGCTACAGCAATCCAAACGAAATTGTAAAAACAGAGCTTAATTTTCCTTCCATTGCACATTCTGGGGCATGGTTTTCAAGTACACAGGAGTAAACATTATTATTTTTCTTGTAACTCATCGAAAGTATTGCATTTTCTGTCTTCAATTTAAAATGGCAGTCACAATATTATTGCACAAGTGTAAGCGCCTCACAAACCCCACATTTCTAACAGAGAATTGTGTTAGAAATAATATCATTCTTCTGCTCATTTTCATGCACAAAATTTCTGTTTTAGCATCTGGGAAAGCTTTTCCCTTAAGTATCAGCCTAATGTAAAATTGCAGAGCTTTGAAAAATTGCACAAAACTCACACTGGAGGATAAACGGTGCAGTGAATTACTGTCTTACTAGGTTAAAAAAGGAAATAAATAACTAAATAGCTCTGATAATGGAGCTGATAAGATGTTATGCAGGGATTTACGGGACTTTACAGAAAACTGATCAGGAGGATTTATTTGTGGGAGGGAAAAAAAAGGGCTATTTTTTCCAATTTATATAAAAAATACTTGGCAATAAGATCACACAATAACAAAGAGTCTTATCACAGCCAAGATCTCACTCTTTTTCTATTACAACAGGAACAGAAATGCCCAGGAGTACTTGCAAATTTAGGACCTTTACCTGAAATATTTCAGTCTCTGCAAAATATTACTACTTAACTACTTGGTGAAAAGGCCAACCCTTCTGAACAATTTCACTGCAGAGTTTGATTTTTAAACCAGGCTTCAAAGATTTAAAATAAAATCTCAATTTTGACCTCAGGGAGCTCAGGAGGAGACTTAGAATATTCTCAGAAGTGTGCTGCAGCTCTATTTAGTTTAACAATAATCACTCCAATTTAGGAGCAAGTCCTCATAAAAAGATTCAACAAAAATTAATCCATTTAGCATTGGTTCTAAAACTGATAATAAATCCAGCCTGGTCAGCTCTCAAGGGTTTCCATTTTCCAATGCAGTGGGGCTTCTTAGCCTTCTCTACTGCAAGGTAGTAGAGAACTGGAAGTTGGCTCCCCTACATGCAGGAACATTTTCAGCATCTAACTTGACTGCAGAGAGGCTGTTTCTGCAAGTCTGAGACTTTAGTATGTACAGCATATACAGAAAATGCCAAACTAAGTAGTCAATGAAATCACTTTCATCGTACGCAAATCTTTTCCTTTTCGCCTCCTAGTTTTAGGTTGAAACCGTGACCAAAAACTAAATAAATTTAAAAGTCTCATATGTGACTCTGCATTTCCCATTAAATAATACCCTGTACAAGAAACAATAAAACAAATTGGGAAAGAGCAACAGAGAATCTGACTCACCTAACAATTAGCAATCTTATTTAAAGTGACAAGAAGATGTGGTGGTAGAATCTGTGCTCTGCCAACTTAACCTTGTGTTATTTTTACATCAGTTTCCTTCCTGCCATTTGTCAACCAGACTATTAACTGCCAACATGGGAACAGAAATTCCTACACATCAGACCTCATTTCCAAATTTAGTATTTACGACACAGATGTGCAATTTGCAATTGGTAAGCAAAACTAGGCAGTTTCACAAATGTGTTATTTCTTCGACTACACTATTTGTTTGGGGCCTTTACACATTCCAACAGGTATATGGAATGAAATTGGTATAGAAATATAACTGGTAAATCTATTTGTTTCTGCAATTTTAATGCTTGCACAAAGCAAACACACTCTTTAACTGGTTGCCTAGCATCTATTTGACAGACCTGTAATTAAAAACAAATAAAAGACAATCAATACTATTAATAAATATGAAAGTTCTCGTGTCACTAATCTCAAATGTGGTATACTCCTCAAAAGAAAGCAAAAGCTCTACTTCCTGCTGGCACATACTGGGATACAGTAGGTTCTTCACACATGGCAAAGAAATGACCCCCTCCGACAACTAAACAGTTCAATAATGTCCCCTTTCTGCCCATAAGCAGCCCTAAATGTGCTACACTGAGTGATTGCAGGGCTCCTCCCTAAATACCATGATTTAACCATTAGGGAAAACAGAAATCTACCACAATTAACCTGCCATTCCACAATCAAGCTGGGATCTGTATCTGTGTCTCTGCCTTTCATGCCCATCTCCTATTCTGTCCCTATCAATATGGGAATACAAAAGGTGATCTCAATAAACAGACAAAAAACCCAGCCAGCACATCGTAAATATTCAGGCACACTGTAGTACATAAAGTGTACAACTGCTAGGTTTGAACCCACATGATCTAGAGGTTTCTCTCTCTTCACAAGTCACTTGCCCTGTTCAAGGAAAAAAATCAGAGGATCCAGCTATTTCATAGGTCCAGGTATCCAGCACTGAGCCATCATAATGGACTGTTTAGTTTCGACTTGATCATCAGTTTGCTGTATTGATTTTATTATAACTAGTAATTCTGCAGATCAAGAAACGCATACCCTAAATGAGTTAGAACACAAGGGCAACAGCAGCTACAAACCAGCTTGGAAAAAAACAGCCCCAGAAAGTTAAAGATGATGTGTAACACTTGGCAAGATGCCACTGCTATGCTGAAAATTGAAAGCAGACAAGACTCTCAAACTTCCTCAAACAAATAAGGACAAGGTTCTTGTGGCTTCATCCAACTGTCTCCTCAAGCTAGCTTTCCTCCCCTTACTTTCAAGGGGAGGGAAAGCGCTAACTTTAAAGTGAGCAGACAATGGCACTGCCAGAGTAAAGGATGCACTATTATCTCTCCTGCACTGAACTGCAGGAATCCTGTTTAAAGTCTGTACTCAAAACAGATGATGAAGTATTTTAAGATTACTAGTTTACATGCAACTCTTAAGTTGGATAAAATCTGCTCATGTACCACATGCTCCTAAACTGTCCCACCACCTACCTACCAACAAACCAACTCACCCAAAAAGACATGCTACAAATTAACATCAGCCAATCAACATCAAGAGAGTCTCCTTCCCATTAGATCACTTGACAGATAGAGTCAACATCACTTAAGAACCAGGCTGTCCCAGTATCTTGGCTTCACATTATTATATTTCTTCCCATCTGCATACCAGTGCTGATACCATTAACATTATGTTGCTAACCAATACAGTATGTTTTGAAGGACATATCTTAATCATACATGAAACCTAGAAAGGAAAAAAAAACTCTAATCTAGATGTCTTCCCCTTCTCCTTTACCTCCATTACACTTCCTTTCCTTGCCTATGTTTAAACTAAATAAATTAAGATCACTGCATTGGGATTAACTTATTTCACTGCAGGTGCTAATAGCAAATTTACACAAACCAGCCAATACCAAACCACAATTGAGTCACTGCTCTCAAAGCAACAACAAAATATTCTCAGATATGCTGCACTACCTAGATCATCTCCTTTCTGATTTTCCACAATTCTAAACTATCAAAGTTATCTGGCAGAAAAGTAATTTGAGAATACTGCCTTTGAGATTTGAAACTGTGGCATGTACAAACTAGAAATTTTATCAGAAATCTAAGATGAGAGTTTCTTTAAGTAAAACAAGATTACCTAGACTGTAACACAGCACAGCTGCCAGCCAACTACACAGCAGTCACTAAAAATTATTTATATACCACTGCAAGTTGTTCTCATTAATAACAGTTGCAGATATGAGCCTGTCGCAATAGCTAATCAGCATTTACTGTAGCAGTTACAAATATTCTGAAGCTGATGTGAGGGCAAAAGCTTAAAAACGCCCAAAACTTTCAAGACACTTCAAAGAGAATTTTCTTCTTTTCCCCCAGCAAATTTACATCCATAAGGATAGCCCAAACAGACATTTGTGGTAGCTTTCTAAAGTTTTGGTTATTTTTTTGTTTGCAGAGTATTTGGATCATTAAATTTAAATCCCCATTAACAGCCACAGGCAGACTATGCAGTGCTCCTATGTAACATATACAGTTTTGGGGTCTTGCATGCCTTAACTTGAAGGAGAGATATAGTCCTTCATCAAATATATTTCTTTTTCTTTTCTTCAGAACTGTATTTGGCAATTGAAGTTAAGTAACTTCCTCCAAAGCAAAAAAACTGTCGTATCATTGACTTTCAAACTTCCCAATGCCTTCACTTCATGACATTTTTATTTGGAAGTCTCTCCCGAATGTAGTGAAACATTAACAATGAAGTGCCAGCAATAATAGTTCCAACTTAGGGCATTACATCACTGACACCTTTTATGAAAAGCACGTCACATTCACACACAAATCCAAAACTGGTGTCTTCTCCTCCCTGACTTCCACCAAAGAGAGATGACTTAGCAACAATTAAAGAAGCTGGAAAGGCAACACCCATGCGTGGAAGTTAAGTTCTGCTGACAGAGGACCACAGTAGGCAGGTAACAGGGAGCTGCCAGGGAGCACAAGAAGTCTAGGCATCCTCCTCAGCATCACTCCTGGTCTCACACAGCTTGGAAACTTGCTCCTTCAGCTGATCACTGGTATTCTTAGTTTAAACTAACTTCAAACTTTTTGCTGTCGTGAAAAAAAAAAATCAGGTAATTTTTTTTTAAAAAACCCTTTAACTACTTGAAACCACAGATGCTAAATAATACTTCGTGTATGTTCCCATGATCCGGAGGCTCTTCTAGCCATTCAAAAAAAAACACATATTTTCCTCATAAACTTGTGCAATCCAAGAAGTTCCCAAGTAAGCGTCTTAGGGGAATTTAGTAAAAATTTACATCTCTTTATTGGATGCTGTTAACATATTTATTGTTAGAAGTGCTAGCATGAGATTTTCTACT